>OV277694.1:5095000-5695000 GCA_922987775.1 Agonopterix subpropinquella | reverse complement strand
AGAAGAATGGGTTGAGCCAATCCATGGATCGCTTCAATGGATTTCTTCTATCTGTAGAAGATGTCATGCATGTTTGAAGAACCATTCGGTGGCGTAAATTACCTCTTGACTATTCGCCTAAACCAAGATGCCGCAGAAAACCTGTTACCTATTACAAATAATCTAAAGAAAATCTTGGTTTAGATTAAAAGCCGGTCTTAATAAAAATTCCAGCGCCTGTGTTGAGTAATATTGGGATTAAAGCCACGCATCAAATCCCACGTCAAACTAGTAGCTCTCGACAAGACTGGTGGAGCTGGATACTTGGAACCGACAGAGAGGATGACGACGCTTCGATAACTTCGGGTAAAGAGGCTCGTACTGCATCATATGTAACTCCCATCGCGGCCGCATTTTTCGGAGTCAAACGTGGGCATCGGCTGCTTAAGTCGCCTCACGAACCGTTGCATATAGTGACCAATATACCTAACAGAAATTTCAAATCAATACGAAAAAACAGAACATGAGCTATTATTCCATTGATTTTAGAGCCATCGCACGTGCTTTCAACATTAAAAAAATTTTACTCATGACATCCTCCGTATCTATCTAGATATCTTTATAAAAAAAAAATTTCAATATTTGAGCGGGCTTTACAAAATTCATGTTAGCCTAGTAAATGTAAACATTTTACCTTGCAAAAGGTCCGGTATCCACGATTTTTTTATATGTTATACGGGTATAGATTCTTATTAAAAATCCAAGTTTTCGTCCTTGAGGTGCCGCGGGCTCTGCCATGTCCATAAAAGAACGAAAATTTCGAAGATTTTTCAGATTTCATTATTTAAAATCTAAAGCTTAGGTTTTAGAGTCAAATTATGTTTTAGAGGAATTAAGAGCACTAAATGCGCTACAGTTTGGTTTTTGAATCATCTTTTTATATAGTTACCGAGATACAGTACTTCAAAATAAGGGCAGTTAGGGCTAATTCCTAACTGCCCTATGCCTGTGGGTGCAGAAAAGCTGGGCTCAAGAGGGTTTTTGGTATGTAGGTAATCTCTGGAAGTCCCAAACCGATTCGTAAAATTCTTTCACTGATAGAAAGCTACACTATCCCTGATTACCATAGGCTACAATTTATTTTGTAAAAAAAAAATCTGTTCGATATCTAAGTATTTGTTTACCAATTGACATTTGCTGAAAATTTACAAGTGTCGCATCTTATGGTTCAAAAAACATATTGTAGCGCATTATTTATACTTCTTCTGAACACCTACACAGTGAAACCTAAAGTTAATAACATATTTAATTAAAAAAAAAAACGAAATTTTAAGGAATTAGTCATACCTCTCCATACTTTGAGGTGTTGTATCTTGAGAACTATTCATTATAAAAAGATGATTCAACTATCAAATTGTAGCGGATTTGGTCTTCTTTAAAGCTTTAGTAAACAAGTTTGCTCTAAAACCCAACGTTTAAGTTTTACTGAAAAAGTCTCAAAATTTTCGGTGTTTTATGGTCACACCAGAGCCCGCGGCAGGACCCCAAGGTCGAAAACTTGTATTTTTATTAAGGACCTCTACCTGCATAACATATCCAAAAATCCCGGATACCCGACCTTTTGTAAGGTAGGGTATCATTTTCCAAACAGATTTACTGAACTATGTAAGAAATTTTTGAAAATTAATAAATAAATAGTTTTTTATTAAGTTACTTCATTGTAACGGAATCGAATCAGATTCGCAGAAGAACTAGAAGTGGATGATAATTAGGTATAGCCCAAAAAATTACTAAAGTGGCAGTGGGCGGTGGTCAACATTGGCCTCAATTCGGAGTGTACCACGACTAAACTAAACTAAATGTATTCCTGTCACTTTCTAAAATAAGATTAAGAAAAGAGACAGAAAACCAACAGCTGACTTTAGTGCTGTCAAAGTGACGTTAAATGCGCAAAATAAGATGCCATCGTAATGTACGCCATCTTATTTAAGTCGTTTTTGGGCGTTTAACGTCACTTTGACAGCACTAAAGTCAGCTGTTGGTTTTCTGTCTCTTTTCTTAATCTTATTTTAGAAAGTGACAGGGATACATGTGGGATGGCAAGTCAGAAACACCGCTTTTAAGCACAAAAAACTTTATTTTCTCTTAAGCGTCGTATAGGTTGCTCACAGACAGCACAGCGGAAAAAACGGAAACGACAAAACAAGTGACAGCTAATTTTTTAAATATTAGTGTTGCCATTACACTACACTACACTTCCCACACGGCCATCCTGGTTATTCATCTGGCCCAGATGAAGCACCACTTTCATTCCACGGTTTCATCATATCCGCGGAACTTGATGTGTTGATCGGCCCTTCACTTTGACCAATTTTCTTCAAGTCATATCGGTCATTTCTCTTCTTTGTTATTTCATAGGGGCCGAGATACTTTGGGTACAGCTTATAGCCATGAACGAACTGAGTCCTTTTGATAGCAACAAGGTCTCCAAGGTTATACTGCTTGGCATTTTTGCGTTTCTTATTGTAACTTCTTCTATTCTCTTCTTGTATATTCATTATGTTTTCCTTAGCCTTCTTTCTCAGCTCCTCTCGACACTCATTGAAACTCTGAATATTCTCTTCTTCTATCATTTTTAAAATGTCATCATTTTTATCTTTCATTTTAACACCAGTCAGGAGCTCGAATGGTGTCATCTTGACACTTCTCTGGTACGTGCTATTTAGGCTTCGTTGGACAGCACTCACTCGTCGGTACCACTTGGTTGGGTCATCTACGCTCAATTTACTCAAAATATTGATAATAATATGGTGGATCCGTTCAACCTGGCCGTTACCTCTTGGTTGTCCGGTTGTAATAACATGATGAACAATATTTTCTGCATCACAATATTCTTTGAAAGCATTGGAAGTAAATGAAGCATTACGGTCAGTTATTATTCGTTGTGGTGACCCAAATGTTTGTTGTTGTATCTGTAATTTATCCAAAACTTCTTCAGATGAGAGTGTCTTAGTCGGGTAGATCCAAGTGAACTTTGTGAATCCATCTACAACTGTCAATATGTACTTGTAATTCTTATTAGTAGATGTCAGAGGACCGAGGTGATCGATATGGTAAGTAGACAATGGTGTACTTCCTTTATCTATCGGATGTAAGTAGCCTTCTTTTTTACCTTTCTTGTGTGATACCAAAATACACTCAACGCAGTTATCGACTACAGACTTTATTTTCTCTTTCAGGTTATCAATATGGTACTCTCTGGCTACAAGCTCTTCGGTTTTGACTACACCAAAATGTCCCTTCTCATGGTTTTTTCTGATAATTTCATTCTGCATCTTTGTAGGTACTACCATCAACTTAGTTCCATCTTTCACCCTCCATACAATTCCGTTTTCTACCACATAGTCTTCATAGGGTTGGGTTTCTAATACTTTCTTTATTAATTTTATTTTCAGGTCGTCTTCTTGGGCTTTTTTGAGGCGAGCAGTAGTATCGGTAAGTAGATTTACATTCTTTACAGGGTTTCGACTTAGAGCGTCAGCATGTTTCATTCCTATTCCAGGTCGGTGTTCAATGACATAATCATATTCCTCTAGCAGCAGTGCCCAGCGAGCAACTCTCGGAGGCAAATCTTTCTTTTGCAGGGTCATGGTCAACGCAGAACAATCAGTGACGATTTTAAATCTTATTCCCAGTAAGTATACTCTGAATTTCTTTACGGCTTCTACAATAGCCAATATCTCAAGATAGTAACTATGGTAATTCTTTTCAGCCTGAGTTGTCTTCTTGCTCATATAGTAAATAGGATGCATCTGATTGTCCTTGGGGTTACGCTGCAGTAGAACAGCTCCATATCCATCTGCACTTGCATCCGTGTGCAGCTCGGTTTCAAGATTGGGGTCATAAATTCTTAGGACAGGCGATTGACCCAGAGCACTCTTCAGATCTTCAAATGCTCTTTCACACTCGGCATTAAAATTATAGACAGTACCTTTCTTTAGCAAGTCTGTAAGCGGTTTGGCTATAACAGAATAATTCTTGATAAACTTTCTGAAGTATCCGGTTAATCCCAAAAATGATTGTAGGGATTTCAGGTTCTGTGGTTTTTGAAAGTTTGTGACGGCCGCTATCTTCTCTTGAGATGGTCTTATCTCACCTTCGCGGACGATGTAACCAAGGTAAGTGATTTCTTTCTTCAAAAATTGGCATTTTTCCCAATTGAATTGTAGGCCAAATTCTTCTGCTCGTTTGAAAATTTTCTCCAGCTTAGCTATACCTTCTTCTGGCGTGTTCGATGGCAGGACGAGATCATCCAAATATGTCATTACACTACCATCTAAGATAGCATCTTGAAAGACATCATTTACAAATCTTTGGAAGACAGATGGGGCCGTACAAAGACCAAAGGGCATTCTCGTAAACTCATATTGCCCTTGAGGAGTAACAAACGATGTGTACTTCCTGCTATCATCGTTTACATTCACATGTAAAAACCCATTTTTGAGATTGAGGGATGTAAACCACTGTGCATTCTTCAGGCGGTCGATCTGGTCTTCAATGAGGGGTAGCGGAAATCTTTCTTTGATAATTTTCTTGTTTAATTTTCTATAATCGATGCATAGCCGGTAAAGGCCGTTCTTCTTCTTTGCCAAGACAATCGGGCTTGCAAATTCAGATCTACTAGGCTTAATAATTCCCTGATCAGTCCATTCTGTAATCTGTTTGTTAACCACGTTCAATTCTAATGGTGAAAGTCTTCTAGGATTTTGATATACTGGAGTCTCATCGGTAAGTAAAATCTTAAGTTCAACATTAGATTCTTTCTTCACATTCTGCGGATTGTAGTTATTAATCATAGTCTTTATTTTTGCAGTGAATCTTCTGTTGCCAACTTCATAGACGTCTTCATCGTGGGCATCTATAGACGTAAGATGCAATATCCTCTTTGCAGAAACACCATCGGCAGAAAAGTTGACTTCGACTTCGTTTAATATTGGGTTACCCAATATTATATTGACAGGTATAGTATCATCTTCAACAATGTGAATAGTGGTTTCAAAGAAGCACTCGTCCATCTCAATCTGCATCACATATGATCCCTGAGTGTGTATCTTGTGTTCAGATATGCCCGTGAGACATACAGGATCAGGGTTTGGGCATAGTTTATCACCGTTGAGGTTCTTGTCAAAAGATTGTTTAATCAGGTTCACATCGCTGCCGGTGTCTATTAAAACATTCACTTTAACATTGTTTATCATCACGTCTTTATAAGGAGAGAGACCGCTCTTATTCTTCCCATGGATATTTAGAGTATTCTTTGGGGTTGGACAGTCATGAGATTTATGTCCAAAAGTGTTGCATCGAAAACATTTGATACCCTTCGTACAATTGGGCGATTGATGATCAGTTTCACCGCAGTTGTAACATCTTTTCTTTGGCGTTTCTTTGCGGTCTTTAGTGATAGGTTTAGGTGGCGGCTTGGGTGGGTTATGAGTCTTGATTATAATCTTCTTTCTTATTTCACTGTACAAGTCTAACTTCTTCCTGAATTCTTTCATGTTAGTAGCTCCATACAAAATTGCTTTATTAGTTTCTGAGTCACGTATACCATCTATAATGTACACCATCAAAGCTTCATCTTCAATTGAACCATGCAAAGCCAGTTCTCGCATGTGTAAAAAGTATTGTTGGAATGATTCATTGTTTCCCATCTTGCGAGAAGCAAGTTTCTTGTGAACGGTAGCACTGTTTAGTTTAGACCCAAATTCTTTCATTAGTTCACCTTTCAGATCACTCCAGCTCTCATAACTTCCGGCCGATGACCTCAGGAACAGTTGGGCAGTCCCTGTTAAAAGTCGTTTCGCGTAAATCATCTTTTCAATGTTGCTCCATTGCATCAACGTGGATATATTATCGAAGTCTTTGATCCAAGCATCGATCCCATACGTATCGTCACCACTGAATGAAGTCATTGATTTTTCCAAGTCGTTAAATGAGACCCGAGGAGGAGCTTCGGGCAGTGGGTCATCCTTCTTGGGTGGCATTTTTCAGTCGTTTAAGTCTTCTAGTCGTTAGTCGTAAATGATTTCTTAATAAAATCTTGCAGAAAAATCTTTGTTTCGTTTCGTCAGTCTTCGATCTTGTTTTGACGTAACTTCTGTCACGTCAGTTTGACATTTACAGCTCGGTGGATAAAACAGTGTGATGATTACAGATGATGGGCCGAAGATGGCGCTAGCGGCGCTCGCGTTTCGGTCGGTAAAACAGTTCGACCCCACGCGCCGGCACCCGTCTTGTATTTTGAAGAAATCTTCCGTCGTGGTCTACTTGCACTTCGAACTCGATGTTTCTCAGCATCCCGGACGAGCCCCCATGATTTTGTGGGATGGCAAGTCAGAAACACCGCTTTTAAGCACAAAAAACTTTAATTTTCTCTTAAGCGTCGTATAGGTTGCTCACAGACAGCACAGCGGAAAAAACGGAAACGACAAAACAAGTGACAGCTAATTTTTTAAATATTAGTGTTGCCATTACACTACACTACACTTCCCACATACATTTAGTTTAGTTTAGTCGTGGTACACTCCGAATCGAGGCCATTGCTTGTAGAACCGATTACTGATGAGGCCGAAGAGTTCTCGAGTGGCGAACGCGTATCGAAAAGCAGTCTGGGTAGGCCCTCCACAAAGTGGACCGACGACCTGGTGAAGGCAGCGGGAATCGGTGGTCGTTGTGGCGATTCTTGGGGGAGGCCTATGTCCAGTAGTAGTCCATCGGTTGAGATGATGATGATGATTATAATTATTAAGTTGCAGTACAATAATTAAGATTACTTACAAATACACTATTTTAATAAATTATTTATGATTATTGCTTCATATGGTCGTAAGTTTATGTTTATCATACAAACATAAACTTACGACCATAATCTTATTCAAGTTGCTTAGAAATATTAAATAAATAAAAACGTATAATTTTCTGTTTAAGGATGTCATATTGCCCAAATTGCCCTTGCGCAAAATGTCTGAACATTCGCGCTGTATGCGCGATGATGATGATCATAATTATTAAGTTGCAGTACAATAATTAAGATACACATACAGAACAAGAATTAAGATGTTGGTTAGGAGGACATTGCAGGCTGAATCACCTGATTGTCTGAAAAGAAAAATGATTCCGTGCTTCGGATGGCACGTTAAGCCGTTGGTCCCGGCTACTATCTCTGGTGGTAGTAGTCGTTACATAAAAACCACGTCAGAGGCCGTAAGGCGGTCTGAAAAAACTCTGACACCGCAGGGCTCTGCCCACACTAAAAGAAGATAATTAAGATTACTTACAAATACACTATTTTAATAAATTATTTATGATTATTGCATCATATTACGACCATAATCTTAAGGGGTTTACACACGGCAGCTATAATGTAAAGATGTATATTATAGCACGATACATCATCTTTCTATAGAAATAAAATATACATTATAGCTGTCGTGTGTGGTCTTCTGACGATTTCTATGGAAAGATGTAATGGGATATAACGTGCTATAATATACATCTTTACATTATAGCTGCCGTGTGTGAACTCCT
The DNA here is from genome assembly GCA_922987775.1 of Agonopterix subpropinquella. Classification (NCBI taxonomy): domain Eukaryota; kingdom Metazoa; phylum Arthropoda; class Insecta; order Lepidoptera; family Depressariidae; genus Agonopterix; species Agonopterix subpropinquella. Next base: position 5,687,434 of record OV277694.1, on the reverse strand, counting down.
TTATTCGAGTTGCTTAGAAATATTTAAATAAATAAAAAACTTCTAATTTTCTGTTTAAGGATGTCATATTGCCCAAATTGCCCCTGCGCAAAATGCCTGAACATTCGCGCTGTATGCGCTGTCCAGAATGAGAGCCGCCGCCGCTGGGGAGTAAAAAAAAGACGCGGCGGCAGGCGCGGTGGTGGTGGCCGGGGCGGCTGCGGAGACGGCCGGTGCGGCTGCGGAGGTGGCCGGGGCGGCTGCGGAGGCGGCCGGGGCAGCTGCGGCTGCGATTGGGGCGACGGTGGCGGCTGCCGGGGCGATTGCGGCGGCGATCGGGGCGGCGCTGGCAACAACATTTTTTTAGCCTTGGGAACCTACCAAATGAAATTGGCAAAATCTTAATTAAAAGGGGGTTCAAAGTGTGGGCGCGGTGTGATGCCAAGACTGGCTATTTGTACAATTTCGAAATAAAAACTGGAAAAGGTGATAACACCGAAAATGAAGGTCTTGCATATAATGTCGTGATGAAACTGTGCGCTAATATAGGTAGCAATATATTGGATGCATTTGATAATTTTTTTACTAGTTGCAATCTAATAGAGGATTTATATGAAAAGGGGATTTATGCAGTTGGTACTGTACGATCTAATAGAAAAGATCTGCCTGAAATTATTAAAAATAAGCAGCCTTAAAATTGCAAATGCATCAAATTGCTTCCATAACAGCTGAACCTATAACAGCAATTAAGTGGTTTGATACCAGAAAAGTATCAGTGCTTACCTCAGCACACAAACCACGTGATGTTGAGTTCGTTAATAGGTCCCAAAAAGACGGAACTAAACAAAAAATTATATGCCCTAAAGCCATCGCTGATTATACGTTAAGTATGGGCGGGGTTGACTTATTCGACCATTTCAGGTCCTCCTATCCAATAAGTAGAAAGTCTAGAAAATTCTGGATGCGACTTTTGTTCTTTTTTTTTTGACGCATCTATTATCAATGCTTATGTTATGTAATAACATATAATTATTCACACGTTGCGACAGTGCACTCACACCGTGACTTTAGATTGCGCCTGGCGTGAGCTTTGATTGATAATTACACTGCAAGAAAAATACCATCGATACTGAACTCAAATTTTAAAAATAAAAAAGGCGGTCAGTTTGGTGTGCCTGATGAAATTAGATTAGCAGAAGTAGGTATACATATGCCCGAAGAAACGCAAACCTATAAACGGTGTAGATTTTGCAGCACGAGGACAACAGAAAAAAGATCGAAAATACAATGTACGACATGTAAAGTAAGTCTATGTGCGAAAAATTGTTTCAGAGTTTTTCATAGTGTACAACAATAATTTTATATTCTCAAGTTAAAACTGTGTTTCTTTAGTCATATGTATGCCTACTTTTGCTGTTTTTATTTTGAGATACTTACAAGTATCTATCTTACTTAAGTCTGTACTGTAACCAGAAATTATAATAATAAAAATATTGTTTAATTTGAGTTAGTATTTATTTGTTAAATATAGTTTCTATCCTGTAGTGTACAGCAATAAAGAGTAGTTAATGTGGAAAGCGCCGGTAGCGCCATCTATCAGCAAGCGCGGTCTGTGGTCAATATCTATCGTACATTCGCTCGGTATTCGTGCACCGACCGCCGTGCTGTGCGGACGTGCGCTAGTCACATTGACTAGTGAAGACTATATCTGTGTTTCATTATATACATCAACCTCAACCAACCCTTAGTAGAAAGGTGTATTCTACATTGGCGACGACGGGATTCGAAATTCACGTGAGTAAAGTGCTTATCAGTTTGTTGAGTGTTAAAAATTTAAAAATACAAACGGTGCCTACGAAATAAAATTACACTGTTCCTTTAAGGAAGCTAAGCGATTTATTTAAACACAATCGAAGACGTTGCTTTGTTTGTTGCCTAAAAAGTTACACAGTGTTAAAATATATTTCAAAAGAAAAGTAAAAATAGTTTTGTACCGATTTTAAATCGTTTATTGGGAATTATCTTAATTATCTGGTTTCTGCTAGCGTTGCTTTATTTTTGCCTAAAGTTCACAGTGATAAAAATATATTTCTAAAGAAAAGGAAAAATAGTTTTTTGTCCCGATTTTAAATCGTTTATTTGGAATTATCTACATACTGCATTTCTTTTCCCACATGTCGATCATCGAATGCTGATGCTGGAGGAAAGAGGGGAGACCAGACAGGAGTAAGGTGTGGGACAACACGTGACGGCGCGGCGCGGCGCCTAGGATGGACAAATGTACGCCAGCTGTGGACATCAATCTTTAAGGTCACGTAATCATTCTGTATTACTTTAAACGATTAAAAGAATTTATTCAAAGCATTCCGCCAATATAAAAGGGCCTCGTAGTCCGTAGCTCCAGTTTCACTGCCCGTCACACGTGACTGGACGGAGTTTCGGTGCTGGTGGGGCAAGGGTGTCCTGGGGTTTTGGAGTCTCTGACTGCTCCTCGGGGAGTATAGTCGTGAGCATATACTAATGCATGCTTGTAGTCCGTCATTATGGCCTAATAGGTATCCAAAATACGCCCATTAACCTCTCGTATGCCGGAAAAACCAGACACAATAGAAATAAATGGTTTTCATCATGCTGATCCGCGTTCTGGCATACCAAAGGTTAAGAATAGTGTCTTGATTCGAGACGAACAGGATTACGTAACCAAGATATGCCAAGTGAGTTTATTCCAATAGTTTTTTATACTTATATTGACGCATTGTCATTTTTAAGTAATTGTCTTACTTCGTAGTTGTAATGGTCTCTAATAAAAGTTACTTATTACCATTATGCGTACCGAACATTCTACGTATAGAACATTCGGCGTAACGGATGTTCGGCGTAACGAACATTCAGCATAACGAACATTCGGCGTAACGAACATTCGGCGTAACGAACATTCGGCGTAACGAACATTCGGCATAACGAACATTCGGCGTAACGAACATTCGGCGTAACAAACATTCGGCGTAACGAACATTCGGCGTCACGAACATTTGACGTAACGAATGTTCTGAGTAACGTACATTCGACGTAACGAACATTCGGCGTAACGAACATTCAGCGTGACGAACATTCTGATGTCACAAAAACTTTAAGTTGAAATCCAAAGTTTAACGTTTTAAACGTTTTACTTATTGGACATTCTCAGTGTAGGTATGCGAGAACAATAATAATATACAACACATTCGGAGCTTATTCGGTGGTACTAGTTCATGAAAATATTTCAATTCAAACATCAATATTACCAACATAATTGCCAATCATCATCATCATCCGATTTGTTACCGGAACTTGTTTGACGTAATCTATACTTTATAGAACTTCAATTCGGTAACCTTACGTTGATCTTATCTTTGCAACATTGTTAATGTCATAATTATGGATATAATTACTCCAGGCGAAACTAATTAGTTTCTTTGGCTATTTGAGCAAGGAATTTTATATTTTAAGGATCAATGTTAATTCAGACAATTATTTACAAAAAGTATCAAAAAAGATCAGAAAATGATCAGGTGATTTCATATTAAATTTAGTATTTCTTGAAATACCTACTCACATTTTAACAAGAAACGCTCATCTCAGTTGAGAGAAGATTAATAACTATATCATATTCAAGCATCATAACATTCATAACCAAACCGATAATACTGGTTAACAATTTTGTTCGCAGATTGTATGTTCCTAGATGTCACAGAGAAACCAGCCTTCAACAGGACGACTGCTAAGGCGCCGATTGAACCATACCTACTTGCTTTATTGCTTAATAAAGAGAAAATGTATCCAATTAATACTCCAATGATTACTCTGATATTGTCAGCTTCTAGCTGGTTAATGGTTAGTGGTTTGCCATGTACAACAAACAGTTATTAGCAACGTACAGCTGGTCATTCAATTGACATAGGCAGCTTTTAGCTGGTCATTCTATTGACATTAGAAACTTGTAGCTGGTAATTCAATTGACATTTGCATCTTTCAGCTGGTCATTTAATTGACATTAGCAACTTGTAGCTGGTTATTCAGTCATTCAATTGACATAGGCAGCTTTTAGCTGGTTATTCAATTGACATTAGAAACTTGTAGCTGGTCATTCAATTGACATTAGCATCATTCAGCTGGTCATTTTATTGACATTAGCATGTTTCAGCTGGTCATTTAATTGACATTAGCAACTTGTAACTGGTCATTCAATTGACATTGGCAGCTTTCAGCTGTTCATTTAATTGACATTAGCAACTTGTAGCTGGTCATTCAATTGACATTTGCAACTTTTAGCTGGGCATCAAATGCTATCAAATTTACTATCAGCAGCTTGTAGTTGGTCATTCAGATGACAAGTCAAATAAATAAAATAATTATTAGCAACTTGCAGCTGGTCATTCAATTGAAAAAAAAAACTGTTATTTCATTATCAGCAGCTTGTAGTTGGTCATTCAGATGACAAGTCAAATATATAATTATTGGCAGCTTGTAGTTTGTCATTCCATTGACATTAATTATTGTGAGTAGCTACGCATTTTATGAATAACTCTAAAAGAATTAATGACTTATTGCACTTTCTTCTTTGTATAGATAAAATCGGTATCTTACCTAATCACTGCAGGCACTGCACTGCACTGTTAATTTATTCATTTGTATGTGTTAAAGTATACTATACTGTACTTGAACCAAATCGGTTAATCATAATATTTTAAATAAAGAATATAATTTCAGTGCAAGCAAGTCAAAAAACAAAATGATTTGCAGTTCTGTAATAATATTACGCCACGCAATTAAGTTGAAACAACAGTTGCACTTAATTGTACATTGTAATTAAAAATAGCATTATTTTCTTAAAGCCTACCAAATGATATAACTGTATGGTTCTTAAAATGAAAACATTATTAGTGTTTAAATAATGAGTAAGTAACTAATGTTTCAGATAAATATCTAAGTATACCTTACATTACACAATATTTTCATGAGTTTCATGACGTTACATGTATATAATAGTTTATTTTATTTTTATTGTTATAGAAATGTATAGGTATGTATGTATACCTAATAACCAAACTACTCTTTGTAGTTACAAAATATCTCGTCACTTAATGCTTCATAGGAATTCTAATAATAAATAAGTAATTCAATGACAGAGATACATTTTAACTACAAATAACATAATATAGTTTTGCTCTACTGTAAGTTGATATCAGATAATTTGTTTCTAAAAAGAAATGTATGTATAAGGGAAATTAATTAAAATAACTTATTCACTGTTGAACGGCAGGAAATATTATGCCAATTTATAAAATTTATTTGGAATACTGCTTTAGTGACTGAATGCTTAGGTATAGCAGACAAAATAACTCATAGGGTAGACCACCATCAGACCCTTTGCTAAAACAATATTCATGAGTACCAAGATGGCGGAATCAAATCTCAAGTTTCTAGTCTAGCATACTGTTGTAGTAGGCTAGACTTCTTTTTTATTTTTGGTTTATAGACGGAATGACTTACCAAATGGTGAGAGAATGACAAGCTTTTCAACTACAACAGTTTATTCCAATACTAATGGGGTAGAACTTTTTACAGACCAAAGGGGAAATAGATGAATAAGACAGGGCGTTGGCTGAAATTGTGCTCGTGGCATAGAGCCCTAAATGAGAGCGACAGTAATGTGTGAACTCTGATTTTTTACCTGCCCGTAACATTAAATTGTGACCACGTATTAAATTGCGAATCTTTTGAGTAATTGCAACACCGTCAAAGATCAGCATTAAAGTGGGTCAAAGAACATTGAATTGAATTATTACGATTATTATTTTAATTTAGGTATCAGCATTTTATCTGTATAAGTTGAGTTAAATTGTATCTATTTATTAAAAGGGTCCATTAAATTGAAACTGCTGATATCTCAAAACTAGTCTAGTCGAGTAACTAAAGGTAACTACTGAACATAGCTGGCAACGAAAGCGACCTAGTGTACCTTACTTAATATTGTTGTCAGTCAGCGTTATATCAGCATTCATGAAACTGTACAATTATATAGGTTATAGGACCATGCAACTATGAAGTTGTTAGCGAAAGCTAAAATATCATGCAACAATAAAATGATATGGGTTACAGAGCCATGCAACTATCAAGTTGTTAGCAAAAGCTAAAGGGTCATGCAAATAAAATAGCTGTGAGTGCTTTGGTGCAATGGCTGGCACCCGCCAGAATATTTTGAATTCATAAGTGTATGTGCTTATCACAGATTCACTCTTTTGTCCTTACCTCCTTAATTTGATAAAACGGAAATGAATACGATCTTGAAGCAGTGACTTTGACTAGTAGTTAGCCAAAATAAATAAATAAGAGATAATAAAGATCTATGGAACGTTATTTTTGTAGGTTTACTTACCTACCTATCAATAGAAAAATATTTTTAGAGGGAAGGGATAGTATAGAACAGAAGTAACAATAACTCAAATATGTTAATATAATGAGATTGTAATTTCCATAAACATTGTTTATCGTTGAATTTGGTGTTTGACAATTTCAGATCAATATTTGATAAATATCTATTTTCTGTAAACAAATTAGTCTCAATAACTTATTCGTAATTTGTTTAATGTAATAGCATTGATAACAGTCAACACTGTATTGTAAATACGATTTAAGAGATTAGCTAAACTGTGGAGTTTCTTGCGCCGCTTCTTCTCCACGGGCTAACCTTCCGAAGCGGTGGTAGATTCGAGTAAACGTAAAAATAAATTAAAACAAGAAAGGGATGTAGTGTACAGCAATAAAGAGTAGTTAATGTGGAAAGCGCCGGTAGCGCCATCTATCAGCAAGCGCGGTCTGTGGTCAATATCTATCGTACATTCGCTCGGTATTCGTGCACCGACCGCCGTGCTGTGCGGACGTGCGCTAGTCACATTGACTAGTGAAGACTATATCTGTGTTTCATTATATACATCAACCTCAACCAACCCTTAGTAGAAAGGTGTATTCTACATATCCCATGTGAAGATTTTTAAGTTTGTGTATAAAAATTATTATTTATTTATTTATTATCAAATATTTATAACCAAAACAGGGGTGCCTAACTAGTCTTAAAAAGTAACAAAATATACGCGAGCGTGTTTGCGAATACAGTAATGGATAAGGGGAAATTATTTCCCACCCTAAAAACCCCCTTTCCCGACATTTTTGGTAAATTTGAATAAACTTTTTGAAATCTCTGGACCAAAATTACTTAAAAACTAATCATCATTTTTATTTTTCTTACCAAAAGTTCTCTGTTTTATTAAGGGTTAAAAAACTGCGTAATAAAAGAAGATTAAGAGATATTACTTTTGATAGCAAATGTGAAAGATATTTAAACCAATTAGAAAAATAATGTATTGGACTTACCAAAATTAAAAAACCAGCCAAGTACGAGTCGGACTCGCGCACCGAGGGTTCCGTACTACCTTACAATATAATTTGGGGTCTCTATTTACGAAACAAATTGTGTTGTATGAAAGAAATTAATTCATTGGCTTACACTTGGTTGGTTGGTTTGTTGTTGTTTTACTTTAGATTTTCTCTATAATCACACCAAGTTCGACGCTTGTATGTATAAGGGCGCCGCCCACCTTATAAAGTCCGTTGCCCTCAGAAAAATAGAGTGTATTGAAGAAATAATTATATCCCATCAAAAACATTTCATGTAAAAAAAGTGGCCTAGACTTTACTCTATCCTTATCATCCTCCTCCTTATCCTTTTACTCTTAAAAAGTTATGAGATCATATTTCAAGCCAAGTCTTGAGTAAGGTCATCAGTTCATCTCGGTCTAGTTAGAAGTTAGTAGTAGTAGTCAATAGTTAGAAGGCTTGGCCGACATACTCATCCCATGTAGAGCTAATGCCTATTACATCTTCGTCTTTATTTTGTCATTTAGATTGACTCTTCATGGGATGACGATGTCGGCCAAGCCTTCTAACTTTACTTTACCGAGATGAACTGAAACTGATGACCTTACTCAAGACTCGGCTTTAAATGTGATCTCATAACTTTATAAGAGTAAAAGGATTGTGAGTCTTAGCCACTTTTTTACATGAAATGTTTTTGATGGGATAATAGTACAGGTTGTTATTTTTTTCGATCGATTCAGATTTTAGTCGGTTCGATTTCCGGGTGTGTAGGGGAAAGCAAATTTTCGCAAATCTTTGATACAGTTTTGTTTCTTTTTAAAAATAAAGGAATGTTTTCTTTAAGTAAAATTTTCTATCCCCAGTACCTATTTATAGAGTATATTTCCCAGGTGGCTGGCGTTAAAAAATTCCAACCTGTATCACAGATTACTTTAATAACTACTACCGTAACTTGTATTGTATAGTGATCACAACTTCGCAACTTCGTACTGGCAAAAAAATCAACGAAACTTGGCATGAGCCATAGACGAAGAATTTTTGCATGATGAGAGTTCATATCTTAGATTAAAAACTTTTCGCTTAATGGTTCATATTAATCTCCTTTCTTGACCCTCTCTTTTATGAAAATGTCCAATTATGTTAGCTGTCAGTTTGCTTTCAAATGTGTAATATTAGTCATTTCTAGCTAGATACATTTCAAATAAATACCTTAAGCAAGGTGAGTGAATTTTTTTGTAATTTATGCCTGGTTTATGTTTATGCAAAAATCCAAATAATTTTAAGCTCCAGAAAAGTGTAATTTTTTTCAAAATAGTGTTTAATAATTTATGCAAAATATCGATATCGATGTTTTTGATGATTTTATAATATTTATTGATTTTATTTTCAGGTGTCAAAAGTGGGTTCAAATTACAAGGAAACGAAGAGCACACCCAATGGCACACATACCTACCTACCAAATTAAACATTGTATTATTTGAAATTATGTTAGCTTCAAATCTTTGTGATTTATAATAAATGTTTGAAAACTTGAAAATTCTACAGTATAATTATTATTTTGTTGAATCCAGCCTAACATTAAGATTTATGGATACTGGCACTAATCGATTGATTTGTGTTATCATTTAGTATCAAATAAGAAATTGTTTATTTTCACCTTATAGTTCAGTAAATCTGTTTTGAAAATGATACCCTACCTTACAAAAGGTCGGGTGTCCGGGATTTTTGGATATGTTATACAGGTCCTTAATACAGAGGTCCTTAATAAAAAAATACAAGTTTTCGACCTTGGGTTCCTGCTGCGGGCTGTGGTGTGACCATAAAACAATGAAAATTTTGAGACTTTTTCAGTAAAACTTAAACGTTGAGTTTTAGAGCAAACTTGTTTACTAAAGGTTTAAACAAGACCAAATCCGCTACAATTTATATACTGAATAGTTACCAAGATACAACACCTCAAAGTATGGAGTGGTATGACTAATTCCTTAAAATTTCGTTTTTTTTTCTTTTCATTTAAATATGTTATGAATTTCAGGTTTCACTGTGAAGGTGTTTAGAAGAAGTATAAATAATGCGCTACAATTATGTTTTTGAACCATAAGATGCGCGACACTTGTAAATTTTCAGCAAATGTTGAATAACGGTCAATTGGTATACAAATACTTATTAAAGATTTCGAATAGATTTTTTTACAAAATAAAATGTAGCCTATGGTAATCAGGGATGGTGTACCTTTCTATCAGTGAAAGAATTTTAAGAATCGGTTTGGTACTTCCAGAGATTACCTATATACAAAAAACCCTCTTGAGCCCAGCTTTTCTGCACCCACAGGCATAGGGCAGTTAGGAATTAGCCCTAACTGCCCTTATTTTGAAGTACTGTATCTCGGTAACTATATAAAAAGATGATTCAAAAACCAAACTGTAGCGCATTTAGTGCTGTTAATTACTCAAAAACATAATTTTACTCTAAAACCTAAACTTTAGATTTTAAATAATGAAGACTGAAAAAGCTTCGAAATTTTCGGTGTTTTATGAACATGGCAGACCGCGGCAGCACCTCAAGGTCGAAAACTTGGATTTTTAATAAGGACCTGTACCCAGCCCCCCACACACATAGTCTTAAGGTAGATATAAGTCATTGTCTTTATTCTTCGCTCTTCAGTCGGTAGCTTATTTTCTTTTTTCTTCAAACCAGTTACACAGCACTGCCAAAGGCAGCACTGGAGTGTGATTTTTGAATGTCACCGGTGAGCTTGAACGGTTTTTAAATCTTATACAAAAGCCTTCTCATACCTATGAGTTCAATACGAGTAGGTAGGGGCACTCGTATTGAACTCATGGGTATGAGAATTTAGTTACCGGTAAGATTGAACAATGCGAACTTTGGAAAATCAGTGAATATCGGCCAGTTTACTCAGCGAATGAGTTCCAAACATCGCACTCCTGACAAGGTCGCCATGCGGTGTTGGGCGTTAGTGAAACGATTCGTTCAGAGTTCAGACGTATATTCCGCCAAAAAGAATAAAGACAATGACTTATACCTTAAGACTACGTGTGTGTGGGGGGCTATGCACACACTACACCCGTATCAGATATAAAAAAATCGTGGATACCGGACCTTTTGCAAGGTAAAATGTATACATTTACTAGGCTATTATAGGTCGACGAGGACGTCCAAGTAGATTCCTGACCAAACAAGAAATTGAATTTTAAAATGCAATTTCTACGAGCAAATTCTTGAAAAAAATTTTTAAGCAAAGACTTAACTAAAACCGCCTAACTAGACTCGCTAAAAAAAATTACAAAAATGATGCGGTTAAACAAATAAAACAGAAAATGAGTAAAACTGCAAAAAAATTTGTAGGGATGCAAATAACACAAGCAGGGAAGCATGCCAGAGGAAGGAGATTTACACTAAAAGAAAAAATATTTGCCTTATCTTTGTATAAGCCCAGTCCGAAGGCATAATAATTCATTTAATCATTTTTGATTGCACACGTTACATAAGATTGTATGATTAATACATACATAACGTTTGCTTAGTCAAGTGTGCATTCTACCATAAAGAAAAAAACTACAAGCTCTTCTTCAAAAAAATTCCTTGAAACCTGGAGTAAATCAAATCACTTTCGACCAGCTAAAACGAAAGGTGGCCAAGCTGCCAGAAAGCCATAAATTCTGTACACAAATTTTCGACGAAATGTCAATTGCAGCAAAGTACGACAGAAAGAACGATATCATCTTATATATCGATAATGGCCAAACAAGAAATATAAAAATCTGTGACCACGTGCTGGTATTCATGGTGAGAGGAGTAATAAAAAAAGGTATTAAACAAGCTGTTTCCTACAGTTTCTGTGCCGGCACGACAACAACATTAGACCTTGCGCAGCATATAAAGAATATCCTTATCAAGCTGCAAGAATCTGGATTAAACGTCGTGTCAACAGTCTGCGACTAAGGCGCAACTAACAGGTCTGCCATTAACAAATTGATTAATGAAACTAAAGCAGACTATCTCCGAAATGAAAAAGAATGGAAGGGTGGTTTTTTTTAAATTCAATCAAAAAAAGTTATACCCATTTTTGATCCTCCACACTTGGTGAAAGGATTAAGAAACAATCTTTTGACAAAAGATTTGGAATATAAAGTTCATAGAAAGAGAGGCATGCTCTAGGGACACCCAGCCTTAATGTAATCATTCATTTAAAAATTTCAGACAGAAAATATTGTTATTGAGACAATTATCTCGAAATAGTTTTCGATTCAGCAGCCATAAAAAAAAACGTTACGTACCAAATTGGTGCGCCGCCAGTTGAATTCTAGGCACAATTAATATCATTATATTATTTATTATTATTTATTTTTAATTGAGTGACCAACATTTTATGTTTATCCCTTAGCCAGGTTGTGAGCACATAGTGACCACATAACCATAAATGTTTTTTTAACGAGCTGATGCGATATATTGACCACAATATGTCATGACAATATTGTCTATGAATGGGTTGATTTCTAAACGAAAAAAAAAGTTGGTGTATCCGAACAAGTTGTTTGACATTTCGATTGTCAAAATCAAATCTTCGTCTCGACTGCCACTTTTGCTGTTCTGTTTTGAATTTAAATGCGGTTATGTCGAAAATAAACAAGGTATGTGCTATTTATTGTAACTTTTTGATAGTTTATATGTTTATTTATCCGTGTTATTGTTCGCTTTATCGTTGTATTTGTTTTTCTGTGAAATAATTACTCTCAAAGTATGTGGTCCTCATACGACCTCTGCCCGTCTGTGGTCCTGTGTATGTGGTCTCCATGCGGCCACTGTCTTTCTAACTATCCAGCTAATTATTAAGGGTTAGATCTCACTCACGAGATACATTGTATAAAAGATCCGATGATTTAACCCATTGAAAGCAAACAAAATTCATTTCATAACACTTTTATTTTGATCTTTTCAGAACCCACGGAAAAATATTCGAGATCATGAGATTGAAAAGGCTTTAAAAGAAATTTACGCATCATCAGAGGATGAATCGTCTGAGGAGAATGATATTTCGCCAAACACGTTTTCGTCTTACCCTTACCCAACCTATGACATCAACAGGGCGTTGGATACTTTACAAAATGTAACAGACGATGACCTTCTGCGGGTCTTAGGAGATTCTTCACCTACAGTTCAGCCAGCATCTCCGGCAGTAATCGTGGAAGATTTACCTTCAGCAGTTATATATACAGTTCAGCCAGCATCTCCGGCAGTAATCGTGGAAGATTTACCTTCAGCAGTTATCCATCCAAATCAGCCCTCAACATCAGTGTCAGCCCAACAGTCTTCACCTTTATCGGCAGTCATTCAGCCCTCTTCATTAGTGGTAGCTTCACAGCCCTTACCTCCATCGATTACCCATCATGCTTCATCTTCGGCGGCAATTCAACAGTCCTCACCTCCATTGGCAAACCATCAGCCCTCAACATCAGTGTCAGCCCAACAGTCTTCACCTTTATCGGCACAGCCCTTACCTCCATCGATTACCCATCATGCTTCATCTTCGGCGGCAATTCAACAGTCCTCACCTCCATTGGCAAACCATCAGCCCTCAACATCAGTGTCAGCCCAACAGTCTTCACCTTTATCGGCACAGCCCTTACCTCCATCGATTACCCATCATGCTTCATCTTCGGCGGCAATTCAACAGTCCTCACCTCCATTGGCAAACCATCAGCCCTCAACATCAGTGTCAGCCCAACAGTCTTCACCTTTATCGGCACAGCCCTTACCTCCATCGATTACCCATCATGCTTCATCTTCGGCGGCAATTCAACAGTCTTCACATGCCACATTGCAAGAAGTAATAACAAAGGTCAGGAATTGGTCTGAAGATATAACTGGATTTGCAGCTCCTAATTACACAAAAAAAATGGAATCGACAAAGTCTTATGATCACAGAAGTTTACCACTAGATTACTTTTTAGATATGTTTCCTGATGAAATTTTTTGTATCATAGCTGCAAATACAAACTCATATGCATCATTCATGCACTCATTAAACTGGACTCCAACAAATTCATCCGAAATAAGGTCATATTTGGGTATGGTCATAATGATGGGTATACATCCTCTGCCAGACTTAGAATTGTACTGGTCTTCCGACCCTTTTTATCACAACCCTGTCATAAGTGCAGTTATGTGTTGTAAGCGCTTTAAAAAACTCACAGAAAACTTGCATTTAAGTGACAGGGCTACTGAAGTACCTCGTACAGAACCAGGGTACGATAAGTTGTGCAAAATTCGACCAGTAATGGATATTTTGAACAAAAGTTTTGAATGAAACAATACATGCCGAAAAAACCAATAAAGAGGGATCTTTATTGGTTTTTTCGGCATGTATTGTTTCATTGAGCTTCTTCCTTTGAATTTCACCATGCTTTCATCCACCGATTGTGTATCAGAACCTATGCAATTTTCTTGAACCCGTGCCCAGACTTTGTATATAGATACAAAGTCTGGGCACGGTGCGATTCAGAAACAGGATATTTATATCAGTTCAATGTTTATACAGGCAAAATTGAAACTACCGATGATGGAGATGGCGGACTTGGTTACAAGGTTGTAATGAAATTGTGTGAAAACGTCGAAGGTGGGACTTTGATGGCTTTCGATAACTTTTTTACCAGCCTTCCCTTACTGGAGATGCTGCATCAAAAAAAAATATTTTCTGTGGGTACTGTAAGATCAAATAGAAAAGGTTTACCACCACGTCTTTTACCTCAAAAAGGTGACAAGAAAGAAAACAAACTGAATGTTGGTGAATTCATGATGCAGTATGATGCCCCTATTGCTGTAATCAAATGGCGTGATACTAAAGATGTGTACGTCTGTACAACAGCTTTTGATCCTAAAGCAGTAGTGACCATTCAACGTACTCAGAAAGATGGTCGTAAAGCCCCATTGGTATGTCCATTGGCAATTGAACAATATACCAAATGTATGGGCGGTGTTGACAGGCTCGACCACTTTAGATCATCTTACTCTATTGGACGAAAGTCGACCAAGAAAAATTGGATGCGCCTGTTCTACTTTATGCTTGAAGTATCATGCATAAATGCATATATCGTATATAGTACAACCCACAATAAGACGAGCAACAGTCACAGAGATTTTAGGCTAAATTTAGCCAGAGGCCTCATCGACAATTATACGACTCGAGTGAGAAATCCGCCTCAATTCAAAAACAAAAAAGGCGGCCAGTACGGAGTGTCTGACACCGTTAGGCTTAGAAATGTTGGTGTGCACATGCCTTGCCAAAGCAGCAGTAAACGATGCCGGTTTTGCAGCACAAGAGTAAAATCGGTAAGAAGTAAAATAATGTGTAAGGTGTGTCAGGTACCGCTGTGTGCGGTACCTTGCTTTGATGATTTTCACCGATAAGACCTTCTTCTTCTGATGAACCCCTTATTATTAGGCTTATACCAATGTCATATTACGAGGGCGAGACTGAAAGTTTTTAGAACTGGCCACTTGTAAACAATATTATAAAAAAATAAGTTCAAATTTTGAAAATGGAACTCTTTGCCAATATTATTGTGTATGTATTTCATTCATTTGTCATTTGTTTTAAGATTTGGAGGCAAATTGAAAATTGTCTGTGAGGGGCCTCGTTCTTCGGAAGGACCGGTTATTACGTGTACCACTCTGCAGTAAGGCCTCATCCTCGAATTTAGCGGGCAGCGGGGCGGCGGCGGCGGCTGCGCGGGCGGTCACCGCTTGACTGGAGTGCACCGCTCGTTGCCCGCCCCCGCGCCGCTATTTTCGAGAACCGGTCCATTTGCGTTTACGCATAAGATCCTGACGCTCACGCGCCGCCGCCGCCGCCGCCCCGCTGCCCGCTAAATTCGAGGCAGAGGCCTTACTGCAGAGTGGTACACTAACCATTGTTTGCCACTTGTCTTGGAAAAAGTTCGGGAGAAACGATTCCATCGGATTAATAACTTGCTAGTTTTTTCAGCTTTTGATTTTCTAAGAATTTTCAGTGTCGCCCTCGTATAATTTTAGGTCGGGGAAAAAGTCTTTTCGCATTTTATATGAAAATTCAAAACATTTTTTAATATAGTTTATTGACATTTAACTAAAGTATGTAGGTACCATTTTGTTCGATAACTTTTTGCCATCTTATAGGTAGGGACATGATCCCATTGCTATAGAAATTTTGGGGCTTCTGATAAAAAAACTGCGTCAAGTAGTTTTGGCAGCCCTTTTTTGATGTTAACCTGACACTGCCTAAAGAATTCTGAAGAGACCGAAACTGTTGGAAATCCGGTTCATTAGGTTTCTTTCAGAGAGCTCGTGAGGTACCCAAATATCGAGCTTTTTTGTGTACCTATTTTTTTTCAAATGCGCCAAAACTGTTTTGTGGTCAATTCCCCCAGTTCTTCAGCTACGTCGTAACTATTGATATGCCGATCTTGCTCCACTTTTTCAAAAATAGTATCTATACTTTTCCCCCACCTATTATGTTAATATTGGATTATTCGCCCTAAAAATAAAACTTTTTTCTTTATTCTAGTGTAGTTTTATTAGATCAACGACTCATTTGATCTTCAGGATAGTATTCTTCATTACCTGCATTCATATTTCATACTTCATAACTCGGAAGCGTTCACTTACTGTGATGTAGCCCTACCCTTAACTAATCTAAAAATTACTTGCCGGGCAGTGGTCACTTACAGACCACATTGTTTTTTTTTAACGGGCTGTGGCCATATTGAGACCACACGGTTTTTTTTCAGGAATAAGTAAAGATAAAAAAAAAACAAGAAATTACTTTTTGCATAATCCTGTCATCTACCGAAATCAGTATTCAAAATAAAAAAAATCGTTAGGCCTGGCTAAGGGTTATTGCTTTTATTAATATTCTCACTGAAATTTATTTTGCAAATAAGGAACTTTTATTGAAAACATTATTGTGTGTAAGGTAATAAAAGAAAGAAATGTCCGTGTTCGCATCCTAAGCACATTGATACTATAAACAGCAAATCTTATCGTATAGCTTGGGTTTCGTCATGCGAAACCCACATAAGCCCTTCAGGAGCTTAATATGCTTAAAGTTGTGTATTTTGCCTATGTACGCAGCATGTTAGAATTCGCATGTCATGTATGGTCTCCATGTTATCTAGTACATAAATTAACAACACAGAACGTATACAAAAAAAATCATCAAATTATAGCGAATAGGTGGCAAGAAATTATAAAAAAGGGACTAATAGAGTGCTATAGAGACCAAAGAAAAAATCCTTAAGGAATACTTAATTGGATTAAATGAATTGAAACACAAAGCGATAAAGCCTCTTTTTAGTGATACCTGTAGGCTTGTGTGCGATATGCATAATGGTGAAACTAAGATATGGTCAAAGTTCGTAATATCAGCAGTAAACACTAGTCTCAGGGACACTCTAAACTAAAATACTGACATGTTCCCTTTTGATGACAATATGACTGTGTGATTAGAATCACCTATATTTTTGTTGTTACTTCTTCTATATGCCAATAGATGGCGCTATATCCAGACAGCTTCTTTGTACATGCTAGTAATGTTAGAAGATTTTACAGAAAGTTTTAAAACCTACGGGTGAGACTTACTAGTAACATACATAATTTTATATATATTTTGTTGCGGAGATTGGCCGTCAACTGAGAGAGTGAAATTGGTGTAGAGGCTAGCCATAGTGATTCAACGTGGGAACGCTGCTAGCATTATGGGCTCCTTTGCGCCGGTATCGACAAGGGGCGGGTTATTTGACTGAGCTTGTATTTCATTAGTTTGACGAAGCATGTTGCTGATTTATGTCTGTGTATCTTTGTTTTTGACGACACTTGTGCTGAGCGCTATATTATTGTGATTAATCTGAATGCTTTTATAAATAAATTTATTATCATAAAATCATTTATACAGCAACAACGAGTTAACAACGAGATAAAAGCCTGTGGTTACGAATACCATGTACCTTCAAAGGATTAGGCATGCATCTAAACTTACCACTGACCAGGCCAATTAATCTCGAATGGTTACTATTTGCCGCTGGGTAGTGCCAACTAACCACCTCCACTACCCAGCGGCAAATAGGAAACGGCATGGGCAGGATGGAGCGCGATTTTAAACTGTTACGCCAAAGATATTTCAACAATGAGTTGCAGCATGTTTTCTGATTTTAGAATAGTTGCCGCTATCACAAACCACATTCATGTACCCACCGAAGATTGATACCCACTGACACTTTTTTGAGGAGATAATCAGACCATCAATCTGAACAACTTTCTCTTTGGGACCAACATCAAAATCGGGAAATAAAAATCTGCTGTCCCAGACATTTGGCTCGAGTATGTTTGCAGTTTTGTATTGAAGAGCTGTTTTTTTTTTCGCGATTTTGATGTTGGTGCCATAAAAAAAGTTTTTCAGTTTCACGGTCTGATCATCCCCTTAAAAAATTGTCAGCATATTAAGAAGGACCCTGTATATACGCTTTTATAACTAAGAAATAAGGAGGAACGGAAACGTTTAAAAAGAGCTGATTTTACAAGAGTAGAAGCAAGTGATTTGGATTTTCTTAGATTCAGCGAAGAGCAACATTTTTTTAGCCTTGGAAACCTACCAAATGAAATTGGCAAAATCTTATTGCAGCGAACATTTACAAAATGGAATGTATACCTACAATAAACCGAGAACTATACCGAGAAGCTGCACAAAAGGATTTACCTGATTTTTGCATTGATGAGGATGCTTGGCTCCTACGTGGTCGTATTCAGTCGCGACACTTCAGAGCTAACTGCAAGTAACTTTAAAAAAACAAAAAACAGATACAATGGACACATTGAGACTTAATAGAGAATTTGTTCCTGAATCAATAAAAAATAAAGGAAAGGGCAACATGCAGCCTGGCGTGGTGGCCTTCAGCCAAACTAATGACCTGAGTATTGTAGTTTGGCGGGATACTAATATAGTCTCACTAATATCTACTTTTCACAAGGTGGGAGGTATCCGGGAAAGAGAAGTATGGTTATTATAAATACAAGCCCCAACTTGTCTTTTATAATCTTTCCATGGCCCTATTATAACCTATTTTACATGAATATGGGGGAACGGAAACTTTTAAACAGAAGAAGAGCTGATTTTACCAGAGTAGAAGCAAGTGATTTCGATTTTCCGAGATTCAGCGAAGAACACACGAAAACACGAGTCATAGACCAGAAAATATATGGACACATTTGAATCCCATTCTGAATGAAATGAAAAAAATGAAACCAAACATAAAAATTCTCAATTTTTACTCTGATGGCCCAACCTCTCAATATCGACAAAAGGGAAACTTCCATTTACTTAACACTCTGCCAAAAGAAATCGGATTTGAATACTGTACACACGGCGACAGATCAACCTACCCATAGTTGAACTTTATGTTCATGGACATAAGGTCGAACTATGGGTAGGTTGATCTGTCGCCGTGTGTACATGGTCATTTTCGGAGAGCGGTCATGGTAAAAGCATAGCGGACGGCATTGGTGGATCCGTGAAATGTACTATAGATAAACACGTTTCTTATGGTGCCGATGCAACAAAATGCCTCTCAAATATATTACCATCTCACTCAAACCTTTAAGACTACAAAGTTTTTTCTTGTAGATGACAGTCAAATCTAAAACTATTCGGAAAAACTACAAAACCTGAAAACTTTGACTGGTACACACGGCGACAGGTCAGGTTACCCTGTTTGGACTTTGAACTATTAGAAGTTGAACGCTGCGAATCGTTCGAGAGGGTGCGGTATGCTGTTGTTGTTTCATCTCACAGCACGCTGCGTCCGCGCCGCCGGCAGCCGCGTCTATGCAGGCTCTCTACCGCACTATTTTGTGTTTTGTACGTAGTGTAGTTATGGGTATATAGGGTGCGTAACCTGATGTGTCGCCGTGTGTACATTAAATTTACATCAAGTAATCACGTTACATGCCCATACACCCTCCTTGAGGGTAGGCCTGTGCCCTGCAGTGGGACGTTTATAGGCTGATGATGATGATGATGATGAATCACGTTAAAGGATAGTGAAACAAAGGAGATAAAATATAGAGATTTGAGCTGCTATTGTGGTGATATCAAAGGACAGTATGTTTTTCACCTCAGTATCATAAGTCGGGGCTTCTTGCAGACCATGAATTGGTCGTCCTGTACCAATCCATCTATTCGAATAAGTTGCAAGTTGGCCCAGCAATGTAAACATTTGGGGGATTGGTATGGTAGAGGGCCACTCCTTGGCCTGCAAGAAGCCCCGACTTGACCTCATATAATTTTTATGTCTGGGGACACAATGAAAGACCTTGTTTATCAAACCCCAGTAAACGACGTAGAAGACTTAAGGCAGGCATAATATACGCAGCGGTGGTAATGAGATTTTACCTTTACTTCAAGAGTAACTAAAAGTGAACTAAGAAAGTGCTTGCGTGTATGTGTTCGGAACCGAGGGGATCACTCTGAGTAAGATGTATAAATTTAAATTAATAAATAATGTTATCTAAAGAATTTTCGTAAAATTTTTCTCCAAGAGAATGTTGCCTCTACGTATCACGTACCTACTTATTAAAAAATCTTTTTTGACATTGTAATTCCATTTATTTCTTTTAGAAAGCTAACAAAATGAGGAAGTTATTTCAGTAAAACGCACACTTATTTTCATACAATATTTTTGAGAAATACGCATTTTTTTTCAAAAATTAACCGTCATTGTTATTGATTTGTTTTGAATTGCTCAGTATTGTCGGTAATTGAATTATGAAAAAATCTCGGAAAAAGTGTTGTGGTTTTTTACAACATTAAATTCCAAATATCTCGAAAACTATTAATTTCCGACTCCACATATGGGGCTTCACATAATTGCATTTAGGCTGCCCTTTAACGTCCTGAAAGGAATACGTCGAATTACAAGCAACCCTGTATATATTGTATTGCCTCCCACGTACAATACATAACGATTTTTTTTTTTAAATTACCTAATTATACCATATCTCTCAACGAATGATGGGGACTGGTTTTTGTGAAGACTGTTGAAGGAATCCTGAAGGAGTCGATGAAATTGATGCAATAAATTTATATTGCCGGTTATGTAGGTACAAATGAATTATTTTGCAGAGATGAAAATATTTAGCTTTGTTCACTATACAATTTACAATTTTGTTTTGTTGGTTGCAATTTTCAATACTATCAGTCAATTTGTTTTCAAGATAGTTTTATTTTAGTTTCTTTCGTTTGTTAATTGATAAGTAGAATATGTTAACCAAATAAGATTTAAAAATAAAAAACATTAAAAATTATTTACTGTGTTTGATTCAAAACAAGTCTGGCGTTTCACTACTTATAGTTGTAACCATTTTTTTCCGATTGGACAGATTTTCGCGGTTCCATTGGGAACAAATCAACGTCAAATTAGTATGAAGTCATATGTGCGTTTGAGGCACTGGGTAGGGGAAGCTGGGTACACTTGTTCCCTAGGGGACACTTGATAACCTTGATTCAAGAATCTACCAAGCATGTTACAGTTTTTTACGTTAGCAACACTTATTCGTTTATGGCAATGTAAACTTTCTTTCATGATTTCGTTTGGCAGATATCAAAGGTTAACAAATGGTGGCCACAAAAAAATTCTTGTGTTTAAATGTGTAATTTACGGTAAGTTATGACTAGATTTATTTAACTGCTTCCTGAAAATGTTTTTATCTTTTAAGATGTTTATTTACCTACGACTTTAGAAACTTTAGAAAATCTGGTGAAAGCGAATGACTGCGAACTGTCCCAAATCTTACCCAGAATTGCAGAAAAATAAAGTTAAGAGTGGCATTGGATTTATATGCTTCCCACCATTCAATGCGGAAAGTGCTGCCGTTTTGGCCATATTGCTGCTCAATGTAGATTACAAGCCAGGTGCTATAAGTGCGCGCATAACCATTTGGGTAAAAGTTGTCCAGTCCTAGACTCTGAAGCGTCTTGTTTTTTGTCTTGGTAGATATAAAGCGATTAATGATAAATGTCCTGAGCACTCACGTCAAAAAGCATCAAAATAGTTATGTCAGAAGAGAATATCAGCTTCTCTGAGGCCTCACAGAGGTATCGGCCATCTCGACCATCTTACGCTGATATGGTGCGGACAATGTTCTCTCTTCCCCCCACAAGGTGGACTGACGACTTGGTGAAGGCGGCGGGAACACGTTGGATGAGGGTAGTGCAGGAACGCTAGTAGTGGTGATCTGCGGAGGAGGTCTATGACCAGCAGTGGACGTCTATGATATACATATGCTCACGCTTATCTCCTACCGAGGTAAGCAACACAACAGATCGCCACATATCACCATTATGACACACATCTCTTCAACATCCACAAGTCTCTTCATACATGCTCGTCGGTTCCGCAACGTGCATTTTATTTGGCCCTCCTTCAATACGCATCAGATTTGGTTATTTACACTATTTGTGATAAAGAGATTTGACTGAAAAACTAATTGAGTAAATTTAAATTATGATACATAATATTTGGCCTAATGTACACGACCATTCCACTGCAACGGACAGGACCACTCTCACATTATAAATATTTTTTCAGAAGTCACCTATCACAACGACTGACAACACCTATCCCGACCACAAGCAGACATTAATCCACAAGAAGTAGTGCAACCACCTTCGCAGATTGTGTTCAATTTTATAAACAATTGAAAGCCTCTGAAGATGTCATTGACGATGTCGATGGATTTGGCGGTGAAACTGATTTTATTCCAGATATTGAGGATTGAGAAGGACCCTGCATGTTTTTTTTATGTTGATTTTTAAAACTCCTTTGATATCTTATAATTTTTTTTAAATAAACAGTTTTAATTTCTAATAATATTGCTTATTATTTACATGTTTGTGCAATGGAACGTTTCTGCAAATAAGTCTTTCGAGATGAGTTCATAATTCATACAAAACAGGTTTTATGCAAAAACGTTCCAAAACGAACTTTACACATTGTAACTGCATAAATTCTACGTAGCTTATCTGACAACATTTTTACTGCTGTTACATCAAGATTGGTAACTTTTCTGCATTAGCAATTAAGAATGTAACAATAAAAACTTTGCTTTCATAACTATACACATTTGACGGCTCCCCAGCATCAAAGTTTTTTTGTTGGGATATCAATATTATATCAAAAGTGAACCGTGTTTATGGACAGTGAAAAGCAAAGTATATCACAACGGGTACGTATGTCAAACTCAAACTCAATTTATGGTGCTCTTCTTCTAATCTGACACACGCATTTTTTATTAATATTTTCACGCCATTAGAGGCAGAATTTGTTGGATAAGCTGAATTATACCATATTCCGGAAAATAATCGATTCTATTCTATTCTATTTGTCTACGACAACCAACCTCGCAGAGGGCAACACTGGCTCGCGGCCATTTTTCTACTGCTCCGAATGATCTAACCGGGCGGACGCGTTTCCTTACGAATAATATTGAATGTAACTTAAATTTTAAGCTCCTGTATTGAATAAATGATTTTGAGTTTGAATTTTGTGCCACAACAAAGCACAGAGTACATTGTATAATATAAACGGAAAAATTACTCTCTGGCTGCAACCCAACAACTGCGCGACCACGGGAAACGGGTCCCGACTGCTGTGAAACGAGGATATATGATAGGTACGAGTCGGATTAGAAAATTCACGAAGACTCACAAAGACACTTTTCTTAGATGTGAAGTATTCCAATCAAATAAGCAGGGAGGGATCTAGTGGAAATCAATTAAAAGTCATAGAGGAAGAACATCAGACACACTTAGATCACGCACTTTTTCTGAACGCTTGTCCAAAACAGCGCTACAGTACCGACGACCGCTAATTGCTCGCTATATTCATGTCTATTAAATACTTTCGAAAACTTTCCGGAGGCACGCCATTAACGATTTTCACCGATCATCGGCCATTGGTACACGCGTTTACAAAAATAAGTACCAACTCAGAAACGCCACGGAGAACTCGTCAGTTATTATTCATCAGCGATTTCACGACCGACCTTCGACACATAAGTGGCGCGGTGAACCAGTAAATGATTCCCCAAAACTTGGGCTCCCTATTCATGATAAAAGGGTTCAAGAAGACGAACCCAGCGGCACGCAGACCTCAAGCTGCAACTCCAACCAAGCCGTCGAGTCAACTCAAGCCGTCACAATCGCCCAATAGTTGAGGTACATTCCGGTCGAATTCAATTCTATTATAAGTCGTTATTCTTAATTGAATTCGAAAAGGTTTTACAATCCCCTTTGCAACAAAACCTGTACAAACAGTGATAAGTCAAAATAGTCTATCAAATTTAGAAAGACAAGACATGCATTTAGCTATAAACAATTAATAGTTTTGCACACTTGCGAAAAAATTATTTATTGCGAAATGTCAACGTCCAAAGTAAGACAGTAACTACCTAATAATTTTAGGCGTGTAGCTTTCAATAGCGTACACAGTACACAATATTAGCCATCCCAGTACACGAACGACGCGTCAAATGGTCACCGAGAGATTTTTTTGGCCAGGCATGAATTCTGACATTAGCAAAGAGGCAAAAACCTGCGTTAAATGTCAATGTGCTAAGATCTGACTTATGGCCTGCCGGAGTCGCCTTTCGACGCTACAGCTAGCTATATTTTTTATATGTAGTTTAGATTAATGCCCAAGCAGACTAACCACGGATCAAGGACGACAGTTCGAAAGTCAGCTGTTCACTGATTTATTTAAGTACCTTGGAGTTAAAAAAATAAGGACCACCAGCTACCATCCACAAGCCAATGGGATGTTGGAGCGCTGGGATCGTAGTTTAGAGGCTCGTCTCGGCAACAGTTTGTGGGTCGACGAGCTGCCAACGGTTCTTCTAGGACTACGTGCAGCAGGGCGCAGTGACAACGGCGTCAGCGCTGCAGCGTACACATTTGGTAAGGCACTACGCTTACTAAGCGGTCGTACCGATCGTTTGTTGCTAGCTTGTTTTAGAAAATAGTAAAGGGGAAATAAAAGTGTTGTATATAATTGGAGCTGCTGAGTATAATTTACCTGACACCCGTGATAGTCAGAGCGATATCTTCGGGCCAACAAAACCAATACCTGGTGATAGAAATATTCACAAAATTCGTGACATGATAAATAAATTGCGACCAGTTAAGGTCTTCGCACATTTTAACAACTCACCGGCGACTCGACTCTATGCTAGACATTGAAATTTAAGCCCTGTATCATATGTTCAAGGTTCAATTTCAAAAAATGATTATAAAGTAGTGTACAACGAGTGGCCTACGCATCGTACACAAGAGGTCAACCCCGACACGTTTGTCACGCAATGACCATACGTCGTCCACGCAACGACCACACGTTGTCCACGTAACGACTATGCGTTTGCGACTGACGCGTGACGGGCAACCATTTGCCAGCCCACCCGTCCGCCCCGTGCCTTCCCCCCGCCCGCCTTCATTCACTATAGAATCGAAGGACGGAGTGCACGTTGGCGGTACACGGTGATATTTTTCGAAAATCATGCAGAAAGAAAAGTTGATAGAAGAAGTGCGAAAATATCCGCTACTATACGACCTTAGTGATCCGAAATATAGTGACGTACATAAGAAGGAAAAGGCATGGAATGAAATCGCTATTGTATTGTCGCAACCAGGTAAGAATTTTTTTCTACTCCGGTACATTTAGGGTCAGCGCACACCCAGCGTTAAACTGTTCGAGCATGCGCGAGCAGGTTTCATTGATTCAATTGATAATGAACTCTATTTCCATTGAAATAAAGTTGAAAATAGCTTGCAAGTGATTAAATCCCTTCAGCGTCTGTTCGAGTATGCTCGCGTATGCTCCTCGCGGCGACGGGAGCAGTCGCGAGCATGCGCGCGGATGCTCGCGCATGCTCGAGCATACGCCCGTGTCGATGCTTGCGATCCGTCGTAAGTGTTGCCGCCTCGGCCGGTTTCGGACTAAATCTAGCATATTTTTTAACTACTTTAGCCCGAAAAGGGCAATTTACTACAGATAATATTATATAATAATCGAACTCTTTGAAAATACAAAGAAAATCTGAAAGGTCGAAGCAGATTTAGTAGGTTTTCAAATTGTTCATATTCCATTTTATAGTTCCTAGCCATAAAATAACTGTCCCTAGAACTTTAAACCGTAACACAGCACAGGGCGTAGTATTTCCCAAATATAAGTACATCTTTCTTGCCTCTTTTCATCTTATTGCTGTGCTCTTCTTGCTCCTCTTCCTTTGCTAGTAACCCAATAATTACCAAATCCCAGTCTACCACACTTTAAAATTGTTGTTATCGCACGTCTTTACTATAAAATATTGTAAACACAACGCAAAATTCACTACGTCAACTGTAGCAACACGGGAGCATCCGCGAGACTGTTCGAACACGCGCGAGCATGCTCCGCCGCTGCCGCCGGCGGATTTTGCCGCTAGGTGTGCGCGACTGCAAAGAACATGCTCGAGCATGCGCGAGCAGTTCTACGCTGGGTGTGCGCTGACCCTTATCTGTTAATTATATAGTCCCGAACACCTATATAAAAGCTAGTCTTATTCAATTGCAAAAAAGTCTATCTAGTCTTTTTTGCAATTGAATTTTGCAAAAACTAACTGTCATATGTGACTATACAACTTCCCGCTCTTAATTATGCGGTATTGCTGTGTTTGTTATATTTAATCCCTAGTCGTAGAAAAAGTTTTGTATGCGACGTTGCATTAACACTCACCACGCCACTCACCATTTTTGAACCCTCTTATACAACTATTGCATAAAATACTATTAACATAATTAATTTCTATTTGTGACGTTTTCAGTGTTGGTATTGAGTTATTGATTTTGCCATAATCTACAGAAATTCAGCTATCGAACAAATAAATATGTGTGATTCTAATAGATATAAAAAATAATGTTAAAACTTATAAGTCATTTCATTAAAGTACATTGTTGAGAAAATTTAATTCAACCTGTTACATCCAAAAAGTAGGTATGTTATTGTACAGTTAACAGTACCTACGATTTTCTACTTGGACACTCGAAAAATCTTGGTTTATCGTAAAAATTAGTTTTTTCACATACAGTAATATAAAATCCCAGAATTTACTGATATAAAATATTAAATCTACGTCATATATATTTTATTTTTAGTTTGGGTTTCTGTATGTTATAATAAAGTGCCTTACGTTTATTTAATATAGGTAATCAGTAATAAAATCCCACCTTAGTATAGAAACTTGTTTAATATTCTTAATAAGCCAATAATATTATAACCAACTTCTTACGATTATTACATATTAATTATCCATGATCTATATTAAATGCTGCCACGGAACTCGTCCTTCGGGAGATTGAAAATAAGTTGCAAACATATCACGAGTTTCAAAAGCAGATGCCGAAGATTCACTTATATCTTCTGGAATTGTACTTAGATTACTTAGTAATCTCTGTTCATCATCATTATTGGCCGAACTCTGCCTTGTGTTGACTTCATCATCGGATGTTATATTATAACACCGCATGACATTGTGTAAAATACACGTCGCAAAGACCACAATATCAACATATTTTGGGTGTAAATGCAAATTCTTATTATAAATTCCAAATTTTTGATATAAGATGCCGAACGCGTTTTCAACTACTCTGCGAGCTCGCGATAAGCGATTATTGTATATTCTTTCCTTTTCTGAAATGCCACTTGAACGTGGATATGGTCGCAATAAATTCCTTTTTAAAGGAAACGCTTCGTCGGCTACAAAAACATGTGGCATTATTATTTCAGTACCAGGTAATGGTGTGTCAGTTGGAATATTAAATGTATTCATTTCAATCGCTCTTCCTAATCTTGACGATGCCAAAATTCCGCCATCACTATTCCTGCCATAGGCCCCTATATCGACAGCTATAAATCTGTATTTATCATCGACGATAGCCATGAGGACGATAGAGAAGTGTTTTTTATAATTAAAAAATAGCGAGCCGCTGCTAGGAGGGGCAATTATGTTTACATGTTTGCCGTCGATGGCACCTATACAGTTTGGAAAATTCCATTTTTTATTGAAACTATCTGCGATTCTTTTCCAGTCTTCGGTAGTAGGTGTGGGCATGAACTTCCCCTTCATTGTATTTATAATCGCATTGCACACATCTTTTAATATCGACCGGATGGTACTTTCGCCTAACCGAAAGCTTGAACTCATAGTCCTAAATGAACAGCCACTAATCAAGTACCTGAAACAACCAATTTTTCTTTATATTTATATTATTTTGTTACAGCGTCAGAATGTAAGAAGATATGGCAAAACTTAAGGGAATATCATAGAAGAGCCATTAAAAAGAAAGCAACTAAAAGTGGTCAGAGTGCTAATACTAATAAAAAATGGCAATATGAAACTGAAATGTCTTTTTTATTACCACATTATAAAGAACGGTCTACAGTGACGTCAGTGGACAACACAGATGATGGTGATGATGAAAATAGCTTATCTGCTGCGGAAATTCTTGCCAATGTGACTAATAATGAAGAATCTCAAGACTCGTCAATTATCTCGGAGCGTCCTGAATCTTCGGTGTCTATGTACGATTCATCTAGATCAGTGTTTCCTGACATTCCAAAAACGACAAAACGCAAGAAATTGCAAGAAACAAGTGCATCGGCGGTTTTAATGGAATATTTATTAAAAAACAAAAACGATGAAGATGGAAAGCAGAATGACGAAATGGATAAATTTTTTTTAAGTATTTCTAGCACAGTAAAAAAATTATCTACCTATAATCAAGCACTTTTAAAGTCAAGAATTTTTAATTTAGTTTCGGAAGCTGAAATACAAGAACTGCAAAATAATCGAAACTGTTACTATGATGATTTTTTTGCACCAGGAACTTCTGGCTACACAACTCAAAACCTAAATGCAGGTACTACCGGTAGTAGCTACACAACTCAAAACCTAAATGCAGGTACTACCGGTAGTAGCTACACAACTCAAAACCTAAATGCAGGTACTACCGGTAGTAGCTACACAACTCAAAACCTAAATGCAGGTACTACCGGTAGTAGCACCGCTAGCACCCAACAGCAAAATACAACGCCTATGGAAGAATCGAGGGTTGATGGTTCTTCTTAACACAATTAAAGTAAAATTGCTTTGCTTTGATTTATCCTTTAACTTGATATATAAATAAATACAATAAATTATAAAAAAGTTTCTTATTGCTTACCTTAATGTCACTGCCAGCTTTTCTTCCGGTGATACAGCTTCTCTAAATCGCGTGTTTCTTTTGTAGATGTCGTCCTCAATAATATTAAGTATATAATAAAACAAGTATCTCGGCATACGGAAATAGATATAGAATTTTTCTTCGTCATCTAGCAGACGTTTCCGGATATTCCAATATTCCCCTTCTGATTTCCTTTGTCGCAACATATCATGTACCCAATATCTTCTTTTCCTGCTGTTTCGTTCATTTTCATTATCAAATATAATAGCTATAATCGCCAGTTCACTGAATGTAAAGTTCGACATTTCATAAGCAACACGACTTCTTTGGATAAAATTTAACCGAAAACTGAGGTTAGACGAGTTGTCTGTTGAATACGCATTACCCACTCGTTGGCACCGCGTTGGCCACTCCTTGACACCGCGTTGTCCACTAGTGACCATTGGGTGGATCAACTAGTTAACTACTCATCGAGAGTGTGAGTAGAGTTGCTGCCGCGTTGGCGTGGAGTTGTTATAATGTGCGAAGACCTATAATCGACTCATCGATAAAATTGCAAAATATTCGTACACTCGGATCTACAATCGTGTAGCCATGTTTTCGTCAGAGATGATACTGTTCGTAGAGCCCTGAAACCACCTTTCGATGGACCATACCCGGTTATCAAAAGGAGTTCGAAGGTTTACCAACTGCAGTTACCTAACCCGCGAGCTTTTATCTCGATAGATAGGCTTAAACCCGATAATCTTTTGAACGACGAGAATTTTGTACGTACCAAGTTTAGTGCACGCTAATATAAAGGATGCACAGGTTAACGACCGAGCCGATGGTAAGCAAAGGTCACGGGCAGCGAGCGAATTATCAAAACGCCAGTACGTTTTATGTAGGTCATAGGTAAGTATAATTATAAGTTCGATAGTGCTCAGTTTTCATTCACATTTTTAGCGCGTACAACTCAGACCATCACCTGTTATCGTAATAAATAACCGTTCGGTTATCATCATACGTTATACCTACATATCATCATGGGTCAGTACAACTCAAAAAATGAAGAGGTCAACATCGGACAGGCTGGAGCTAACTAGCAAGTTGAAGACATGCGAGTTAAAAATAGCCTGTACGGAGCGATCATCGCCGCAGTAGCAGTAAGCGTTTTCTTAATTATTTTATGTATTTGCTGCAAAAGATGCAAGACAGCTCGCCGTTGGTTCAGCAACCAGCTGGCTCAGAATATGAGCAATCAGATAAGGTTACTCTAAGGTTAAAAAAATCACCCTGTATATTTGTATACCTTCATAAACCTCCTTCTTTTTTATGTTTTTGTGTGTACCTACTGACATCGTTCTTAAGTCAAACCCTGTTACTAACACATGGATCATTTGTTATCTGTTTATGAATAAATATTATTATCATAATAAAACATGTTGTTCAGTAATTTTTTTTTCTGTTTTTTTCCAACTCTAGCCGTGTAAGGAGGCACTCGTAATCAGAAACGAGCCTACGAATACCAACAGAAAAAGAATTTCCAGACAGACTGGAACGCAGTTCGTGAGTTTGAGGAACGGCCCCGGAATTCCAGAGGACCGACAAACCGCAGCTCAAACTGGCGTAATAATAATACCCTGAAGAAGGAAGACCCGGAATCGGCCAATACAGGGCTAGAAGAGAAACAGCTCCCATCGATGAACCACTCTACGATTTGGGGCCTCATACAAGTTCAATACCGATACAGGAGACCTACTCCCAAAACTTTATTTTTCCGGATTTATTGACCAAGTCGAGCGTACGTACGAGAAGTGTCTCGTGTCGAAGTGTCACGCAGTGGCGTGGCATTGATCCGCGTTTAGATCGTCGTTTGCCGTAAAGAATGTTTCAGCACTCTATGTGCACGGTGCTACATTGTTATCTACTTGACGTTACTCGTGATAATGGTGAATCTAGACTTGGAACCACGCGATGCCAGGACCTGCTGCCCGAAGATCTTTGCATACCGGAAAACTTGTACCATTACATGGCTATCAGTAATATTTGTTTATAAATTGTTAATGAATGTTATTAAACACCTCAATTAAAATTTTGGTATAACCACAAATGTATTGTTATGATAAAATCAATTTCCACAATAAATGTTGGCAGCAAATATAATTATCTAATAATTGTATTTTAGAAAATAGTTACTAACATCCTAATCAAATGAAAAAGTTTGTAATTCAACATAAAATAAATGATTTACCAAAATTTTATTCAGGACTCTGTCTATCCAATAGGACTTAGTCGTGATCGTCGTATATTGTATTTAATAATTCATCATAGCATCAGCAGCATGTTTAATTCAAGTAGGTTTCGCAATCACATTTCTAGCATTGTATAACTTGAGTAAATTTTATTAGGTTTTAAAATTTGTATTGTATAACTTTCGTGTACCAAAGGATTATGAGAAGAAACGTCCTAACGTCAGTTTGGACCATCCTGTAGATAGATCAGTCATCTTAAATATAATGTTAATTATGTTTTATCTACAAATAAATTTTGCACGAACGAGGAAAAAATAATGGCGTTGACTGTTTATAAATTAGGAACAAGAGCCTACAGGTGGCTTCGAAAAGTTTTTGTACTTATTACCATCACCTGCAACGTTGAGCAAAATGGTGTCGAGAGCTTCTTTGAAGCCTGGCTTAATTTAACCCTTTGAGCGCTTTACGGACATACGTGTGTCCGAGAAATTTTTTGGTCTCGGGCGCCTTACGGACACACGTGTGTCCGTAAGACAACCGCTCCCATTGGCTCGTGATCTATGGTTTGGCGTTTCGTTTCACCATACTTTTTATATTTTTATTAAATTTATTAGTTTCCTTGGGTTCGTTTCATAACAATTCGCTGAGAAACGAAACGCATTTCCGTCTAGAAAAAAAATAATTTCGGAGGGCCGGCGAGCGACCGCCATTTTGCGCTGTGCCCGAGAGTGTTCAATGTTTTTGCGATTGAAATAAAAATGGATTGTAGGAGAAAACGGTGAGTGTTTTTGTCAATTTATGTATGAATTTACTGGAAAAGAAGTGGAGATTACGTGTGAAGTATTAGTTTTCTAGTATACGGATAGATTACTTGTGAGGAAGCCAAGAACTTTTGGATGCAGGAAATTTTCTTGTCCGTTTGCCATTTGTTCGGTGATAATTATTGTGCTAATTTTATGTTACGGGAACCTAAGTGCATAAAAGTTTGTAGATAATTTATCTAGGACCCCGTTTTGATAAATAGTTACGTATTTCATAGCATACGTGAGCAGATAACATCTCAGAAAAATATTTCGACCAATTTTACGCTCGGAAATTTTTGTAGGTAAAGTCGGCAAAAAAGATTTCGAAATTCGGAAAACTTTTAGCAATTTCCTAATGAGAACTAGTTCGTGTTTTTTTGTTATTACGTATTCTGGAAATTCAAAAATATAGAAAATTACTCGATATTATATAAATGTTATTTTTATATTTTTTTAGCATGCGAGTAATGTCTACGGACAGGTCGCGGTCGGCCACGCCCCAGGGGCAAACGCATTCCTCGCAGAGGCCGTCAACGGCCCGTCGGGCCTTATTGATGGGGCTCGCCCTCAATTCCCGAAGACAGGAGCCACCGTCGCCACCACGGTAAACATTATATCCGTTCATTATTTTTTGGACACAGTAACGTAGAGTTATGTTTTATTTTATTGGTAAATAATTTTATTCCCTTTACTCGTTTTTAGCATTCAAGCACTGCCTGTCAATCGGACCCCAGGGGGTTCATTCCGAGTAAGCGGAGAAACTGTAGAAGTCGCCAAAACCCCCGGGGGGCATCTTCGTCGGAAAAAAATTCCTGCGCCTCCATTACGGTATGTTTAGAAAATTTTTTTCTTTGTAATTATGTAAATTTATTTCTATACTTTATACTAGCTGACCCCACAAACTTCGTACAGCCTAACACCTTTTTCCACATGAATTTTTCCGATATTTTAATAGTTAATGCGGGGTGGAGATGAATCCAACAAATTAGAGATCTTTAAAATCGGTCCAGCCTTTCTTGAGTTGTAAAAAATGTAGCTAACCCGACTTCGTTTTAAAATCAACAGCTATTAGAGATGATTTATACATAATTTGTATGTAGATAAAGATAATATAGTAATTTTTATGTATTATTTGTTTGCAGTTCACCCACAAATGTAGTGCAGCCGGTGCTTTGGTATGTGTAATTATTTGTTCCCTTCGTTTAGTATCTCAAAACTTTTAATTTAAAATGTTGTTACACTTCACATCACACATCACTTTTTGGGCAAATGTTTATACATAATTTCGTACCCTTATTGCAAAAACCAACTATCTGCAACCATCTATCCAGATTTTTCTATAAAATCTATCCAGTTTTCTTCAATTTTGGTTAAATTTTGGTGCAGATAGTTTGTTTTTTCAATAAGGATACGTCGTACCCTTATTGCAGAAACCAATTATCTGCACCAATCCGACCCTTCAGTTTTCTTCAATTTTGGTGCAGATGGTTTGTTTTTTCAATAAGGATATGTGGTACCCTTATTGCAGAAACTAATTATCTGCACCAAAATTTAACCAAAATTGACGAAAACTGAATAGATTTCATAGAAAAATCTGGATAGTTGGTTTTTGCAATAAGGGTACGAATTAATGTACTTACATTCGAATAATAATAATCATTCATTATAATATAATTGTATTTTGGAGGCATGTATTGTACCTACTGTCCATTATAAGTGGCGACGCTCTCACACTGGGCAGTTTCGATATACTACTAGTGAAACTTGGATGTTCTGAGGTTTCAGAATATCTCTGACTACCCCTTTGGGGAATATAGTTGTGTGTATATGCTAATGTACTTACTTTTGTTTCACAGTGCTAATGCATTAGAGCGTGTGGAGGCAATGGACTTGTCTGACGAAGATGCAGATGAAATTTTGGGCAGTGCTCCGTGGCATGTTAGGCGGTGGCTTAAGGATGTGGAAAATGAGTTTGAGGGTGAGGGTGAGGAATGTTCCCCGCCTGTACTCCCCTCTCCTAGCGGCTTTACTGCAGGGGTGCAGGTCGGTGATGCTTTAGGCATTGCTAGTTTTCAGGCTGGTCCTGGACCTAGCAATGCTCAGAGCGCACCGAATGCTTCCCCTGCAGACGCTGATGTTCGTCCGTCAACGTCGGGGATGGCGGCAACATCTGAGCCAGTTGCTAGGGGTGCAAAACATAATGGCAGTGAACTAGACAGTGAGTTCGACGACGAGTTCGAAACGAACACTGTCGAAGTCATTGAAGTTATGGGTACAGGTAGGAATATTCCTGACAATGATGAGTTAGAAGAGCCTGTCCGGGAAATTATAACTGCAGTAGAGAGGGCAATGGATGATGAAGCCGATCGTCTCCTTGGCGTGTCGTCTAGTTTCACGTGGGCTTCTGACTTTGATTCGTTTCGGGGAGAACCAGAACAATTTTCTGGTCCTACCCCGGGTCCAATCAAGGACTATGATACGCCCTATGATGCCTTTACTGATATCTGGAGTAATGACATCATGGAGCTTATCGCCCTGGAGACTAACCGTTACGCCAAGCAGACGATAGACAAAATGAAGGCAGAAGGAACGTTGAAGCGATCATCTCGTTTGCATCAGTGGTCTGACACTAATGCAGACGAGATTATGACGCTTTTCGCTGTGTATATTTATATGGGTATTGATGTACGGACATCGCAAAAAGAATATTGGGCGGCAAACAGTGTGCTGGAGATGCCCAAGTTCCGGCAAGTGATGCCGTATAATAGATACATTTTGCTCAGCAAATTTTTGCATTTTGTTGACAATTGTGACCCGAATCCCGATAGTCAACCAAATGTGACAGGATTGTCAGCAAAATTATTTAAATTGTCACCAGTGATTGTGCATCTCAATTCCAAATTTCCCTCTCTGTATAATTTACAGAGAGAGATCGCAATTGACGAGTCTTTGACCTTATTCAAAGGCCGCTTGTCCTGGGTCCAAGCAATAAGGACAAAGGCCGCGCGTTTTGGCATTAAATCCTACGAGCTCTGCGAATCAAAAACTGGTTATCTCTACAAATTTGAGATCTACACAGGGAAGGGTTCTGGAGACGCTAGCACTGCTGGCCTCCCACCTAGTGCTGATTTAGGTGGCAAGAGTACTAAGGTAGTACTCGATTTGTTGAAAGATCTGGAGCGTCTGGGTCACTTGGTCACGATGGACAATTTTTATAATTCTCCAGCGTTGGCTCGGTACCTTAAGAGTTTAGGATTTGATTGTTTGGGAACATTGCGTCCTAATCGTAAGAACGTGCCTAAGGACATCGCGAAGGTTCCGAAGAATGTGGCTAAGGGTACTATCATAGCTCGCCATTCTGGAGATGTTTCCGTGTTAGCATGGAAAGACTCCAAAGTGGTGACTATGGTTTCCACCTATCACGACGACGAAACTTACGTCGGATCGAAGGCTGGTAAAGTGCTTGTAAAACCGGTTAGCGTGAAAGATTACAACAATACAATGGGAGGTGTTGATCTCAAAGATCAAAAACTCTCAATGTATTTGTTGGAGAGAAAGAGAGGTGTAAAATGGTATATCAAAATGTTCAAAAGATTGCTGAACGTAAGCATTCACAATGCTCTCGTAATGCACGTCGGCTCATTGAAACGGCGTGATAAGCTTTCATTGACGCATCGTGAGTTCCGCTACGAGTTAGCTAATTCTCTGGTTGACAAGCACCGCCACAGGTCTTCAGAGATTAGTGCGACTGTAGATGAACTTATTATAAGGCTGAGAAAGGATGTTATGCACGTTCCATCAAATGTAGCTGGCAGGGGCAACCGAAAGCGTTGTATTGTTTGCTATCGGCAAGATATCGAAAAAAAGGTAAATTCTATGTGTACTACTTGTGACGTATTTTTGTGCTTTGAGAATTGTTGGAGAGAGTGGCACTCTCTTATAACTCTCAAAGGGAAAGATAAAGTTTCACGCTCTAAGTAGTTGACCTAGTAATTACTTTTTTTTCGATTCTCTTTTTTTCTATTTATTTAAGTATATATGGAGTGAATGAGAGCATCTTACGATTTGGATTCAATTTCACAAACAATCTTCTTTCAACAGATAGGACAAGTGTCATCTGAACTTATTTGTAAATTCCAGATATTTACTCTTAGGTAACAATCACTACTAAGGAGAATCCTTGAGGCTTGGGCGGAGTGTATGTTGTATTTTTGTTAATAGATCTCAAATAGTGTATGTTGTATGTTTGTTTTTTACAAACCAATCTTCGCTTTGATATGTCCGGTCAAATCCATAATTGTAAACAGCCAATGTGACTTCTGTTTTTTTTTTCGTCCATTGTACTCGCTGGCCCCGGCTTAATTGCTTTTATAATGTCCCGGTAGGTTAGGCTAGCTCTTCTTGGTAGGTGTAGTTTATTTTATTTTTTTTTTTATTATTTTTCTTATCGTGTGGGCAGCAAGCCCTGGTGTCAGAGTTTTTTCAGAAAGCCGTATGGCCTCTGACGTGGTTTTTTTCAATAAACCTAGTATGGGTTTTTCAACTTCTAATATATTTGACTCGGACAAAAATCTGTTGAAAAGATTTTTCTTGCTGTCTCAGTAACATATTTTTTATTTTTATGTTATGTATATGTGTAAAGAGTGGTTAAATTGACCGTTAAATACTTTTTTGCACCCTTATGCAAAAATACTTGTTGTAGAAATTTAAATTTCTTGAAATAGAAATAGAAATATTCCTCTTCTTTGAAAATAAAATAAATAAATAAATTTGCTATGTATAATAATTTTTTCAAAAATATAAATAGGATATTTTTAGAATCAAAACGAAAAACAATTTTGTAGAATAATTTATTTGTGTACCTTTGTAAATGTAGTGTAGTAAAAAGTGTAAACACGGTAAAACAATAATGTTTTATTATGACACGATACAGTGTATTTGTACATGTTTGTTTATTATACCACGTAAATTTGTACACCTTTGTAAATAAATTTTATTTTACTTTTTATCATCTTTCATTCAGTTACCCAAATATATATAATTATACCTTTATTGCAAAAACCAACTATCTGCAACCAACTATCCAGATTTTGCTAAATTTATTCAGTTTTTTCAATTTTGGTTAAATTTTAAGGGTATGATATCCATATTGAAAAAAACAAACAATTGCACCAAAATTTAACCACAATCTTTAGAAAACTGAATAGTTTTTATAGAAAAATCTGGATAGTTGGTTGCTGATAGTTGGTTTTTGCAATAAGGGTACGTTGTAACAACTAACCATGTGCCCGATGGGATTACCATAATATAAAGCTTGACCAGAAATATACAAAACTTGGTTTGGGGGCGCAGGCACATGGTTAGTTGTTACAACGTACCCTTATTGCAAAAACCAACTATCTGCAACCAACTATCTAGATTTTGCTAAATCTATTCAGTTTTTTTTCAGTTTTGGTTAAATTTTGGTGCAGATAATTGGTTTCTGCAATAAGGGTACGACGTATCCTTATTGAAAAAACAAACTATCTGCACCACAATTTAAACACAATTTTTAGAAAACTGAATAAATTTTATAGAAAAATCTGGATAGTTGGTTGCAGATAGTTGGTTTTTGCAATAAGGGTACGTATGTAACAACTAACCATGTGCCCGATGGGATTACCATGTAAAGCTTGACTAGAAATATATCCCCGTCCAGACCGACTCGTACCAATGAGTTTTTCGGAATTTATGTACGATTTCTAACACCACTGGCTTTTCGGTGAAGGAAAACATCGAGAGGAAACTTGCATGCTTTAATTTCGAGGCATGTATTGTACCCACTGACTATTATAAGTGGCGAAGGGCTCACCCCCCGTCACACTGGACAGAGTTTCAGTAAATTAGTACCAAACCCGTCACGCGATCCGGCTCTGCCAAAGAAAACGCGGATAGTGACAATAATAATAGATAGTACATACTTACTATACTTGAAAATCCAATACAAAAATCGCTCTCAAACGGTGAAGGAAAACATCTTGAGGAAACCTACATACGCTGAAGAAGAAATTCTAATGCGTATTGTGAAGTCTACCAATCCGCATTGGGGGCGCGCGGTGGACTAACCCCCATACAGCCTCTTTGAGGGTAGGCCTGTGCCCTGTAATGGTACGTATATAGGCTGATGATGATGATATTAATTAAAAATGTAGGTAGTGACCGCGTAAATCTAAAAAAGTATATTTTTTTATATCAATTTAGTATTCCCTAATTCATAATTTGAATCCAATAAAAAATTCAAAGACAGTTCAGTCGCTACTCCCCCCCCCCCCCCCCCCACCCACCCACTCCCACATTTTCATCAGAATTTTATAAAAATTGAACTTTATTTATGTAATAATTTACGACAAAGTGATTATTTAGTTTTTGTTATGAATGGAAATCAAATTAAACTATTTATTACATATTGTAGGAATAATAAATAGAATCATAGCACCACCAAAAACAAAATTAACAATTACACACTTTTTCCAAAAAGTTCCAATTTCCGAAAAAATTTCGCCTTTTTTGTCAGTCAGTACTTCGGATCACGGCGGTGTTTAGTTTCTGACCGCGCGTGTCATGGCGGCGGTGTTGTACATTTTTGCGCCGTTTTTTTGTCGGTATTCAATTGTTTTGAAGCAAGGTGTTGTTTATAAATAGCTCGTAATATTATGAGCTTTCATGTTATCATATAGGTTTTGTGCGTTGTGCAGTGTAATTATATGTAAAATTGGGACAAAGTCGAGGTAGTCTCTGTGTTGTGAAGTTTTTTTGAGAAATAGTGTCAAAGAACACGGAATATCTCATAAGGTAAGTCCTAGCATAGAAAAATAGGTGTTTAGAATGATAGGGCATCTTATTTACTTTACGTAGATATATACTTTATTGCAATAATTCCATAACATAACCTCGAAAAATAATTTTTTCTAAGACATGGTAAAAAAAGTTGTCATGCCCTCAAACACCTTGGCGCTCAAGGGACTTTTTTTTTGTAGAGCTCTAGCACTGGACGGGTTAATTTAATTTATCTTTATTGGATATCATACAGCAAATCACTTAATTTCTAATACAACAACATTTAAATTATACAGCGCCAATAATGCCAGGCTTGGCAACCTTTTTACCAATTAAAAAAGAAAGTAGATAAAAATGAAGACAGATGACAAATTGTGCACGACATCTCTTTGATGAGGTATCTCTGTCACAATATTTAGATTATAGTAGAAAAAAATATAAAATTACTGGGTTTGTAAACAATGGCACAGAAATAAAAAAAGAAATAGCAGATCATGTGCTTGTGTTTATGATCACAGGCATTGCGAAAAATTATAAGCAACCGATAGCATATTCTTTCTGCTCAGGCAGCACAAAAAAAATGATTTAAAGAATCAAATTGAACAAATGATTATAAAATTACACTCTTCTCTACTCTAGTTCTAGCAACTGTGTGTGACTAAGGCACCACTAATGTCAGCGCCATAAATCTTTTGGTTGAAAACACAAAAGATAAATATTTAAAAGAACAAAAGGAATTTTTAAATTGAAGGGAAGAAAGTGGTTCCTCTTTACGATGTACCACACCTCCTTAAAGGTATACGTAACAATTTAATTACAAAAGACTTAATATATGAAATGAATGGAGCAAAAAGAACAGAAAAATGGAAACAACTCAATTTTATGAAAACCACCATGGGATAAAATATTAAACTAACAATAAAAAAATCTTGGGACACTTACTTAAAGGGGTGCTTCAAACCATCAAACTGAACAACTTTCTCTATGGGACCAATATCGAAATCGAGAAAAAAAAATCTGCTGTCCCATACATTTCAGTCGAGTTATGTTTGCAGTTTTGTATGGGACGGCGGAATTTTGAGTCTGATGGTCTGAAGCACCCCTTAAGTCAGTGTCCCATTTAATAATTTTACAACCTGTGTGTATAGCGTAGCGATGCGCACTAGTTGTTGTTTAAGACGCTCCCTCATGGCATGTGCACGGCCGGGCCATATTTTGCTGGTTTTCAAAAGCTATCTTCTCCTTATTTGAAAGACATAGAAATTTATGAAAAGTATAGCAATAATCTTCAGCTTCTCGGCTTTAGTTGCCATACAATATATTTTTTATTTTTCTATAAAATACATATGAAACCTGTGCTCAAAGTAAAGCCTAAATATTGGAAAAAATCGGTATTATGTGCATCTACTTTACAAGTTGAAGTCGCTTTTACTTGCGACGCACACCATTGTGTAGACAATATTTTGATCTAAAATTGCTATTTGAAATTTTTTTTTTAAGACCAATATTTAATGAGTTAATTTGAAAATTTTAAAATCTCGTCCACGAAGAGAGTGCGCGGGCGACGGGCGGGTGGTTTCGCAGTTCGCCTCCGGCGCTTATGCGAGACGTACGTGTCACTCTCGCGTCCGCTGCCACCCGTCGGCCGTTTCGAATTTTCTTTTCGTGAAATTATATTTCATTTATGGATTTTATGGTTTTGTTAGAGGTGGATTAAAGTTATCATCTTTAATAAAAGACGTTTTTCTAACATATCTACCGAGAAGGAAGCTGTGAATTTGTTTTATATTCAATTGTGCTGGATTTATTTTGGACATTTAATTGGACATTATTATCCGAGTGAAAATCCCAAAATATCGAAGACAAAAGTGAGCGAGCATAAGGAATGCACATAACATGTAAGTAATTTATATTACCTAGTTGCAGTGTGTAAATTTTATTTCATCAAACTGAACAACTTTCTCTATGGGATCAATATTAAAATCGCGAAAAAAAATCGGCTGTCCTATACCTACATTTCAGCCGAGTTATGTTTGCAGTTTGTATGGGACAGCGGAATGTTTTTTCACGATTTCAGTGTTGGTCCCGTAGTAAAAGTTGTTCAGTTTGATGGTTTAAGTAGCTATCCCATTTTATTTTACATCCTGTATTTACCCCCCTAAGAACCTACAAATCATGCAAGCTGCATGCTATCTGTAAACATCTGTAAACTATAAATAATTATGATATTTGTTTTAGGCATATGCAAACGACAGGTCAAGATAAATCCAGAGAACATGACATGTCATCATCCAAATCTCAACAATATGATAACGGGTGAGTACTAATAAAGATTTACTCACTAAATGATCTGCTTATGATAATTGATAAGTGATATGAGCTCCCTAGGGAGTATTATATTCCTTGGATATGAGTGATAACAAGTGATAAAATTTATTTGTCAGAACGCATCCATAGAGTTATGAAAACAACAGACACGCACAGCGTTCTCCAGGTCTACCCAATATCAAACTGTACAAAAACATGTATAGTCATCCCTTACAGCCACACACAAATTGTCAAAAGAGTGACAGAGATAGATATACGTTCATCTGATACGACTGTTAAACAAATGTCACCACTTTTTTCAAGCGAACCTACCTGCGAACTAGGGTTTGACTTTTACTATCGATGCAAACTATCGATTTCCGCTATTGCAAACTATCGATATCCGTTATTGTTTTATTAGATGTTTTTTCAAAGGATTTATTATAGTTTTTACAATGAGGGTTTTTCTAGCAACTTTCTAGCAAAAATAACTACTAGATAACGTTATTGTTAGCTAGGTATATTTCTTATAAAAGCGTTAGTGAATAGATCCGGTATCGATCATAATTTATAGTTTTAGGGCATGTTTCACCACTTCTGAGTAAGTTCTTGTTAGCTTATCCGACAGATAGTTTGGCATATTTTGTATGAAAGATATGTCAAAATATCTGTCGGATAAGCTAACAAGAACTTACTAAGAAGTGGTTCGACTCTGCGCAAGTGGGAATTGAGCCTAACTGTTGGCGATACAGTGCCACTAGCGACACTCTATTTTTAGTGTCACTCTACACAATATAGGTACACTTCCGTAAGGAATGAGGGATTTTCACAAAAGATAAAAAAGCTAGTTCCCAATTTCTCGATAGATGGCGTTGACCAGAGGAGTCGATTAGGTATGAGCGAATATATTTATTAATATTATTAATAAAAAGACACGCAACAAACCCTTTCATATTATTGTTGGTTTATTATTAAAAATCTCGGTGTTATTGTCT
Organism: Agonopterix subpropinquella; assembly: GCA_922987775.1. NCBI lineage: Eukaryota > Metazoa > Arthropoda > Insecta > Lepidoptera > Depressariidae > Agonopterix > Agonopterix subpropinquella. The sequence goes on along the minus strand of OV277694.1, from coordinate 5,645,583 downwards.
GTCAACAACGAATCCAGTATCGGACGTGGCTGTGTGGGCTTCGTTTTGAAATTCGAACAATAAACGAGAAAAAACAACAAACTACAATAAGACAAAAACCTGACAATTTCAACAAAAATAAAACGGTAAACTTGTAATCGCTACTTCGTCAACGGATACGTCAGATTCCATGAATGAAAAGATGAAAAGCAAAGCCATAAACGAAAGATTTCGCTCTCAAAGCAAAGAAAATTGAAAAGTGAAGTGACCAATTTAAATATTGTTCGTACCTATTATAAAAATAGATAAGAAGCCCATACCGCCATGTCTGATACTTTATTCTTTGTTGACGGACAATAATTGATTGTAAAGATAAGATAACAGATTAAGACTGGTAATAATAAACCAACAACAATAAGAATGAGTTTGTACACACGGTGACATATCAAGCTACGCAAAACCAAAATAAGCTGGTCGCGCGACGTTACACGTTATTCACCCTACGCGCGGTCAGCTTAAATTATATTGGTTTTGCGTAGCTTGATGTGTCGCCGTGTGTATTTTTATTATGAATATTAATAAATATATTTGCTCATACCTAATCGACCCCTCTCTGGTCAACGCCATCCATCGAGAAATTAGGAACTAACATTTTCTTTTTTTTTGCTTCCGAAAATCCCTCATTATTTTGTCATCTCATTTGATTCTATCGACCAACTTGAGGTGAATGTGGTACATCACTATTTGGTACATCAAATGTCAAATTACCTTATCTTGCAAACAATGTTTTCGATTTCTTATCAACCCAAAATAGTTTACTGAAATGTTTTGTTCGATTTGTTAAATGGATACAAGTGCATTGTTTTTGCGAATTATAAGTGTGAGGATAGTAAATAGTGAATGATTTAAGACCAGATTTGTTGAAATTGAGTTAGCGGTGGAATGAAAGTTTTTGGTTATTTTCTGGAAAGGCACACATTCGGCTATAACAGCCCACAACAGCTCACAATATTGGCATTTTGGGTACGTAGTTTTGTATCGGTACAATTTTTTTTCAAAATGGCTGCCAGATAACAATTCAGTGCAAAGTCTTCCAGCTGGAAGACCGTAGGTACTTAAAGTGGCGCGCGCCCGTTCAAGATGGCATGTGTTTACTATTGACATCTCTTTTACTCAAACGGACGTTCGTCGTAAGTGTGAGTAGAAGAAAGGTTGCGTTTTTATGCTGCGCTTTATAATATTAATCTTCCCTATATTTTATCTTTGGCGTTCTCTCTTTTTTCTTTTCGTGTTTTGTTTGTTTGCGACGATGGGAATAATAGTAATGAATAAAGGAAAATGATTATAATGATTTCGACTTCCTCGACTCTTGACGGATGAGGTCAACAGCCCGCGGAAACTATGACAGATAGTAGTATGGACCTCGAACAAATTTCATAGTGGACCCTGGTCAGATTTGGTTAGCGGTGAAAAAAAATTCAAAATGGCGCAATCCTAGAAGGTTTTCGTTTGATAGCTCATCATTTTTAAAATCTGGTATACAATTTGTGCGAACGAAGTCGCGGGTGATCTCTAATACTTTGTATTATTGCAGACTGAATGCGATCGGTGCTCGAGTGTTATTTAACGCAGAAACTCGAAGAATTAAAGCAGACCGGGACTGACGCCACTGAAACCCATGAAGATACTGAGTATGAAGATTCTGAATTGGTGAGTGTACCTACATACAATATTTTGAAACCATATTGTAACCTGTATTATGTTGATGTGTTGTTGTGTGTTACTTGCTTTTGTTGCTCGCGTCTTTGTCCGCATTGACATGTAATAATGTGGATTATTCCCGTTGTCCCCCACCGCTTCGGCCCCAGTGGTGTCCAACGGGAAACAAATGATCGATGTCCCCCACTAAAATACTACCCGTTTGCTTGGAGTTGGCCGTCGATGACCGTTACAAAATTTCGTCACAGGCACATTAACTGGTCCCGTCGACAAAAAATAATATAAAAAGCAAATAAAAATTTAAAATTAAAAGCGATATTAGCGACCGGGACGGACGTGCCGTACGAGGTTGCGTTGCTAAAGGTTATAAAGTTGCGTTTAATAGGGAACCACTGAAAATAGTTCTATAATCAACTGTATTTTGATTTTTTTTTTCAATAATATAGTGTGCTTTAAACATTAATAATTAACTTGTAATGTTATAGATACACCCTCCTTGAGGGTAGGCCTGTGCCCTGCAGTGGGACGTTTATAGGCTGATGATGATGATGATGATGATGATGATGTTATAGATTCAAATACAACACATATTAATTATTTATGTTTTGAAGAAAGATTCGTAATATACTTCGCTAATCGTAACGAATAACGTAACTATATAAAATTTTCAGTTTTATTAATATTGATTTGTTGTAAGTGTAAGTGTTGTATTCGAATTCATAACATTTAACGCCGAAGCGGTGGGGAACAACGGGAATATCCCAATAATGTAGCCTTTTGTTAATCTAGGTCATGAACGATCTATAGGGTCATTCTTAAGCGGGCTATCGGAGTCTAGTGGCGCCCTCGTCACATTAATAAAGATTTCTCAATAAAGAAAGCCTAAATTAAAAAAGTGCTCAATCGACAAATTACAAAAGCCTTTAAGCTATTGTTATACAATACTTTTATAGGTTCTAAACATTCCACTTTTAGACAGTTTCGAATAAAAACAAAAGCGGCCGTTTTTTTTCTTTTTTCAAAATGTGTATGTTTCGACCTTTAAAAAACCTATAAAAATATTCTACGAAAATAGCTTTAAAGCTTTTGTAGTTTGTCAATTGAGCACTTTTTCAATTTAGGCTTTCTTTATTGAGAAATCTTTATTAACGTGATGAGGGCGCCACTGGACTCCGATAGCCCTCTTTATATGCTGCGGTTTTTTGCTTATTCGAAATCGTGAAAAAATCAGCTGTTCCATATAAAAGTGCAATCTTACTCGACCCAAATGTATGGGACAGTTAATTTTTATTTTTGCGATTCGGTGTTGGTTCCATAAAGAAACTTTCTACACTAATACACTTTTTTGACTAGGTATTGATTTTATTTGCAGTTTCAAACGTACGAAAAAGAAAGAGAAGAAAAAGTTGTTGGAAGAAGAATAGTGTCAGTTACCCACTTTTTTTCAAAATTGCAAGAAATTTCAAACCATGGACCGCTTGGATGCAGATATTAAGCCGGTTAAAAAACTAGTAAAAAGTGCTGAGGACGCTAAGAAAACTAAAGTGGAAACCAGAGAAATGGAAGATAATACAGATGTTTTGGTCGATGTCAGTATGCCTATATGTTCTCTGTATCTAGATTTTAAAAATGTTTAAAATAGCGCTTCTTAATAAATAATAAAAAAAAAGAAAAAAAAATGAAGAAATGAATTTTATGTGCAAAATTACCACCGTTACTAGTCATTATGTCAGTCTAAATGGGCATCTAAACACATTTACCAAACGCGTATTGTTTTGTTAATTTCTAAGCCATTTTTCTTGAGTTTCTACATTTTTCTTGATGCAGCGTGTGGATTGAAAGCACAGTAAAAAATGTATTGGTTATATGCACGACACTATTTATTTTATTTATTTCCTTTTTGGAGAACTTACAGCTAAATAACAGTTCGGTTTCAACAAAGACAAATTGATGGTCAGATGCTGACAACAAGTTACTTAACCAGACTAGATCCATCTAGCGCAGTACAGCCCCGTGAGTTACTTGTATATAAAATGTTGGGATAAAGTTTGTTCTTTTATATTAAAATAAAGTAAAAACTAAATAAATGAGCAATGTTGTCGCTATTAAAAATTATATTATTATACCTAACTAGGTGAAATTCCCATTGTTTGTTACGAAATTCTCATACAAACTTTCACCCCCGTTTTCACACCTTTGGGGGTTGAATTGCGAAAAATATTTTTTGGTGAACACGTAGATGACAATAAAAACATCCCTGCCAGATTTAAGTTAGGAGTCTTTGTAGTTTTAGGTATTTGAGCGTTGAGTGAGTGTCCGGATTTGCATAGATTCAAGCTGCGATCGAATGCGATCGACTTGACGGTTCCCAATACCCACTTCGCACATAGCCAATACGATGCTTTGTATCTTGTTATAAAATATGGTAGATTTATTGTAAATAAAGTACTTCTAAATTTCCGCAAGCAAAAACTTTGTTTAAACTTAATACTTTCCCAGATGTAGAAGGTCCTCTGTGAGGATTGAGAGATCACACATTTTAGGTTGTATCTTTTTAATTATCTCTTTAAAATTCTAGGACGCAATTCTACAATTGTTTTAGAACTACTGCTAAAACCTGCATTATTTTATTTACGATTTCGCGATGTGATCTCTCATTGCACACACACATACACCAAAGACTCGGTACCCTCTTAATAATTTAGTTTTTGAAGCATCGATATTCGTTTTATTTTTTCATCAATTCGCTGAAAGTATTTTAAGGGTATGTATGATCAGACCACCAAACTGAACAACTTGCTCTAAGACCTTGTCCAGAAGGGGCGAATTCGCCGCGAATCGTTTCGCGCGAATTCATACGCGCGTAGTTGAGATACTAGACATCAATACATCGCGTCCACAAGCATCGCGCGAATTCAAAATACGCGCGTAAATCGCGTGCACTACGCCAGACTCTCGACTCGCGCTTCATTCGCGCGTATTGCGCGCGAGTCGAGATACTAGGGACGCCTTGTTGCGTCCAGTTGACGCGCGAACTCTAGAGCGAGTGCACGTATCGAGGGAAATGGAGCGCCAAAATTTTGACACGGAATTGTTTATCGACGAAATAGAAAAAAGACCGGCGATATGGGATTTGGAATCACCTGATTATGCCAACAGGATTTTAAAACGTAGGTCTTGGGAAGAATTGGTGTTAATATTTTCTGATAAAGATGACTCCGAGGAAAAAAAGAAAGATTTAGGTAAGTAATTATTATTATTTTATTGATAAGTAAATTAGATCATTTTGTCTTGCCACGGTAGTCGACCTTCCTTCATGAAATAATCAGCGAATATATCCCTCGTGTTGCGAGACCTTACACCAGGTCGAATTGTAGTCGTACTCAGACCATCTAGAGCTGTTTCGAACAATGTGTCTTCGTATCTGTATCCATCTCTTAACCTAACGTAATTGTGAAGAACACAACAAGCTTTAATTATGTTTTGCGCAAATTCAATATGTACATTGAGTGGTTTGTGAAATATTCGCCATTTGTTTACCAGGATTCCAAAACAACACTCAATATAACGTCTTGCTCTAGAGAGGCGGTAATTAAATATTCGTTTTTCTTTGGTTAAATTCTTGCCGCAATATGGTCGCATAATATGTTCTGATAAGCTAAATGCCTCATCTCCAACTATAACATGAGGTAAACGTGTTGTACGAATTACTGATATGGGTTTTGGTCCCGGAATGTTCAAAGATTTTTCTGTGAGTTTTTTGAAGAATGTGGAGTTTTTAAAAATCGTTGAATCATTGCTCTTCCCACATGCTCCAACATCTATACAGATAAAACAATAATTTGCATCACACACTGCAAGCAGCACAGTTGAAAAAAAATGTTTATAATTATAGAACATAGAGCCGGAATCTAAAGGTTTTATAATTCTAATATGTTTGCCATCAACTGCTCCAATGCAATTAGGAAAATTTGTATATTTTTCGAATCCTTTTGCAATTTCCATCCATTCTTCTGTCGAAGGTTCTTTCATTACTCTGTCTTTTAACTTATTCCAAATAACATATACAGTTTTTTGAACGATATCAATTACAGTTGATTTTCCTAATCTATAGGCATAATGTAAGTCAGCAAAATAACAGCCAGTTGCTAAATACCTGAAACAAAATTGAAAAATTATTGTTAATTTCAGGTAATACTCTTCAAAAAAAGTGGAAAGGCCTTCGCGACACATTTGTTCGTGAAATGAAAAAAACAAAGAATGCACCATCAGGCTCTGGAGCTTCGAAGATTCAATATATATATTTTCAACGTCTTATGTTTCTCGAAAGGTCAGTACGTAATAAAAAAACTGAAAGCAATATTCAAGATACCTCTGAAAACTCAGAGACAGGTAACGAAGAATCTACAGTAGATGCAGCAGATGAAGACATAATGAGGCCGCCGAATCAAAATATTAAAAGAAAGAAAATGACTGCCGCTGATGCTGAATTCCTGAACATAATTAAAAAGAATATAAGCTCTAGGAATCAACAACAACCACCGGTTTCAAGCGTAACGGAAGGTGACGACGACAAACTGTTCTGCTTATCTTTACACAAAGAATTACTTAAGGTACCTGAGGCCAATCGCATAGCAGTAAAAATTGAATTAATGAAAATTTTGCAAGCGGCTCAACAATCTTCGCAATCAACTGTGTATTCAAACAATTCGTACAGTTCTAACAGTTCGGCTTCATTTTCAACCTCAATTCCGGTTCGATACCATGCACAACCTTCAAGACCAAATGAATTTACTTATCAAGAATATGACCCAGAAACGCCATCCATAACAGCATGGCAAGAACGCAATTATATTTCAGTGCCGAGATCTTCACAGGCATCATTATACGTAAATTCTCCGTCAACATCATCAAGAGATTCTCAGGATAGTGAATGTCTTGAACTCTTCCAAAACCATGGCGTTGATTAAACCTGATTTTTAATCTTAAATGACTGATTAGTATTTTATGACATTATTAATAAAACAATACTTACCTTAAAGTTATCACGAGTTTTTGTTCTGCTGAAACAACATCCTCGCGCGGAACATAATTTGCACGTGGCGATAAATCTTCTTCAATTAATAAAAGTAAATCATCAAATGATTTCACGGACATACGAAAGTAGTTAAAAAATTTCTTCTCATGTTGTCTTAATTTTGGATACAAAGTTTCAAACATACTATGTGTCATCCTATCATTAAGAATTGGATGTACTAAATACATTCTATTTTCCCTCCGTTTCTGTCTTTTCCAGCGACGGTAAGCTAACCACAACGAGACCGCTTCGTTCAACTCCATGTTTCGTACTGAATTCCTCCCCAAATGCTCGCGCGTTGGTACGCACCTTGTGGACGCAACGGTCGCGCGTAATACGCGCGAGAGAATCGCGGCGAATTCGCCCTTTCTGGACAAGCTCTAAGTGAACAACATGGAAATCGTTCCATATCCAATGCTGTTCCCTACAAAACAGCAAGCCTAAGTCTACCCGAATATATCGAATGTATCCAAGCATTTCTCCGAAATTATTAATCGGGTTGTGAGCATTTTTTATTGGCTTATATTTACTCCAACTTAGGGAACAGTGCAAGTTTCATCGAAATCGGTTTAGTAGTTTTCAAGATTTGGACTATACGTGTAAGTGTAATGGTCTGGTTTGTAAGTATTTACGCGATAACTTCGGCATTTCTTGACAGATTCGGATGAGCCTTTTTAGTTCTGAAGGAATTAGCGCCGAGATAGTTCCATTTCAATTTGGTGAAGATCTGATAACGCGCTTCGGAGCTACACAATAGAACTCCTCAAAATAAGACAGCAAACCGTCATCCGTCAACCGTCAGCAACATTTTCTTCGTATCGATGTACCCTTAGCGTGTACAGGGTTGTCGAACTAATGTATTTCACCACTAAAAACTGTGAAATAAACAATATTTTAACAAAAATTTAAACCACCTTAAAAAAAACTAAAAAATTAAAAATAATATTGCAGCTGATGACTTTTTCGTTCGCATCTACAGGGTAAATTGATATCATTAGCATCCTTTTAAACTAAGAGTCTACCCATCAAACTAAACAACTTTTACTATGGGAGCAAACCGATCGGAGCAAATAAAAAATCAGCTGTTGCATACATTTGAGTCGAGTAGGCACTGCAGTTTAGTATGGAACAGCAGACTTTTTTTTTTTTGCTCCCATAGTAAAAGTTGTTCAGTTTGATGGGTAGACTCAATCAATCAATCAATCAATTATACTTTATTTCACACCAAAAAGAAAAAACATAGTATACAGAGAGCAAACAATGACTCTTAGTTTAAAAGGATGCTAATAATATCAATTTCACCCTGTATAGGGACATTAATTAACATTAAAAACAGACAGCGACTTCAATAAAACATATTAATGTTCCTATAGATGCGAACGAAAAAGTCATCGGCTGCAATATTGTTTTTAATTGTTTAGTTTTTTAGAAGGCGGTTTTAATTTTTTTCTTAAAAATTTGTTTTATTGAAGTCGGTTAAAAACCGTCAGCATATTAAGAAAGACCTTGTATAGAGCGTTAGCGATTTTGCATTATCAGATGCGTTCCTTTTTAAGTGATGATCAGACAATCAAACTGAACAAATTGCGCATATACAGAGTGTAACAAAACACCCTAGTAATACTTAAGGGGATGCTTCAGACCATCAATCTGAACAACTTTCACTATGGAGCCAACGTCGTGAAAAAATCAAAAAATCTGCCGTCCCATACATTTGAGTCGAAACGGCACTGCAGTTTTGTATGAAAGAGCAGATTTCTTTTTCGCGCTTTAGATGTTGGCTCCATTGTGAAAGTTGTTCAGTTTGATGGTCTGAAGCACCCCCTTAAGTATTTACTAGGGTGTTTTGTTACACCCTGTATTGAAATCGCAAGAAAAGCAAAAAAAATAATCAGCTGTTTCATATAAAACTGCAATATCTAAATGTAAATTTATCAGGGTGTTCAGGTAAACAGTTGCATTACTTTAAGGGGTGAATGTAACCATAGTACCGAGATTGCGGTGTTGGCACTAAAATGGAAGTTGTTCAGTTTGATGGTCAAATCATCCTCTTAAATTTCGTGAGCGTCAGGATGTCTGGACCAAGCCGGCGATTCGATTTTTAAGCTATACACGATTTAGTACCTATTTAATACTATTTGGTCATCATCATCATATCAGCCGATAGACGTCCACTGCTGGACATAAGCCTCCCCCAAAATGGGGGGATCACTATTAAAATAAATAACGCTCACAGGCACATACATTGTAATGATCCCAAGTTAATTAGGCTTTTTAATATGGTAACCATACAACAACGGCACGAACATATAACATCCATGACCGAACCGGGATTCGAACCCAGCACCCTGGTTTGGCAGTCCGGCGTGGTAACCATTACACCAACCGGGTCGTCATTACTACTACTATTTGGTATTTAGTAGGTACCTCGCTACAAACGGAGAAAAGTTGAAAAATAACGGTCCAGTCATCCTGACGATCAGGTTGTCTGGACCATTTTTTTTACCTTGTTGTAGTCCTCCTACCTTTTTTATTTTGACATAATGATTTAGTACCTAATTAGTACAGGCCAAAAAAAATTGCCAGATTCCTTAGATGTACCAAAAAAAAGTACTTACCTTCAGATATTTAGTACCTCGCTGTAATCCGAGAAAAATAATAAAAACAGTGGTCCAGTCATCATGACGGTCAGGTTGTCTGGACCATTTCGTTTGACCAAGTTCTAGTCGTCCTACCTTTTTTATTTTTCCATTATGATTTAGTACCTAGTTTTGAGATGTACATATATTTTTTCCACATTCATTAGAAGCACCAAAAAAAGGATAGCATCTGAAAATCAAGGTCGTGAGAGATATTGCACTTTAAACAATACAAATTTTTAGTACGTATTAGGTTCTAAATCGTACTTACCATATGCTGTAATTCGGGAAACTGACGGTCAGGACCATTTCGTTTGACCAAGTTCTAGTCTTCCTACATTTTTAATTTTTCCGTGATGATTTAGTAACTTTTTTGTACATGTACATATATTTTTTCCAGAAGCATAAAAAAAACGGTAGCATCTGAAAATCAAGGTCATAAGAGAATTTATCTTTAAACAATACTAAGTTTTAGTACGTATTAGGTACTAAATCTTACTTACCTTCAGATATTTAGTACCTCACGGTAATCCGAGCAAAAGATGAGGAAACTTAACAGACGCATTTGGTATCTGGTTCTAAGCACAATATCGTGATAGTATTAATTATTTGTAATAACAACCATTACAAACACATACGCACGAAACGATGGGTGGGACGGTACTAAATATCTGAAGGTAAGTACGATTTAGTACCTAATACGTACTAAAACTTAGTATTGTTTAAATTTAAATATCTCTCAATCTCGCATGACCTTGATTTTCAGATGCTACCCTTTTTTTGGTGCTTCTAATGAATCTGGAAAAATATATAATACCTATAGTTGTACAAATGGACAAATAAAAAAGGTAGGAAGACTAGAACTTGGTCAAACGAAATGGTCCAGACAACCTGACCGTCAGGATGACTAGACCACTGTTTTTATTATTTTTCTCGGATTACAGCGAGGTACTAAGTATCTGAAGGTAAGTATGATTTAGTACTTACCTAATCCGTACTAAAACTTAGTATTGTTTAAAGTTCAATATCTCTCATGACCTTGATTTTCAGATGCTACTTTTTTTTGGTACATCTAAAGAAGCTGGCAAATTTTTTTTTGCCTGTACTAATTAGGTACTAAATCATTATGTAAAAATAAAAAAGGTAGGAGGACTACAACTAGGTAAAAAAAATGGTCCAGACAATGGTCGTCAGGATGACTAAACCACTGTTTTTCTATTTTACTCCGTTTGTAGCGAGGTACTTAATATATGATGATAAGTATCAAATAGTACTAAATAGGTACTAAATCGTGGATAGCTTAAAAATCGAATCGCCGGCTTGGTCCAGACATCCTGACGCTCAATAAATTTCTTGTATTGTTAAAAAAAATATATTGTACGCTGCCGCTTCTATTAGACTCTTAGGCTTTTCGTATTGGGCTTCCTTTGACAGTTTGTTTTTTTTTTTGGCATCTGCTATGAGGCAATTTAGCCAATGTCAGAGGTTCTACACAGTTTGTTGCTAGATGGCACCAGTGACGTAATGAAGTACAAGTCAGCTACCAATAGGTGTCGCTACTAAAATTACGTAGTTAAGTAGAGGTGAGGCGGGGCGAGGAGGAACTGAAATGCTCAAGGTCGCTCCATCGGGGAAACGCCTTAATTATCTATACAACAAGTAGTGCTATTGCCATCGATTCTGAACGCCATCTATTGATCTACGAGGAATCTATTTTTGTTTATCACTTCCACATCCACATCACCAGTTCCCACATAGATCAATAGATGGCGCTACCGTCTATTTGTAGACAGACAACTCTATCTCAGTATGTATAATTCTAATTATATGTAACTAGGTGTGGGCAGACTGGAAAACCAAAACGAAGAAAAAACCGATCAACATAAGGAGAGATGCTTCTGGCACTGGTGGAGGGCCTTTTATAATCCATCCAGACTTTCTACTCTCGAAGAGCGAATTCTTTGTATTTTTAGTCTATCGGCAGTAACCGGTGATGACCAAATACAGGAACAGGGCTTCGACGTTAGTACGAAGTTGTATATTCTGTATAAAAATAATTAAATGACAATAGTAAACTTCACGTAATTAATAGGTTACCGTGTCCCATCTTATGCAGTTCGTCCTTGTCTGATATGTTCATGAATCAAATGTGATAAAATTTTGAAATTATAATAGAGAAATAATCATTGGACGTCAGCTTATAATCAGGTTGCACTCTTGTATGGGGACAGAGCTGTCAATAATATGGTAATGTTACAGGTACAGTTAGAGCCTGCAGCAGCTGCGGTTGAAGACTCGTCGCCACCACTAAGTTCGACTCATGATAATGATATTGTGAATCCTCCGAATAATGATAGCCCAGCACCTGGACCTTCAAGGACATTACAACAAGGTATCCTACTATTCCTCAGTCACCCCGTACAACACCCTTGAGCAGTATTGCCAGATCCATGGGTTAAGAATTATCCCAGATTGACAGCCAAATTATCGTGTTTTTCTCGCATCATAAATTCCCAAAATTATCATACGTTAAGAGTCTAAAACAGAACCAAATGATGCATGAAATTTAATCATTCTTACCTACCTTAAATGCCAGTAATTAATATTACCTATTTATGGGTAGGTAAGTAGGTAGGTTTAGGGAATCTTAGTAAAAACTCTTGATTGTGACACAGTGAGCCTCAGAACTCAGTTGATGCGAGCTTCTCACGATTCTCTGATACGATCCCATCGCATAAAAACTAAAACCACTATGAGTACCACACACACACACACCACCCACACCGCTGTGTTACCATTATGAGTGTCACACAAAACAGTCTTTAAGCAACTTTAATTTCTTGTTTCATATAAGAATACTTGGGAGTGTTACATGTTGTTGGGATCCTTTCAAGGAAGTCAGGCGGCGAAGATCGCGGCAAAGCCGACGGAAAGTATGTTTATCGAAGCGGTATCTGTCTGGGAAATCCTTTATGTTTTCGATTCTTTCCAAATTTCGCTGAAATGGCCTGCAAAGTATAGTCCTGAATTTTTGAGTTATGAGCTGGTAAACAGCTTAGCAATCCCACGAACACAAAATTCGCCAGAAGCATGGCATCATCATATCAATCAAGTGATGGATAAGAAAAAGCTGGTTTTTATTATGTTTGTCCTGATATTATGAGTTTTATTGCAAAATCTCGTCCGGGCTGATTAAACCATGAGTCGTTAGCAAACGTTCCTGAGGGAAAGTAGGTAATCCCAAAAATAAAATTTTTACTTAACACCAAGATCGAACATGATTCTAGCTACACTTAAGACGACACTTCTATTGACCGGAGCCACCAGCTTGGCAGGGTTTACCAGTCTGAACGTGTTGTCCTTTAATTTCATAAAAAAGTGAAAAAACTTCGTGTCAAAAACAGTTTGAGAAAAGATTTCTTAGTAAACAAATGAAATTGACCTACCCCTCGGAGCAAGCTGTGAGGCTTTTTTCGACGATAACAGAGGATGCAAAGTACTTGGAAAACCAACCGCATAAGAAAAACATTACATAAGAAGTGAAAGATTATAAAATTTGCAAGTAATTGTTTGAAATCTGATTCTTTAGGGAGAAGTAGAGTTAGAGCGGACGACTGAAACCACGATTTGATATACGAACACAATTATCATTTTTGGACGACAAATTTTCATAAAAAACATATTTCCGGCCGGGCGCACGAGTCCTCCGAGCGAAGCGCTGCGTCGGGTCATAGCTCGGTTCGAGACCAGCCGGCTGCGCTCCCCGTACCCGCGGGAGTACTTCAGCCCCACAACCACGGCTGCTCCGGTTCGTATTTTCCACTAACGTTTCGGGCAAGCGCCAAAGAAATGCGCAGCGCCGTGTGGTCGGTCCGCGAATGTCAAACCGAAGAAAAGTTAGGCAGGCATCATTGGCAGGTGGTGATAATTAGACTAAAAATATCAAAGGGTTCTTGTATTTGTGGGAAAAGGGCTGTTGGTTGTTGTCGCCACATAATGACCATAGTGTGGTACTTTGGGTGCGCACGACACCAAGATAATATAAAAGCCCCGGCTTCGTTTTAAGACGGGATATTAGTAAGAGAGGATGTAGAAAATGAAGAAGATGAATAAATTGTAACTAAATCAGCTGGTTGTTTTTTCGTTTCCCATTCCGATTGAACATACAAATTTTAGTAGTATTTGGGTGAATGTGAAAAGATAGTAATTTTTGGAATAAACAAAAATGGGGGAAGGGAATGTTCGAATTTCAAAAGATAATTGAATCGTATATTATAAATCGACTTTAACTTCTTCACATGTTCGAGGTCAATTATAATTTTTATTTTTTTCCTGTATTATATTATTACACGCCAAGACCGCAAGAACCGCCCCAAACCAACATATAACTACACGTACAATTCGACTGGCCAACTGTATTGTGCTGCGTCTAGCAGAATATTCAAGACAAAAATCGGATTCTCCAGCTCCACTGTCTTGATTAAAAGACATAGTATTTCGGAGAACGACACAAAATTAGAGAGTAAGTATTGTAGTGATAAATGTGTTTTGTGTTTAATTTTTCAGTATGTACCTAGAAGAACAGGATGATTGTCAAAGTGGACAAACCTGGGAAGATGATTGTGAAGTATTCAAGCCAACTCCACCAGGACAGAACAATCAAAAATCATAAGGCACTCAAACTGATAATAGATTATTAGATGCAAGTTCAACTTATAATTTTGATGCTACTAATAAAATGTTTGGGGCTTTTTTTGGCCTTGAAATGTCAAATGTGCGCCTAATAAAGAGGCGTTACGTAATATGGGAAATAATTCGACTAATCGAAGTCCCGGGAGTTGTTGCAAACCATTAAAAGGTGGAAAGTCCTACCTTGTCATATTTTGGTGGTACCTTGGTCATATTTTGAGGAATGAGCGATACCAACTGCTCCAGACTATAATAATGGGCAAAGTGGAGGCAAAAGAAGGTCGGTCGGCCACGAATGTCATGGCTCGCGAACCTAAAAGAGTGGACAGATATCGCCAGCGTCGAAGAGCTGTTTCGTTTGGCGAGAAACAGACAGGGATATGCAGAGCTGACTGCCATCCTCCAAAAATGGAGAGCAACCCGAAGAAGAAGAGAACAATATCAAAAAGTACGAACAATATTGTGCGTTCATCGAGGAGTAATTCACTCAGTTCAGTCAGTGCGTGAACGTTTATCCGAAAGAACGGTCTGTGTTATCAAATGGACAGAATCATGTCACCACAGCAAATGTGAACATTATCTTTATTTCGTGTCTGCTGCATAAGAGACATTAATAATTCATTCAGGTTAGAATTTTTTTCCTTGTGCAATTGTGTACGCACTCTTTGCTGATCAGTGGTGCTATTGTGTAAAGTTGACGATTACGACTACTCGGATCATTTTGACAGTTCAATCAAAGTACGGCTGCCAAACGAAAATTTTGGTATTGTGTAAACTGTCGTAATCGAACCCGATATCGATACCGATCCTACTCGGATGAATGAATGATTTCCCCGGTTTTTCCTCTCATAAGTACCAAAAATGGTATTTTGTAACTCATCGTTTAGATTAGAAACGTCAAATGATTACGGCAAGTCAAGACCTACCGCAATCGTAAAGAACTTGTATATTTTGGTGATTGTAAGACATATTTTGCATCATTTAAGTAACAAAATATAAGTAAAACAGTGAATATATTACTTAATACACTATAATTTGTTCGTATCTATGTGAATAATGAGATACAAGCGTTTTTGCGTGTAAATAAGCAAGAAGAAAATTATGTTGGAAATTGGCTGATTACTTACTATTTAGACTTGAAACTATCTGAAAAGAGTACTCCAGCGTGAATTCTAGAACTACCAAGACCCTGCGAGGGAGCTAAAAGGAACTCATTCTTACAAGTAGTAAGGGAATTAAAGAAATCTTAACTACCAAGAAAATCTACTGGTTACTATTATTCACGTAGAAACTGTCTAAAAAGAGTACTCCAGCGTGGTTTCTAGAAGTACTAAGACCCTGCGAGGGAGCTAAAGTAACGCAAGTAACCATTCTTTCAAGAAGTAAGAAAATTCAAGAAATCTAAAACTACCAAGAAAATCCTCTGGTTACCTATTATTTACATCAAAACAATCTAGAAACAGTACTGCAGCATGTTTTCTAGAAGTAATAAGACCCTGCGAGGAGCTAAGCAAGCCATTATTACAAGTAGGTAATATGGAAATTTAACAAATCTAAAATCAGCAAGAAAATTTTCAAATATTTCAATTTTGTATAATATGCTTTTTGTTTTACAGATTTTACATTACAGCCATTGACTTATAAGATATCGTCGGTCACAGTCCAACAAATAGAAGACAAGATAGATTTGACTAACTTCCTAGAGCCTCGTCTACTCCAAATGACCGCTACCACAACGAGGGAAATTTTGGCAATCTTGAGCTGGCCGTTCCATTAATTTATGTAAGTACCATTCCATTAATTTATGTAACTACCTATGAAAGTTTATCACCAAACATAATTTGCATCCTGCAAAGAATCATTATTGACAAAATCCTTGACGGAATGAAATCTCAATTTATGTCAATAGGTACCTATCCAAAGGGTTTATATATGCCTACG
The DNA here is from genome assembly GCA_922987775.1 of Agonopterix subpropinquella. Lineage (NCBI taxonomy): Eukaryota > Metazoa > Arthropoda > Insecta > Lepidoptera > Depressariidae > Agonopterix > Agonopterix subpropinquella. The sequence continues at coordinate 5,629,539 of OV277694.1, read as the reverse complement.
TTCCCCGATGTGGTAGTAGGTAGGTGTTCTTAATATTATTAAGCATTATATTACATGTATCAGACATGTGGTTCCGGCTTAGGATGGACCGCCCAATTTGTTCCCCTGGATGGATGTCACGAGACTAGGGGAAAAGGGTTTCAAATGCAGTTTATTAGTGAGCGAAAGACTAGCCACCTAGGTATCACCAATTTAAAAGTCATTCCATCTTGAATAATTGAATAAGCTAAGAGCCTTGCTACAACTGACTGCAGTTTGCAGTTGTAGAAATGGTTTTTTACCACCCACGCCCAAAGGGATTATGGTCGTGGGCTTATGTCAACTAAAAATCTCCTTTGGTTTATAAGCGTATGCTCACGACTATATTCCCCGAGGGGGTAGTCAGAGATATTCTGAAACTTCAGAACATCCACGTTTCACTAGTAGTACATGGTAGTACCGAAACTTCTGTCCAGTGTGACGGACAAAAAAAACGACCGACCGTTCCAAACGTTTGAGTCAAGTAGGTATGGCAGTTTAGTATGGAACAGCTGATTTTTTTGTTCGTCAGAACAAACCTGTCAAGGTTTGTGTAGTAAAAGTTGTTCAGTTTGATGGGTAGAGTATGTGGTTTTGCATTTTGTATGGGAAGTTAAAAAAAATCTGATAATAAGAAGAATAAGAATATTTCTATTTTCTATAGGTTTCTTAGGGAAAGTTGAAGAGTATCATTGGTACACTCACCCCTTAAAGTAATGCAACTGTTTACCCTAACACCTTGTTTAATGACTTTTTCAGATTCACAGTACAATAAGGAGCCTAGACAGGTTTAACCAACCCCTAGATAGTACCCCAAACGACGAGAAATTTTTTTGAAGTCTTGAGCCGGCCGATTAATTTGGTTTAAGTAAGTACTTACCTATGAAAGTTTGTCACCGAGTATGACTAACCTCTTGCAATGATATGAGGATAAACATTATTAATATTAATTAGGTCTCCCTTTGCCTTCTATTCTAATCGTAAAATTGTGGCTCCTTCGTGGTGAGTATGATTTTGCCAATCTACAGTCAGTGTAAATAGCAAATGCGCTTGATGTTGTTCGGCACCTGATAGATATTTGGGAGATCTAAAGGATTGTTTTATGTACAAAAATACACACTTGAGCCACCATAAAATGACGGAGCTTTGTGGCAAGCCGGAGGCCAGGCAACCGACACGCGACCGCCCAGTAACAGACTTGCAACATGACTTCTAGGTTAGGTACCTCTTATAAACAAACATTGATTGAATATTTATTATACAGGGTGAAATTGATATCATTAGCATCCTTTTAAACTAAGAATCTGTTAGAGTCTACCCATCAAACTGAACAACTTTTACTATGGGAGCAAACCGATCGGAGCAACAAAAAAATCAGCTGTTCCATACTAAACTGCAACGCGTACTCGACTCAAATGTATGCAACATGCAAGTTTGATGGGTAGACTCTTAGTTTAAAAGGATGCCAATGATATCAATTTCACCCTGTATAAATTGGAACTTGCATGGACACAACATAGCTACCATACACCCTGACACTTTATGGTAGTTTTGTTAAGACATTTGTGATTCCATCTTAAAATGGACAAATTCTATTTCTTCATTTCTTCCCGAATGTGTCATACGAGACGACTACTGGATAAGGTTTCTCTTGCAGTGTTTTAGCAGGCCTCCACTACTGATCACGGCTGCCACTTTATCACGTCATACCATCCTGAAACCTGAAATTAGGGATGTCCGTACTCCGTAGTAGTAGTAAAGATTGTTACCTACCTACCACCGCAATAGGGAATAATATGGTGATGTTTTGTTTATATGACAGGATTTATGTTATGTTGTGTCAAATACTTAGCAGTGTGGTTCCGGCTTAGAATGGGCTACCACATCCAGTGGGTGTCGTACGAGAAAAGAGACGACTAAGGGATAAGGGTTTCTTATGCAGTGTATTTGTGGGTGAAAAACTAGCCACATGTCCCTATTTTATTTACACGTCATTTTAAAAACGCTAGAAGTGAGCTTAGTTACAACTGCATGCAAGACAGCTGGTAGCTGAAGCAATGCGTTTGTGACCATGAAAGGGAATTGTGGCTGTCAGTTTGTTTAAAGAAATGATGGTATATTTGTATAGGGAGTATAACTACCATACCACATAAGATATTATAGATCCTCCCTTCTCCACACCGATTTTCACTTCACCCCCCTTGGTGGTACAGGTGGAGGCAGACAGTAAGCCATCGAAATAGTAAGCAGTGATGTATTCGCCCTCTCACTCAGCTTATAGGTAGGTACAGGGTGTAACAGCCTAGCAAATATACTGAAACGGTGAACTCATACCATCAAACTGAACAACTTTTATTACTCAATGATTTACAGTTTGAGAACCAAGTATTTTTTATATAGAATCATAATTTTTAAACGAGAAATATGTTTTTTTGTTTGTGGAAAAAATGATTTTTGTTTGAACATAAGAAAAGTAATTTTTTTATTATAAATAAACCCAATAGTTTTTTGCAATTAACACAGGTACTTTAGGCTTCTTTGTGTCCCAATGAACAAATCGACACGTATCCCATGACTGTTGTAGGGTGGGGACGCGGTTCATATAGAATCCCCCATGGTCCAAAGATATTATAATAAATACGTCAATTCAGTTAAAGTCACGGGAAAACTTGTACCTACTACATATTGTGATTAACTGATTATGCTTACCACATTGATTTGCGTAATGATTAATTGATAATTGATTGTAATGTACCATGCTATATTTTGGTTTTCAGATTTTAGAAAATGCACCGCAGCAAAGAAAACCCACAACAAATAGGAGCCTACAATAAAATTGAGGTGAATTTCTGCAAACTTGAGCCGTTGCGTCCCATTGTAAGTACCTAGAACTTTTTTTTGACTGGGAAAAAAGGCATTACGCATAGTTGGGGGACGGGAGGGGTATGTGGGACTCCCCGGTGCGAGTCACCGATATACCCACTAAAATAACCCAGCGGCACTCCCGCTTCGCCCGGATGGCAGGGGACTGGGAGACTAGCAGAGCCTTTACGTCCTGTCCACCGCCGACGTTCGGCCCTACCACGCTCCTCCGCCGGGGAGTGCCCGGTCATTCCCCATTTTCCGCGATGGTGGTGAGTAGTGCAATGCGGGCGGAGGCGCCCCCGCACCTGTCGCCCGCTACTCACCACCGGGAGGCTGAAGACGGTTATGTAACCGCCTTCATCTGCCTCTTCTCCGCCGCCGTCGGCGGAGTGGTGCCGCGAGAGGGTCGTCCTTCCGCGTGCGCTCTGCCTCCTCCTTCGGTGATATGACGAATTTACAGAAGGAGGAGACCGCCGCCCATGCCTCCTCACCTCCCAACATGGCGTTGACCACGCTGGGAAGCGAGAGGTCTCGCCCGACCGCCGCGACCAAGTTCAGGCGCGGCTCGGACCACGACGGGCACACCTCGAGCGCGTGCTGCGTCGTGTCCCCTGCCGCGCCACAGCCATGGCACGACGGGGTTTCCTCCCTTCCGATCCGGTTCAGGTACTGAACCAGACGGAAGGAGAAGAAACCATGCGACCGCTCGAGCCAATCTTGTAGAACTGGCCCGAGCGCGTCCAGTGTTCGGCGGCCGAAGGTTGCAGCGGCGAGGTCCTCCGCCTATGCAACGGTTGCGGTCCTCACCTGCTGCCGAACGACCTTCGCTCTTTTGCGGCCGGGCGCTCCCCGAGCGCTCTCCGCTTCGCCGTCCACTCGTACACTCTGGCGAGCACCCACGCCTCGAGCTCCCAAGGCGGGGTACCAGCCAGAGCGCACGCGGCCGCGAAGCTCACCGCCCGATACGCCCTCGCCACCCGCTGTGCAATGGCCCTGCGCGCCGCCTTGTATGGTCTCCCAGTCGTTGTCGAGACCCTCCAGCATCTCGCCTCTCGCCGAGTCCTGGGTGGCGCCCATTGCCGACTTGAGGACCCTCTTTGCATCTATAATTCGTAGAGGCGATCCTCGTTGGCCTCGTCTCGTGTCTCCCCCCGCCAACTCCTCTGACCACCAGTAGACGGCGCGTCGGGGAGGCAGACGGCGAGACCGAGGCATGCTGGAGTTCCACACCTCGGTCAGGGACCCTCTCTGTTGGGCCGCTGCGGCGTCCACGTCCAGGCCAGTGCAGGTTACATAGTACCTGCCTGAAGTTACACACAACATAATATTATAGTACATAAACTCTTTGATAATATAGCATAGCATAATTATGCTCACGACTATATTCCCTGACGGGCCCAGTCAGAGATATTCTGAAACTTCAGAACATCCACGTTTCACTAGCAGTAGCGGAACTGTCCAGTGTGACGGGGAGTGAGCCCGTCGCCACTTGTAATGGACAGTGGGTACAATACATGCCTAGAAATTGAAGCATGAAGGTTTCCTCACGATGTTTGATAATATATCTCTTCGTAAGTACTTCCAATGAAAATTATAACGAACGCCGTAGCACAATCAGTGTCGGATAAATCTATAAAAACCGGTAAACTAAGATCTAATAAAAACATACATATTAAAATTGATTTTCTCGGTTAGATCGATACAGGAGCACTAAATCTGTGCTTTGAGCACTAATTAGGCACTACATCGTGGCTTAATCAAAACACTGAACAGTTTCGGTACTACTAGTGAAACGTGGATGTTCTGAAGTTTCAGAATATCTCTGACTACCCCCTCGGGGAATACAGTCGTGAGCATATGCTATGCTATGCTACAATGTTTTCTCTTCAGCGTGTGATTCCAGCTTAGAATGAAACACCCCATTTCTTCCCAAGGGTGAAACACGAGGCGACCAAAGGATAAGGTTTCGTTTGCAGTTTTTTAGCAGGCCTAAGGCTAGCACCTGAATCCATCACCATTTAACATGTCATACCATCATCCTAAAACCTTATTAGTGTTCTTAGTTATACTAAAGTTTGTTACCACCACTAAAGGGTATGGTCATGAGTTTATACAACAAATACCTACATACATTTCTTTATCATAAGCATTTAATGATTAAATCTAATAGAGTATAAGGAAACTCCATGCCCCTCAGTATTTTCGACCTCACCCCTTGTACGATGGTATGGAATGAGGCAGACAGTAAGCAAGCAGTATTGTATTCCTCTGTGCCCGCAATCACTCCAGCAGCAGATGTACAAGCGTCTTCTTGTTAGTGCGAGCTCATTTGTATGAAGTGTCCAGGGTGTGGTAATACATACTTACATAAACTGACCGTGATCGTCTCGCGGTGGCCAGAAACTTTGCTACAACTGCCAACCAAATGTTTAAGTAGGTATGCCGTTATCGAAGACTTTGGTACTCTTACAATTATAAAACTTAATTATATGTTTCGTAAAATTTGCAGATATGGGACTCAAGTCTCGGCCCAGTCGAGGCTATCATATCGTCTACCCGGGGGAGCTAAGACCACTAGCATAATCTCCTGGTCTCCGACAAGGGAGACACTGGGGGAGCCAAGTCTCTGAGGCCAGGAGGACCAAGGAGGCTCTCTTAAGAGGAATACTACAGCATGAATAAACATAAGTTTCTTGTAAACATTACCTATGTTCTCACAAGGCCAGCGTAGCAAGGAAAATGAAATTGCAACATGAAAAAGAATTAAATTTTTAATGTAGAAATTTTTGTTAAATTTGTAATACAACTTAACCACTAACATTTTATTAACTGCTTATTATTATAGTACGCAATATTATACACGGTGTACCAATACACCCTAGTAATACTTAAGGGGGTGCTTCAGATCATCAAACTGAACAACTTTCAATATGGAGCCAATATAGAAATCGTAAAAAAGAAATCCGCTCTTTCATACAAAACTGCAGTACCGTCTCAACTCAAATGTATGGGACGGCAGATTTTTTTTATTTTTTCTCAGCTTTGGCTCCATAGTGAAAGTTGTTCAGATTGATGGTCTGAAGTACCCCCTTAAGTATTACTAGGGTGTTTTGTTACACCCTGTATAACTATCTACTTATATTCCTGTAGGGCCACGCACGACAAAGCGACAAAACATGAAAACCGTCATGCGCGCTCACTTTGGCGTGCGTAAGTATAATTTTCAAAGCAATAACATTATATACTATTTTCTACTTCAAGTTATTTTTGATGGACCGGTAGCTCACACGATAGTAAACCTGCCTGCTGGTCGGAGACTCGCGGGTTCGAATCCCGCAACGGGCATTTTTTTGTACGATGGACATCCCAATCAGTGTGATAGTAATAGAAAGATACATGCATTTACTTGGATTATTATAGTTTTATAATTATACGAGCTTTTACCCGCGACTTCGTCCGCATAAATTATATACCAGATTTTAAGTCAGATGTTACGCTACCAAACAAAAAAAGTTTCATCAAAATCGGTTCAGTAGTTTTTGCGTGATACTCGAACAAACAAACACCCAAACAAACAAACAAACAAACTAAATTCTTTTTTCAAATTTACAGTTTTATAATAGTCAAGATAATTGGTGTATTCTATATCATTGACTAGTCATCATAATACAAGTCCGGGATAGAATCTAATCCCACTTAATTGGCACTAAATAATCTGTGTGTCTGTCTCGAACATTATACAGGGTGTAATGCAAGCGCTCCCGAAAACTCCAAAGGGGTGAAAGTACCCATCAATATGAACAACTTTTACTATGAGACCAACCAACTATTAAACTCTTTTAGAGTTAAGTTCGCCTTTGTACATCACGACTTACTGCAATTTTTTTTATAATTATGTTGTTGTGTACAATAAAGAATCTAAGAACTATGAGAACTCAACATAAAAATCTGCTATCTCATGCTAACAAAAATAAGCAGGCCGCGCGGAGGCTTATATGGAATCTATACCTTCACACAACTCTCATGACGTCAGAGACCGCGTTGCCGTCGGGTATATTTTCAAATCCAGTAAACAAAAACCATTTCAATAAAGCGTACCTTTATCTAACATTTGTGACGTCACTGGCGCGAGTTGATATCGGGTATACATTCAGATTTAGTATACGCCCGCGTAAGTATTTTAAAACATACCCGACTGCAACGAAGCCATCGTTCGGTACTCTTTTGGCACGTTACTATTTAAATCGCTCTATCCTTTGCACCCGCTGGCTGACGCAATATTTTGTTTGTTGCATCATTTTGTGACCACGTGCGAGTCAGTACTGTTTAAAATGTGATTGAAGATTGTGATTTCAATTGTATTTAATTAAAAAAATTGTCATAAGTGCACAGTACGTTGCGAAGATTATTATAAAGTGATAACTATATAGTTTGTGATCCTTTTAGCGTAAAAAGTACCTACGAATAATGATAGATAAAGCCAGTTTAGAGGGTTTTATAACCGAACAATGTGGACTTATCGAGAATCTGGATTTTGAATCGGAGGAAAAGTACTCCATGCGATTTAGACTGAAGACTGAACAAAATGAACAACAAGAACGATATGTTAAGTTTATCGACGAGTTTGTTCAAAAAATATCAAATTTTACGAACACAAACTGGATAGTTCGAAAGTCATATCCTTCGTTGAAGCGCTTCTTATTTCGAAAAACCTATACATGTCAACATTCATCGTTCAATAAAAAATCTGAGAAGTCGTCTCGTGGACAAAACTGTAAGGCTAAAATAGACTTTGTTATCAAAAAAGTTAACAAGGACACTATTCGAAACGACAAACTGTTGTCGCAAGGGTATAATGTGTTAGTGACCATAGTTTTTGAACACTCTCATCGCGTTTACGTTGCCGAAGCTTTGAATTTACTAAAATGCAGCCAGGAAACCGAAGAAACTTTTATGAAATATTTTGATAGCGGAATGACACCTTGCGCAGCAATAAATTACAACGAATTGAACATACTGGACTCGTTTCAAGATACTGATCTAAATGGAATAGAGATGTTATCAAACTCTCAAATAAATCCCTCCGAAAATCATGTGTACTACATGTACAATAAATGGCGTACTGAAAAGTATGGCGACCGTAATGAATGCAATCTCCCCGAAATCATACAAGCGAAAATTGAGAGTTTAAATAAAAAAGGCTACTCGATACTGTTAAAACAAAATCCCAGGATTATCGTGATAATTACTCCTATTATGAAACGAGTTTTTCTGTCTACTGCATATGAGAATATGATTTTTGTAGACACAACATCATCGTGTGACCAGACAAGTTCTGCGATTACTCTAGTTTTTACACATCACAAAATCGGTGGGCTTCCATTGGCATGTGCTATACATACTGAGCAAAATGAGTCCAATTACACGATGGTTTTTGCCGCTATAAAAGAAGCTGTAGAAAAGAACGAGGCGGGTAAAAAATTAGAGCCGGATATTGTTATGACGGACGATTCTACTGCCGAACGAAATGCTTTGAGAACTATTTTTCCAAATGCTCGATTACTATTATGCGCATTCCATGTTTGCCAAGCCTTTTGGCGTTGGCTTTGCGTTGCAGATCACAAGGTTGACATAATGAAAAGACAGTCCATCATGACACGATTTCGAAATATTCTTTTTATAACTGATCCATAAGAAGCAGTAAAATTGTATGAGGAATTGACAGGTGACGAGTATGTTAAGACGATGCCAGCTCTATTAAATCATCTGAGTAACTTATGGAAACGCCGGCCTGAATGGTGTGTCTCTGATAGGTTGGATTTACTTACGCGAGGAAACAACACCAACAACATAACAGAAGCATCTATACGCATTCTTAAAGACGTCATACTCCAGCGATGTAAAGCATTTAATGCTTGCGCATTAGTAGATTTCATAACGTCCATTTTTGAAAATTATTTTATGCGTCGCATTGTTTCTTACGCCAACACGCGAAAAACCAAGGATTCCATATATGCAATGTTCATGAAGACTGCTCGAAATATTAAAAATATATCTAAAGTCAACGATAATGAGTACAGTGTGGAATCAGAGACAAGCCCAAATACTTTTTACACTGTGAGAGCCGATTTAGCCGTTTGCGACTGTGACGCTGGAAAATGTGGAAAATTATGCAAGCACCTGTGTAGCATTGAGCAAAACTTTGGAGTTATATTTCCCAATTCTCCTCGGCTGTCTATTCAAGATAGAATGTCACTCGCAAGAATTGCGACGGGGGATGAGATTAATGAAAATTTTTACATGAATATGATAGATTTGAATCAAACACCGAACAATGATTTGGATTCGATAGGACCGCAGTGCTCTTCCTCTAATACACAAGAGCCGATACAGGTAGTACCACAGTCCTCTTCCTCCGATACACAAGAGCCGATACAGGATGTTGCCAATTCTTCATCTTACAAGCAACAGGTTGCTGTAGAATTCCCTCACCAATATAAAAATGCACTCGCAGAGTTTAAGACTGAAGTACAACGCTTCACAAAGTTATTTGAAACAAACCCCACTGTCCACAATCTAAGAGCACTGGGAAAATTCACAAATATAATCAAAAAAATTAATACATCAGAGCAAGGACAAAACTTTATTTTAAATCAGATAATAACAAGGCGTGTACCAAGGAAAATTAAAGTTCAAAGCACAGCGCTGAGTAGACGTAAAGACAGAGGAATAGGAAAGACCAAGTCTAGGATTCAAGCTGGGCGGCCGTCTAATACAGAACGCAGAACTAAACGAAAGCATAACTTAGGCCAGAATGTTAAAATGAATGTCCGTAATGCGCGCTAAATTAGTATTTTTAATTTTATAATTACCTATTTTTAAAGTAACTAATAAACGTTTTTTATCCACTTTTGTTCTCGTATAATTTACCTCAATCTCTAACCTATAAAATAAACGTCCCTTTATCTGATACCGACCCAAACGAATGTTGCGGTTGGGTATATTTTGAAATCCTTAACACGACGGTTCACATTTTTAAAGTATGCTCAAAACGAATGTTGCAGTCGGGTATATTTTAAAATCCTCAACAAGGCGGTACATATTTTTATGGTATACCCGAACTCAACACTATAGAGCGTTGTGTGAAGGTATAGATTCCATATAAGCCGCGCGGAGTTATAAATTGTTCACCCTACGCGTGGCTTGTTTATAAATTGGATTTGGTGTACCTACATCCACGCCAAATTTACTATTTTATTATACAGGGGGTTAGGGTAAACAGTTGCATTACTTTAAAGCTGTTTGTCCACCGCCGCCGTCACCGGGACGTCACTGAGAAACGAGATTATGTTATATGGAATCACGTCGACGGCGCGGCGGTCGTCCGCGGTGGACACGCAGCCACAGTAAATGTACTACCGCTACTTCTTCGGCGCCGTTATCTATTCTCGGTGACGACCCGGTCACAGGCTTTGGTGGTTAAACGCACCAAGGGGTGGTTGTACCCACGATACGTTCAGTACTTTCCCTAAGAAACCTATAGGATATTCCAATTTTTTTTCGACTTTTCATACAAACGTTCAATCAGCAGATTGCATTTTAGTATGGAAAGTCCAAAATTTATTTAGCGAATTTCCTATATTTGTTTCTTATGGGAAGTAGTGCAACTGTATACTCTAACGACACCCTGTATGTACAGGGTGTAACAAAACACCCTAGTAATACTTAAGGGGGTGTTTCGGACGATCAAACTGAACAACTGTCGCTATTAAGCCAAAGTCGAAATCGCGAAAAAAAAATCTGCTGTTCCATACATTTTAGTCTAATCAGTACTACAGTTTTGTATGGAACAGCTGAAGTTGGCTCCATCCATAGTAAATGTTGTTCAGTTTGATGGACTGAAGCACCCTCTTAAGTAATATTAGGGTGTTTTGTTACACCCTGTACATACAGGGTCGTTACACGTTAGGGTACACAGTTGCACTACTTCCACAGGAACAAAAACAAACAAATATAGGAAACAAATATAGGAAATTAGCAAGATAAATTTTGGACTTTCCATGCTAAATGCAATCTGCTGGTTGAACATTTGTATGAAAAGTCGAAAAAATATTGGGAATTTCCTATAGGTTCCTTAGGGAAAGTACTGAACGTATCGTGGGTGCGTTGCATTAAATAAATAACGTACACGTAGGCTTTTATTATGGAAACCATACAATAGTACAAATGTATAACATCCATGATGGAACCCGGGATTGGTTTGACAGTCCTTTACTTTTTTCTTTTTTTAGCGCGGCCATCAATAAAAAAACTTGTATATTATAGTTCAGAATAAAGTTAAAAACAAAACTTGTTATTACAAATATTTCGGAACTCAGTCCGGACTAAGACATAGAGGCTTGAAGTGTTCGTAATGGTAATATTTTCAATGGCGAAAAATAAGGCGCCAACCTTACATACAAAACTCGCATTGTCTTTTACATGTAATTTTTTATAATAAATAAATAAAAGAGTACTAATATCTACTGCATATAGTACGGACACTGGACACTCTCTTCCTTACACCAATTTGATCTCGGCTCCTCTGTGGTACCGAAGGTAGACGACACAGTGATGTAATTCTCTCTCATTTCCACTGAGACAGCGTATATTATAATAGCCTCTCTTGTAAGTGCGGGTCCATTTGTATGAAGTGACCAGGGTGTGCTTATGCTTTGGCATAACTACACTACAAACTATACAATGACATAGAATAGAAAAACTTGAATGATCAAGATAGCTACCGACCCTTGATATTTTAAGTCAGTCTCACTGTTGATGTTGCTAAAGACTTTTGGATGCGACTTCGGCTCTACTTTTGTTGCTCGCTGTAGTTTTGCTATCTGCAATTGCTGGGTTAGTTTGATGTTACTTTGTCTGAAAAGTTACAAAAAAGCTAAATTAATTAGTGTCACATACAGGTATTGAGCGGAGCAGGGTCGAGTGGAGATGTATTGACAAGCACAAGATGCTTGTCCGCCGCACATAACTCCACTCCGCTCTTCTCTGCTTTGATTCCCCATTCAAAATGATGAGAAATATCTTCTACGCTCCACTTGAATCATATCCACTAACATAGAATGAAGAGGAGATGGATAAATAACGAAATCCTATTAGTTGTTAACAACACAGCTTCAAAAGAGACTCCAGGCCTAAGGCCAGACAGGTGACATGAATGTTTTTCGTTTTTTGTTGAAGATTCTTAAATTATGTTAAGTTGACGGGCTAAAGAAAACCTCATTATGACACATCATTTTTACATCGATGGCTCTACAGCCATCCACGTGGACGTCCACTGCTGGACATAAGCTTCCTGATAGGATCACCATAACAACCGGTCCTGCGCTACTCTCATCCAACGGGTGGATTTCCACCGCCTTCACCAGGTCGTCGATCCACCTTGTAGGGGCCTATTCACCTACCCACGCTGCGCATTCCGGTACGCGGTTGCCACTTGAGAACTTTTCGGCCCCATCAGCCATCCTACAGCCAAGTTAAATCTTGAGCTTGCTTTACTCGTTCTAGATTTTAGGTCATAAAAACTTGAGTTTTACTATTTTATTGCACCTTGGGCCTGCCCCGCCCTGGGAAATTGCTACGCCTCTTTGCGCCTATGCGCTATGTCGTCAATGTGTTAAGAAATTGATAAATTTGTAACTTACTTTGCGACAGTTAATCAGTAGTACGCTGTAAAAAGTTGTGGTTTTTTCCACGAACAACTGTTCTCTTTTCTATTATTATCAGCCATTGCTGTCCTACTGTTAGACAAAGGCCCGCGCGTCCCGTTGCTGCCAATCTTCTTTTAATGTTGAATCGTCATGTCTCTTTCAAATCGTCCATTTCCAATATCTTGCCACTTCTATCGCGCTGGCTGATATGTTCTTCCTAGGTCGCTCTCCACATAGCGGAGACAGACAGAGACACCGTGCTTTGTTTTTGTCCCCTTTTGTTATAAATCTGCAAATGTTGCTTGTCTGAAATGTCAAAAAAAACAAAGTTAAATTGGTTTCCAGTATAATTAGTTTCACACACTGGAATTGAGCGGAGCAGGGTCGAGTGGAGATGTATTGACAAGCACAAGCGGCTTGTTGAAGATTCTTAAATTATGTTATGTTGACGGGCAAAAGAAAACCTCATTTTGACAGATCATTTTTATATCAAAGGCTAGAGTCATCATCATCATCTCAGCCAATGGACGTCCACTGCTGGACATAGGCTTTCTCCAAGGATCACCATAACAACCGGTCCTGCGCTGCCCTCATCCAACGGGTTCCCGCCGCATTCACAAGGTCGTCAGTCCACTGTGTGGGGGGCCTACCCACGCTGAGCTTTCCGGTATGCGGTCGCCACTTGAGAACTTTTCGACCCCATCAGCCAACGGCTCTAGAGTCAACCTAATGAATACCAATTTATTGTACAGCGGGAACTCTTGAAAGTAATGTACATAATTATGTGTAGATTTGACACGAACGGCTTTGGCAGTTGATATACAGTACACCATATAATGTTTTCATTGTGAAGTTAAATCTTGAGCTTTCTTTGCTCGTTCTAGATTTAAGGTCGTTAAAACTTGAGTTTTAGATTTTATTGCACCTTGGGCCTGCCTCCCCCCCCCCCCTGGGAAATTGCTACGCCTATGTCGTCGATGTGTTAAGAAATTGATAAATTTGTAACTTACCTACTTTCCGACAGTTAACACGTAGTAGGTACGCTGAATAAGATCACCCACCGCTGTCCTACTGTTGGACAAAGGCCCGCGCGTCCCTTTGTTGCCAAATCTTCTTTTCATGAAGAATCGTCATGTCTCTTTCAGATTGCCCATTTCGAATATCTCGCCACTTCTATCGCGCTGGCTGATATGATCCTCCTAGGTCCTCCTCTCCACATCCGCTGTTTCGGGGTATAATTTCCCATTTTGTGATATTTTCAACAAAACCACAAATTTTTCTTAGCAATAGAAAAAAACGTTGCTGTGAACATTCGACGAATTAAAAATGATGCATTTTCGGCAGGAATTTACAGTATTTGGTCTCTTGGAGTGATAAAATACTATAATTTATTAATAAAAAATAAAAATAACCGAATTTTGTACGTTTTGACATTGACGTTTTGGATATTTACATCTTTTCGATATTATCACCAAAGGTGTGTAAAAACGAAACAGCGATAGTGTTAAATGTATTGCGTTGTCTCTTTCTTTCATGTTTCATATCGCTATTTTGATAACATCGCAAACATTTTGAGCGCCATCTAGTGACGAGTAGCAGAACTAGGAAAATGACCATAGACAATTCAACATTTTGCGTTTTGTTCTATCGAAGTAAGCAGTTGCATTTATTAATTTGCTATTTTTTTTGGCAATGATTTTTCAAAAAAGATAGCATTTATGTCTCAAAATGGTAAAATCTTAGTTTTTGGTGTAATTTTGAAGCCCCGAAATTCGTTTTTTAATTAATTTTAATTGGCTCTTTTATTTCTTCTACTTCGGGACAATGCAAGGAACCGGACGCAAAATTGACTCAAATCATTCTTGTTTACATTCTTTTCATGTCGATCCGATGAACATTTTTTACACAATACCAAATTTTCTGAACGATAAGTTTGTATTCGGCTATTGTTATCGTTGATGGCTCAAACGAAAAGAGTTACACAATAGCCCCTCAGTTCAGTTCATCGATTATACACCTATTTTGGTAAGTGCCAACCTTGCAACACTCATTCCATAGATAATTTATCTCAGCATAGCATGGTCTAGCGAGATTTTTCTCGATTATGACATCGACCTATATGTCAAGACGTAAAAAAGTGTAATATTAAAAGTAAAAGTCATCAACAACTGTCAGTTCAGATAACTTTGTTGATTATGGTTGTTTACATTCAGTAAATTTCAGGAGAATATATTCAGTATCAGGTAATCATGCCGCAATCTAAGGCTTTAATCACAGCCAAGGCTCAATTCAAAGCTAAAGTTCGTATGTTAAATGACTCACGCGACGACGAAAACCTCGAAGTCACACATTGCTGCTTCAGTAGCTAGAAAGCATTTCAGTAAATACTATCCGGACTGCGTCGCTGCATTCGAGACCATTCTCCAATTTGAAGGCGTGTTTGGAGACGATGACCAGCCCGAATTTAATTTCCTTCTCGAGTAGTTCTCGAAGGTAAACAATATACTTTCCATCATTCAGGAGGAAGCGGAAGATGTTGTTAAATCAATTCAGGACAATCATCAGGATTGAATTCATCGAGAGCTAAGCTCCCTCTCATCGAGTTACCCAAGTTCAGTGGAAATAAGATGGAGTGACCTATTTCAGTCGTTAGTGGACAGTATGTCCCAGCTGTCAGACAGTGAGAAATATTATTACCTGAGAGCATCTCTTTCTGAGGAGGCGCTCTCCATCATCAGTCACTTGCCCATGGATGCTACTAGTTATCAGGTCGCCATGGAGTTGCTCAGGAAGCGTTATAACAACGCTAGGTTATTAATTGCTATTTAACCAGTCTGATTAATTTACTGCCCGTCACGGCAAATTCAGATCTACGTCGCAACTTCTACGACCCGCTACGAGAGTGTTATCAGGCTTTGGGGAAATTGAAATTGCCCATCGATCACTGGTCCTACTTGTAGGCTTCAGAGTATGATTTCAGACCGGAGATCACCGCGTCAGGCTCCTTCATCACCGATCAGACCAACACCTTCAACGAGGCGGCCTTCAGGGCAGTCTTACCCACGTTCGTTGGAGGTGCATCACGCTCGAGATCAATCAGGAAAGTCTCAGTATCAGATGGTATCATGTTCGTACTGTAATCAGGAAAATCATTCACTGGACAAGTGTAGTGAGTTTATCAAGTTACACCCCTATCAGCGGAGGGTGTGGGCTTCAAAGGAGAAGAGCTGTCAGACGTGTCTGAGAGTTCATCAGAACCAAGAGTGCACTCATACGTCATGGTGCAAGCATTGCAAATCAGAGGCGCATAACACTCTACTGTGTTTTGATGATGGAAACGGTTCACAGAGATCAGGGACCGGCTCAGTCTCGGGCATGCGCGTGCATTGAATATAGGCATTGCAGTGCCTACTTGTCTCCTCATTAATTATTAATCAACTAACAATTTACAGTTATTTTTTTTTTGTGTTTGGGTAGTTAATTAGCTAAATATTTTGTATTTTGTTAATATGGACAAATTATAAATAAAGTAAGGTTTGTAGCGAAAGATCAAATGTTTCGGTAAATTACGTGCAGTTCGAATCTTTTCGTGCAGTTTTCATTTGATTTGTCCTAATTAATAATATTCATCAACTAGCGAAGATTGATCTTCAATAAAGAGAGCAGTGTTATGAAGAAATAGGTAAGAAATTAAACGTGAAACAGTATACGAACCAGTGGCAAGTTGGTGACCGACAGGTATCTATCTACCTGCCATTCTACTCTAGTGCTGGTGCTGGACAGAGTTCATGCACTCTCAGCGAAATGTGGATTGTAAATATGGTAGGTATAGTATTAAAAATATGTTTGGTAGCTGTCGGGGGGTACAGTCGTGGGCACAATTATACTGAAAACACCGTATAGGTTCTTTTTCAGTTCTGTCTGCCTACCTGGTTCTAATCTGAATGCACGCCTGTGGTCTCGGGGACCCTCGCCGCATCCGGTACCAGTCTCACATCAATCATAATCAGCCATTCGGGATGATAAGAACTCCATCAGTAAAGACTGAGAGTCATCAGTATCAGTTCCACGCTGGCGTCAGACGCCCAGGTCAAAGAGTTCGTCAGGCTAATGTTCAGTACGAGGAGCTACGTTATGGTCATCCTTCACAATGAAGGTGTGCCACTGTCGATGTACTGTAAAATATGACAGATATGAACTGAAATCAGATTCTTTAGGGAGAAGTAGAGTTAGAGCGGACGACTGAAACCACGATATTTGATATACGAACACAATTATCATTTTTGGACGAAAAATTTTCATTAAAACATATTTCCGGCCGGGCGCACGAGTCCTCCGAGCGAAGCGCTGCGTCGGGTCATAGCTCGGTTCAAGACCAGCCGGCTGCGCACCCCGTACCCGCGGGAGTACTTCAGCCCCACAACCACGGCTGCCCCGGTTCGTATTTTCCACTAACGTTTCGGGCAATCGCCAAAGAAATGCGCAGCGCCGTGTGGTCGGTCCGCGAATGTCAAACCGAAGAAAAGTTAGGCAGGCATCATTGGCAGGTGGTGATAATTAGACTAAAAATATCAAAGGGTACTACTGTTCTTGTATTTGTGGGAAAAGGGCTGTTGGTTGTTGTCGCCACATAATGACCATAGTGTGGTACTTTGGGTGAGCACGACACCAAGTAAAACGGCTTCGTTTTAAGACGGGATATTAGTAAGAGAGGATGTAGAAAATGAAGAAGATGAATAAATTGTAACTAAATCAGCTGGTTGTTTTTTCGTTTCCCATTCCGATTGAACATACAAATTTTAGTAGTATTTGGGTGAATGTGAAAAGAAATAGTAATTTTTGGAATAAACAAGAATGGGGGAAGGGAATGTTCGAATTTCAAAAGATAATTGAATCGTATATTATAAATCGCCTTATAACTTCTTCACATGTTCGAGGTCAATTATAATTTTTATTTTTTTCCTGTATTATATTATTACACGCCAAGACCGCAAGAACCGTCCCAAACCAACATATCTACACGTACAATTCGACTGGCCAACTGTATTGTGCTGCGTCTAGTAGAATATTCAAGACAAAAATCGGATTCTCCAGCCCCACTGTCTTGATTAAAAGACATAGTATTTCGGAGAACGACACAAAATTAGAGAGTAAGTATTGTAGTGATAAATGTGTTTTGTATTTAATTTTTCAGTATTTACCTAGAAGAACAGGATGATTGTCAAAGTGGACAAACCTGGGAAGATGATTGTGAAGTATTCAAGCCAACTCCACCAGGACAGAACAATCAAAAATCATAAGGCACTCAAACTGATAATAGATTATTAGATGCAAGTTCAATTTATAATTTTGATGCTACTAATAAAATGTTTGGGGCTTTTGTTGGCCTTGAAATGTCAAATGTGCGCCTAATAAAGAGGCGTTACGTAATATGGGAAATAATTCGACTAATCGAAGTCCCGGGAGTTGTTGCAAACCATTAAAAGGTGGAAAGTCGCCTACCTTGGTCATATTTTGAGGAATGAGCGATACCAACTGCTCCAGACTATAATAATGGGCAAAGTGGAGGCAAAAGAAGGTCGGTCGGCCACGAATGTCATGGCTCGCGAACCTAAAAGAGTGGACAGACATCGCCAGCGTCGAAGAGCTGTTTCGTTTGGCGAGAAATAGAGATATGCAGAGCTGACTGCCAACCTACAGTAATGGAGAGCAACCCGAAGAAGAAGAGAACAATATCAAAAAGTACGAACAATATTGTGCGTTCATCGAGGAGTAATTCACTCAGTTCAGTCAGTGCGTGAACGTTTATCCGAAAGAACGGTCTGTGTTATCAAATGGACAGAATCATGTCAACACAGCAAATGTGAACATTATCTTTATTTCGTGTCTGCTGCATTAGAGACATTAATAATTCATTCAGGTTAGAATTTTTTTCATTGTGCAATTGTGTACGCACTCTTTGCTGATCAGTTCAGATCATCGATTATACACCTATTTTGGTAAGTGCCAACCTTGCAACACTCATTCCATAGATAATTTATCTCAGCATAGCATGGTCTAGCGAGATTTTTCTCGATTAAGACATCGACCTAGATGCCAAGACGTAAAAAAGTGTAATATTAAAAGTAAAAGTCATCAACAACTGTCAGTTCAGATAACTTTGTTGATTATGGTTGTTTACATTCAGTAAATTTCAGGAGAATATATTCAGTATCAGGTAATCATGCCGCAATCTAAGGCTTTAATCACAGCCAAGGCTCAATTCAAAGCTAAAGTACGTATGTTAAATGACTCACGCGACGACGAAAACCTCGAAGTCACACATTGCTGCTTCAGTAGCTAGAAAGCATTTCAGTAAATACTATCCGGACTGCGTCGCTGCATTCGAGACCATTCTCCAATTTGAAGGCGAGTTTGGAGACGATGACCAGCCCGAATTTAATTTCCTTCTCGAGTAGTTCTCGAAGGTAAACAATATACTTTCCATCATTCAGGAGGAAGCGGAAGATGTTGTTAAATCAATTCAGGACAATCATCAGGATTCAATTCATCTAGAGCTATGCTCCTCATCAAGTTACCCAAGTTCAGTGGAAATAAGATGGAGTGACCTATTTCAGTCGTTAGTGGACAGTATGTCTCAGCTGTCAGACAGTGAGAAATATTATTACCTGAGAGCATCTCTTTCTGAGGAGGCGCTCTCCATCATCAGTCACTTGCCCATGGATGCTACTAGTTATCAGGTCGCCATGGAGTTGCTCAGGAAGCGTTATAACAACGCTAGGTTATTAATTGCTATTTAACCAGTCTGATTAATTTACTGCCCGTCACGGCAAATTCAGATCTACGTCGCAACTTTTACGACCCGCTACGAGAGTGTTATCAGGCTTTGGGGAAATTGAAATTGCCCATCGATCACTGGTCCTGCTTGTAGGCTTCAGAGTATGATTTCAGACCGGAGATCACCGCGTCAGGCTCCTTCATCACCGATCAGACCAACACCTTCAACGAGGAGGCCTTCAGGGCAGTCTTACCCACGTGCGTTGGCGGTGCATCACGCTCGAGATCAATCAGGAAAGTCTCAGTAACAGATGATATCATGTTCGTACTGTAATCAGGAAAATCATTCACTGTACAAGTGTAGTGAGTTTATCAAGTTACACCCCTATCAGCGGAGGGTGTGGGCTTCAAAGGAGAAGCGCTCAGACGTGTCTGAGACTTCATCAGAACCAAGAGTGCACTCATACGTCATGGTGCAAGCATTGCAAATCAGAGGCGCATAACACTCTACTGTGTTTTGATGATGCAAATTGCAAACGGTTCACAGTGATCAGGGACCGACTCAGTCTCGGGCATGCGCGTGCATTGAATATAGGCATTGCAGTGCCTACTTGTCTCCTCATTAATTATTAATCAACTAACAATTTACAGTTGTTTTTTTTTTTGTGTTTGGGTAGTTAATTAGCTAAATATTTTGTATTTTGTTAATATGGACAAATTATAAATAAAGTAAGGTTTGTAGCGAAAGATCAAATGTTTCGGTAAATTACGTGCAGTTCGAATCTTTTCGTGCAGTTTTCATTTGATTTGTCCTAATTAATAATATTCATCAACTAGCGAAGATTGATCTTCAATAAAGAGAGCAGTGTTATGAAGAAATAGGTAAGAAATTAAACGTGAAACAGTATACGAACCAGTGGCAAGTTGGTGACCGACAGGTATCTATCTACCTGCCATTCTACTCTAGTGCTGGTGCTGGACAGAGTTCATGCACTCTCAGCGAAATGTGGATTGTAAATATGGTAGGTATAGTATTAAAAATATGTTTGGTAGCTGTTGGGGGGTACAGTCGTGGGCACAATTATACTGAAAACACCGTATAGGTTCTTTTTCAGTTCTGTCTGCCTACCTGGTTCTAATCTGAATGCACGCCTGTGGTCTCGGGGACCCTCACCGCATCCGGTACCAGTCTCACATCAATCATAATCGGGATGATAAGTCATCAGAAACTCCATCAGTAAAGACTGAGAGTCATCAGTATCAGTTCCACGCTGGCGTCAGACGCCCAGGTCAAAGAGTTCGTCAGGCTAATGTTCAGTACGAGGAGCTACGTTATGGTCATCCTTCACAATGAAGGTGTGCCACTGTCGATGTACTGTAAAATCGACGATAAACTTAAGGCAGATGTAGCATCGGGAAAAGGTGAAAGATACCTAAAAGCGAGTAGGAGTTTGGTACTACAACCAATGATGTAAATACGGCAAGAAAATTCTTCAGAACTCACGAGAAGATTCACGAAAATAGATAAAGATGTGATTAAACACATCGCAGTCATCTTGCAAGTGACATCTTCTGGAAATGCTACCATATCGACAGATTCCAGGTATCCTGCAGGGAGACAGCTGAACTTTTTGTACATCTATGACTCTGAAAACAAAATGCCCACCTACCAACGTAAAAGAAACACGACCGTGTTCAGAAACTGAATGATTCACAAATAACGATTCTGTTAAATGCTGGAAGACGAATGAAGCCAGCGTGATACAGCAAGGACAGTCGGTGTATCGTAGTCAACAGTAAAACGGGTTATTCAACGGTTTCAGGAAGTCTCAGAACTGGAGGACATCGTTAGCGCAAATATGGAGAACGTACCGCCAACAACACCGCCACCTCATCATTTAGCCCGAGAAAACCTTTTGAAGAGTTATGCCCAAAACAAAAAAGAAGAATTACCTATAGAAGAGGGCTCCGTCGCAAATTTTCCCTTTCTCAAAATGTCCCTCGTTCGCAAACCGTCCCTTTCTCAAAACGTCCCTTTCTCAAAATGTCCCTTTCGCAAAGCGTCCCTTTCTCAAAATGTCCCTTTCGCAAAGCGTCCCTTTCTCAAAATGTCCCTTTCGCAAATCGTCCCTTTCTCAAAATGTCCCTTTTTCTAAATTCCCTTGTAAATGAAGAGTTGGTGAGATTAACATACTTACAGTACAGTATAACTATAGTCCTAAGCTTAATAGTAATACTGTGCTTACAGACTTAAAATAAGTAATAAATAAATAAATAATACAGCATCACGCAAAAACTACTGAACCTTACTGAAACTTATGATATGAATTAAATTCTGGTATATAATTTGTGTGGACGAAGTCGCGGGTTAACCCCCTAAAGCACCCCCTTAAAGTATTACTAGGGTGTTTTGTTACACCCTGTATATTCAATATGTAAATATTTGCCCCTTGTGGGATTCGAACCCGCGACCCTCGGCACAACAGGCAGATTCACTGCCGCCTAAGCGGTCGGGCCGTCAACTATGGGAAATCAAAATATGCATACATAAAAACCCTTATGTATGTAATTTAACCAACATTGTAGATAAATAAAGAAGAAAAGAAAAAAAGAA
This sequence comes from Agonopterix subpropinquella, assembly GCA_922987775.1. Classification (NCBI taxonomy): domain Eukaryota; kingdom Metazoa; phylum Arthropoda; class Insecta; order Lepidoptera; family Depressariidae; genus Agonopterix; species Agonopterix subpropinquella. The sequence continues at coordinate 5,607,558 of OV277694.1, read as the reverse complement.
ATGGTGATTTGTGCATGTCTAAACTTATGATTACGAGTACCTATGGAACGATTTCTCTAGTTAACATCTAACAGTCAAAATTTATTGAAAACCGTATTTTTTAATCTTAAAAATAACAAATGTCCTACCTGTACCAATTTACTTACTTAGACCATTCCATTTTCAAACAATAATATCAATAAATAACTTTACTAATAGCAACACGAAATTATATTTATATCATGATCGGTTAATAATACTGAGGGTACTAGGAAAAAATTTCTGACAGTAAAGGAAATTAGTAAACGTCGTAATAATTTTTGTGGTTTTCATCAATACGGATTCATTATACCAATTACAAAATGAGTTTAGAATTGCTTTTTGAAACTAACCTGAAGGGACATACTACGCTTATTCGGGGTGTGCATCGATATAATAAAAATAAAACAAATAAAAGTGGAAGCAGTTTATGGAGGTGTGTAAACAGACAGGAATGCGTTGCCTCAATATCGCTGGACAAAACAAGAAAAATCGTCACAAGAGAAACTAAACATACATGTGAGACATATGACTTCAAAAATATAGTTCGTCAACATATCGGATATTTGAAGAAAGCTGTATGTACCGATTTTAGACCTGTCCAACAAATATATGAAGAAAATTTCGAAAAACTGCGGAGAAAGGTACCGGTTACAGAACATGAAATGTTACCGTCATTTTACTCTGTTAAGGATACCTTATACAGGGCGCGCAAACAGTTTTTAGACACGGACCGACTACAGCATACCAGCACTGCGACGGCTACTGTTCCGAATATATTAGGAAAGAATTTTCTCGTCTGTGAAGATGGTGACATCGACAAAATTTTGATTTTTTCAACATCCGCTGCAAGAAAATTTATAAAGAGACCTGGAAATTATTATGGCGATGGGACTTTTAAGTCGGCGCCGCCGCCTTTTTATCAATTTTACGTACTTCACATGGACATCAATTCAAATGAAAAGTGCACCAATATTATACCTATGATTTATGTTTTATTACCCAATAAAGCACAGGACACATACGTGCGACTTTTCCGAATATTGAAAGAAAAGCTTAAAATTGTGATAAGAGACTTCAAGTGCGATTACGAACTCGCGCAGATGAATGCTGTGAGACTAGTATTCCCTGACGCACATGTTACCGGTTGCTACCACCACTATAACGACGCTATCTGGAAGAAATCGGAAAAAATTGGGTTACTACGCACAAAAAAAGGTCGGAATATCGCAAGGATCGCAGCTATAATACCACTGGTGCCAGCTGATGAAATTGGTGCCTCGTGGAGTTATATATTAAATCAAGGCCGAGGCCATATTAATGATATTCCCGGCTTTAATTCATTTCGTCGCTATTACGAAAGACATTGGTATCCCCAATTATCACCGACAGTTTTAAGTTGCGCCGGTCAAAGACACCGAACGACCAATGCGCTGGAAGGCTGGCATCGTCGTATTAACACAGGCCGGATACCCAAGAAGCCCAGTTTGTACATGTTTGTACATAAATTAAAAAAAGAGAGTCGTTATTGGGATAAACGATTAGAAGACAGTCTATTTAAAAATATGAGACCTAACAGACGTAATAAGTATATTTATTTTGACAGAGAATATAATAAATTGTTGGCTAAATTTCAGACAAACCGTTTATCACTGGAACAATTTATCAAAAAAATAATTTTCCTGCAATTATGTAAGTAGAAAAACCATATTAGGTACTTAATTATTTTGCCTAATTTGTAAGATTATATTTGATTTTTATTTTAATCATTAAGATTTTTTTGTTAATACTATTAAGTATAATTATTATAGTACATACAAATCACTAAATTTTTGAATCATTAAGAATTTTTGTTATTACAAATCGTGTATACAGGGTGTTTCATACTTAGAGGGTTGTTTCAGAACATCAAACTGAACAATTTTACTATGGGACTAACATTGAAATCCGTAAAAAAATCTGTTGTATCATACATCTGATATTTTTTCGCGTAAAAGTTGTTCACTTTGATTGTCTGAAGCATTTTTATTTTAATCATTAAGATTTTTTTGTTAATACTCTAATCTCACCAACTCTTCATTTACAAGGGAATTTAGAAAAAGGGACATTTTGAGAAAGGGACGATTTGCGAAAGGGACATTTTGAGAAAGGGACGCTTTGAGAAAGGGACGTTTTGAGAAAGGGACGGTTTGCGAAAGGGACGGTTTGCGAACGAGGGACATTTTGAGAAAGGGACAATTTGCGACGGAGCCCCACTAAGTTCTTCGGAAATTATGTACGGTTGTATTTATCATTTACTAGCTCGGCGGTGAAGGAAAACATCGTGAGGAAACCTGCATTCCCGAGAATGAAAAGAAAATACCGTAAGTTCGGAGGTATGCGTAAAATATGGGTGAGCTTGGGGCGAACACAAAAGATCAGCGATAGTCGCAGTGTTACATAACGACCCTTGCTTGCAATAGCCCAACCACCAATAATAATAATACCTATAGAACTAATCTTTCGTTTTATATAAATAAAATAAATAAAAATTATGTTATTATGTCATCAACCTTTGTTTTGTTTCTGATGGTGTGGTCCTTTCCATCGCCCGTTGATGACATTTTTGTTTTTGGAAGGGATCCAAATGAATTTTTACAGCGTCTTGAGGATGTTCTTCAGACTATAGAAAATGCGAATCTTACGTTGAATCTGTTGAAATGCGTCTTTTTATTACGCGACAAAATTAATATCTTGGTTATGAAATTAGTCCCGCAGGGTTACGACCCAGTGAAAAGCAGATTATTATTGTGATGAACTTCCCTCGGCTCAAGAACGTGCACTATGTACGCCAATTTTTAGGACTAGCGAGTTATTAAGGATTTTGCTCGAATCGCTTTCCCTCTTAGTAAGATGTCATAGAAGGATACGGCCTGGGATTGGAGCGAAGATCAAAAGCGTTTCAAAATTTGAAGTCTAGGTTGATCGATAGGTCAATTCTTGCAATATACGATCCAGCTGCAGAAACCGAGTTGCACACTGATGCGAGAAGGTTAGATGTTGGGGGTATACTTCTTCAGCGTAAAACTGGCAGTGACGCTTTTCTTCCAAAAGAATAACAAAATAACTGAAACCATAACTGCAACAGTGCTTATTAGAGTGGATGAGAAAATCCAACAACTAATAGAATAAAATGAAAAACTGAGAAACGAAATAGCGCAACTAAATAAGCAAGTAGAAAGAATCGGCCGCATTGGGCCGAGGCTGTCTATTATACACGGAGTATCGAATATAGAAGACATTTCCCTGTTGATGACGGGAACAGCAGCAAAGCAACATGGTGGAGTGGTGTGAAGTCAAACACCAAAAAATGAAGCCATGCTTTAGACGCTATACGATTTGCATCTGTAAAGCAACCGCACGATATATATGTCGAGTTCTTCGAGAAAAAACAAACAAATGAACCAATTGACGCATAATTTGTCACTGAGAAGCGCGCCTTGTTGTCACAACTTCCCATAAAGCAACATCGAGATGAAGGGCACATTGATTTTATGTACGGATTATTAAACGTGGCGTACAAAAAACACGTCCCACGGACCAACATAAAATCTGATGAAATGTGTCCGTATAGTTAGCAGCCTCACCAGCTCATTCGAAGGTTTTGACTAAGCCACGATTTAGTGCCCAATTAGTGCAATTTGGTGCCCAAAGCACAGATTTGGTGCTCATGTAGTTTAAAAGATATTTGGGTACCTTACTGAGGCTGCTAGATAGACGTCAAGCTAGCAGTCGCATTTTGAAATACTGTTTGTATCGATGTGATTTATATGTCACGATTTAGTGCTCATTTAGTGATTCCTATATCCAAAATTTCATTAATATTGATCCAATACAAGCCGAGATATGATAGTACATTGTTGAGGCTGCTAACTAGACGTTTCTTCCAACGATGATTCCAATGAAACGGATGCACATTTGAAACAGATAAATACATAGCGATTTAGTGCTCGATTTGGTGACTCTTATGATATTTATGAAAAGTAGAATTTTCTTTCCTATTTCCCAAAAAAATTACGTAAACTTCTACATACTAATCGTAATTTAGGTCTGACGAAACCGTTGATCAAATTTAGACTTTATTCAACTGTGATAGGGTTTAAAATTGTTTTTAATTTTATGGTCAGTACTGCCAAGCAAAAAAGTTAAATGACATTAAATTTTTATAACAGTGACAATACTCACTCTCTTATGTATGTATTGAGTGACTCAATTTGAGTCCAGGAGTGCGATTTTTGAATCTCATTAGCTGAGTTTAGCAGTTGAAAATGTCAAAATTACTGTGGAGATATGCATTTTTCTACTGCTGATTTGACTTTCAAAAATCATACTTCAGGAGTGCTATTTTTGCTGAAAGATGCTTATATCCATAGTAATTTTGACATTTTCAACTGCTGAACTCAGCGAATGAGATTCAAAAATCGCACTCCAGGAGTCTATTATTCTTCTCTACTATTTGACTATTACTGTATTAATTGACTAGCTCCAAATCATTTGTGTCAAGCTTGTGTCAAGTAATGAGGACTTTTGCCGACAGATAAGGTTATTTTTGCAAACTACGTCCTTATTTTACTTTACGATTACTATTACCCTCCTTCTAGCGCAGTCGGGTAAAAACTGAATGTTTATTAGAAAAACTAAATGAAACTAGGAGAATAATGAACAGATTTATTATAAGTGAATAAATCACACACAGATTTTTGACTTTTCTTATTGAAATGCCCTGCCAATAACTGCCTCTCTGTGGTCTAATGGTTAAGAGCACCGGGCTCTCGACACGGAGGTCGTGGGTTCGATTCCCACGGGGGACACCTCCTGATATGTCACTGTGTGCGTTTTTCCCCAGTTGGTAAGGATATTACAGGCTAAATCACCAGATTCTCTGAAAAGAAAGATGATTCCGTGCTTCGGATGGCACGTTAAGCCGTTGGTCCCTGCTACTATCTCTTGTGGTAGTAGCCGTTACATAGTTTTTTTTTGTTTTTGCTACCAAAAACTAGGTACCAGAAGAAACAAAAATTTCCAAAATCTACAAAAAGAACCAAAAACAACCAAAATCTATAAAAAATCTAGGAAAAACGTTCCAAATCTATCATAAAGAACCAAAATGTACTGAAATTTAAAATTTGTATTTTATTTTGTTACGTGAGCGTAACATTGTACACGTCTGACCACTTGACGCGCGCTTCCCGCTCCGCTGACGCTGCCTTCCCGCGTCATGGTCGCGTTGGTTTGGGCGACTTGGCGGTACGCCGTAAGATTACATGGGCAGCGACCGCCGCGCGGTAGACGCTCCCGCTTCCCAGTCGCTTTGGTCGTGCGGGTCTGAACACCCCATTAGTCTTCTTCTTATCACGTGGGCAGAGCCCTGATGTCAAAGTTTTTTCAGACCGCCTGACGTGGTTTTTATGTAATGACTACTACCACCAGAGATAGTAGCAGGGACGAACGGCTTAACGCGCCATCCGAAGAACGGAATAATTTTTCTTTTCAGACAATCAGGTGACTCAGCCTGCAATTTCCTAATCAACTGGGGGAAAATGCACAAAGTGACATATCACTAGGTGTCCCCTGTGGTAATCGAACCCACGACCTCCGTGTCGAAAGCCCAATATTCTTAACCATTAGACCACGGAGGCAGTTAGTTAATTTATAGTATAAATAATACAATGTGGAACTGTAGACGAGGATAAGAAGTTATAACTTATAATGCACTAATTTGTATCAAGCAATTAGTTCTTCATTGTATGTAATAATACAACCTGGGCCTCTTCAAGGCAAGAGTGAATAGGCATCTTTCTAGGTAAGCATGCTCCATCTTCGGCCTCATCATCACTCAACATCAGGTGAGATTGGGGTCAAATGTTTACCTATGGAACATAAAAAAAAGACACGTTTTCGCATCTCCGTAACTCACGTAAACAATCCGCCAGCCCCGCCATCTCTTGGTATAACTATGAACTACTTGCGCGAGCGCAAGCGCTAGCTCATGGTAGTAGTTCCGAGAAATGAAAATTTTTGTGCACGGTTGTACCGAAAATCGTTGTATGTAGAAGTTTACGTAATTATTTTGGGAAATAGGAAAGAAAATTCTACTTTTCATAAATATCATAAGAGTCACCAAATCGAGCACTAAATCGCTATGTATTTATCTGTTTCAAATGTGCATCCGTTTCATTGGAATCATCGTTGGAAGAAACGTCTAGTTAGCAGCCTCAACAATGTACTATCATATCTCGGCTTGTATTGGATCAATATTAATGAAATTTTGGATATAGGAATCACTAAATGAGCACTAAATCGTGACATATAAATCACATCGATACAAACAGTATTTCAAAATGCGACTGCTAGCTTGATGTCTATCTAGCAGCCTCAGTAAGGTACCCAAATATCTTTTAAACTACATGAGCACCAAATCTGTGCTTTGGGCACCAAATTGCACTAATTGGGCACTAAATCGTGGCTTAGTCAAAACCTTCGAATGAGCTGGTGAGGCTGCTAACTATACGGACACGATGAAATGTTAGAACAGTGCCGCCACATCGAAAATCTGGAAACTGAAGCCTCCACGTCCGGCACGTCCCAGAAGCAAACCTAGCACAGACAAATTATACTGTTTGCCAAATAAATAGGCAGATCTACTCGTACTTTAAAAAATACCCGGAGTCTGCGGACGCCTAGTACGTAGTCATTACGTAGATGACTACATAGCTAGCTACGACAGCGAGGAGGACGCTCTACGGGTCTCAAATCAAGTCGCCTTCATACATAGTCGAGGTAATTTTTTCCTTGCTAAATGGGCAACTAACCCGATGAGAGTGATGTACGAGAGGAAGAGAATATAACATTTTATAAGAATTTTTTTTAAACTAAAAAACCGTTAAGTTTGTCGAACCGAGAAAAATTGATAGATTTCGTTCCAACAACCAATATTGTTAAGAAAGTTGATTTTTTTTTTTTTTTTTTTTTTATTAACTATGGGTTTGCTCTTGACCTCAATCCAGTCCTCAGGACGAAGATGGGGTCGTAGATGTAGCGAGCTTACCCAGAAGATGCCTATTCACTCGTACTTTAAAGGAATTCGGGTTGTAAGTACTCGGAAATACTGATACTGATTTAATATTAAGCTCAAAAGAATACTTTAAAAAATGATATTTCTGATACGATTTATTTTAATTAGAATGATCATGCATGTATGCATGCATGTTATGTTTAATTTCTGAGTTTTTACACATTGAAAGTTTGTACCCATACCCATAATGAGTAAAAAAAAATTGTATTTGTTACTTCAACTTTCAAATGTTATATTCATGTGTCAATGTTATTCACTACTATAAATTTAATAAAAATGAACGATCATTCTTTAAAGCCTTGTCACATTTTTGGAAATAAAAGTATGTGTAAAACTTATAATTTTTTTTAGAGTATAGTAGTATCCGAAAATAATTAGAGATACATCACTAGTCAATGTCACCATCAAAATATGAAATTCGTAATACAAAGCGTTATACCTGTTACCCTATAGTATCTAATGTTTTTTTTATCTACTGGGTATTTGATGACCTGGTTTTAAATTAGACAAAAGAATTTTAATAGTTATAAAGTAAAAAACTAAAACTTTTTGGAATCCATAGTAATTCAATCGTATCAAATCGTATGTAGGGTAGCTGGATCGAATATGCAATCACATTTGTCAACCCATCAGAGCGTCCACAACTGAACGCATACTTTTCTCTAGAGTCTAGACGACTTTCTATAATATTTAAAATTGCCAAAGTAATTTTGAGCAGTCCTTTACATATCCGTAAGTAGAAAATTTTAATATTTTTTTCAATACACTTGCTCGTAATTTGGCTCTTATCGCACCGCTTTTAAGTACATAATGCAGCTTATAAAACACACTTGCGTTTTACTTCACATTACCGCACGAGTAGGTTACGGTAATACCTGCGCGCGCATAATTAAACAGGCGCACGGCGCCGGCGCGGGAAGGAAGAACTCTGGGAGCCATTTTTCACAAATATTTTGTCTAATACTTTTTTTGGAAATTTTTAAATTTTTTTCCTCGCAAGTGTGTTTAAAAAATACCTGTTACCCTATTGTATCCTTTGTTTTTTTAATCTACCGGTTATTTGATGACCTGGTTTTAAATTAGACGAAAGAATTTGTTTGCGCCTACGAAAACACAATCAGAGATTTATAACCGCAGCTTTTAAATCTACCTGTCATCTTTCACTATTTTTCCATCCGTCAAAATTATTTTATTATGTTAAAACTATCTGCTGAATAGAAAGTTATTCAGTATTCTGGAGTTTTATTCAAAATTAGAACTCCCATTTTTGTCAGCCAAAGACAGAATTTTAATAGTTATAATGGCAAGTTTAGACGACGACAATTCTGCGGCGCCTAAAACTAGCACCGTGTAAACACTTTAAGGCACGACAATTTTAAGGCACGCCGTAAAATTGTCGTGCCAAAAAGTGTTTATACGGTACAAATTTTAGGTGCCGCAGAACTGGCGGCGCAAAATTGTCATCGTCTAAACCTACCATAAAGTAAAAAACTAAAACTTTTTGGAATCCATTGTAATTCAATCGTATATAAGGTACCTGGATCGAATATGCAATCACATTTTTCCACCTATCAGAGAGTCCACAACTGAACGTAGACTTTTCTCTAGACGAATTTCTATACTTATTTAAAATTGCCAAAGTAATTTTGGGCAGTATTCTCTTTTTATTTCTTATGATTATCGCCGGTCGTGCACAAAGACGTCCACCTCTACATATCTGTAAGCATAAAATTTTAAATATTTTTATCAATACACTTGCTCGTAATTTGGCTCTTATTATTTGGCTCTCTCGTATTCAAGTACATAAGTAATGCAGCTTATAAAACACACTTGCCAGAGAGACGGTGGCGCGGTGGATTAGACAAAATGGTCTAATCCTTTTTTCAATATTTTATAATTTTTGAAAGTCAAGTGTGTTGAAAAAGTCGTATGAAACGTGTGAGCGTTGGTCATTACAAGTCTCGAATCATTTACAGCCTCGACTGTAATGTAATAATGTAACGACCAACATACACAATATATAATTACAACTTAGTTCATACAAACATACATAGATAGCCTTCTTTTTAGAGGGGTAGGCAGATACTATGGATCTCCACTTTGAGGGGTTCCACATGGGAGATGGAACGAGGGGAGCGAGGAAAGTCGAGCAACTGTTCCAGAGATGCAAGGTCTACGTACAGTCGGCCCAGGCGCTGGGCGCCATGGCGACCAGAAAAATCATCGGAGCCTTGCCTGGCAATATCTGGTAGGACCAATCCATCTACAATTGAAGCCTGAAATAATACCAGAGTTCGATCCAGAAAAACCGGAACTTCCAGCACAATAAAATTGAGCAATTAGGGGCTAATCATGGGTGGGATGATACTGTTAAAAGTTATTATATGCAAGCACGGTCGACTGGTTTGGCAAAAATGTGGCATAACGCACGTTCTTATGAGATGTCATGGGATGAATGGAAACAGAAATAGGCATTTCCTCAAAGTATTGATTATGCAGATGCTCTCAAAGAAATGTTGGGTAGACGGAAATTGTTTAATGAAACTATGACTCACTATTTCTATTCAAAATGCACAATGCTTACGAAATGTGAGATAACGGGGAAAATTTCTGAAGAAAGTAAAGGCTTGTGCCGTATGCCTTAAGAAAGGACATCACCCTAAGTACTGCAAGGCACAAATCAAATGTGTCATCTGTGGCCAACGCCATTCCGTTGTGCTTTGTACAGGAGAGAAACAAGAAGTAGACAACAGTCCGCCGCCTCCGTGAAATCAGACCTCTCTTCGTCTAGAAAGTTTATTGTAAAACGTTAACTAAAAAGGACAAGTCATCTTCATTCAGCACTTCGCGTCATTAACTTATATTATCTGTCAATCTTATTACTGGCATAGTCTTCTCGGATTTCTTCTGATTGTTTTTTTTTTCAAGCATGAAAAACTTTTATTCGGAATTTCAGACCAAATTTCCAAGGAAATCGACTGGCTCGTGAGTGCAGGCATATGGCTATAAAATGTACCTGTTTATTTGGAACTTTGCTACGTAAGTCCAGATTCATTTCTTATAATGAAAACCTAATCCTTTGTAATTTGGGCATTTTGGGAACTCTATTTTTAATTAAAGTCAATCGAGACGACAATTGTCCCGTTTTATGGTACATACAGCTTTAGGCAGAAGAATTAAATAAGAATTGAATCGGAAAGTAGTATCGGCACTATCTGGTGTGTTACCTTTAAATTTTGCGGCCAGTTCTGAAATTGAAGAGGCAATTTGTATGCACTCGTCAGTGCTACCCGAAAGAAGTACTTACATCTGTGGTCAAAGCAGAACTTGAAGTGAAGAAAGCAGTGATGAAAAGCACCTCCACAACTCCAAAATCTGCTTTGGAATGCCTAGACAAGTGTGATCAAAAACTGTATCCAAACATTTACACATTGCTACAAATTTTGGCTACCATATCTGTTTCCACTACTACCCCAGAAAGAATTTTCTCAACACAACGACTAAAAACAGACTGAACGGTTTGGCTCTCATGAATTATTCACTATGGGACAGAAATTGATGCGGATGAAGTAGTGGATATATTTAAAAAGATAAACATAAGATTAATTCTCTAATGCGCTTGCATTAGAGATTTTTTTTCTTCACATGAATATGAATGTCATTTCATGCACATCTTTGTCGTTTTATTTTCTTGCCTACTTTTTGGCCTGATTGGAACAAGAACTTGTCGAATACTCTTTAACAATGGTTTCGAGATTTTATGGATTGCGAGCTTTTCACATTCGTGCTTTGGCGTTCCAATTGACAATAAAGAATGGAATGCCACATCAGTTTGATGCGGAGGAAGATTGCTGGCCGAAAGTGGATGAGAAAATTTCTAAAAAGGAATCCTCATTTGTCTTTTAGGACACTTCAAGCTACATCTGCTAATCGAGCTAAATGGTTTTCAAACGAGAATGTGAACGAGTTTAATGATATCTTGAAGGCAAAATTGCCCAAAATAAATTTCGATCCAACAAAAATCTACAACGTCGACGAGACTGAATGAATGAATTTCTACTAATAACTCTAGTCACGTGTATGAGTGCATCCGGTTCCTTTGTGCTACCCTTATTCATTTTTCCCAGAGTCAACGTGAAGGAAGAGTTGAATGGTGCTCCACCTGGATCTCAGTTTGCGTGTCACAAATCGGGCTGGATACAAACCCACATATTTACACAATGGATTGTTGATTTCATCAATACCAGCATTAGTGCATCCCTCTCACTCTTCCAAGTACAAGTGAGACAAAGGAGTTCATTTCAAGCGCGGGACCTGTAGATTCGAAAAGCGGCAGAAATTCGGTAAGCAGCCAATCCAATGAGTCTATTGCGAAGATCTACGAGAGCGAACGAGAGTGAACGAAGTAGAAAATTCTTTTAATTCGACAAGATTTGGGATTTTTAATTCGGCCATATTGCGTGCGTCATTTTTCTGTCTTGTGTCTAGTTTGGTTCAGACTCAAAAGTTTTTATTTTCCCAAATAGTGTTATAGATAGTTGCAAAATGTCGAAAGATACAGAAAAAGAATTGGAATTGAATAGACTAGTTCGAGAGGTTATTCAAAGGGTGCATTGACGAGACTGTATACATTCTTGTCAAATGCCGAAAACGTAAAAGTTTGTTCGATAGAGGAACTCCTCGCAAAGCGCGAGAGACTAATCGCAGTTTTTCGTTAGTATGAACGTCTTAACTTAGATATTCTTATGGTAAATCCAGATGACAATGAAAACGTTGTTGAGGTAGAAGACAAATATTTTCATAAAATCACTGTGCTAAATGAGGGAATAAAGTGCAAGGAAAACGTGTCATCTCCGCCCTCGAATGCCTCTTCGTCCACTCATACGACTAGAACTAAGTTGCCACTCATTCACAAGTTTATTCAATTCATTAGTAGATTCTGATAAATCCATGGATAATTTCCAAAAGCTGTATTACCTTAGGTCATTCTTAAAAAATGAGCCTTATGATATTGTTAAAAATTTGCCGCTAACCGCTGAAAGCTACGAGCAAACGTTAAAATTATTAAATGAAAGGTACTACAACAAATAGTACGAGCCAGTGATGATTACAATCAGTTTTCAAACTTTTCTGTCAAGTTCGTGGCTCAAAAGACATTGGCGGGAAATCTGTGCAATTTAAATGAAAAGACACGACTGAACAGGTGGCATATTCTGAATCTCGAATCGAGATAGCGAAAAGAATGGGCTTGAGGCTTAGTGAAGAGTCGCCCATTGCAAAAACTCACAAACAATAGAGAAAGTATCTGATTATGGTCATCGTTGGCCGATTGAAGATTAAAATGAGAGACAAAAAAAGTTTTACTACCCGATATGAACTTGGACAAAACAGTGACGTTTGCAGAAGTTATTATGTTGCAACCACTTGCGTGTTAGGTGCCTGGATGGCACAATTTTCTTTGACAAAAAGAAACGATGAAACATTTTATCCAACATTAAGGCCCATATTAATTAACTATACCATGCGTTTACGGGCTCTTAAGCTCACATTTTAGTATGCGTTGTAGGTGACTTAAGAACGCGAGAGTATTGTAGTTTAGTTTATTAATACGGGCCTAATTCAACTATTATCCAAAGCAAGAACCGGATGGACAACAAGGAAGCAGACAGAAGTGTTCAAAATGGTGATGTTTGCTGAAGTTATAATCACACCGCTTGGGTGATAGATGCCTGTATTACACAACAAATATCTTAACAGAAAGGTTGATCTTTATTATGAGGAAAATAATGCATCACATACGAGCCAGTGATGATTACAATCAGTTTTCAAACTTTTTCTGTCAAGTTCGTGGCTCACAACACAAATTGGCTGAAATTCTGAATCTCGAATCGAGATAGCGAAAAAAATTACGTACAGATGACTGAAAGTAGGCGCTCTGATCAGAATCAGAAAGGTTTGTTTATCTCTATTACTGGTATTTGTAAACTAGAACCATAATAGCAGGATGGATTAAGTCAATTTTCAAAGAAGCCGGTATTGACGCTCTCCACCAGGTTCTGTTAGATCAGCAGTAGCATCTCGAAGTTGGATAGAAAAGAGACCTATTGAAGAAATTATGAGTAGAGCAGATTGGAAAAATGCTCAAACTTTTTATAAGTTTTATTGCAAAGAGGCGGAAAAAGAGACAATTACTTTTAATCAGGATTTGTTGTATGGCAATTTTTCCGTTATTTAATTGAAGTATATCATAGCATTGATTTCTTAAGTTTGAATAATTTTATTTGGCGAAAAAATTAAAATAGAGAAACTGTCAGATTGTGGCCGTCATAGGCAGATTGCAGATTAAAATGAGGGAAACAAACAACAACAAATACTGCCGGATACGAACTTTTTCCAAAACGAAGCTATGCAAAACAGTGATGTTTGCAGAAATTATAATGTTGTACAACTTGAGTAACGGATGCCTGGATGGCATAAAAAAGTATTATTGACAAAAAGAAACATTTATCCCAACATTAAGGTCCATATTCATAAACTAACCATGCGTTTACGGTCTCTTAAGCTCACATTTTAGTATGCGTTGGAGGTGATTTAAGAACGCGAGAGCATTTGAGTTTAGTTTATTAATACGGGTGTAAATCAACTATGTATTAAGAACCAGATAGGGAGATTGCAAGTGGTCAAAACAGTGACGTTGGCAGAAGTTATTATGTTGTACAACTTGAGTAACAGATGCCTGGATGGCATAAAAAAGTATTATTGACAAATAGAAACATTTATCCCAACAGTTAGGCCCATATTCATACACTAACCATGCGTTCACGGGCTCTTAAGCTCACATTTTAGTATGCGTTGGAGGTGACTTAAGAACGCGTGAGCATTGAAGTTTCGTTTATTAATACAGGCCTATTTAAAACCAGATAGGCAGATTGCAAAGTGTTCAAAACGGTGATATAGTGCAGAAGTTATGAACAATATCACACCTTTTGTGTGGTAGATGCCTGGATGGCACAAAATCTATCTTTACAGACAGATTGATCTTTAATTTGAGGAAAAGAATCGCTTCTCTTACAAGCGATGAATGTTTGACAGGGTGTTTACAGAATATCTCTGGACTACTCCTCGGGGAATATTGTCGTGAGAATATGCTATACATGCGAGTGATGATTGGTATTGGTTGAGCGGGCTAGTTTTCCACAAATCGATGGCTCAGGAATCTATTTTGCGTAGAAATGCTTTACTCTCAGCCATCTCAGCTCCTCCAGGAAGCCTACCAGCAAGTGATGAGTACTTCAAATCAGTTTTCAAACTTTTTCAGTCAAGTCGATGGCATATCCTTGCTTTTTCACTTGTCATTGTGGTCGAGAAATTTGCTGCGATCAGTTTTCAAACTAATCAGCACCATAATGATTTTACATTGGTTTCATTCTTCATTTCAATTTGTTTCGTGGGGGTGGAAGCAAAGGTGTTTGTGAGAGATCTGGGCAGGAGGATGGTGGAAAGTGGCAACGATGACCGCTCAGGGTCATATCTGGTGCAGAGGATTTCATTGGACATCCAGCGCGGGAACGCAGCTGGTGTGATGGGATCCTTTGTGCCGGGTACGTTTAATGACGAGAGGCCCATTTAGTGCGTGTATTTCTGTTTTTGTTGTGTAATTTCTTATGACATCCTTCCATCCTTTGGACATTCTTTGGACGACGATGTTGCCAAATTTAAAATTGATTGTTTAGTTTATTTTGTAATTTTAATATTGTAATTTGTGACACATAATTTATTATCATTTGTTTCCTTCTTCAATGAGGTGTGTTGGTTGAGCGAGCTAATTTTCCACAATCTTGACGTCATCATATTGTATGGCATTTTTGGTCTTCCTGCTTGGATCCGGGAAGGTTTAAATTTCAAGGTCAAGGTGTTCTAGCCAGTCTTCTGCTTCCTTGGAAATGGCGTATAGTGCACTTATTTACCACGTGATAACAGGTGCGACAATTCGATGTCTCAGGTGATAATGCGTAAGGTGGGACACCACTCTTGCCATCTTAGCTCCTCCAGAAATGTGGGCCAATGAATTTCAGGTCTATCATCTTTTGTACTTCTTCTTTCGTGTCAGTATGAGCCATATCGCATGACAATTACTCATGCTGTAGTCTGTAGTGGGAAGATATGGCATGTGGTGGCTCATGCGGTGGTGGTGTAGGGACCTTTTTACTTGTAATTGCTCAAACCACTGGATTCTTAATCCTATATCGTCAAGACATAATTATGTCTATCTCAAGGGTGAATTTTTTGTCATTTCCATCTAGCAGACCACTATTTCTCACCACCTGGATGGAGATATTCTTCTTTTTATTTCAGTATCTTCATACCATGGACAAATTGCTCCATCTTATGAAAGAGTCAGCTATCGTATGGTCTTTGTTTTTGTATCTAGCCACAATAATTCATCCTGAATTCTGGCGTTTTGACCATGCCTGTTTTCTTCTTCTTCCTGTCAGAAGAACCACGTTCCCTACGTGGGGTATAGGGCTCGGATAATAACTCTCCACCGGTTGCGATCTTGGGTATTACTGTAGATATCGTCCCAGGTCATGTTAAATCTCTTGGTTCTCTGTGGCCAGGTTATTTTAGGGCGGCCCCTTTCGTTTTCTATATGCCTGTAAATAATAATAAAAGTTATGTAAATAATATATAAGTATTTTAAAGTTATGTGTCTAAATGAAATAATAATTTGTTTCAAGTCGATTTTTAGGGTCTAAAATAGGAGTAGGTACTGTTAATGATTGTTTTAATGACAATCTTACATCTAAGTAAACTAAAAAAAAATATTTTGTGACGCGATTAATACACTTACAATAAAAAGCTCGTCGCGAGATAAGAAAGTTATAAAGGACATCTGGCACATAATACCCAAAAATGTATAACCGTCCTTCTATTTTTATTATGGACTATGGAACACTATAAACTAACTGCAGGCATTAGTTTATTTATAATGATTTATTAGTTTTTATCATTTTTATATAAAAAAAACATTGTGCTTGCAACACCTCCTACCTCCTCCTACTAAACAACATTGACAGCCATGTTGGGGTTGCTGCTTTTTTATAATTTATTAATAATAAATGATTAAATAACTCGTTAAATAAAAATAAATGATACTATCCGAGTCGTTTTTATAAAACCTCATAATTTATTACACATTTGACTTCAGTCAAAACTTCTATACATTTTAAGGTATTTTTTCAAGGGAGAGGGGCGGTTGTCCTTTATATCTCGAGAATTTCTTTTGGTCAGTTTCTCGTTATTTTTTATTACTTATGGGTTTGCTCTTGACCTCAATCCAGTCCTCAGGACGAAGATGGGGTCAAAGATGTAGCGAGCTTACCCAGAAGATGCCTATTCACTCGTACTTTAAAGGAATTCTTTTTTATTTCAATCATTTTGACTTAAGTTCTACTTTTATCCAAATAATTATCGTTTAACTTTCATTTTCTTTGCTGTAGCGCGTTATCTACCTATCTACACTAAAAATACAGCAGGTTACGTTTTGTTTCAGATATGCCTCATTAAGTCATTATACATAGCGAGACGAGTACGAGTATGAGACAGTATACAAAAATATGATGATTTAATTATGAACGCTGCACTTAAAGTACCTCTATGAAACTGCAAATAGTTCATTGGCTGATATAAGTGCAAAGGATAATATATCAAAATCTATGTTACATAGGCATAATACCAGGTTATTAAGAAGCATATAGGCACTCTTGTTCTTAATGGGGATACTCACTGGACACCATTTATTTGAGAATGTTAATGAAAAGTTTTAGGTTACCTTGACAGAGCAGGAATAAATGTGAAGAAATTTAAAGAACTAGAATAGACTTAAAAAAAATTATAAGACGAAACAGAGAAAAATTTGCTTCAAGTATCAGCTAAAATATAAAAAGATCACGGGTGTCCGTTTCACCAGAAGTTATCAAAGAGTATTTTGCAGAGCTGGAGAAACCGTTAGGTGTGCCTCTATGTAATATTATTAATAAGGATGAAACCAATTTGACATTAAATTCAGAAATAGACTGGAAAAATAAAGGCCTAAATTTAAATGGGCAATACCCAAGTCATTTAAGATTCCCTGATAATATAGTTTTGTTTTCTGAAGACAGCAACATACCAGTCTAAAACAAATGCTCCAATCATAAAGTAACGAAAGCAGAAAGGTAGGGTTATTGATGAACTTCAAAGACAACAATTAAGACCAATAATAAACAATACTCCATAAAAATCCAGGAGACAGTATTAGAATACGATCAGTGCTACATTTACCTCGGAAAAAGTATCTTTCAACGAAAATAGCAACCTAGACGAAGTAGAATATTTAACTTGGAACAAGTTCTGGGCAAGGAAATACTTAAAGGGGATTTGGCACTTGTTTGTTGCCCTGCTTAACCTATACAGGCTGAAATTGATATCATTAGCATCCTTTTAAACTAAGAGTCTACCCATCAAACTGAACAACTTTTACTATGGGAGCAAACCGATCGGAGCAACAAAAAAATCGGCTGTTCCATACTAAACTGCACTACTCAACTCAAATGTATGCAACAGCTGATTTTTTAGTTGCTCCGATCGGTTTGCTCCCATAGTAAAAGTTGTTCAGTTTGATGGGTAGACTCTTAGTTTAAAAGGATGCTAATGATATCGATTTCACCCTGTATATTAGTGCGAGAGAGAAAACAGAGAAAATGTGTTTTTAAGAGTTGCACTCACTACGTTACGAACTTTTGCTTTATAAAACAGTGCAAAAATATGAAAAAGCTAATTGCTGCTTGATGCTAATTATATCAATTTCACCATGTAGATGCCAAAAATGACATAAGGAAGAAAATAGTTACAATATTACGCAGCATACTAAGAGAAAAAAGTTCAAAGGATGAGGAGCGACCGTATACGATGGAAAACAAAAGTGATTTAGCACATGCACTAAGGTCTAAATGGCAATGGACAGGACATGTGGCCCGAATTAAAGATGGTAGATTTAAGGGACCTGGGGTGCGATTTTTGAATCTCATTCGCTGAGATCAGCAGATGATAGAAAGATGTGTATCTCAATAGTAATTTTGACATTTTCAACAGCTGAACTCAGCGAATGGGAGTCAAAAATCGCACTCCAGGTCCCTTAAATCTACCATCTTAAATTCGGGCCACATGTCCTGCCCATTGCCATTTAGACCTTAGTGCATGTTGTAAATCACTTTTGTTTTCCATCATATACGGTCGCAAAAGAGGTCGGTCGGTCGGTTGTTCTCTTTCTTAAAAGAGTATCTATTACTAGATACAGTACAGACACTCCCTTCCTCCCACCAACTTTTTACCTCACACCCTCTATCACCCTCTGGTTACTCGTTACCTACGAAGAAGACTTAAGGTCCAATTTCTTTGGTTTCGCATGTGCTGATGTCATCTTGTCAATTTCAAATTTTTGTATGCAGTGTCTGGGCTGTGCAAATAGGATATTCCAACATTAATATGTATAAGCAAAAGTTGAACAAACTATTGCCCTTGAAAATTGTTATTTACACAATTGGTGTATTTTTAAATGATGAGAATTTATAAATATGTAGAAAGTGTTATAATTTATTAGAGTTTACCTAAATATGAGAATTGTATGATTATAAATATTATTGTGCATGCATGCATATGCTCACGACTGTATTCCCCGAGGGGGTAGTCAGAGATATTCTGAAACTTCAGAACATCCATGTTTCACTAGTAGTACCGAAACTCTGTCCAGTGGGATGGGGGGAAATATTTTTGTGACATTGTTTAATCTACTTTTTTGTGCTTGTTCTCTTATTTTACACTGATGATTATAATTTTGTTGACAATTAATTTAATAATATTGTGCATGTTACGCTATAAAGTTCTCTTATAAGGGTGTAACAAAACACCCTAGTAATACTTAAGGGGGTGCTTCAGACCATCAAACTGAACAAATTTCACTATGGAGCCAACATCGAAATCGCGAAAAAAAATCAGCTCTTTCATACAAAACTGCAGTACCGTCTCAACTCAAATGTATGGGAATGCAGATTTTTTTTATTTTTTCTTGATGTTGGCTCCATAGTGAAAGTTGTTCAGATTGATGGTCTGAAGCACCCCCTTAAGTATTACTAGGGTGTTTTGTTACACCCTGTAATTATTTAAATTTCTATTAGGTACATTACACACTCATTTTGTTAATGTTTTCATCGATATGTAAATTTGCATGCCGCAAGGTAAGACATGACGGACTACTGCTTGTAACAGACCACCTGTATTAATTTAAACTCATGTTCAAATAAAAATCATCCTCTGCCTCCGTGATCGAATGCTTTCTTAACCATTAGCCCATGGAGGCAGAGGACGGAGCTTTGGGCTCTCAACATGGAGATCTGCCGCGGCACCGATCGCTCCGCTCGCTCGGCTCGTACGCTGTGGTCGCAAGAAACCTAACCAACTGAGTTGGATACGGAGACCAGCCTCCGCCGCCGTAACTTTTCAAAAAATTTTATCTCGAAAACTAAGCATTTTGCCTTGAGATGACCAATTTAGTATGAAATTTGTCGAATTTCAAAAAATTATATTTCGAGAACTATAAATTTCCGCAAGTTGAAATTTCGTATATAGCTTAGTTTAGCTTTTCGGCTTCCGGCTGTCAAACGTACAATACGCGATCGAAAAGCTCGTCACATTTCGGAAGAAAAAAAATAGTTGCTACGATCGTGCTACAAAGTTTTAGTGAAAACTGCACAAATTAGGTTCACAGTGACTTATTTACATAAGTGATCAGTGCCAAGATATAAAATTACGGAAGAAAACATTCGCGAAAAGTGCCGACATTTTTGAGGTTATATCAAAGCAACCATAGACAAACAACTTTACTGTCAGATTGACTTCTGACATTTCGTTCAGGAATAAGATCAGTGTAGCCACTATAAACTAATTACTACTAAATAGAAGAAACCTATTAAAATGGACGTACAAATGCAAATACTTCTTGAAAAACTTAAGGAGGAGATGAAACTTCAAACACAAACAATAACAGAAAGTCTATCTAAAACCATAGATGAAAAGATGAAGCCGCTAAAGGAAGAAAATGAGAAGCTTAAGGAAGAAGTGCAAACATTAAAAACAAAAGTGCGCACATTAGAGAAAGATATAAGGAAAAATAATCTCATACTGCATAAAGTCGATGAAGTAGAGACATCCAACAGAGAGCTAATTCAATTAGTTGTGGAAACGCTAAATAGGCTTAGTTTGAATGCGAACTTAGAAAAGTGGGATATATGGGAAATTAGCAAGGCACAAAGGCTTGGAAAGAAAGGAGACAAAACCAGACCAATACTTATAACACTAACTTTAACATGGAGGAAAATTGAGATTCTGAAAAACAATAAAAAGTTCCACAACGAAATCTACGCTACTGAAGACTTTCCGAAGGAGATTCTTCTAAAAAGGCAAGAACTTAAAGAAAAAATGGGAGAGGAAATAAAAAACGGAAAGATAGCATACATCCGATATGATAAACTCATTGTGAAAGAAACACCCAAAGAGAAAAGGAAGCGATCACCCACACAATCTCCAAACAATACTCTAAACAATGCAGAGAACCCACCTATCACGCCTACCAATCGTCAACAACCTAAAAAGAATAAAGTAGATGCTTATACATTGATGCGCATGGGCCCAAAACAATAACAATCAGCAGACATCCGGAAAAACGAACTAAAACAACAACAACAACAATATAATCAACAACACAACAATCCAACCTTCCCCAACCCGGCTGGTCCCCGTGGGGAATACGACCATCACCCCCTAGAAAATACACAAGTAAAATTGGAACTATATCCAGATCTAACTACAAATAAGGAGAAAAGAAATTACATTAACATATCAACGTTGAATACTAGAACCTTAAGAACCAATGAATCATTGATGGAATTAGAGCACGCCCTAGACCAAATCAATTGGGATATTATAGGTTTAAGTGAAGTGAGGAGAACTGATGAAATAATAGAAGAGCACGAAAAATACATCTTTTACCATATAGGAACAATACCAGGCATGTATGGAGTAGGCTTTCTTGTGAAAAAAGTGCTATAGAGAATACATTCAAGAGTTCATCGGTGTATCCGACCGAATTGCACAATTTAATATACAAATACCAGGATTTGAACCAATGTCCATTGTACAAATATACGCTCCTACAGAATGTGCTAAAGACGAAGTAAGGAAGGAGAAAGGAAATGGACAAAGGGATATGGCGAATTCTAGGGGAGGCTTTTGCCAAAGGGCAGACTGGCACAATTGAATAAGCAGAACCATTCTGGATGTCAGAGATAAATAAATATTAAAATAGAATAGAAGAAATAGAATGTAAGATCTTTAATATGTAAAAAAGAAATTGTCAGTAATAAAGGCTTTATTTATTTATATAGCTTAGTTATAAGAAGACCTATCTGGAAAAAAAATATGAACCCTGAACTCGACGGCACGCATTGTACAGTTGAGCCCATACTTATATCTGCAGAATATCCTATAGAAGGTTGTGCTATCATGAGATGCGATCGAATTGTTATATTTTTATTCAGATATAAGTATGTTTAAACGCACAGTGGCACAATGATTTTCGTCGGACGAACGCATGATCGCGCGAGCGATGGCAATAGGACAGCGCCTATGTCAGATGATCATTATGGAATAATAAATAAAAAAAGATGGGTTAAAATGCCGACAACTGAACGCTGTAGGTATGCGTGGACATTTAGCTGTAGTAAAAAAATAACGATAGTTATATTATGTACTTACGATTAGAGAAAACGAAAACCAATTTAACTTGATTTTGCTCACGTTCTTCCAAATTTCTTTTCTATGCAGGTATGCCACCGTTTGCAACAATGCAAAGCGGTAGAGAGTACATATGTTCCTTGATGCAAAGCTAGCAAAACGGCTTGAAATCTACGAATAAGAATAAGTCGTAGCTTGAAATGAAAGAAATGAAAATGAAAACCACATAAAAACCGTGACGCTGACGTCCAGCCAGTGTTGCCAAGTCCCTGCCACTCTGCTCTGAATCGCCAAAAATCTCGGGACAAGTAGCCTAAAGTCGCCTTATTTTTTCCCAGGTAATATAGCCTAAAGTAGCATAAAAATACCGCAAATTGGCCAAAATAAATGCTACATTAGCAGCCCGCCACAGAAAAATATATTTTTTTACAACGGCAATCTCTGCTCACAACTTAAAAATAGCTATAACATAGAACGTACACGTACATACGTTGTGTGGTACATATAGTGTACAGTTTATACAGTCTGCTATGAAGAAATCATATTATTTTTCTAACAATAAGTTCAAAAATGTATTGTTGTTAGTTATATTTTAGTTTTATATTTTAGATAGTTATATGTTAGTTATAAGTTCAAAATACCAGATTTTTCTTAAAATATCCTAAAATTACCCAAAACAGCCCAATTTTCTTAATATAGCCAAAAATCGCCTATTTTTATTTTGGATATAGCCTAAATGGCGACCGGTCGCCAATCGGATTTTTTGGTTGCCGATAGCCCCCCTAATGTAGCTAAAATGGCGATAAATCGCCTAACTTGGCAGCACTGCTGACGGCTGCAGTGCAGTGTTGCCATGCCAACAGTTATTTTTTTTAAATAATG
Organism: Agonopterix subpropinquella; assembly: GCA_922987775.1. Lineage (NCBI taxonomy): Eukaryota > Metazoa > Arthropoda > Insecta > Lepidoptera > Depressariidae > Agonopterix > Agonopterix subpropinquella. The sequence goes on along the minus strand of OV277694.1, from coordinate 5,584,715 downwards.
TGTTTAATGGCTCTGGTTACTATGTCCTTTAAAGCCATATCTACGTTTTCTTCTTCATATTCTTAATTTTGATGGTGGATGAGGATGATTGATGACGATGAATTTTAAGCCTCGAAACGTCGGTGTTCGACGTTTTGACGCTGCTTTGTAGTTTTTGGAGACAATGGAGAATGTTCATGGGTCTGCAAAATCGATCGAAACTTTGTCACAATAGAGCTTATGTGAATACAAGTACACTAGTCTTTGTTTCATTCAAAAAGACCCAGTAGTTTTGATTTAACAAGCATTTAAAACTGCCGTAAATTTTGAACACTCCGCGCGGGCCCGCGATTAGCGTGTGACGTCACGGTCTATCGAGTCGTAAATTACGTTTTCTCCAGGATCCGTAGCGCGAATATTTTCTTTGGCGCGAGTCCGAAAGTATTACCGTTTTTACGATAAAGCTAAAGCAAAAAACGTTAAAAAAATCTATAAAGGGCTGTATCTTTTGAACCGTAATCGCTAGACAGGTGAAATTTTCACAGAATATACGTTATTACGGCGGATTTGTTGGCAATGAGGGATTTTCCAAAAGCAAAAAAAAGTAAAAAGTTAGTTCCAAATTTCTCGATAGATGGCGTTGACAAGAGAGGGGTCGATTAGGTATGACCAGCACTGGTAGCATGCCAACCCGCGATAGCCGTGATACGGCTTTATCACGTCTTTTATATCGTTCTTTTGCGCGCGAACGAACGAGATAAAAGACGCGATTAAGCCGTAACACGGCTATCTCGGGTTGGCATGCTACCAGTGCTTGGTCTACCCAACATCAAACGGTACAAAAACATGTATAGTCATTCCTTACAGTCGCACACAGATTGCCACAAGAGTGACAGAGCTAGATTAGACGTAAATCTGTTAAACAAATGTCACCACTTTTTAAGCAAATTCAAGCAAAATTCGTTCTTAACGTAAGGAAATAGCGGAGTCTTCCAGCTGGAGGTCTGGTGACAAAATGGTTCAATATGGTATCTGCACTGGTAGCATGCACACCCGCGATAGCCGTGATACGGCTTTATCACGTCTTTTATATCGTTCTTTTGCGCGCGAACGAACGAGATAAAAGACGCGATAAAGCCGTAACACGGCTATCTCGGGTTGGCATGCTACCAGTGCTTGGTCTACCCAATATCAAACTGTACAAAAACATGTATAGTCATTCCTTACAGTCGCACACAGATTGCCACAAGAGTGACAGAGCTAGATTAGACGTAAATCTGTTAAACAAATCTCACCACTTTTTAAGCAAATTCAAGCAAAATTCGTTCTTAACGTAAGGAAATAGCGGAGTCTTCCAGCTGGAGGTCTGGTGACAAAATGGTTCAATATGGTATCTGCACTGGTAGCATGCACACCCGCGATAGCCGTGATACGGCTTTATCACGTCTTTTATCTCGTTCCTTTGCGCGCGAAAGAACGAGATAAAAGACGTGATAAAGCCGTATCACGGCTATCGCGGGTGTGCATGCTACCAGTGCTGTTTACTATTGACATTTCACTTATTCTAATGGGCGGTTGTCATAAGTGTGAATGGATGTCAAGTAGCGTTTCTATGTCTTGCTTTATATTATTTATCTACCCCTATATTTTATCTTTGAGTATGACCAATATAAGCTGACCGCGCGCAGGGTGAATAACGTATAACGTCGCGCGACCACCTTATTTTGGTTTTGCTTAGCTTGATGTGTCGCCGTGTGTACAAACCCTTTCTTATTGTTGTTGGTTTATTATAAACTATCTGCGGGGCTAGTATGCCAACTTCTCTGTCTACGATGCCAACCCACTATAGCGTGATATATCGCTATCACGCTTCCGCTCTCTTTCTATTTTCGCACGACACGAACGAACAAGATAAAAGATTTGACAGATGGATGTGTTAAATATCGCAATCGCGGGTTGGCGTGCGTACTAGCCCCGCTGTTGATGAAGTAGCGATTACAAGTTTCCCGCTTTATTTGTGTTTTTCTGTTAAGCCGGGTCCGCTGCGCCATGTTTTCGTGTTACGATGTTAGCAAACACGAAAACATGGCGCAGCGGACCCGGCTTTAGGTTTTTGTAGTTTGTTATTGTCGTTATATTCAAAATGGATACAAAGCCCATACAGCCACGTCCGATACTTGATTCATTGTTGACAGACAATAACACCGAGATTGTTAATAATAAACCGACAATAATATCAAAGGGTTTATACTGCGTCTTTTTATTAATAATATTCATAAATATACCGTAGGTACCTAATCGACCCCTCTCTGTTCAACGCCATCTATCGAGAAATTATGAACTAGCTTTTTTTTTTCTCTGGAAAATCCCCCATTAATAAAAAAAGCAAAAAGATAAAAATTAAAAGGAGTCCCCTAACAACCAACGTATTTCTTATATTTTTTGTTTGTTTTTGCTCTATCTTAAAGACGGTAATACATACAAGCATCAAACTTGGTGTGATTATAGTGCATACTCTAAAGTAAAACAACAAATAATAAAAACTGGTTGAGTCCGCGTGAAATATTTTTTTTTGTAATATTATGATGTTACGGAACCCTACGTGCGCGAGCCCGACCCTCACTTGGTTGGTTTGTTTTTATTATTAGCCATCATACCGCATACTCTCTGAAAATTTCAACCGTCTATCTTTTAAAGTTCAAAAGATACAGCCCTTTATAGCTTAGGAATGCAGACGGACGGACGGATGAACGGATGGACTGAGGGACAAACGGACAGCGTAGGCTTTCGAATAGGGTCCCGTTGGCACCCTTTCGATACAAAATTCTAAAAATACTGGCCTAATCTTCGAGTAATTCAAAACAAAAGCGCGCTGCGGAAGTGTGGTTCAGAACGTGACGTCACACGCAGCGAGCGCTAGCCGGCCGAACCGAACGAATCTCGGACCGCGCACCCATTTTCAAAATTCCATATCTCGGAAACTAATTGACATATCTAAATAATTTTTTCACACATATTTTTTATTTTTAGTGCAGAATACGATAAGCTAAAAATAAAAATCTATGAACATTCTCCATTGAAAGACGCAGGAAACGCAGACGACCACAGGAAAGAGGTGACCCGACCGCTTTGTTGCGAACAGTTATACCTATTAGTTTAAGTGCGATTTTTGAAAATCATACGAGCGAATTGGCAGTAGAAATTTTGACATTTTCTACTGCCAAGTCGCTCGTATGATTTTAAAAAAATCGCACTTCGGATTCAAATCCTAAAACCACTAGAAAACCACTAACAGAAAGTGGCCCTACTCTCATAATCACTAAATTTTCCACAAAACAAGAAAAAAATGGGTTTGTTACCTTTCATATACATATTTTGTAAAACGTTTATTTGTAAGTGCCGTTCCAGGGTGGTCCAGTGGTGATACGGCTTTATCACGTCTTTTATCTCGTTCTTTTGCGCGCGAACGAACGAGATAAAAGACGTGATAAAGCCGTATCACGGCTATCGCAGGTGTGCATGCTACCAGTGCTGGAGTGCGATTTCTGAAACTCATTCGCTGAGCTCAGCAGTTGAAGATGTCAATATTACTATGGAGACGTATATCTTTCGACTGCTGATTTGACATTAAAAAATCATACTCACGGAGTGCATAGGCATAGGCATATGCTCACGACTATTTTAGATCATCTTCTCCCTCTTTATTATTTAAAAGAAGAAATTTTGACCTTTATTCGCACAGACCGTAACGCCATCTATCGATCCACTAGTAATCCTTGACATTATATCTGTTTTGTGTTTGTCAAGCTCTTCCCGGATAATCAAAGAGTAATATAAGTATATTAGAAAAGAGAACCCACTCGTGGCAACATTATGCATCCACCTTATGTCAAATTGAAGGCTAGCTAACGCCATCTGTGTTTCTCTGAAAATAATTCTACCTATACTATGCATACCTACTTATATATATACTTATAAACTCATACCGTTGTTTGAATGCTAGTTTTCGTTCAATCCCGCACCGATCGAGTGAAATTCCAGTATCCTTACTATTCCTGTAATCTGTACATTGGTAAGAGAACAACTGAAACTCCAGAACATCACTAAATCGGCACAAAATTGAACAAAAACTACAAACAACACGCACATTAGGCAAGGTCGGTCGCCATTTTGCAAATTTGTCAATTTGACATTGACATAGACAATATAATCTTTTTTTTTTCATAGTAAAAGATATATTTAACAGATGGCAGCACATTCTATGCAAACTGAATCGGAAAAACCACCAAAAGGCAAATGTCCTCCGCCTGCGGATAATACTGCGAATATCATTGCCAGTTAGAGGGCCATGATTTTCCCCTGAGTGTCTCTGGTTAGGTTTTGGTTTTGGGTTAAGTACCTTTTGCGCTGCCAGAATTCACACCAGGCTTCTTGCAATACAAATAGTCGCTTTTAGAAGTTAAAAAAGTGCTATTTTCTCCGCTTGGCGCTAAATTCTGAGATGAGGCGCAAAACATGCCAAAAATGCGCTAGATCTAACACCGAAAGCGCTAAGGTGGAAAAACTGCTATTTTTTAATTTGTATCAGGGCTTCCACCTAAAAAATCGATTGGGCGCTAAAACTGTGAAAAAAGTAAAAAAACGATGGATCGGTGCTACATTTTCATCACATAAAAAGCCCTTTCAAGTTTTCTAAAAAGTTTGATAAGCCTTTCCGAAACCCATTCTTAAGTACTAGTCAGTCAATTCGTAGGTCCCTTGTAAAATTATAACACTTCAGATAATGATCATTAGTTTACTTTAGTACGTAGGTACATTCAAATAGTATAGTCTAGGTATCTAGTAATAGATACTCTGTTTAGGTTTAGTGTAGGTATAAGATGGGGTCACAAGGTGACTGACCGGGGCGTAGAAGGGAAGGAAGGATTGACGCGACACCGCTTCCGCGGTCTCGCGATCTCGTGCGATTAAACTGTAGTCACGCACAAGTTAAATTAAATTACACAGCACAACAGTTAAAGTACATTACAGTTACACAACAGACTCTGTAACTGCCTCCGTGGTCTAATGGTTAAGAGCATTGGGCTCTCGATACGGAGGTCGTGGGTTCCCACGGGTTATATCTCACTTTGTACGTTTTTCCCCAGTTGGTTAGGACATTGCGGGCTGAATCACCTAATTGTCTGAAAATCTCTGGTGGTAGTAGTCGTTACATAAAAACCACGTCAGAGGCCGTAAGGCGGTCTGAAAAAACTCTGACATGGTAGCATGCCAACCCACGATAGCCGTGATACGGCTTTATCACGTCTTTTATCCGGTTCGTTCGCGCACAAAAGAACGAGATAAAAGACGTGATAAAGCCGTATCACGCACGGCTATCGCGGGTTGGCATGCTACCAGTGCAGGGCTCTGCCCACACAATAAGAAGAAGACAACAGTTACACAACTCAAACTCAAACCGTGTTTCGATTACGTCTCCTCTCCTCCCAGTTCAACCCGAAATCGATAGATCTACCTACCGATAAATCTGAAGCTTCTGCAAAACAGCGGGGCTAGTACGCCAACCCGCGATAGCGTGATGTATCGCTATCACGCTTCCGCTCTCTTTCTGTTTGCGCGCGAACGAACGAGATAAAAGACTAAATTTGACAGATGGATTTGTTAAATGAAGGTATCGCGGTAGTTTGCATACTAGCCCCACTGATGCATTCGCAGAGTACTTAATATCAAAAGGACAAGCAACCAGCACTGGTAGCATGCACACCCGCGATAGCCGTGATACGGCTTTATCACGTCTTTTATCTCGTTCGTTCGCGCGCAAAAGAACGAGATAAAAGACGTGATAAAGCCGTATCACGGCTATCGCGGGTGTGCATGCTACCAGCACTGCACTGGTAGCATGCCAACCCGCGATAGCCGTGATACGGCTTTATCACGTCTTTTATCTCGTTCTTTTGCTCGCGAACAAACGAGATAAAAGACGTGATAAAGCCGTATCACGTATTTTATCTCGTTCTTTTGCGCGCGAACGAACGAGAGAAAAGACGTTATAAAGCCGTATCACGGCTATCGCGGGTTGGCATGCTACCAGTGCTGAGCCGTTAAAGAATTAAACAAAATTACTAGTCATTCACTTCGAGTTGGCCGCTACCTCCCTTCCCGCTTCCCCGCACCGCACCCCTAAGAGACCCTAATAAACGCAATTTTATAACCTTTAGCAACGCAACCACGTACGGCACATCCGTCCCAGTCACTAATATCGCTTTTAATTTTAAATTTTTATTTGCCTTTTAAATTATTTTTTGTCGACGGGACCAATTAATGTGCCTGTGAGGAAATTTTGTAACGGTCATCGACGGCCAACTGGTCGTGAACGGGTAGTATATATGAAAATGATAAAACATTTCCCGCCAGTTTCCCGCGCTTTTATCCGACGCTATATGGAGCACGATCTCTGCGACCAATAAGAGACCTAGGAACGTAGAATGTTCTAGATCAATGTCGATGACCTGAATTTGTGTTGCCACATGTAGCCACTTCTGAGTGTTTCGCCATTTTTCGAATAGTGTTTGGGGTACAAAATTTATGTCTTTTTTTTGTTTTAAAACATATCGTCAGTTTCCTTGGTGTTATCGACACTTTTCGTGACGCGCGGCGCGGTGCGAGCGAGAAGGCATAAGTAGTTGTAGCAGCGTGAGCGGGCAGACAAGTAGCGACAGCCGTCTCCGAAGCAAAAGCGCTATTTTGCATTTCTAAAGGCTGGGCCACACAGAGTGCGGCTGCGGGCCGGCAGTGGTTGTAAACTATGGAATTATATGCGAGGTAAGCACCACGGCTACCGTTTCGCAGCTGTTCCGCAGCCGCGCCGGACTGCATCTAGTGTGACACCTCGCATATTATTCCATAGTTTACAACTACTGCCGGCCCGCAGCCGCAATCTGTGTGGCCCAGCCTTAACTCCTCGTAGAATGTTCTGTGATTTTACGGGAAAATAATTATCAATCTGGGGTTTTTTCCGAAATCACATCTGGCAACCCTGCTCAAGCAAGTGTCAGTCCAAAGAGAATGTAACTCACTACGTTATAAGAGTCGGGACTTCCATACTAAAAATTGGTCGTGACCGATATCAAGAATGTTTGAAATGTGTACTAACGTTCAAAGGAATTTAATGGCGTCAGTGCACGTTTCATATAAAAAAAAATTGTTAGAGAGTTGCGCGAGCCTGGTGTCAGTCAAGCAAGTGTCAACTCAACTGTCAAGTGAAGTTTTAATACAAGTTACTATAACAAGTTTGGTCAAGTCGTGTAGAAAAGTTCGAGAGAGTCGGACGTGTGTTAAGAAATAAAATAGGTGCCTAATTGTGTTTTAAGTTAACAAATTGTTGGTCAGTGGGTCATTTTCGGGGGTTTCTCCTTTTGGCTCTATAAACAAGAGAGCGTTTTGTACGTGCTAAAACTAGAGGCTGCTGTCTCCACGAAGCCGGTGGTGCCTTCAACAGTGGCCCTTTGATACAAGGCGGATTCCTGACAAGACCCCCTCTTTGATCGTAACAAGTTGTCTCTATCACTTTGAACGAGAATACTGAGATTGGTAAGTTGCATGGATTTAGAATGATAAAGGATACCAAGGTTTAAGAAGGGTTTAAGATGACACTCTGACCGGGGTTGCTTTAGTATCCTGCGGCACGAATTTGGGGGGGGAGGGGGGGGTACCCACCACCACCACCCTCCTAAAGGGAAAAAGTGAGGAGCCCCCTTTTTTTAATGTTTGAAGTTTTAGTATCCTGCTGCACGACCCCCCTCACAACCCCAGAGGACCAGGGGGGGGGTCCTTACCACCGCCGCTCCGCTACAGCTCGGTGCAGTTGCCCGGAGCCCTCCCCTCCCCCCCCTCGCCCACCCTTCGCTCACCACCCCCCCTCATTGCCCATACAAAAAACATCATTTTTCGTTTATTCACTTCTGTTTTGCCTCCCAGAGTGGGTGATGGGGGGGGGGGGCGGCAGAGGGGGAGCTCCCTACCACTTATTTTTGGAGTGCAGGATACTAAAAATTTCACTTTTTTGCTAATTATAACCTCAAACTTCAAATATATATTTTTTTTAAATTGGGGGTTTCCTCACTTTTTCCCTTTAGGGGGGCATGTGGGGACCCCCCCCTACCCATCCCCCCCCCCCAAATTCATGCGGCAGGATACTAAAGCTGATCCCTCTGACCCAATCCTCCTTACAAGCATGGAAACAAGAAAATTGGCCATGGCAGTCGGTAATGTTCAACTTTCTTTCGTACGTCAATGTTCCAAACTTTTATACTATACAGGGTATCCGGTAAATAATGGACTACTGATAGAGGACCTCAAACATGTTCAGAAAATGAACTTTCATGTCAAGCAAAAGAGCCACGGCTTTCGAGATATTTGGACTATAAAAAATCGCATAGAAATTGTTCTACACGTTTCGTCGCCAGGTGGCCACAAACAGACAAACACACACACACTCGTTGAATAACATGTCAAACTAATTACATCATATTTCTTGCGTTCAATGTTAAAAAAAGAGTTTTGTGTATTCTACAGAATCAGGTATTAAACTGATTTTGTGTTGGCTTTAGAATTGGGGCGCAGGAGTTGGGGGGGTGGGAGTTTGGGGAGAGGAAGAGGGGGCGAGGGGTACCCCCTGGTACCACACCCCTCCCGCGGAGATGCATAGTTACTGAGATATATTAATTTAAACATGTGTAAAATCTAACCTAAAGTTACTATTACGACCGGAATTTTGGGGTTTTGGGAGGGGGGAGTGGAGGGGAGGGGAAGGGGGGAAGTGTTTTATTTCGAATGCTCCAGAAAACCTTTCTGTACTGGCATTGGCACCGGGCCGTAGCGGAGCGAAGCGGAGCGAAGCGGAGCGGCGGAGGCCCGGCCCCTTTTTAACAGAAGTAAGTTAGTGGTACCAGGGGGAACCACTCCCCTCCACCCCCACCCTCCCCCCCAAATTCCTGCGCCCAAATTGTAAATTTTTCCCCTGATTTTAAATGAAATTTCGTTTTATCAGAAATAGCTTGTTTTCAGTTTCAATAGAAATATCTCTAATTTTAAAGAAACAAATAACATATTTTATATCATTTTGGAATCTCCATTAACAGGCAACTTTTGAGAAAGATTGCCACCTTGGTCTTCACACATTTTTTTTAGACCAAGCATGTTGGAATTTGGGTGAAAATTCCGGAAAAAGTTTAATGTTGACTAAGATTCATTTTTTTAAAGAACAACCTACATTTCGAGTCACGTTGCAGGACCTGACCCGAGTACACGTCTCGCGTGGTTTCGCGCGTCGCGTTTGTGCCTGCCACGAGGCTCCGCATTCCTCAATCTCTTCTTGTTCTTGTCCGAAAACAGTCCCTGAGATTGGGATAGATTCTCCCAATAAACTACACTTGACACTGGCGGAAATGCAGTGCTAACGCATAAGCAAGAGTCCATTTAATTATAAATAAAAAAAAAAACCTACATTTCACTAATACACGTCTGATAGCACCACTCTTAAGCCACGTTGACGTTCAGAGTCTGCTTGGACCAAGATTTAAACTCGGATACCTACCCATAATCTGAGCGCACTCTGAAGACGGCTCCTATGAGGCTTATTATTATTATTGGTGGTTGGGCTATTGCTAGCAAGGGTCGTTATGTAACACTGCGACCATCGCTGATCTTTTGTGTTCGCCCCAAGCTCACCCATATTTTACGCATACTTCCGAACTTATGGTATTTTCTTTTCATTCTCGGGAATGCAGGTTTCCTCACGATGTTTTCCTTCACCGCCGAGCTAGTAAATGATAAATACAACTGTACATAATTTTCTGAAGAACTTAGTGGTACGGGCCTGGAATCGAACCGCGTCCTCATGATTGAGGCGCTAGCTCTCTTCCGTATGGGCTATGGGCTATCATCGCTCCTATGAGGCTACTACTTCGAGTCCACTCGGTGCAAGCAGACTCTGATCGTGTCAATGCGGCTTTAAAGAATTATTAAATATGAAAAAACCAACTGCAAAAATATCTTCTTTTGTGGCCATGACGGTCAAAAGCGTGACAAGATCTTAAATTCCAGAAAAAATATTATAGTTCAAATATCTCGAAAACCGTGGTACTTTTACTAGGACATGAAAGTCCATTTTCTAAACAGGTTTGAGGTCCTCTATCGGCTGTTAGGGATCGTACCCATACTATGTGACCTGTTTAGGGGAGGGAGGGGGATCTTCAAAATACCACGCTTGGTCACAGGGGTGAGGGGGGGCTTAGGTTTTCGTCACGTAGTCAATATCCTCAAGGGAAATCTCGCGCTTTTTCGAGCTATATTAGTGGTTAACCAGCCTTTGATCTGTTGTCTTGGCTTCGCACCGTTGAACGCACTATACTATCGCCTTTATATGCGCTAATAAAGTCAAAATATGAGCCAAATACTATATTTTTTAACTTTTTGTTTGAAAAAAATGATTTAAAACCATATTTATGAAGTACTACGTGAAAACTAGAGGGAGGGGGTAGTATGGGTACGTTCTGTTGCAGGGTTATCCATTATTTACCGGACACCGTGTATATAAATAAAATAAAATAAAATAAAATAAAATAAAAAAGCCTTTATTCTACTACTTTCATAAATTAACTTACATAAAGGTTCATAAATTAACAATTTCATGCACAAATTACATTTTTATACATATTGTTACGAGCTACGGGTTCCGGGATTGGAGTGAAACGCTAAGTCCAATTTTACAGAGTTTATTTGGGATACACTTACAAACGGTCCACCTCGCAGAGGTTCCCCTATTCGGTTCACTTCACCGGGTCCTCCTCGCAGGGATTCCCCGTGCACCACTTACTGTCACTGTTCACAGTCCACTACGTCACTACTGTGACGACCCGACACGCGTCACGGCTATGACGTCACGACGCACGACACTATGACGACACGCACCACACTGACACTATGACGTCACGTACTACACCGACACTATGACGTCACGCACTACACTGACACTAGTCTACTCACTGTTCCACTCTTAGCACTTTTCTCTTCACTAGTACTTTTCCACTTTTACTTTTCTTCCTTTTGTTTCGCACTGTTCACTGTTAAATCAAATACTGCCGCCAGTCGAAATTCGCCGCCTTTTTATATCCCGCAGAACATTCCGGAATACCCTTTTTCCGATCTTCTTTTCTTTACTCGATTGTTTTCCTCCAGATAGTTCTAACCCCGCGTTCCTTTTTCGAAACCGATCGAAGACACGCCCACTTTTCTGGTTCTTTTCAAATATTCGTAATTTCGCCTCCTTTCTCGAAGTTCCTAGACACCCCTAGACCTTTTGGTCCCTTTTTAAATATTCCTTCTCTCTCTTCCTTCTAGAACATTTCTAAAAACACAAAAATCTAGAAATATTTTTGGCGCGGATAGGATTCGAACCGTCACCCCCCAGCATGGGAGGCGGAACCTTAGACCGTAAGACCACGGCGATTGTTAATACACCCTCCGAATTTTTGAATGCCTTCTTACGTCTAACGTTTGACAGCGTTCGTGACACTGCCCCTCCCTTAGTTCTGCTCGTCCCGAGCATCATTAGTGCCGAAATATCGAGCTAATCGATCTACGTGCACTATCTTCAACGGGCTCCTTGGCGATCGTCGAATTCGATAGGTGACGTCATTTATCCTGGTCACTACCTCATACGGTCCTTCCCAACTTGCCTGCAACTTCGGACTCTTCCCTTTCCTCCGAACTGGATTATGCAGCCAAACTGATGTTCCTTCCTCAAACCCAGCATAGTTCGCTTTTCGGTCATATCGTGTCTTTGAACGGTCACTTGAGTTTTGACCTGCTTCTCGAAGTTGTTCATAAATGTCGACCATTTTTTCCCGCAGTTCGCTCACATAGTCACTGATACTTTTAGGAGTGCCTGGTGCGCATCCTGATAGCAAATCTGCTGGAAGCTTCAACTCTCTCCCGAAGTTTGCTATTGCTGGAGTTGCCGAAGTACTCTCATGAACAGCGGTTCGGTAGGCCAACAGGAAAAGAGGTATGTACTCGTCCCAGTTATCTTGATGATTATCGACGACCTTCGCAAGATGCCGTTCCAAAGTTTGATTGAATCGCTCCACCATGCCGTCAGACTGCGGGTGATAAGGAGTAGTCCGGGTCTTATGGATTCCGAAAATTTTGCAAACTTCCTGGAACAACTGTGACTCAAAGTTCCTGCCTTGATCACTGTGCATTTCCAGCGGAACCCCAAACCGGCAGAAAACTTCATTCACCAACTTGGTAGCCACAGTGACCGCTTCCTGATTTGGAATGGCAAATACTTCCGGCCACTTTGTGAAATAATCCATTACCACAAGTATAAACCGGTTCCCCGATTTAGTGACTGGAAATGGTCCCGCGACATCCAAAGCGATTCGCTCCCAAGGCGCCCCAACATTATAAATTTTCATTGCTGCCCTGCTCCTCGTATGAGGTCCCTTTACAGCTGCGCAGACTGTACACTTGCGGCACCAACCTTCCACATCGTCTCTGCAATGCAACCAGTAAAATCTTTCCTTTACTTTCTCCAAGGTTTTCTTTACACCCAAATGCCCTCCGGAAGTTCCATCATGAAAAACTCTCAGAATTTCTTTCACCTTAGCTTGCGGGACCACCAACTGCAGATACGAGTCTTTTCCATCCGATGTCTCCCATTTTCTACAGAGTAATCCGTTATGCATGATGAGGCTCTTCCACTGAGCCCACAGCCCCTTCGTGACTGCCCCGTACTTTGCCACCTCGCTCCACTGAGGCTTAGAACCATCACTCTTTAACCAGTTCAGGATTGGCCCGACTCCTGAGTCCTTTTCCTGTTCGCGACGCATTGCCTCGTTTCCCCACTCATCGTTGATGGCATCAGTTCTAATAACCTTGAGTGAAACTGTTTCCTTCCCTTCTTGCTTGCTGCAATGCTTACAATCTTCTGGACATGGTCTTCTTGACAGTGCGTCTGCATTGGAGTGCACTCTTCCACTTCGATGCTCTACTTCAAAATTGAATTCCTGTAGTTGCTCCAACCATCTTGCAACTTGACCTTCCGGGTTCTTAAATTGGAGTAACCATTTCAGCGCAGCGTGGTCTGTCCTGACTAAAAATTTACGTCCCAGCAGATACTTCTTGAAGTGTTGTACAGTCTTCACCACGGCCAATAATTCTCGTCTGGTAACACAGTAGTTCCTCTCAGGTCTAGATAATGACTTACTGAAGTAGGCTATTACAGTTTCCTTTTCACCATGTCGCTGCGAGAGCACACCTCCAATCCCGATGTTACTGGCGTCTGCGTCTACAACGAATTCACCCTGGACATCGGGATATCCAAGAATTGGTGCCTTACTCAGACGTTCCTTTAACTCCATAAAAGCCTCTTCACATTCTGAATCCCATGTGAACGTCCTCTTTTCTTCCGTAAGTCGATGTAGCGGCTTTGCGATGTCCGAAAACCCTTTCACAAAACGACGATAGTAAGAGCAGAGTCCAAGAAAAGCTCTAACTTGTGTCTTATCTTTCGGTGTTGGCCACTCCCTCACAGCAGCAGTTTTGGCAGGATCGGTCTCGACTCCTCTCTCAGAGATTACATGTCCAAGGTAATTGACCTGTCTTTTGAAGAAAGAACATTTTTTAGGACTCAATTTAAGATTGGCTCCACGTAGTCTTTCGAAGACTTTCTCCAACTTTTTCAGGTGGTCATCAAAGTCTCGACCAACAATGATGATGTCGTCCAGGTAGACAAGACACGTGTCACCCAGAATTCCAGCTAGGACATGTTCCATCAATCTCTCGAAAGTCGCAGGGGCGTTACTCAATCCGAATGGCATTACCTTGAACTGCCACAGTCCTTTCCCGGTGGAAAACGCGGTTTTCTCCTTGTCTTTAGGGTCCACGTCCACTTGCCAGTACCCACTTTTCAGATCGAGCGTTGAAAACCATTTCATTCCATTCAAAGTGTCTAAGGTGTCGTCGATCCTTGGCAAGGGGTAGCTGTCTTTCTTCGTCACTTCATTCAGCTGCCGATAATCCACACAAAATCTCGTTGAGCCATCCTTTTTCTTAACGAGAACTACAGGTGAACACCAGGGACTTGATGAAGGTTCGATGATGTTATTCCTTCTCATGTCTTCTATCATTTCCTCCACTTCCTTCTCACGAGCAAACGGAATGCGCCTAGGTCGTTGCTTGATTGGCGCTACTTCTCCCGTATTAATCGTGTGCTTCACCAAGTCTGTTCTACCAATATCTGCGTCGTTCTGGGAAAACAGGTCTGAAAAACGCCGCAGCAAGTTCTTCGCTTTCACGGCCTGTAGCTTAGTCAGGTCCCTGCTGGAGTCTTCCATAACTTTGGATACTACATCCTCCTCAGCCTCATGTTTCCTAGGAGGATTTTCCACACATTGTCGCAACCATAAAACTTCCTCACAGTGACCAACAACCTCCCCCTTCTCAATCGTTAGGTCCACATCTCCAACGTTAAGTATCGGGATTGAGGTAGATGAAACGGATCCAACAACTGTCCTTGCCGGAATCCAAGGAGTTTCAGTTTTAACTTTCTCTATCACAGCACATCTCCGTGGTAATCTCCCATCGTTACTCTTGGGCAAAACGACAGGTACCAAGGTCTGTGATCTAGGTTTGAGAACCGTTCTTCTCACACAGTAAACCTTTCCCGACGATCCACCTTTCATCGGAACCTCCTCTGTATTACACCGTAGCACTCCGTTTTTCATGTCTATACTGCACTGATGATTTTGTAAGAAATCCAAGCCAATGATGCAATCGTCTACTATTTTCGCTACAATCACCTCATGTTTAAAAGGAGTTTCCCCGATCTTAATCGAAACTCCCAACTCTCCCTTAACAGGTATGCGCTGGCCGGTAGCTGTTGTTAACTGCAGGTTGGTTTGTTGCAGAAGTCGTTTCTGATAACTTTCCATCTCGTTTATCAGTCGAGTATTGATCACTGTTCTCGAAGCTCCGGTATCCAAAGTTAGTTGGCAGATTTTACCATTGACCTCTCCTTCGACTAACAGACTATTTCCGTCTGATGTCTGTTTGACTCTTATGGTTGGGGTTGCAACATAACCGGCCAGCGCCCACCCCGCAGCCTGCTGCTCATCAGTCGAGACTCCTACATCCCGACGACCTGTGCGCTTCGGGCAGGAGCTGCGAATATGCCCTCGTTCACCACACTCGTAGCACACATAACCGACGCTTCGATTTCTCGGCGGTGAGGTTCTAGTCACCACAATCTCCCTGAGGCGAGCGGAACGAGGATCCTGTCGTACGGCCTCCACCTCCAATGCATGGGCAACAGCGTCCCTGAGTGTAGCATGGTGCCCAAGTCGCACGGCAGCTCGCACCTCCGGGTCCCGTATGCCATCCGTAAAGGCCTGCAGGAGCATGTCATCGATGGCTGCTGGTGATGACTGGAAAGCCTTTCGCACGAGCTTCTCCACCTCCACGGACCATTGTTGCAGACTCTCGTTAGCATGCTGGTTACGTTCCTTCAATCGCGCCCGATACACGTGTTCGAGATGTCCGTCGCCATATCTCGCCTCCAGAGCTCCGAAAAGCTTGTCGAACGTCAGATTTTCACCAGCACCTACGGCTTCCAGCACAGTGAGAGCCTGTCCCTGGAGTGCTAATGTCAACGCAGACTGCGCCTCCTCTTTGCCCCAGCCATTAACTTTCATCGCTGTCTCGAATTGTAGCTTGAAGGCGGGCCATGACGTCAGTCCATCGTAAACCGGAGTCTTGACACCTTTTGGTAGAATGGGTGAGTCAAAAACAGCAGCAACACGACTATGAGATCTGCTCTGCTCAACCTCTCGCCGGATCTTGGCAAACTCACCCTCCACACGATCCAGCCTCCCTCCGAACTCACCCTTCACATGATCCAACCTCCCTTCGAGCTCTCCCTTCACACGATCCAACCTCCCTTCTACGACTTCGACTCTCTCTACTGCCTGTTGCAAGCCTTTCGTAATATCTTTATGAAGCGCCTCCTGCATCGTGCGCAGTTCGTGCACCTGTTCCTCCCGACAGCGAGCCTGCTCATCTTTCAGTGCGCGCAGTTGTTCCACCTGCCGGCGAGCCTGTTCCTCCTGGCGTAGAACCTGTTCCTTCATCATGCGAGCCTGTTCCTCCTGCCGGCGAGCCTGTTCCTCCTGCCGGCGAGCCTGTTCCTCCTGGCGGCGAGCTTGCTCTTCTTTCATTGCGCGCAGTTCGTGAACCTGTTCCTCCTGCCGGCGAGCCTGCGCCTCCTGCATCGCGCGCATTTGTTCCTCCTGCCGGCGAGCCTGGTCCTCCATCATGCGCTGGATTTGATAGAGAAAATTTCCTGGGTTCTGCTCTGGAGTGCGCTGCACTTCACCCCCCTCAGGTCTTCTCTCCGGGGACCCCTGCACCTCAGTTACAGGGGCCGCACCTTCCTGTCGCGCTTCCGACATGGCCCGGGTGGTGACTCCCTTTAACTCCTTTGGCACCAGCGGCATCTTACTCCAATCCCACTTCTGACACCAAATGTTACGAGCTACGGGTTCCGGGATTGGAGTGAAACGCTAAGTCCAATTTTACAGAGTTTATTTGGGATACACTTACAAACGGTCCACCTCGCAGAGGTTCCCCTATTCGGTTCACTTCACCGGGTCCTCCTCGCAGGGATTCCCCGTGCACCACTTACTGTCACTGTTCACAGTCCACTACGTCACTACTGTGACGACCCGACACGCGTCACGGCTATGACGTCACGACGCACGACACTATGACGACACGCACCACACTGACACTATGACGTCACGTACTACACCGACACTATGACGTCACGCACTACACTGACACTAGTCTACTCACTGTTCCACTCTTAGCACTTTTCTCTTCACTAGTACTTTTCCACTTTTACTTTTCTTCCTTTTGTTTCGCACTGTTCACTGTTAAATCAAATACTGCCGCCGCCAGTCGAAATTCGCCGCCTTTTTATATCCCGCAGAACATTCCGGAATACCCTTTTTCCGATCTTCTTTTCTTTACTCGATTGTTTTCCTCCAGATAGTTCTAACCCCGCGTTCCTTTTTCGAAACCGATCGAAGACACGCCCACTTTTCTGGTTCTTTTCAAATATTCGTAATTTCGCCTCCTTTCTCGAAGTTCCTAGACACCCCTAGACCTTTTGGTCCCTTTTTAAATATTCCTTCTCTCTCTTCCTTCTAGAACATTTCTAAAAACACAAAAATCTAGAAATATTTTTGGCGCGGATAGGATTCGAACCGTCACCCCCCAGCATGGGAGGCGGAACCTTAGACCGTAAGACCACGGCGATTGTTAATACACCCTCCGAATTTTTGAATGCCTTCTTACGTCTAACGTTTGACAGCGTTCGTGACAATATCATTAAGAAAAAATTGTAATATCATTACATTTATTTGATTTAATTAAATATTATTGTATTCACCTAATTATAGTATATTATTATTAATTTCATTTCATTTTCATTCATTCATTAATCGATTAAGTATCATGGCACCTTTCTATTCATCTCCCTTCTGTAGTAGTCGCTTCTTTAGCGTAGGCCTCACACACCGTGTATATAGTACGTATTAATCCTTAAGTGGGAGTTACAAGTCATGGTAAAAATGGCAGCCAGTCTAAATGATTTTTTTCTTTGAAAATTTATTATTTTTATTATAACTCAGAAACAGTAAGTCATCATCATCAGCCTTTAAATGTCCCACTGTAGGGCAAAGGTCTACCCTCAGGGAGGGTGTATGGGCTTCCACCACGCTTGCCCAATGCAGACTGGTAGACTTCACATACACATCAGAATTTCTTCTTCAGCGTCTTCTCAAGCTAAATGTATGGGAAAAAAAATGTTTTCTCCCATACATTTAGCTTGTAGTTTGTAGTTTAGTATGGAACATCGCAAACGCATCGCATCGTGGCAATTATGGCAAATCCCCTCATTTTCGGCGAGGTCCAGTCCAGCAGTGGACATCTATCAGCTGATATGATGATGATGGAACATCTGATTTTGTTTTTGGGATTTTGATATTGGTCCCATAGAGAAAGTTGTTCAGTTTGATGGTCTTAACCACCCCCTTAAATGTTTATTTGTATTTTTGTAACATAAATTAAAGTAAATTGATATCATTGGCATCCTTTTAAACTAAGAGTCTACCCATCAAACTGAACAACTTTTACGAAGGGAGCAAACCGATTGGAGCAACAAAAAATCAGCTGTTGCATGCATTTGAGTCGAGTAGGCATTGCAGTTTAGTATGGAACAGCTGACTTTTTTGTTGCTCCAATCGGTTTGCTCCCATAGTAAAAGTTGTTCAGTTTTATGGGTAGACTCTTAGTTTAAACGGATGCTAATGATATCAATTTCACCCTGTATATAATCTATATCCCCTTCTGCAGGCAACCGACCGCAGTACCAGGCATTACAAGTGATCCAGCCTAGATTCTTGCAACGAAAATGAGGTGGGTGAATTTAGTGATGTGATTTCTATTTATTATAAGAGGATACACGGTCTGCAGAAATTCTCTTAAGAATTTACATTCGTAAAATATGTTCGCTGGATGAGTGAACACAGCGGTAAAATAGAGCAATTTTTCGTAATTTTCGAAGGCTTCTAGTTCTTATTGTAATAAAATGGAAAGAGACTAAAACATAGTGACATGGCAGGGGTGACAGATTGTACGGTATAAAAATATTTGCTGTAGTGTAATTACTAATTGTCCAGGGAGGAAACAGGGGAATACATTTGTATGGACTAAACAGTATCCGCCTATCCTCTAAAAGCTCTATTCACATAACGACTAGAGTTGCCGCGAATAGTGTTTATAGCGAATAGTCGAATACCGATTAATCGCCATTCACTTTGGCGAATAGTCGAATAACTCGACATTACTATTCGACATAAAAAAGAAACATTAAACAAATTAAAAATATTTCTAATTTCTTCTAAGGTTGTGAGAAAAGAAAACAATAAAGTTAAAGAAATCTGTTTCATGTTATACATACCTACAATACTTAATCACACCAGCAAGCTCTGTTTATTCAGAAAGACTATTTTCCGAGGCAGGTTTAATTTACGAGGAAAAACGAAACCGACTTGTTCCAGAACGTGCAGAAAAAAAAGTTTTTTTGCACCACAATCTGCCTCTGTTGGATTTTAAATATTAATTAAAAAGCCTTACTAATTTAATTTCATGAATATCATAGGCACAGGCACATATTACAGATAATAATTGATATTGTGTATTGTTTTATTAAGGAAAATAATAAAAAAAAAATGATTATTTTTATCTCATTGGTTCTTTTGTTCGTTAAAAGTTTATTTTCGAAGACTATTCGCCGAATGCCGAATAATACTAGCTATTATTCGGTATTCGACGAATATAAAAAAAATGACGAGTAATGCCGAATACCGAATAATAGCGAGTATTCGCGGCAACTCTAATAACGACGAGCGTGCGCGGAGGTGCAATGTAAAATAATACCTATTTCTATACCGATAGAGTGGACATAGAGAACGCTCATACGGGCCCCACACACGGGGACTGTGATTTCTCTGTGGACTATCTGTAATCTGCTATGAAATAGGTATTATTTATTGCTCCCTCTGCGCCCTTCCGCGACTCCCCGTCGTAATGTGAATTGAGCTTAAGGTCTGCCACACACAGACGGAATTGCAATCCGGAATTCCGGATCAGGATTGTGATTTTGTATAGGATTTGACAGCTGCGCAATTCCGAACGAAATGTTGGAGGGGGAAAATCCATACGAACTGATTCGGAATTCCAGATTGCAATTCCTTATGTGTGTGACGGACCTAAGAGGATAGGCGGGTACCGTTTTTTCATAAAAACGTATGTTTCCTCCCTTGATAATTATTAATAACACTAGAGCAAAACTTTTTTTACCATGATGGCTCGGTAGCACAGTCGGTAGTGACCCTGCCTGCTGTGCCGAGGGTTGCGGATTCGAATCTCGTAAGAGACAACAATATTTGTATGATGAATATGTATTCTATATCGTTGTCTAGTCATCGTAATACAAGTCCAGGCTAGATTCTGGTACTTTAAATGTGACTAGATAATTTGTGTGACATTGTCCAAGATATTTATTTATTACGAGTTTTTACGCGCGACTTCGTCCGCATAAATTATATACCAGATTTTAAGTCTGATGAAGTTTCATCAAAATCGGTTCAGTAGTTTTTGCGTGATACTCGAACAAACAAACACCCAAACAAACAAACAAACAGACGGACAAAAAGTCCAAAAATTTATGATTTTGAATCAGGGAAGCCTAAAAACCATATCGTAATCTTTTTTTTTTTGTAAATATCTTCAATGTACAGACACACTTCATGTTCTGTTACAGTTTTATAATAGTTTAGATTTATACATATAATTAATACCATACCTCTGCTATGTTCCTATGTTTTGCTTTTTTGTATTAATTAATGACTGTACGAACTAGGGACCTTCGAAAATGACCAATTTTAGAGGGAGAGTCGTTGAGTCGTGTCCTATTCACCGTCGCGGCACACACCGCTACTACCTACCTACTATTTCTATTAATGTACTCTGTTGTTTCGTGTGTGCCTTTAATGGTGAATAAAGATTTTTCTTTCTTTTCTTTCTTTCTTTCTTTAATTTTACTGGCCGTTTTCAGACATCCAGCAAACAAAGACGAATATAAACAAAAAAAGCAAAACATACAGACTTTCCCATATCATTCTTTAATTAAAGAATTATTAAAATCGTTTTAGTTTTGGAGGAGGAAACGGGAGTATGAAATGCTGATTTCGTAGATTTTAAGTAAACAAAATCTGTCCGAGCTACAGTTATCTCTTTCGCACTCTAGTGTGGGGTGTACGAGAGAGGTGGATCGGACCTATACAGTCGGGAAAATGATCTATTCTCCAAAAGCCTATGCCTAAAAATGGCGCCTTTTTTCTTTTTTTTAGCGCGGCCATCAATCAAACTTGAATATTATAACACTTGTTATTACAAATATCTCGAAACTCAGTCCGAACTGAGATATAAAGGCTTGAAGTGCACGTAATGGTAATATTTTCAACTTCAAGCCTTTATATCTCCATCCGGACTGAGTTTAGGGATGTACATGTTAATAAGTTTTGTTTGTTACCTTATTCTGAAGTAAAATATTCAAATTTGGTTGCTGGCCGCGCCAAAAACAACGGTGAAAAATAAGGCGCCAACCTTACATACAAAACCCGCATTGTCTTTTCGATTTCAACCCACCTATCTCTGATTACCAAAAATTTTTTCTAACCCCATCAGTTCATCGACCCCGCTTACCGAAAGTAACCAAGAGAGGCCGATGTCCGCCGCGACAAGCTACCGGAGTAGATACAAGGAGGAATTCACGGAGGTCCGGTGCCTCGGCAAGGGGGGCTTTGGAGTCGTCTTCGAGGCCAAGAACAAGTTTGACGGGTGCTCCTACGCTGTCAAGAGAATCACTATACTGCAGAGGTACAGTATTACCACACACACAGTATAAGAAACAGTATCTAGTACCACAGATTAGTAGTTACTTTGTAACAGATACATCACTTCCTTATGTATCACGCAGGGAGCGGAATCTCATATCAAAACAATTGAAATATCATAGAGATGGGACATTGTTTTTAACCGACTTCAAAAAAGGAGGAGGTTTCTCAGTTCGACCGTATATATGTTTTTTTTTATGTGTGTTCGCGGATAACTTCGTCGTTTATGAACCGATTTTGATGATTCTATTTTTGTTGGAAAGGAGATTTCCCGAGGGTGGTACCATGATAAGGAAACCAGGATCTAATGATGGCATTCCAGAGAAATCGAGGGAAACCTTCGAAAATCGTAGTGCCGACTAGTGCGTTTGTTAATTTAAAGCACTCCTATTAAATCGAACTAATTAATTCACCACTGAAAATTGTGAAATAAACAAAATTTTAACAAAAAATTAAAACCACCTTCAAAAAAACTAAAAAGTTAAAAAATAATATTGCAGCCTATGAATTTTTCGTTCGCATCATAAGAACATTATTTTATCGTGTTTTCAGGCTGTCGATACTTTTTAGTTTTGATTTGCTTAATCAACTTACACGTACATTTAATTTTAATTATTTATAATGAGATGAACACAAATAAAACAAACCTCTTTTTTCTTGTCTATCAATAAACTTCTGATAACTACTACTTGGTAAGTTTACACTAAAATCCCTATGATATTTGACACCTCTCTCTCTCTTACTCTTTAGATTACCGTACTGTATTGCAATGAAAAATAAACTATGTCAAGTCTAACTAAAAACTATCGATTGCTTGAATACTCGATAAAAAACAATGTCCCATCTCTATGACATTTCAATTGTTTTGATACGAGATTTCGCTCCCTGTGATCAGCCTATAATGTTCCACTGCAGGGCACAGGCCTACCCTCAGGGTGTTTGGGCATTAGTCCACCACGCGTGCCCAATGCGGACTGTTAGACTTCACATATACATCAAAAAATTTTCTTCAGCGTATGCAGGCTTCCTCACGATGTTATCCTTCAGCGTTTGAGAGCAGTCGGTATTAGGTACATACGTTAGAAAAACTCATTGGTACATGGCATGTTGCGGATTTGAACCCGGATCCCCATTATTGGGTGTCCATTGATTATTTGTGGTTCTCCTGCCTATCTGCCTCCGTGGTCTAATGGTTATGAGCATTGGCTCTCGACACGGAGGTCGTGGGTCCCACGGGGTACACCTAGTGAAACGTCACTTTGTGCATTTTTCCCCAGTTGGTTAGGACATTGCAGGCTGAATCACCTGATTGTCTGAAAAGAAAGATGATTTCGTGCTTCGGATGGCACGTTAAGCCGTTGGTCCCGGCTACTATCTCTGGTGGTAGTAGTCGTTACATAAAAACCACGTGAGAGGCCGAAAGGCGGTCTGAAAAAACTCTGACACCAGGGCTTTGCCCACACGATAAGAAGAAGAAGAAGATTTGTGGTTGGGCTATTGCAAGCAAGGGTCTTGTAGCGCTGGAGTGCGATTTTTGAAATTCATTCGGTGAGTTCAGCCGTTGTAAATGTCAAAATAACTACGGAGATACGCATCTTTCTACTTCTGATTTGACTTTCAAGAATCGCACTCCTGAATTAGTATGATTTTTGAAAGTCAAATCAGTATTAGAAAGATGCATATCTCCAAAGTTATTTTGACATTTACAACTGCTGAACTCAGCGAATGAGATTAAAAAATCGCACTCCTGGTCCTTTGTGTTCGCCTCAAGCTCACCCATATTTTACGCATACCTCCGAACTTATGGTATTTTCTTTTCACTGTCGGGAATGCAGGTTTCCTCACGATATTATTCACAGCCGAGCTGGTAAATGATAAATACAACCGTACATAAATTCTGATAGTGGTACAGGTCAGGAATCGAACCGCGGCCTCATGATTGAGGCACTAGCTCTCTTCCGTATGGGTTTATCATCGCTCTTTTAGGTGTCTATACCACTCCGCAACGCGTCATCGACGCTCTTCCTTAGGAAACGATAAATTCCCTCGCTCTAATTATCATATTATGTCGTATGTAGGTAATGCCACTATTTTAAAAAACGATGTGAAAAATTTCGAAGTCGCTTCGCTCCCGTATTTTTTTTACATGCTATGCAGAGCAGAGACAAAGATCCCGAAAATGTTATAAGTAATGAATAATTTTTTTATCAAATTAATTTGGAGGTTCCAATAACTAATTTTTTCCTTCTGCCCTACCTTAGTCTTTCAATGCCCTACCTTAAATTCAGTTCTAGTTACGGCCTTGATTTAGATGCAGTTTGGAAGTTAATTTGTGCACATAGAATTACCCCCAACCCGAAATAAACAACTTATAGTTAAAGACACATTCCTGGATTGCAATATTTTTTTCTACAACAATAAATAATTAACAGTTCTTTTCTATGACCGATACAATTTGTCTTAGTTTGTTGTGGCCCGCTGATTCTACTATCATTATGCATTTGGCCCATTAACGACTTTGAGTTTGCCATGCGGACATGCCTGATGTGATGTATACGATATTTATGTATGTATCTCTTTGGAAGCAGGGAATCTGAGCGGGAGCGGGTCCTGCGCGAGGTGAAGGTGCACGCGAAACTGGACCACGTGAACATCGTGCGCTACCACAACGCGTGGGACGAGGAGATACCGCCGCTCGAGAGGAACCACGCCCCGTGAGTGACAATATACTTAGTTTTAATCTGAGCGGGAGCGGGCCCTGCGCGAGGTGAAGGTGCACGCTTAACTGGACCACGTGAACATCGTGCGCTACCACAACGCGTGGGACGAGGAGATACCGCCGCTCGAGAGGAACCACGCCCCGTGAGTGACAATATACTTAGTTTTAATCTGAGCGGGAGCGGGCCCTGCGCGAGGTGAAGGTGCACGCGAAACTGGACCACGTGAACATCGTGCGCTACCACAACGCGTGGGACGAGGAGATACCGCCGCTCGAGAGGAACCACGCCCCGTGAGTGACAATATACTTAGTTTTAATCTGAGCGGGAGCGGGCCCTGCGCGAGGTGAAGGTGCACGCGAAACTGGACCACGTGAACATCGTGCGCTACCACAACGCGTGGGACGAGGAGATACCGCCGCTCGAGAGGAACCACGCCCCGTGAGTGACTATATACTTAGTTTTAATCTGAGCGGGAGCGGGCCCTGCGCGAGGTGAAGGTGCACGCGAAACTGGACCACGTGAACATCGTGCGCTACCACAACGCGTGGGACGAGGAGATACCGCCGCTCGAGAGGAACCACGCCCCGTGAGTGACAATATACTTAGTTTTAATCTGAGCGGGAGCGGGCCCTGCGCGAGGTGAAGGTGCACGCGAAACTGGACCACGTGAACATCGTGCGCTACCACAACGCGTGGGACGAGGAGATACCGCCGCTCGAGAGGAACCACGCCCCGTGAGTGACAATATACTTAGTTTTAATCTGAGCGGGAGCGGGCCCTGCGCGAGGTGAAGGTGCACGCGAAACTGGACCACGTGAACATCGTGCGCTACCACAACGTGTGGGACGAGGAGATACCGCCGCTCGAGAGGAACCACGCCCCGTGAGTGACAATATACTTAGTTTTAATCTGAGCGGGAGCGGGCCCTGCGCGAGGTGAAGGTGCACGCGAAACTGGACCACGTGAACATCGTGCGCTACCACAACGCGTGGGACGAGGAGATACCGCCGCTCGAGAGGAACCACGCCCCGTGAGTGACAATATACTTAGTTTTAATCTGAGCGGGAGCGGGCCCTGCGCGAGGTGAAGGTGCACGCGAAACTGGACCACGTGAACATCGTGCGCTACCACAACGCGTGGGACGAGGAGATACCGCCGCTCGAGAGGAACCACGCCCCGTGAGTGACAATATACTTAGTTTTAATCTGAGCGGGAGCGGGCCCTGCGCGAGGTGAAGGTGCACGCGAAACTGGACCACGTGAACATCGTGCGCTACCACAACGCGTGGGACGAGGAGATACCGCCGCTCGAGAGGAACCACGCCCCGTGAGTGACAATATACTTAGTTTTAATCTGAGCGGGAGCGGGTCCTGCGCGAGGTGAAGGTGCACGCGAAACTGGACCACGTGAACATCGTGCGCTACCACAACGCGTGGGACGAGGAGATACCGCCGCTCGAGAGGAACCACGCCCCGTGAGTGACAATATACTTAGTTTTAATCTGAGCGGGAGCGGGTCCTGCGCGAGGTGAAGGTGCACGCGAAACTGGACCACGTGAACATCGTGCGCTACCACAACGCGTGGGACGAGGAGATACCGCCGCTCGAGAGGAACCACGCCCCGTGAGTGACAATATACTTAGTTTTAATCTGAGCGGGAGCGGGCCCTGCGCGAGGTGAAGGTGCACGCGAAACTGGACCACGTGAACATCGTGCGCTACCACAACGCGTGGGACGAGGAGATACCGCCGCTCGAGAGGAACCACGCCCCGTGAGTGACAATATACTTAGTTTTAATCTGAGCGGGAGCGGGTCCTGCGCGAGGTGAAGGTGCACGCGAAACTGGACCACGTGAACATCGTGCGCTACCACAACGCGTGGGACGAGGAGATACCGCCGCTCGAGAGGAACCACGCCCCGTGAGTGACAATATACTTAGTTTTAATCTGAGCGGGAGCGGGTCCTGCGCGAGGTGAAGGTGCACGCGAAACTGGACCACGTGAACATCGTGCGCTACCACAACGCGTGGGACGAGGAGATACCGCCGCTCGAGAGGAACCACGCCCCGTGAGTGACTATATACTTAGTTTTAATCTGAGCGGGAGCGGGTCCTGCGCGAGGTGAAGGTGCACGCGAAACTGGACCACGTGAACATCGTGCGCTACCACAACGCGTGGGACGAGGAGATACCGCCGCTCGAGAGGAATCACGCCCCGTGAGTGACAATATACTTAGTTTTAATCTGAGCGGGAGCGGGCCCTGCGCGAGGTGAAGGTGCTCGCTAAACTGGACCACGTGAACATCGTGCGCTACCACAACGCGTGGGACGAGGAGATACCGCCGCTCGAGAGGAATCACGCCCCGTGAGTGACAATATACTTAGTTTTAATCTGAGCGGGAGTGGGCCCTGCGCGAGGTGAAGGTGCACGCGAAACTGGACCACGTGAACATCGTGCGCTACCACAACGCGTGGGACGAGGAGATACCGCCGCTCGAGAGGAACCACGCCCCGTGAGTGACTATATACTTAGTTTTAATCTGAGCGGGAGCGGGCCCTGCGCGAGGTGAAGGTGCTCGCTAAACTGGACCACGTGAACATCGTGCGCTACCACAACGCGTGGGACGAGGAGATACCGCCGCTCGAGAGGAATCACGCCCCGTGAGTGACAATATACTTAGTTTTAATCTGAGCGGGAGTGGGCCCTGCGCGAGGTGAAGGTGCACGCGAAACTGGACCACGTGAACATCGTGCGCTACCACAACGCGTGGGACGAGGAGATACCGCCGCTCGAGAGGAACCACGCCCCGTGAGTGACAATATACTTAGTTTTAATCTGAGCGGGAGCGGGCCCTGCGCGAGGTGAAGGTGCACGCGAAACTGGACCACGTGAACATCGTGCGCTACCACAACGCGTGGGACGAGGAGATACCGCCGCTCGAGAGGAACCACGCCCCGTGAGTGACAACATACTTAGTTTTAATCTGAGCGGGAGCGGGCCCTGCGCGAGGTGAAGGTGCTCGCTAAACTGGACCACGTGAACATCGTGCGCTACCACAACGCGTGGGACGAGGAGATACCGCCGCTCGAGAGGAACCACGCCCCGTGAGTGACTATATACTTAGTTTTAATCTGAGCGGGAGCGGGCCCTGCGCGAGGTGAAGGTGCTCGCTAAACTGGACCACGTGAACATCGTGCGCTACCACAACGCGTGGGACGAGGAGATACCGCCGCTCGAGAGGAACCACGCCCCGTGAGTGACTATATACTTAGTTTTAATCTGAGCGGGAGCGGGCCCTGCGCGAGGTGAAGGTGCTCGCTAAACTGGACCACGTGAACATCGTGCGCTACCACAACGCGTGGGACGAGGAGATACCGCCGCTCGAGAGGAACCACGCCCCGTGAGTGACTATATACTTAGTTTTAATCTGAGCGGGAGCGGGCCCTGCGCGAGGTGAAGGTGCTCGCTAAACTGGACCACGTGAACATCGTGCGCTACCACAACGCGTGGGACGAGGA
The DNA here is from genome assembly GCA_922987775.1 of Agonopterix subpropinquella. Taxonomy (NCBI): domain Eukaryota; kingdom Metazoa; phylum Arthropoda; class Insecta; order Lepidoptera; family Depressariidae; genus Agonopterix; species Agonopterix subpropinquella. The sequence continues at coordinate 5,556,916 of OV277694.1, read as the reverse complement.
GATACCGCCGCTCGAGAGGAACCACGCCCCGTGAGTGACTATATACTTAGTTTTAATCTGAGCGGGAGCGGGCCCTGCGCGAGGTGAAGGTGCTCGCTAAACTGGACCACGTGAACATCGTGCGCTACCACAACGCGTGGGACGAGGAGATACCGCCGCTCGAGAGGAACCACGCCCCGTGAGTGACTATATATTTAGTTTTAATCTGAGCGGGAGCGGGCCCTGCGCGAGGTGAAGGTGCTCGCTAAACTGGACCACGTGAACATCGTGCGCTACCACAACGCGTGGGACGAGGAGATACCGCCGCTCGAGAGGAACCACGCCCCGTGAGTGACTATATACTTAGTTTTAATCTGAGCGGGAGCGGGCCCTGCGCGAGGTGAAGGTGCTCGCTAAACTGGACCACGTGAACATCGTGCGCTACCACAACGCGTGGGACGAGGAGATACCGCCGCTCGAGAGGAATCACGCCCCGTGAGTGACAATATACTTAGTTTTAATCTGAGCGGGAGTGGGCCCTGCGCGAGGTGAAGGTGCACGCGAAACTGGACCACGTGAACATCGTGCGCTACCACAACGCGTGGGACGAGGAGATACCGCCGCTCGAGAGGAATCACGCCCCGTGAGTGACAATATACTTAGTTTTAATCTGAGCGGGAGCGGGCCCTGCGCGAGGTGAAGGTGCTCGCTAAACTGGACCACGTGAACATCGTGCGCTACCACAACGCGTGGGACGAGGAGATACCGCCGCTCGAGAGGAATCACGCCCCGTGAGTGACAATATACTTAGTTTTAATCTGAGCGGGAGTGGGCCCTGCGCGAGGTGAAGGTGCTCGCTAAACTGGACCACGTGAACATCGTGCGCTACCACAACGCGTGGGACGAGGAGATACCGCCGCTCGAGAGGAACCACGCCCCGTGAGTGACAATATTGGCTATGTGCGAAGTGGGTGTTGCGAACTCTTAAGTCGATCGCAGCGCACGCTGTGGCAGAAATTTGTACTACAGACCGCGAAGCTGTGTCAGATTTGCTTGAATCTATGCAAAACCACACACTAACTAAACACGAAATCTCGAAAACTGTCAAGACTACAAACTTAAAATTTGACATTGAAGTTTCTATTAGCATCTAGATGCTCACTTAAAGAAAGTTTGTCGTATTTCAACTCCCAAAACACTTAAAACTGAGGTAAAAGTTTGTATGGGAATTCCAATACAATTTAGATTTTGCCCGTGGCTTCGTCCGCATCCGCTCCCGTCATCGTACCGGGATAAAATATAAGCTAGTTTTTATCACTAAGAATAAGCTTTTAAATATAAAAAGTTTTATCAAAATCGGTCCAGTATTTTTGGCAGAATCCTCGAACAAACAGAGAGTATTTACAGTACTATAATAGTGTAGATAATTCACGGCTGGCCGACATAGTTCGTGCGCTTCGCCGCGCTAGTGTGGCGCTAGTGTCGTGCACATAGCCAATACTTAGTTTTAATCTGAGCGGGAGCAGGCCCTGCGCGAGGTGAAGGTACTTGAGCAGTTTTACTTCATCTCTTTGATAAGGAGTCCTTAATACTCCATTCCGTTACTGCATTCCATAATGTACGTAATATGTGTTGTATTATAGGGTAAGGGGAGGTATTTCCGTGATACACCAAACATTTTTTGTTATAACTCAAATAAGGATTAACTAATTTATATGGGATATTGTTTAAAGTTTTGTGCATATATTTTATCTTACTTTATGAAACACACAGTTTGATACTACATTCTTCACTCATAAATTTATAATCTTTTCTTGGTGATAAAGTGACATAGGTAAATTCGTGATAAGGTATGTCAATTTCGTGATAGTGGATAGGTAATATCGTGATAGACCAAACTCATAGGATTTCAATATAATAATTAATGAGAGAGGTTTTTAAAAAATTATATATATTCTACATAACCATTTGCTTATGAATCTTATATGTATTTCTACACAATCATAAAATTGAATATAGTATAGGTCATCTTCATCAGGAGCAATGTACAAGCATTAATGAAACGGTCGACAGCGATAGTTTGGATTGGATTTGGATTTCAGAATACATTGAGTTACCATAGAGGCGACACCCAGAAGACTACATTTGTAACACACGTTTAAGCTAATTGGCTCTCAACCTTACTTAGCATGTACCAGGCGCGTGCTGCACCGCGATGCCCCCAGTGCGCGCTCCGTACTGCTGATCGTAGTGGCCAGTTTTTTTTCGCTTTGTCTGTTCTATACCTATACTAATTAATAAAAAAATATATTCGATGTCTGAATATGCTACTTCACAATATACAGGGTGTTAGGGTAAAAAGTTGCACTACTTTAACGGCTGGTTGTACCCATGATACTGAACAACTTTCTCAAAGAAACCTAAAAGAAATTAACCAAAAAAAAAACTAGTTTCCATACTAAATGCAATCAGCTGATCGAACGTTTGTATGAAAAGATTTTTTTTTGCGAATTTACTATACGGTTCTTAGTGAAAGTTGTTCAGTATCATGGGTACAATCACCCCTTAAAGTAATGCAACTGTTTACCCTAACACCTTGTATACAACAAATCCAAACATATCATTTTTCTCAATTTCTTTCCTGATTTTTTATTTTCTTTTTTCTTTTATAGCTTTATTCTCTTCTTCTGTGTAGGTTCTTCAACTTTCGGTTCTTCTATTGGCTTAGATGAGCCAGTGAAGTTGGTAAATAGTTAATGTCATGATAAAAAAAACTACGTCATTCAGGCATAGCATAGACTAAAATACAAGATTAAAGATGTATATAAGTCCATACAATCAAAATAACCCCTAAAATTTTACTTTAAGATGATTAAAATTAATTGACAAAATACCTCGACAAAATCTCAAAAAAAATTTGCAAAATCACTTAAAATTTTGCACACCTAACACAAGGATATTTGAATGAAAAATTCTTGAAATCCAATGCACAATTTACGTCAATCTGTTCGTAAAACATTTAGCTATCAGTTTAATACCACATTCTGTAATATATTACTTATTTACTAATTAAAACTTCATTTCATTGTCTACCGTCGTCATTTGTCACAGATGATTGCGATTTTGCCCCTCGTTCTGAGAAAAAATCTCATAGCAAGCTTGTTTCAAAAGCTACTGAGCTGAGAATCATACTACTATCTCAAGCACACTTTAATGCATGTACATACGCGGTTTTGAAACAATCCCTTTACAGGAAAGGCCACGGCAGACGTTTAAAAAATTATCACGAAATTACCTATATCGCGATATAACCTCCCCTTACCCTAGTGTTAACTTATACAGGATGAAATTTATATGCATCCTTTTAAACTAAGAGTCTACCCATAAAACTGAATCACTTTTAGTATGGGAGAAAACTGATCGGAGCAAAAAAAAAATCTGCTGTTCCATACAATGCCTACTTAAGTAGTTAAGGAGTACACTTGACATGTAAATTATTTTACAAAATAAATGACTATGACTATGACTATGACTAGCCTCAAATAAATGTATGCAACAGCAGATTTTTTTTTTGCTCCGATCGGTTATAGTAAAAGTTCATTTTTATGGGTAGACTCTTAGTTTAAAAGGATGCTAATGATGATATCAATAAAATTTCACCCTGTAGATTTCATATGTCATGTTTCTATCTCCAGCGGTATAAGCTGTGCGTTATCTGTCAGTTTGTCACGGAACTGTTTTGTAAATATAGAAGACGAGCTTTTACCCGCGACTTCGTCCGCTTAAATTATATACCAGATTTTAAGTCAGATGATAAGCTATCAAACATAAAAAGTTTCACCAAAATCGGTTCAGTAGTTTTTGCGTGATACTCGAACAAACAAACACCCAAACAAACAAACAGACAGACAAAAAATCCAAAAATTCGTGATTTGGAATCAGGAACAGGTAAAAAACATGCCGTAATTTTTTTTTTCGTAAATATCTTCTATGTACAGAGTCAGACACATTTCTGTTACAGTTTTATAATAGTTTAGATAGATAGATGAGGAAATGCGTTCACGAAAAGCGCTACAAAAAGACTTACCGCCTGGCCACGGGACGGCGAACTGCGGCGCGAATTGCGATTTTAGAATACACTGCCTACGCGCCGCTGTGTGCTGTCGAAATAGTAGTTTTTTTTTTTTTTTTAAATGACATTTACAGCTCTGCTCTGGGAGCAATTACTGCTTTTTACTGCGGACTATTGGAGGGACCACGAAGGGTCTACCGGGCCAAATGAATGAACTTAAGCAACCGACCTAGGGGCACCCAGAGGGGTACGGACCTCGGCATTGGACGTTGCTGGGGCTACGCGGCGGATTGGGTAGCGGGGATCGGTGAGAAGCGGCCTGCGATGTGCCTGTAGCGTCTGTAGGCGCCAGAAGTAAAAGGAGAGGGCAGAGGTCGCGGCTGTCCCCGCCGGCGGGGATGTCGATTACGGTGTCGACGATTTGATATCGTGTTACCTGTTGTCGTGTGTTGTGAGTTTGCGATTGTTAGTCGTGTCTGTTGGGCCGCCTGTACGGCAACCGTGATCTCATCGTCTGGATATACGCTCAGTGTATTCTAAGAGGCTGTTTAAACAGAAGTGACGTGGCGCGGACATTTCGCGGGCGGGGTGCGGCAATATAAACCTTATAGTACGTAGTATAGAGTCATATGGAGAATTACGTCCGCGCTTCCAGGCGACGTCGCCGGGCGGCGGGGGCGCGATTTTTCTTTACGTCAAAAAACGACGCTATGCTACGTAATATAAGATCTATATTGGTGTTACTTTGACTACCCACCACCGCCACGCGTCTCTTCTGTATAAACCCTACCTTCTTCCTACCTTAAATAGCATTTCGCGTTGCCGTTCGCCCTGTGCCGTGGCTAGGCGGTTAATTTTAAGACACATTTGCTGGCAGCGACCGACCGGGCACACACAAAAATTACATTTAGTACAGGAAGCCGTCCGCCATCGTCGCCGCGACGACGGCTCTTAAATCCAGCTAGACAAAACAAGGCTAAATAAGCTAAATAACTAAACTGTTGTTATCAGATCGCTACGCAGCAGCGATTCAGACGAGACCGCGTCGAGCGAGAGTCCCAGCACAGCGAACACGAACACGAACACGGCCCAGCACAGCGACAATGAAGACTCGTATATAGTGTTCAAGGAGCCGAGCGGGGAACACGACAACATCGTCGAGACAGTCGAGGAGACTAAGACTGATAGCAGGAGCAAAGAGGTTTCTTTTATTTATACACCCCTAGTTTTTAGGGTTCCGAAGTCAACAAGGAACCTTTAAGGTGCGTACGGACTAGAGGCAGCCTCGCCTGAGGCAGGCACGGCTCGCCCTGTTGCCTCAAGTGCGTACGTGCCTCAGCCCGAGGCGTGCCTCGCGCGAGGCTGCCGCGGCGCGAGCCATATTCGGTGTCGGTTTTTTGACTGTGCTCAAAGGCGCGTCGGCGTACGTGCCTCGCAAGTGTGGAAGTGATTTTGAGCACGGTTTCGATCAGCTGTCGATCCGGCGCGGCGCCATTTTGTCGCGCCTTTTGTTTTTCGTGGCTAGACCCGAGGCACGTTGCCTCAGCCTGCTGCCTCATGTTGTTATAATTATGTACCGAGGCAGCCTCCACACGAGCCGTGCGTGCCGAGGCTGCTCACCCTGAGGCTGCCTCTAGTCCGTACGCACCTTTACAGTTTCACCATGTCCGTCCGTCTGTCCGCGGCTTAGCCTGAGACGCTTAGTACTAGAAAGCTGTAATTTGGCATGGGTATACATATTAATCACGCCGACAAAGTAGCAAAATAAAATCTTGAAACATATATTTTTTAGGGTACACCAACCACCCTTAAACGTGAAGTGGGATGATTTTTTTTCTTGTCTATCTCATGTTGTGGGGTATCGTTCGATAGGTCTTTTTAGGCCAGTCATTTTACGGAGTTTTGTTAGGCGGGGTAGGGAGTAATTATTAATTGGACTTTTAAACTGTAACCATTTAGTGACAAAAATACTATCCTAAACCATATTAAAAAAAAATTTGCTACGCAACATAGAAATCTAAATTGTGTGTCCCAGAAGGCTTTTAAATTAATAATATTAATACCAATGCACTCATTTGAATCAGATTTAATAATATACATTATTTTTGATCTTAGACTAATTATATCCGGACCGGCCTTGCGGTAGCATTTCCCCTCTGCCACGGTATTAGATCAATTAATCTAGCGAATTTACATTCAATTTTATAACTTATCACTAAACTAGACAGCCTATTATTGCGAAACAATAATTTCGAACTTAGAACGTTTGGGGTTTACACGAGACTACTTTTCATGATTTTGAACATTCAAAATTAGAATCTAAAGTCATAGGGAATAAAATCCAAAGTTGCGGATAACATGTTACCTCGCCCCCCGCAAAAAGTGGCAGAAAGTTTGTTAGTAGAATGACACGTGGTTACGCGTCCCGATATAATTAGTCTAAGTTTTTGATCAATAAAATACGCACTAAAATTTAAAAAATGAGCTATTTATTAGAAAATACAAATGTATTTTTCAAAACCTTCTAAGTAGACAAAAATATTTACACCATGTTTGAAGTATGTATGATGGTAAGGCCTTAAATATGTGCAAAAAAAATTTATCATCAGGTTTTTTAGAACGAGATAATATCTAAATTTTAAAATTGGAACTGTTGCTGACGTATTTTTTATTTTATTTTGGTATATATTCTTAATAAAATTGGCTCTTCAATATTATAGCGAAAAAAAAATGCAATTAATAATTAGTCCCGGCTCAAACCGTTAAATGACTGGGCTATTTTAAAAATATTGTAGGTTTCGGAAAACCATTTTTCGAATAAGGGATTTGTTAGCGAAATAACAACTGGCGTGACTGTAACTCCTAAACCGACTGGAGTTATGCAGAGTTGCAGACAGACCTTGTCGAACCCCATCACAGAGATGCTCTGCAGTACTCTGCACCCTATGAATACTGAATCAGCCTTGCAGCTGATGGTTACCAAAACTCCTCTTATCTCTTATACAGGGTGTAACAAAACACCCTAGTAATACTTAAGGGGGAGCTTCAGACCATCAAACTGAACAACTTTCACTATGGGGCCAACATCGAGAAAAAATAAAAAAAATCACCTGTCCCATACATTTTAGTCGAGTCGGTACAGCAGTTTTGTATGGGTCAGCAGATTTTTTTTATTTTTTATTTCAGTGAAAGTTGTTCAGTTTGATGGTCTGAAGCACCCCCTTAAGTATTACTAGGGTGTTTTGTTACACCCTGTACAGTACAGTAGTTGGTAAGTCAACGAAGTAAAATGAACAGTTATTTTCTGTACAGGAAGGGCACAAACGTCGCTGGTCGCTGGACATGTGCGTGGCTGATGGCAGGAAGCAGGAGCCGGTCGCCAAGATGTACCTGTACATACAGCTGCAGCTGTGTCGCCGCGAAAGCCTTATGGACTGGCTGGAGAACAACATCTCCCGGCAGCCTCGGAGTAAGGAGGTCAGTTTACTGTATTATATAATCACCATCAACCTATACAGGGTTTAACAAAACACCCTACTATCAGTTTAAAATAACAATGTGCATGACCTTGAAGGGCCGTTGGACAACTTCACTCGGTTGACAAAGGAATGTACACTATATGCAAAGGAAACAATCATTTGAATGACTCGAATGAAGTTCGTGTGATTGAGTGATGACGTCACATTTGCGAGCGAGGTCATGCACATTGTTACTTTAAACTGATAGTAGTAACACTTAAGGAGTGCTTTAGACCATCAAACTGAACAACTTTCACTATGGAGCCAACATCGAGAAAAAACAAAAAAAATCGTCTGTCCCATACATTTTAGTCGAGTCGGTACGAAGTTTTGTATGGGACAGCAGATTTTTTTAATTATTTCTCGATGTTGGCTCCATAGTGAAAGTTGTTCAGTTTAATGGTCTGAAGCACCTCCTTAAGTATTACTAGGGTGTTTTGTTACACCCTGTACAGGGTGGAATAATAATAAAACACCCTGTATCTTTCTCGCAAATATGTTGATGTTAATGCTCATTGTACACCATGTACGTCAGGTTATCCTGGGTTCAAACACGGCGGCCGGCTTCCCATACTAAATATCATTTTTGTATGGGCCCGCCGTCGGTAGATTTGTCTGAACTCTAATGGTCCATACCTGTGCCATAGCGGGGGGCTGGCTATCCATTTTTGCCCAGTGTCCTTTTGGCATAAGCATATGCTCATATAAACCTCAGAACATCCACGTTTCACTAGTAGTACCGAAACTCTGTCCAGTGTGACGGGGATCACTCCCCGTCGCCACTTGTAATGGACAGTCTGTACAAATACATGCCTCGAAATTGAAGCATGCAGATTTCCTCACGATGTTTTCTTTCACCGAAAAGCCAGTGGTGTTACAAACTTACAAATCGTACATAAATTCCGAAAAACTCATTGGTACGAGTCGGCCTGGACTCTGGACGCTTTCTGCACGGCAGGCAACTGGATTCGCCACTGGACCACCACGGATTTGTGTTACAAGCGTTTCATCCACAACCACCACACGTCTAGAATATAATACCTAGTCACATCTATCCATCTATTTTTGTATAACGTATAGTAACACAGTTATAAATACAACGTGTTAATAAATTAGCGCAAAACCTCATACACCCCAACTGATTTATAACAAAATAATTAGATTAAAACAATAATTTCGTTATTTTGATAGTTAAAATTTAAAGATATTCACATTTTAAGTTCTGAGGTTAAAATGATTTGTTATCATTTCAGCAATGAATGAAAGCGCTAAAGTACTCATGGATACATTTTAAGAATCTTGTTTTGGTAGTTAGTAGGGTGAGTGTGCCCGTGCGGTGGGTTGACATCAGGTTCAGAAAATATAAAATTTTTATAAAAAATTAATTAATATTTTGAAAAAAATTACCTATGTTGAAACCATGATAATTCGATTCTGCTCTAGATTCCAAACAAACTACTTTCTAGTTTTGCGTTAATTCATTAACACGTTGTATCTTGACTATTATAAAAATGTAAATTTCAAAAAAGAATTTAGTTTGTTTGTTTGGGTGTTTGTTTGTTCGAGTATCACGCAAAAACTACTGAACCGATTTTGATGAAACTTTTTTTGTTTGGTAGCGTAACATCTGACTTAAAATCTGGCATATAATTTATGCGGACGAAGTCGCGGGTAAAAGCTCGTTTTAAATATCTCAAGATGCATTCGAGCGGGCGGGCCCTTAGCCCGACCCGAGGGCAGACTATTTCTGTACGCACTCGGCGACACATGTAACAGCGAAATTATTGCAATACTGAATGTAAACAAATTATCGAAGATACAGTTTTAATTTCTAAAATCCCGTCACATTTGTTTCTCTATATGACAAACATGCGCTTGTACAGGTGAAGGAGATATACCGTCAGATATTGTCGGCGGTGGAGTACATCCACGGACAGCGTCTGATCCACCGGGACCTGAAGCCGGGCAACATCCTGTTCGGGCTGAACGGGAGCGTGAAGGTCGGCGACTTCGGCCTCGTCACCGCCACGAGCGTTTACTCCAAGGACGGACAGACGCCCGAAACCGCCCGCGACGACTTGCACATACACACACGTGGAGTCGGTCAGTTAGATGCACTGTTGTTATGGCTGCACCGAGCCTATTGTGCTGCCCCCAATCGTATTTTTATAGGGGATCCGACAATTAGCCAAATTAGCAACTTTTAATCGAACGTTAAAACGCGCGCGATGTATCAAAAATTGTACTAAATACCAACAAGTGATGTCATCAACATTTCATTACTTTTTATAGTTCATCATGTTATTATAAATAATAGTAGATTATGTACCAAGGGGATAAAGCAGTGTCTTTCATCACGGGCGCGATATTGAATCCCGAGCGTAACGAGGGATTCAAGGGCTAACTCCCGAGCGTAGCGAGGAAGTAAGGAAGTTAAGACTAGAATCCTGAGTGAAGCGAGGGGTTCAAGCTCGCCCAAGATGAAAACACGTTTATCCCCGAGGACCATACTCTACTTTTCACACCCTCCGCGAGAAAATGAAAAGCAATACTGTTAGAAACCCAGGGGAGCGTGTAAATTATCTATGGTTAGAAACCAATTATTTTATTAGAGTTTATAACAAAGTATTAGAGTTCAATAGTATAGTATTTAGAAAACACTATTTTATTAAATTAAAATTGAAAGTAGATTTTGAAAGTCAAATCTGCAGTAGAAAGATGCGTGTCTCCATAGTAATTTTGACATTTTCAACTGCTGAACTCAGCGAATGAGATTCAAAAATCGCACTCCAGTTGTGGAAAGACAAAATGTAATATTTTTTTATTACTTTGTTCGTAGCAATAGGTACAGAGATATGCAGTATTCGCGCCTTTTTTTCTTTTTTTGTGTTCAATACTCGTGGTGGCCAGTTCAAATTTCGAATTAAGTTCTTTTTGGTGCAGGTCTCCATGATAAGTTTTCATACGAATTTTAAGTAAGGGTCGTAGTAACTATTAAATAATCTGTGGATGCGGTTCCATATTCAAATCTCATTATTGACCAGCGGGTTATAATGAAATTCAGTACAATATTATTGCCCGGCTAGTCCCAGGGCTATAATGACTTGCTTTAGGTTCGAGTTACATGACATATAATGTTCCATTTTCGAGCGGGTGGTGTGAAAAATATATTTTTCACCTCACATGCTCGGAAAGATTCTGTTTGTCATTCAAAATCAGAGTGCAAAAGTGCATTTTATCCTCTAGCGTGGAGTTTTTAAAATTCGAATCTTTCTATTCATTAAAGAAAAACAGCCTAAACAAGTTTTTTTTCATGCTATTTTCGTGCTGGCCAGTGCGATTATTCGAAAAATGAGGTTGGCGCATTGAAGTTTTCCTCGCTGTAGTGAGGTGAAAAGTTGTGTGTTGCGCTCGGCTGCAAAGTTATTCTGCGTCTCGTACCTTTGAAACTCTCGTGACGCTCAGGATTCTATATTTAAACCACTCGCTTCGCTCGTGGTTCAAGCCTAGAATCCTTCGCTTGCTCAGGTTTCAATACAAGTACTCGCGCCAAAAAGCAACTTTGCAGCCTTGCATAACAAATAACTATTATGCAGTCCGCTCCTCTATTAAACAATATTTAGAAAAAACAAGAATGTCACATTGTAGTCATTGCTAGTTTTCAATTTACTGCGGAGTAGTTATTATTTGTTTGTATAATGTTTGTAGTTATTATCTTTATAACCGCCAAAAGTGGCCACTTTTGGCGGTTTTAACGATAATAGCTACAAGCATTAAACATAATAATCCATGTTACGATAAATTGAAAGCTACAATGTTTGGCATTCTTGTTTTTTGGAAATATTGTTTAATTGTTTAGAAATAAAGAAAATACGATTGGGAGCAGCACAATAAGCCTTAAGATAAAGTAACGTCACTTCTGTAGGCCTCACATGCCATCCCCGAGAAAACTATGAAAATTGAGATGTGCCTCCATCTTGATTATTTTACGTATGTATGCCAGAAAGAGCGCGCATGACGTTTTTCTCATTTAAACGCTTTGTCGTGGGTGGCATGCTAGCCGTGCTAGTATAAAATAATCCAAAGTATGTTTATTACCGCTTAAGAGGGCTATCGCAGTCCAGTGGCGCCCTCATCACATTAAAAAAGATTTCTCAATAAAGAAAGTCTAAATTAAAAAAGTGCTCAACAGATAAACTACAAAAGCCTTCAAGCTATTTTCATAGAATACTTTTATAGGTTTTTTAAAGGACTAAACATAAAAATTTTGAAAAAAGAAAAAAAACGGCCGCTTTTGTTTTTATTCGATACGAGCTTTTACCCGCGACTTCGTCCGCATAAATTATATACCAGATTTTAAGTCAGATGATAAGCTATCAAACAAAAAAGTTTCATCAAAATCGGTTCAGTAGTTTTTGCGTGATACTCGAACAAACATACACCCAAACAAACAAACAAACAAACAAACAAACAAACGACCAAACAAACAAACAAACAAACAAACAGACAGACAGACAAAAAGTCCAAAAATTTGTGATTTGGAATCAGGGACGCCTAAAAACCATATCGTAATCTTTTTTTTGTAAATATCTTCAATGTACAGACACACTTCTGTTACAGTTTTATAATAGTTTAGATTGTCTAAAAGTTGAATTTTTAGAACCTATAAAAGTATTGTATAACAATGGCTTGAAGGCTTTTGTAGTTTATCTGTTGAGCACTTTTTTAATTTAGGCTTTCTTTATTGAGAAATCTTTTTTAATGTGATGAGGGCGCCACTGGACTGCGATAGCCCTCTTAAAACTCGATCACTTGTCGTGATATCCCGATGGCGTATATGGCACGATTTCCCGTTGTCGGCTATGGCCAAAGGTTAACAGTCAGTGGCTGTCCTGGCAGGCACCGAGATGTATATGTCTCCGGAGCAGCTGCTGGGGCTGCAGTACGGGTCCAAAGTGGATATATACTCGCTGGGGCTGATCCTCATTGAGCTGTTGCACCCCTTCCGGACGGGAACAGAGCGCGCGCATTTCTTCTTCAAGGCCAAGAGTGGCCGCTATCCGCAGGACTTCCTTGAGTCACATGCTAAAGAGGTTCGCACCATTTTTTATTATGCAGGGTGAAATTGATATCATTAGCATTCCTTTAAACTAAGGGCTCTTACAGACGAGCGACACTTTGCTGTCGCGGTGGGTCGCAGAGCGTCGCGCTCATACATTTTACGGTCGCGCGACGGTTGCGCGACACACGGCGACCGCAAAGTGTCGCTCGTCTGTAAGCGCTCTAAGAGTCTACCCATCAAACTGAACAACTTTTACTATGGGAGCAAACCGATCGGAACAAAAAAAAATTTACTGTTTCATACTAAACTGCATTGCGGCAGTCATTGCCGCAGGATTTTTCGTTAGGTTGATTTTTAAGAGTGAAGAACCTACAAAAGACAATGCTGGTTTTGTATGGAAGGTGAAGTCTTTTTTCGCCTATTATTTTGGGGCGGCCATAAACCAAACATGAAGTAACAAACAAAACTTGTTATTACATGTACTTTTATCTCTAAATTTAGTCTAAACGGAGATATAGGCTTGAAGTTGTTATAGTATAAAATGTATGTAATGTGTTAAATATGTTATAAGATATTCATTACGTTGACTTCAAGCCTTGAGTGCCTTCAATGAGTTTTTCGGAATTTATGTACGATTTGTAACACCACTGGCTTTTCGGTGAAGGAAAACATCGTGAGGAAACCTGCATGCTTCAATTTCGAGGCATGTATTGTACCTACTGTCCATTACAAGTGGCGACGGGCTCACTCCCCGTCACACTGGACAGAGTTTCGGTACTAGTGAAACGTGGATGTTCTGAAGTTTCAGAATATCTCTGACTACCCCCTCGGGGAATATAGTCGTGAGCATATGCAACTTCAAGCCTTTATATCTCCGTTCGGACTGAGTTTATAGATATATTGGCCTCGATTCGGAGTGTACCACGACTAAACTAAACTAAATGTATTCCTGTCACTTTCTAAAATAAGATTAAGAAAAGAGACAGAAAACCAACAGCTGACTTTAGTGCTGTCAAAGTGACGTTAAATGCGCAAAATAAGATGCCATCATAATGTACGCCACCTTATTTAAGTCGTTTTTGGGCGTTTAACGTCACTTTGACAGCACTAAAGTCAGCTGTTGGTTTTCTGTCTCTTTTCTTAATCTTATTTTAGAAAGTGACAGGAATACATTTAGTTTAGTTTAGTCGTGGTACACTCCGAATCGAGGCCATTTGTCAAACAAGTTTTGGTTCGGACTAAAATATTCAAGTTTGGTTGACAAGCAGGCCATCCTCGCTAAAAGAAAAAGTCGAAATAAGAAAAGGCGCCAGCTTTAGGCATTGACTTATTGTTCTGCGCAGTCAAGTTGTTTGCCAAGTTCCTTGCCGGACATTATAATGATGATTGTGTATTGCAGGTGAAAGTGCTCAAGTTGATGCTGAGCGAAGACCCGGCGTCGCGCCCGACCGCGGCTGATCTGCGAGCCCGCGCGCCCCTCTTCGAGCCCAGGGACAAGAGGTGGCGTTACACTCTACTCTACCTACCGACCTAGCCTGTCTTACTTCATTATGTTGTGGATAAACAACCCCCGGGCCTATAGACAAAGTATCTTTCGATTAGCGTTAACGACAGCGGAAACCATAAAAAAATGTATGGGCTTGACGCACGCTTGACGTATGGTGGCGAAAGCAAACGTCAAAATGTATCGATCGGCAACATTGACTTACCAACTACTGGATGTAGGGTCCGCGCTCAAAAGTGTCCGAACCAAAAGAGCACGAAAACGTGAAATGAGAACCAATTACGCGACAGTCTTCGTTTGATTGGCCGACGGGGCGGCGCGCGCCTTGCCGCGATGGGGGAGTGGGATGGAAAAGAATTTCAGCACTTTCAATATTTTTTGTTGGTTTATATTACTATACACGTACTTAGGTTTGTGTAGGTGAGTTTCGGACACTTTTTTTTCGAGAATTTTGTACTAGACCCGGCGTCCATAGTATTCTAAGTTAATGATCGCCAATGTAAAATCCATACGTAGATAAAGAATTTAAGAGGGCTCCGAACGTCTAGTTTGTTTAACTGCCCTTGACGTTTTTTTATTTCTTAACGTTGGGGAATTTTCTGACAGCTAGTTAAAAACGTAGTTCAACATGCCTCCATAGATGGCATTGACATGACGTGGCTCCATGGCTCCATCCTCCTTACAAGCATAGAAACATGAAAATTGCAGGTTGCATGGCGGTCGGAATGTTCATCCTTCTTTCGTACGTCGATGTTTCGAACGGTAGGTTTGGCCCTTCAAACGTCAAAACACAAGTTTTGTATGAAAAATTGTACTAAATCATGAATAGTGTCGTCATTATTTTTCGTCATCGTTTCGATACTTTTTATAGTTTATCCTTTTATTAATAGTAGTATTCAAGCTACAGAATTAATGAAAATGTGAGTCTAGCATTATTTTGAAACGTATTTTTTTATTGACAAGATAAAACATATTTGATGCAGTCAACTTCCCAATTAAATAAAAACTCTTTTCAAATTTTCGTCGTCAGATTAGAAAGGGACAAACCTACCGTTGGAAACATCGACGAACGAAAGAAGGTTGAACATTAACGACCGCCAAGGAATATTTTCATGTTTCACCCATAAAGATATTAAGTATACCTTAGTTTCACCTGAAAAATTTTTCGTCTATGGTTTCACCGCTTTAAGGCAGTCTGTACTCCAGGGTATAGACAATACCTATTTCCATCTTCCTGCGTGGCCAAAGATAGTAATTTAGGCTAAAAGCATTTGACGAAATATTATTTCTTGTTTCGCTGCATTAAAAAAAGCATTTATTGTAATATTTTATTTGCAATTCAATAAAGTAGTATCCATCAACGCCATCTATCGAGCAATTTGGAACTACTTTTTTTCAGTAAATCCCCCATTGTACAACATTTAAAAAAAGCAAAGCATGTCACATAGTATTAATTGCTGGGTTTATAATTTTTTATTTATCAAGACACACGCTTAAGTTTGTTCCGAGAGCGCAAATGCGCGCTGCATACAAACGAAGTCTGGTGATATTTTCAATACTATCCAATTAAAGTCAATGAAATTTTTCAGAAACAATCTAGAAACTAATCCCTATGTGTGTATGAAGTCAGGTTTTAGTTAAAATATACAGTTTCAATGCTAGAATTAATTTAAGATTTGTATGGAAATCTTTGAGGCACTGTAACTTTAAAACTACATTTTAACGAAAATCTGACAACATAAAACCATAGAGATTAGTTTCTAGATTGTTTCTGAAAAATTTAAGCGAAAAATTCTTCGTCTATGCTTTAATTGGATAGTATTGAAAATATAATTTATTACCTTTGGCACTACTGCTTGGCACTACCATAGTGCCATGGGAAATTTTGCTTTCCCATGACACTACGTCTTTGATTGGCTCATTGGACGCATACAACAAAATTACCCGTGATCTACTTAATTACCCGTGGCACTACCATCCTGTGGATTTGGATCACCAGACTACGTTTGTATGGCCGAACCGCTCCGAATTATATTCCCTTAATGGCCGTGTACCTTTCTGTATACGGTTATAAACATAGAGTAAGAAGAGATGGCATATCGGCTTG
This sequence comes from Agonopterix subpropinquella, assembly GCA_922987775.1. Lineage (NCBI taxonomy): Eukaryota > Metazoa > Arthropoda > Insecta > Lepidoptera > Depressariidae > Agonopterix > Agonopterix subpropinquella. Next base: position 5,540,674 of record OV277694.1, on the reverse strand, counting down.
TTTCTATAGAAAATGTTGTCGCCAACAAAGGGGGTGAAAAGGGGGTGAGGGGAAGGGTTAACATTTAAATACGCTACTTCCCGCTATTATGACGTCAGGCCCAGTTGAGTATCTGTGCACAGTTCGATACAACATCTCTTCCCCAGGGGAGCGCGTTATTTTCTCTATGGTTATAAACCTCTTTCGACGGTCAGGCCAGGTTTAGATCTCGTGTTTCTCCGCCAGGAGTAAATCGTTTTTATCTATGTCGTGGTTTGTGTAAGTTGAAATCGCATCAATTTAATCAAGTTTACAAAAGAGTCAAATAAAAAAAAAAACGTTAAATCATCGTGTAGTGAACGGTTGTCCAGTGCTGTAGTTGTAAGTATAAATGTATTTATTATTATTCAATTTATCATTAACCACTGCCGCACAAAACAACGCTGTATATCAAAATTTTATTATTTTTAATTACTTACTCTGAGACATCGTGATGTGATAAAAGAACCTACCTAGATATCGTGGAAGTGGTTAGTCTGATAAAAATGCAGCAGTAACTCGGTTGTGTAACTTCAAGCATTTTCTCGAAACTACAAAAACGGTCCGCCGCGTTTTATTGTGAGGGTCAGGTTGTCTGGACTGGACCAAGCCGGCGATTCGATTTTTAAGCTATGCACGATTTAGTACCTATTTAGTACTATTTGGTACTCATCATCAAATATTCAGTACCTCGCTACAAACGGATAAAAATAGAAAAAAAACAGTGGTCCAGTCATCCTGACGGTCAGGTTGTCTGGACCATTTTCTTTTATCTAGTTGTAGTCCTCCTACATTTTTATATTTTTACGTGATGTTGATGATTTAGTACCGAATTAGTACAATCAATTTTTTTTTCCAGATTCCTTAGAAGCACAAAAAAAACTTTACTAGCATCTGAAAATCGAGGTCATGATCATGATCATGAGAGATATTTAACTTTAAACAATACTAAGTTTTAGTACGTATTAGGTACTAAATCGCCCTTTCGAGACCTTTAGAGATTTAGTACCTCGCTGTAATCCGAGAAAAAGAATAAAAACAGTGGTCCAGTCAGCCTGACGGTTAGGTTGTCTGGACTGTTTTTCATGTTGTCCATTTTATAGGTACTAAATATTTGATGATATGTACCACATGGTACTAAATCGTGTATAGCTTAAAAATCGAATCGCCGGCTTGGTCCAGACATTCTGATTCCTGACGCTCACGTATAAAGCAAACAGCAATTAGGCAAAATACGAACACGCTGCACACTTATCCACTCATCAGGAAGACTCCAAAACTATCCGAACCATGAGCTTGAATTTGAAATGTAGCACGGACGTTTCTTATGGCTTCTAAGTTCTTGCTATGAACGGATTTTTCGTAATTCATCTCCTAAGGGCTCTTACAGACGAGCGCCACTTTGCTGTCGCAGAGCGTCGCGCTCATACATTTTACGGTCGCGCGACACCCGGTGACCCCAAAGTGTCGCTCGTCTGTGAGAGCGCTAAGGGTGTGAGAATGGGGGGTGAGAGTTTATATGGGAATCCCGTTTAATATAATATTTTCTGCTTGAATAGGTGATGGTAACGCCTTAGATAAAGGGCCAAATATAGGGATAAATAAATTAATATGATGGCAACCGCTTTCCTTGCCATTACTGCAGTTCTGCTATTGAGATATTGAAACAGGTTGTCGTTTTATTTAATTCATAACTATTTCCATAAAAATAGTTTTTATCAACTCCCACGGGCTTTCTTCTGATTACACTTTTTGATTCAATACCTTCTGATACAAACTTCAAATGGCGCTACCATTTTCTGTATCTCAATGTTCTCACAATTCGTGATGTCACGTAAATAATGTGCCATTTCACTTTGAATTTGTTTGTTATTAACCTGTGTGTTCCCTCAACCCAAACCTTGTGGCGACTATGGCGTTCACATAATTATCGGTTTTTTTTTCAGTTCACATTCTAATATGACCCCAAAATGGTTCCTGCACAAAAATGATCCACATAGCGGATATAAATTACAGTGTGGAACTGACCCGGTAATTATTACTTATTTTTTTAGTCCTTTTTAGGTTTTGAGCGAGATTGAGTAGCTGAAAGAACACCGGAAATTGCAGTGACCAGAAAATATTATGAACAAAAACATCGCCAGGATATCGTTGCCGTTTAAAGCAGGATTATCACAGTCTCTTGTGCCATTATATTTGATCCGTGTTTGCAAGGCCGTTCCTTACTGTTTCTGTCCATCGAGCCGGTGCAGAGTAGGACAACAGAAGAAAAGCTTTTCATGATTTTTTTTTATTTATGGAATAAGTGCTAACATATTCGTAATCCCTTCCCATTTGAGATTTCGGCTCAGTGCCTGCTCTCAATACGTTCGCAATGCGACCATGTATAGATAGACGCATATGCGTCAGGGGGGGGGGTCGAATGTGTTAATCGAATTTCAAAAATGTCGAACGTTTCAGATGGAAACAAACAAAGGCATCAGAGACTCGCCGTTGCCTCAACGCACTGATGCTGAACAGAAGATAATCGCAAAGAAAATTGAGATTAGTGACGTGCTTAAAATATTGAGGAATCGTTCTGTAGAAGACAATCAGTGCGCCGTGATGTCGTCCTACTCTAACGAACTGCTACAGTATCAGATAGACAGAGTAAACAATAAGCAAACGGAGAAAAGTAAAGACGACGAATACTTTAACGCGTTTAGGAAATTCGCTTTGACCCTCAATTTCTACAGTCCACAAACTTATTCATATCTCCGTAGAAAGTTCAACCTGTTTTTGCCGAACCGCCGCATTCTATCACAGTGGTACCTTCAGCCCACCAGCGCGCCGGGTATCACGATACAATCTGTACAAATGATAAAAAGTCTAGGCAGCGGCAAAGATAGTTTCATTTGTCTTTCCTTCCATGAGAGACGCATCCGGGAGCATACGGAGCGCGAGTCGGACCGCTACCACGGCTACGTGAACTTCGGCAACGATCTGTACGGTGACTTCGTCGAGATCGCGAACGAGGCGCTGGTCGTCACTGCAAAGTCCTTGGGCTCTTTCTTGGAGCTCCCATTAGCATACTTTTTTGGAAGAAATTTCTCGGGAACCCAGAAAGCTAGACTCCTTAAGTCGTGCATCGACGTGTTAAGGTTTGAAAACATTAGAGTGATCTGCGTTATCGTCGACGGAACACCGACAAACGTGAACATGGCGTCGGTGCTAGGGGCCAACGTTGTTGTTCCTCCCTACGTTCCGCACTTTACCTACGGAAGAGACGAGTATTATTTGATCATAAAACCCTCGTTCCTCTCAAAACTGGCTACAAATCTATTCGCAACAGAAAGAGTTTTATTCCACGAAAATGAGATGATCGATTTTAAATACATCGTGAACTATTTCATGAAAAACGACAAGTTCAACGAACGCCAAATTACGGATTTAGAAATGTGGAATAGCGCTACCGCTTCTGGTATAGAATTCGCTCTAAAAGAGTCACAGTCACAAAACATCAACTGTATCCCTACAGTGACCTTCATACGAAACTTAAGTAATTTGTTATGTTTCATGCGGCGATGCCGATGTGATGACGAATCTCGAAGCGAGTGGATTAGGTTGTGCAATTATATTAGAAACATTAAGTTAAGAGATGGCGACTTTGTCGTAGACTCGCCGAGGAAGCTCGCTTTCAGTGGCTTGTTGTACAACGTGCACGCTTTAGAACGCCTGTATGAAGATTATAATCTGCTCCACGGTTACGATCTGCCCTATTGTAATCTACCCTACGATTGCCCTACGATCACTTCAATCGAGTCTCATTTCGATCTTCGGTATTCCCGACTTTCTGACTACACTGCGCGAGAAATGTCACGCCTTTACAACCAGTTTCTGCACTATTGGAGCCGCCTCAGTGGCGTATACAAAAGCAAGGAAGGAGGAGAAGGCGTACGATCTACACTTCCCTCAGCGGTTACGCGATCTTCTGTGAGAATAACACCGCATGAGACTGAGCAGTCGGGCGACATGAGGGGACGGTCTTAACTCATGAAGTTACACTACATCATATGCTATTGAGTATTTGTCGATCCTATTATAGTTCTCGTTATTATATATATTTTTAAAAAAGGGTGAAAAAATATGTAAAAATGTTGTTTAAGAGAAAGTGTTTTTTTAATTGCATTTTTTCTTTTAATTGTGGCATTTCTTTACGCCCAGTGATTATATTAAGAAAAATAAACTATTCAAATAAAATGACAAATAAAAAAATACAATGATTTTTAGTTCTATTTAATTTCCTGCTTATTTCTAAGTATGTGTTAAAATAATTATTGTACCTACCTACTGGTAAGACTGAATTGGGTACATAGTTGGAATGGTATATGAGTGATTGTATTTTTGGATGGCTGTATTGTTTAAATTTTTGTTTGAGCACGTAAAATAAACCCGTTGAAAAAAACTGAAAAAGTTTTGGCCTAATTTGTATTTATAGTGACTATTTGATACCTACTAATAAAAAATTGTTTAATTGTGGAAAACACAAAATGGAATGTTATGATTTTAGATAGATTTTGATTGTTGGATTGAATTAGGAGATTCAATTTTGTGTATTCATTAATTTTGTAATGTTTATAAATTACCGACTAGCATCAATGCAAAGGACTACAAAGTCAAATGCTGTTCTATCTAGTGAATAATAAAATACCAGCACTGGTAGCATGCCAACCCGCGATAGCCGTAAATACGGCTTTTTCACGTGTTTTATCTCGTTCGTTCGCGCGCAATAGAACGAGATAAAAGACGTGATAAAGCCGTATCACGGCTATCGCGGGTTGGCATGCTACCAGTGCTGATGACATTAAAGCCCTACCCGACAAGAGATTTTTGAAGAAGGTTAAAGAATTATTAATCGAACAGTGTCCCTATGACCTTAATGAGTTTCTTCAGTAGGAGTAAACAGTCTTCAATCTGAGTAAAGAAATGTGCAGGCGGATATTGGCCCCGATTCGGACTGTGCCACGACTTTGCTTAACTAAATTTATTCCTGTCACTTTCTAAAATAAGATTAAGAAAAGAGACAGAAAACCAACAGCTGACTTTAGTGCTGCCAAAGTGACGTTACACGCCCAAAAATTCCTTTAATAAGATGGCGTACTAAAGTCTGCTGTTGGTTTTCTGTCTCTTTTCTTAATCTTATTTTAGAAAGTGACAGGAATAAATTTAGTTAAGTCGTGGCACAGTCCGAATCGGGGCCATTGACTGTTATTATAATTATTAATTAATACCTACTGACATTCAATTGATTTTATGTGACATTTAAATTTGATTGTAGTAGCACAAGAGTAGTTTAATTTTAGTAGTTATTTGTCTGTTTATAGATCTTTGTTAATTGTCTGACATCTATTGTTTAAATCTCTTTTTATTTTCTTTTGCTTACGTTGATAAATTATAAAATACTTTTGTAATCTGTAAAATTACTATGCCCCTGGAGTAAAATTGTAGTGTGTCTAATACTCTGTACTTACCATCTGTAACCTATGCTACAATTTAAGGTAGAATAAGAAGAATTTAAGGTAAATAAATAAAATGAAATGAAATGTAAAGTAAATGTGATGTTATCGCATAAAGTTTTATTTATCATGTAATTTTTGTCTTAATTAATTTTGTACTGCATTTATGCTCATATTTATCTTAATATCTTAACTATTATAAAACTGTAACAGAAGTGTCTGTACAATGTACATTGAAGATATTTAAAAAAAAAATGATATGGTTTTTAGGCGTCCCTGATTCCAAATCTTTCGGATTTTTTGTCTGTCTGTTTATTTATTTGTTTGTGTTTTTGTTCGAGCATCACGCAATAACAACAGAACTGATATTGATGGAATTTTTTTTGTTTGCTTACTTAAAATCTGGTACCTACTTATATTAGTTTGCTTGTTTTGCCCCACAAGTGGGCATATCTGACTAACTGTCAAATTAGGCCAGCTTGACAGCAACTGGTCTACCTTGAGGCAACTGACTCCCATTATATAATTTCCCCTTATACAGGGTGAAATTGATATCATTGGCATCCTTTTAAACTAAGAGTCTACCCATCAAACTGAACAACTTTTACTATGGGAGCAAACCGATCGGAGCATCAACAAAATCTGCTGTTCCATACTAAACTGCAGTGCGTACTCGACTCAAATGTATGCAACAGCTGATTTTTTAATTGCTCCGATCTGTTTGTTCCCATAGTAAAAGTTGTTCAGTTTGATGTATAGACTCTTAGTTTAAAAGGATGCCAATGACATCAATTTCAACCTGTATAATTTGTGCGGCCGAAGTCGCGGGTAAACTCTAGTTAGGTACTTAAGTTTATATTGTTTCAACTGATCCTCGTATTAGGTCCAGCGTGGACTAACGATAGGCTATACACTCTTTATTCAACAAAAAATTAAGAAAAAGAGTTTGAAGGAATGTCCTACCCACGGGTTCTCACGTATGAACATATCATATCGCTTATTATAGATTGTTAGGAATATGATGTTAAAAGATTAATTCTGTCAAATAATTTGATAAGCCTTGCAAATAATCAAATGTAATTGTAAGCGCAAACAGTCCTTGCTATTTATTCTATGACGAGTAAGCGACAATGGTACTTATCCTTTTATTAACCGATTTTACAAATAAATGCAGACGCCAGTAGTCGGTCAAGAAAAGGGTAAATACCATTGCACTATGTACTATGTATTAAAGTATTAAATAATCAGTGCCTTAGTAGTAAATTAATTGTTTGTTTCCAATTTTTTGATATCTATAACTGAACGTCGATATAAGTCTGTATGTAGCAAATTAACAATACAACGTGCTAATGAATTAACGCAAAACTAGAAAACAGTTTGTTTAGAATCGAGAGCAGAATCGAATTATCATGGTTTCAACATAGGTAATTATTTTAAAAATATTAAATATTTTTTTTGCAAAATTTAAAATTTACTGAACCCGATGATGACAACCCACCGCACAGGTACACTCGCCCTACTTACTACCAAAACAAGATTATAAAAATGTATGCATGAGTACGTTAGCGCTTTCTTTCAGTGCTGAAATGATAACAAATAATTTTTGCCTCAAAACTTAAAATGCGAATAACATTAAATTTCAATTTTCAAAATAATGAAATTATTGTTGCAATCTAATTATTTTGTTATAAGTAAATCAGTTGGGGTGTATGAGGTTTTGCGCTAATATCCTATAAATATGAAAGTTTGTGACTAATGTATAATAATTACAAAAACGAGATAATTATAAAAAAAATTATGTATAAATAAAAAAAAAAGAAACCTAAATAAAATATAAAATACTTATACATTTTTTTAAAAATATAAAGTACTTATAGGTATGTATACAGGGTTAAAGTGATATCATTAGCATCCTTTTAAACTATGAGTCTACCCATCAAACTGAACAACTTTTACTATGGGAGCAAACCGATCGGGTATCGAATGCCTCTAATATACAAAGTCCTTCTTAATATGGTGACGGTTTTTTAAGGTGTTGATCAGACCATCAATCACCTACTTCAAACTGAACAACTTTTTCTATGGGACCAAGATCGAAATAGCGAAAAAAATATCAGCTGTCCCATACATTAGGATTGAGCACTGGTGCGATTTTTGAATGTCACCAGTGAGCTTGGACGGTTTTTGAATCTCAAACAAAAGCCTTCTCATACTTATGATAGTGGGAAAGGTTTCTCGTATTGAACTCATGGTTATGAGAAGTCACCGGTGAGATTAAAAAATGGGAAATCGGTGAATATCAGCCATTTTACTCAGCCGGTGACTTTCATAAATCGCACTCCAGGTTTACAGTTTTGTATGGAACAGCAGTTTTTTTCGCTATTTCGATAATTGTCCCATAGAGAAAGTTGTTCAGTTTGATGGTGTGACCATGATCATCCCCTTAAAAACGTCGTATAATAAGGACCCTTATTTCAAACTACAGGGTGAAATTGATATCATTGGCATCCTTTTAAACTAAGGGTCAGCGCACACCCAGCGTAAATCTGCTCGAGCATGCGCGAGCAGTTTTAATTGATTCAATTGATATTGAACTCTATTCCCATTGAAATAAAGTTGAAAATAGCTTGCAAGGGATTAAATCCCTGTAGCGTCTGTTCGAGTATGCTCGCGTATGCTCCTTGCGGCGACGCGAGCAGTCGCGAGCATGCTCGCGCATGCTCGAGCATGTTCGAGCATACGCCCGTGTCGATGCTTGCGATAAGTCGTAAGTGTTGCCACCTCGGCCGGTTTCGGACTAAATCTAGGATATTTTTTAACTACTTTAGCCCGAAAAGGGCGATTTACTACAGATAATATATAATAATCTAACTCTTTTTGAAAATACAAAGAAAATCTAAAAGGTCGAAGCAGATTTAGTAGGTTTTCAAATTGTTCATATTCCATTTTATTAGTATATAAAATAACTGTCCCTAGAGCTTTAAACCGTAACACAGCACAGGGCGTAGTATTTCCCAAATATAAGGGTCAGCGCACACCCAGCGTAAAACTGTTCGAGCATGCGCGAGCAGATTTCATTGATTCAATTGATAATGAACTCTATTCCCATTGAAATAAAGTCGAAAATAGCTTGCAAGTGGTTAAATCCCTTCAGCGTCTGTTCGAGTATGCTCGCGTATGCTCCTCGCGGCGACGGGAGCAGTCGCGAGCATGCTCGCGCATGCTCGAGCATGTTCGAGCATACGCCCGTGTCGATGCTTGCGATAAGTCGTAAGTGTTGCCACCTCGGCCGGTTTCGGACTAAATCTAGGATATTTTTTAACTACTTTAGCCCGAAAAGGGCGATTTACTACAGATAATATATAATAATCTAACTCTTTTTGAAAATACAAAGAAAATCTAAAAGGTCGAAGCAGATTTAGTAGGTTTTCAAATTGTTCATATTCCATTTTATTAGTATATAAAATAACTGTCCCTAGAGCTTTAAACCGTAACACAGCACAGGGCGTAGTATTTCCCAAATATAAGGGTCAGCGCACACCCAGCGTAAAACTGTTCGAGCATGCGCGAGCAGATTTCATTGATTCAATTGATAATGAACTCTATTCCCATTGAAATAAAGTCGAAAATAGCTTGCAAGTGGTTAAATCCCTTCAGCGTCTGTTCGAGTATGCTCGCGTATGCTCCTCGCGGCGACGGGAGCAGTCGCGAGCATGCTCGCGCATGCTCGAGCATGTTCGAGCATACGCCCGTGTCGATGCTTGCGATCCGTCGTAAGTGTTGCCGCCTCGGCCGGTTTTGGACTAAATCTAGCATATTTTTTAACTACTTTAGCCCGAAAAGGGCAATTTACTACAGATAATATTATATAATAATCGAACTCTTTTTGAAAATACAAAGAAAATCTAAAAGGTCAAAGCAGATTTAGTAGGTTTTCAAATTGTTCATATTTAATTTTATAGTACCTAGCCATAAAATAACTGTCCCTAGAACTTTAAACCGTAGCACAGCACAGGGCGTAGTATTTCCCAAATATAAGTAAATCTTTCTTGCCTCTTTTCATCTTATTGATATGCTCTTCTTGCTCCTCTTCCTTTGCTAGTAACCCAATAATTACCAAATCCCAGTCTACCATACTTTAAAATTGTTGTTATCGCACGTCTTTACTATAAAATATTGTAAACACAACGCAAAATTCACTACGTCAACTGTAGCAACACGGGAGCATCCGCGAGACTGTTCGAACACGCGCGAGCATGCTCCGCCGCTGCCGCCGGCGGATTTTGCCGCTAGGTGTGCGCGACTGCAAAGAACATGCTCGAGCATGCGCGAGCAGTTCTACGCTGGGTGTGCGCTGACCCTAAGTATATCTTTCTTGCCTCTTTTCATCTTATTGATGTGCTCTTCTTGCTCCTCTGCCTTTGCTAGTAACCTTTAATTACCAAATCCCAGTCTACCATACTTTAAAATTGTTGTTATCGCACGTCTTTACTATAAAATATTGTAAACACAACGGCAAAATTCACTACGTCAACTGTAGCAACACGGGAGCATCCGCGCGAGCATGCTCCGCCGCTGCCGCCGGCGGATTTTGCCGCTAGGTGTGCGCGACTGCAAAGAACATGCTCGAGCATGCGCGAGCAGTTCTACGCTGGGTGTGCGTGTTTCGGAGTTGGTCAAAGTTGTCCATTTTTTTTATTACTAGGGCGTTTAGTTTCACCCTGTATATTCTAGATTTAGCTCTTACCTTTTAGTATTTTATTTGCTATTCATTATTGTCGGCGACCGTATTTTAATTAGATAACGATCTAGTTGTTTGACCATATAACAGATATGAAAGTCAGAAATAAATGTGTACCTAGTGGCAAAATTGTTTTATTCATTGATTACCTAGGTACTTATATTTGCGACAGAGGTTGTTGTAGTTCTTTGTAGATTAATGTAAGCTAGGTAGCTACGTAAGTTGGATCGATTAGATTATAAATAAAAATCAATTATTAGTGGGTAGTTAAAATAACTTTTTCACACCACCCGCTCGAAAATGGAACATTATATGTCATGTAACTCGAACCTAAAGCAAGTCATTATAGCCCTGGGCCTAGCCGGGCAATAATATTGTACTGAATTTCATTATAACCCGCTGGTCAATAATGAGATTTGAATATGGAACCGCATTCACAGATTATGTAATAGTTACTACCATAGACATTATTATACTACCTTCCGGTTACTACGACCCTTACTTAAAATTCGTATGAAAACTTATCATGGAGACAGGCACCAAAAAGAACTTAATTCGAAATTCGAACTGGCCACCACGAGTATTGAACACAAAAAAAGAAAAAAAGGCGCGAACTGCGCGAATACTGCAAATCTCTGTAACTATTGCTACGAACAAAGTAAAAAAAAAATTACATTTTTAACCGACTTCAAAAAAGGAGGTTTCTCAATTCGACCGTATATATTTTTTCTTTCCACAACTGGAGTGCGATTTTTGAATCTCATTGGCTGAGTTCAGCAGTTGAAAATGTCAAAATTACTATGGAGATACGCATCTTTCTGCTGCTGATTTGACTTTCAAAAATGGCACTCCTGAAGTATGATTTTTGAAAGTCAAATCAGCAGTAGAAAGTTGCATATCTCCATAGTAATTTTGACATTTTGAACTGCTGAACTCAGCGAATGAGTTTCAAAAATCGCTCTCCTGGTCTAATTTTTCAAATATCTACTTTCACTTTGAATTTAATAAAATAGTGTTTTCTAAATACTATACTATTGAACTCTAATACTTGTTATAAACTCTAATAAAAGAATTGGTTTCTAACCATCGAGAATTTACACGCTCCCCTGGGTTTCTAACAGTATTTCTTTTTATTTTCTCGCGGAGGGTGTGAAAAGTAGAGTATGGTCCTCGGGGATAAACGTGTTTTCATCTTGGGCGAGCTTGAACCCCTCGCTTCACTCAGGATTCTAGTCTTAACTCCCTCGCTTCGCTCGGGAGTTAACTCTAAACTCCCTCGCTCCGCTCGGGAGTTAACCCTAGAATCCCTCGTTGCGCTCAGGATTCAATATCGCGCCCGTGATGAAAGACACTGCTTTATCCCCTTGGTACATAATCTACTATTTCATCACTCATACTCTGAAAGTAGGTTATTGTTTATCTAAGAAGCGGGTTGAAAGTGATACATTTCTTCCCTAGGGCGGAAAAGTAATTTAAAAAAATCTACGTCTATACTGAGCAAAGGCAGAAACCTATACAGCCACACTTCGATAACATTATATTAAAATTATAAATTTTTATAATTATTATAAACAGAAACATTTGAATTTAGTAATAATAACAATAATTTGTAACATTTCGATACTTTTGTATAAGTTATATGCATTTTGTTTTCTGGGTGAAGAAACAGGTGAAGAAAAAGTACCTAATTTAAAAAACAGGCTAGTTTAAAAAAAAAGGTTTTTCTTTTTTTCGCAAGACTGCGTTCAGGACCTTTGGGTGCGGTTGTTTTTTCAACTCGCACTATGGTAGAACGTTTTTCACCGAGGCTCTGAAGTGCGATTTTTGAACATCATATGAGCGAATCGGCAGTAGACAGATGCATAATCTCGTAGTAATTATGACATTTTCGACTGCCGAGTCGCTCGTATAATGTTCAAAAATCGCACTCCTGAACGGCGTTGGTGCGAAAATTTGCGGTCGGGGTGCACCTGGGGCGTAGGTTCGGAATGCAGCCTTGCGCGAAAAAGAAAAAAACTTGAAAAAAAAAAACGGAGGGAACAAAGATAAAATATAGGGAGGGAAAGCCACATGTTGCAAATTTTGCGGATCTTTTTCAAAACGTGTAAAAATCACTAGGGAAGTATATCTGTGTCACTCTAGCATCCACAATCTTCGTATGTTTTTTTTCTGCTTCCTTTCCTTTTTCTCGGGGACCAATGTCCCCGAGTGATTTTCAAACGTTTTGAAACGTAGCCTAAAATGAATTCATCGAGCGAATATCAATTCAGAAATTGCTTTTGCATTATCTGGTTTTGGTTAATTTCCTCGTAACTCGGGTGAAAGTACCCATTTCACACTCGAACTATGGGCGCCCCTCACGTTCGTTCGGGGCGCCAAACATCTCGTGTGAAATGGGTCACTTTCATCCCTTGGTTAACAATCTACTATTTCGTCCCGCTGCGCTAAACGAAGTTGCCGTTGTCCGCCTCCGTCGGGGGGAAACAAGTAGGGGAGAAGGAGGCAGCTTTGAACGCGGGAACATTTGAACAGTCGCAATAACTCGAGTAATTTGCGTCTAATATTCATAGGAATACATTTTTAGTGGTGCTAATACCAAATCCCACCTAGGTCATATGATAAACTGAGCGTTTGACAAGTGTCAAAAAAGTTAGAAGCCCTATTTGTTTTCAGTAGCTCAACCAAGCACATTTGCAGGTTTTAACTCCGTGGATTGAAGAATGTGGAGGATACAGATCTTTTTATCTTAAAAGATATTTCATTTAGCTTAGATGAAAGCTCTATATTATAGACATTTAATACGTTTTGAGAAAAAATACGATAACAAACTCAAACAAGATGGTAGAGGCAGATTTGAACAAAATTCGAGGGGTAGATTTGAAATTACCTATATGGGACAGCCGGGGCAGCTTAGAACGCATCCTAAACTGCCTCTTGGATTGTGCTCAAAGCTGTCCCATGTTACGTTGTGGGTAATTTATAAAATGCGTAATAAACCAATATAATTATTGAATACTGATTCACGAAACAATGTAGCTTTCCAAAGAAAACGTAAGCTACTCATTAAAACTCAAGATTTATGTGCATTATTATATATTTCAAAGGTACCCCATGCTGCTTCAATGTTCATTTTGAACGTTTCCATTTCGTCAGAAAAACACGAATAGCAGCTTTGTGTCTTCTTTCATCGTTTAAACAAAATAATTGTGTAAAGGGATAACTAAGGTACCTAATGGGTACCTAAGACGTTTGATTAAAAATTGTTCAAAGGTGCCTCCTTCTCCCCTATATCACAGTATAAGAAAGAGTATCTATGCCTTTGCTATGCCTATATTAACAAAGCTGCGTTCCGAACCTACACCCTATGAGCACCCAGAGTGCACCCCGAGCGCAACTTTTCGCACTAAACGCCGCGCCGTTCAGAGCCTCGGTGTAAGACGTTTTACTGTTTTACTATAGAGCGAGTTGAAAAAACAACCGCATAAAAAGGTGAACGCAGCTCAAGATATTAACCTCAGAAGTGCGATTTTTGAAAATCATACGAGCGACTTCGCAGTAGAAAATGTCAAAATTACTATGGAGATTATGCATCTTTCTACTGCCAAGTCGCTCGTATGATTTTCAAAAATCGCACTTCTGGTTGCAGTTGGGCTGCCATATCGCCAAAATTGCCGTCGCCGGACAAAGACATCAAAAACCCCGGACATTTAAGTAAAATCCGAAATTTTCCCCGGACAGCCACGATTTTTTTTATTTAAACCATATTCAGCTTAGGTCGTTGCTGTAGAATCTAAAATCATCTTTTTTTTTTTAAAGATACAAATAGGTTGTTGCAATATGAGCTAAAACCTAGCTGGAACGGGCGTATCAACCAACACGGTCTAAAAATGGAGCGAGCTCGAGATTTTGCAATACGACTAGATCGTTTCAATACAATATAAAGCCAGGAGCGAGCGAAGCGAACTCGAAATTTTGCAATAATATGACTAATATTGTTTAAACAAAATACAAAACCAAGAGCAAGCGAAGCGAGCTCGAGTTTTTGCCATATTATAGCGCATTTCCAGCTCATGCCGAAATCGAGGCCTTCTGTGTACGAAATTACAGCTGGAGCGAGCGAATCGAGCTCATAGTATTGGTACATAACAACTCGATTGTTAAGCTTACGCCGAAATCGAGTTCAGTTTTGTGGATGAAACGCTCTTCAAACTAGGACAAATCCGGGGAAACCCGGATGGATGGCAGCCCTAGGTTGCAGCAGCCAAACGCGAGTGGCTTAGTGATTACTTACTCAGTGGAGTGGCTGTCATAGATAGCAGATAGAAAGAATTTGGATCCAGAGCCGTAGTAATCTGGTAGTAATAAAAAAAGTCTCGCTGTCATATACAGTGCTACCAACACTCAGATGCCACTCCAATCCAACCCAACGGCAACGTTACGTTCCGGAAATAGGAATGAACCCGCAGGACCAGAAGTACAATCGGGAAGTAGCATCAATGGTACAAATACCTACCTAGCATAGCGATTTGGCATACATTGCCTGATTTGTTCTCTTTATTTTAGAGTGTAGGGATGAAAGCAAGCAATGTATGCCGAAATCGGCCATAAATGTTTTTTTCTTTTCTTTTTTAAATTTAGTTTCTAAAAAACTCGACAGATGACATGCTTATCGCTCCATAGCTCCATAGAGACGTAGGCGAGATCCTGTCAAAATCATGTCAAGACTGTGCCTGACTTTTTTTTAAAGGCCAAGGGATCGAGCCCATACAACCCTGTTGGACGTAAACAGTTTCATATTTTCGTTTAAATTGATTCGTAAATAATGAAATATTCAATCAAAAGATGCGTTGGCATCTTTTTGATCATCTTCTCGCTCTTTATTATTTTAAAGAAGCACTTTTTAAAATGTTGACATTTATTCGCACAGACCGTAACGCCATCTATCGATCCACTAGGAAACTAAAAGAAATGTCGTTCACCGCCCATCTGTTTTCTGTCATGTACGTCACTGTCACTGTCACTTTTCAAAAACAATTTTTCACGCTCAAATTTTTCTTTGCATTCAATCCAAATCCAACCAAAACAATATATAAAAAGCGCAAGGCCTCTTGAAATCCATTCGCAGCTCAACATTGCATTGGACTCTAGTTAGAACTGGAAAATCATTTCAGTAAATTTTGTTCGCTGTTAATAATGACTCAGGCACGACTGTCCTCTTGTATTCCCGTACCGCTTGATAATAAGCCGCTTCTTAGCGTTATCGAGAAGGCTAAAGACTGGGCCTTGATGCATGGCGTCGGAATGAGAGATCGGAAACACTTCACCAAAGATGCCATTCAGGTTAGTTTGTTTTAGATAATAATATGCTCACGACTATATTCCCCGAGTCTGAGATATTCTGGAACCTCAGAACATCAATGTCTCTCTAGTACCGCAACTCTGTCCAGTGTGACGGGGAGTGAGCCCGTCGCCACTTGTAATGGACAGTGGGTACAATACATGCCTCGAAATTGAAGCCTGCTGGGTCATGCTGGTTTCCTCACGATGTTTTGGTCAGAGTGTCATCTTTGTTTTCCTTCACCGAAAGGCCAGTGGCGTTTCAAATCGTAAATTTCCGAAAAACCTGAGTTGGCCTGGACGGGGATCGAACCATCGCCTCCTGCAAAACAGGCAAGGTTACTTGTCACTGGACTACCAAGGCTGTTCGTCAGTGTTTATGCATAAGCATATGCTCATGCATAAACATGACTGATTGAATATATTGACTATATTGATGACTATATTCCCCGAGGGGGTAGTCAGAGATATTCTGAAACTTCAGAACATCCACGTTTCACTAGTAGTACCGAAACTCTGTCCAGTGTGACGGGGAGTGAGCCCGTCGCCACTTGTAATGGACAGTAGGTACGATAAATGCCTCGAAATTGAAGCATGCAGGTTTCCTCACGATGTTTTCCTTCACCGAAAAGCCAGTGGTGTTACAAATCATACATAAATTCCGAAAAACTCATTGGTACGAGTCGTCCCGGACGGGGATCGAACCATCGCCTCCTGCACGGCAGGCAAGGTTACTCGCCACTGGACCACCACGGCACGGAAATTGATTATATAGATTGACAGCCGTGTAGCTCGGTTCTAAAATGGACCACCCTAATTCTTCTCATTCGTGTCGTATGAGGCTACTAAGGGAATAAAGTTTTTTATTTTTTTATTTATCATTAAATGGACTCTTGCTTGTGCGTTAGCACTGCATTTCCGCCAGTGTCAAGTATTTTATGGGAGAACCTATCCCAATCTCAGGGATTGTTTTTGGACAAGAACAAGAAGAGACTGAGGATTGCGGAGCCTCGTGGCAGGCAAAAACGCGACGCGTGAAACCACGCGAGACGTGTGCTCGGGTCAGTCCCTGCAACGTGACTCGAATAAAGTTTTGTCAATAAAATTTTTGCAGTGTTTATGTGGGCGAAATGCTAGCCACCTCTCCCCACTTGAAACTTCCTTCCATCCTGAGACTTAAAATGCTAAATGTGAGCATTGCTACAACTACATTCTTAAACAGAAAGTTGGTACCAGTTAAAGCTATGTTTCTGACCACCCCTAAAGGGGTTGAGGTCGTGAGTTTATGTATGTGTGTATGTTAAATTGATTTTTCTCAAACATGCTTGGAAATGTGAGCATTATTTTGACAACCGTCTTCGAGATAAATCGAAATTGCAGTACTGGCCCAATACATGCGCGCAGCGGCCGGCAATGTTGTATGAAAATCCATATCTGTCGTGTT
This sequence comes from Agonopterix subpropinquella, assembly GCA_922987775.1. NCBI lineage: Eukaryota > Metazoa > Arthropoda > Insecta > Lepidoptera > Depressariidae > Agonopterix > Agonopterix subpropinquella. Next base: position 5,523,639 of record OV277694.1, on the reverse strand, counting down.
TAGCGACCAAATAAATTACATACTAAACTCATATCTGTCGTGTAATTTAAAAATGGAACGATCTTTTTCTCCGAAACATGGCGACCAAGGAGGTAACTTATCAAAGGTTTTATTTAAATTTCGAACTGGCTTGCAAATAGAAAGCTGTTTATTGAAAAAAAAAAAAACTAATTTTTGTTTGATGTTCGTCATTGATTTTGAAAAGAGTTTTAATATTTACTGTTTTAATTTCCGCGCATTATTTGAGAAAAGTACTATACAAGCCTTGGCCACAACTAGGCATTGATGGACTTACGTATGTGTGCCTCGGCTTCGCCTTGGCCCACATTTACATGTTCGTCCATCAATGCCTCTGTTGCTGTCTAATATATAATAAATCTTTTTTAATGTGATGAGGGCGCCACTGCACTGTGATAGCCCTCTTAAAATCTGGCATATTATTTTTCGCGATTAAACTTTAGTGTATATTAGGACAGAATTTGATGGTATTTTAGTGAAAGAATTATAATAATCAGCACAATAAATAGTTTTCGAATCTTGAATAAATTAATTATATACCACAACCCGAATCAAATACATTTCATCAATTGGGCAGTCTTTTGTATAATTTTATTTTATATCTACATAATTTGTATTTCTCAATATTTTATGTGGATTGTATTAATTCTTGTGAAATAAATATTTTAAGGCGTAAACTGTTATTGTAGGCCTAACCTAAATATTTTTTTCGAAACAGATTGCACCATTCTGTCTTCTGCCTTCACCGTTTCCTCGCACGGAGTTCAACAAAGCCATTGAATTACAGCCCATATTAAATGAACTTATGCACAAGGTTAGTTACGTTACGAATATCTTCTTCGGCACATCTCCATGAGCGATATTTTCATAGTGAAATCCTCGCTTAGCCATCAAGATGGCCCAAGGAAAGATAAAATAGTACGGGCATAGTTAATACAGGCAAATCAGCCTGCGTAACGACAGAGGTGACAGAGGTGAGAGCGACACAGGTCACTTCTAAAAGTCTTTGAGTGAGATACTATGGAGATAATAAATAATAAATACAATACAAAATACTGGAAAGAGTGGCTAGACACAATTTTGAAAATCTGGCAAGTTTGGTTTCAAATGATGACATGGAAGAGCAGGTATTTTTGTGGTTATAGGTAAGAGGCGAAGTGATTTGCCCTTTATAGTACTATAGATTCCACAAAGTAAATTGAAAAAGAATGAGAATAAATGAAAAGAAGAGCACTAGAAATAATAGTTGTGGTTTTTATTTTTAAGTGAGGACATCTCTTATCCTATATCCGTATTCATCGCCATCATCATCTAAGCCTATAGACGTCCACTGCTGGACATGGGCCTCGCCCGCAGATCGCCACAACGACTTGTCCTTCGCTGCCCTCATCCAACGGGGTTCCCGCCGCCTTCACCAGGTCGTCGGTCCACCTTGTAGAGGTAGGGTAGGCCACCCACACTGCACCCCCTACATTACACGCCCTCCGCTAACATCTAGAGTACCTCGTCCCCCCAACGTCTCTGCCCCGCGGGCCAGTCGCGCACTAACTTTTCTGACTATGACATTGCTTAGGTATGCAATTTTTAATGTGTACAGGTCGCCCACGACGATGAATTTCTCCAGAACACGCTACAGAACGCGCTGCAAGTGGACGAGTTTACAGCTAGCTTGTACGACATATGGGTAAAAGTGAGAGAGGAAGGGATAGCCCAGGTGAATATACTTGCTGCTTACATCACAGACTTTCCCATTCATCTTCACTTGACGGGAGATTCGAGTTTTTATTCATGTGTTTAGTTTACTGGTTATTTTTTATGCAGTACCTATCTAAAAACCGTGTCCTACATAATCGATAAATCGGATCAATATTTGAAATTATTAATATATCTTTTTCATATTCGAAGGTATTCCATCCATACAGACATCTAAACCAGCTAGTTTGTGATAGTATATTGCATTTTACGAAAATCTGAATGGCTACTGTTGTCAAATTCAAATTTTTTTATTCAAAATAAAGAATAAAAATAGATAGATAGCAATCAATATATAGATAGCTTTTTGACGTCATTTTTTGACTCTACCACCGCGTCGGAAGGTGTTCCGTTGAGAGAAGATGCGGCCAGAAACTCTACAACACACATCTTTTCAACAAAACAAAATGTACAAAGTACAATTAAAATACAATATTGCATTACATAGTGTAAAATTGTCAAGACCAGACATATTGTTCATTCAAATAATCATCGAGTTTATAGTAACCTTTTTTACAGAGGACTTGTTTAACATGAGACTTAAACTTTTTGTCTGGTTGTAGGAAGCCTACCTTCAATATTGAATAAACAGAACCTGGCAAACGATGATCATGTTTTGTAAATTACCAGTAATTTAACTTCCCAAACAAAATATTTATAACACGAATCTCCCGTTTAGTTATTAAGGACTGAATTGCATCGGCAATGAAAGCAAAACTTTACACACAAAAAAGACGTTTAAATAAAGCTGTAATACAGTTTTTGATAAATACGCGGGCACTATTTTAACTTTAGTTAAAATAATGATCAGGAGTTCTTGTTTGTAATCATTTGACTTACAACTGAAGTACCTAATTACAAATGGTATAAAAAACCGTTTGTAATTAATTGAATTACAATTTTGGTAAATTACAAACGTGGTAAGAACACGTTTGCTACAAATCGAATTACACACGCGGTAAACGAAAATCTGTAAATTGTAAAGGTGCGAATTTGCCCGTGCACTGAGTTCCTTCACATTGCCAAATCATTTACATAAATCTATCCGGCATAGCCGTTATCGTTAGGCATGCTGCGGTCGGACATCATGCTTGAGTCAAGATGTCCCCACACGGAGAACAAATGCGCGAAGCACACGCCGTATTGCTCGTGGAAGCAGGTGGAAATCAACAGCATTGCGTCAGGATTCGGCCATCTCGGACCCGTCTCGAGGGAAATACAGAGGTAGATGGTTGGTTTTGACGGGTTGTGGCGTGATCATGAACTAGGGGCAGATGTGTATATTTTGATGAGCTGTTTAATGAGAAATATTTTAATAAACCGTTTGTTTTTAAATTACTAGGTAGCACGACAAAATGAGTTTCTGAAATGTAAAGTTTCTTACCTTAAACTTGTTAAATCAAGAATATTCTAGAAACCTTTTGACGACAAGTGGCCACAGCTTGCCCAGGATAGAGATGGTTGGAAGAGTAAAGGGGAGGCCTTTGGCCAACAGTGGGATAAAGCAGGCTAAAAAAAAAACTCATACAGTCCGTTATATTAATCGAATTTCATATTTCATAAACTTGAATAGTAGAAATAGAACGGAACTGAAAACCCCTAGTTCTTGATCATACTACTTTATAGGTCGGTCTAATATTAACATTTTGTAGTTCTTTAACTTGAACCATTCTTACTAGTTCCATTGTACAGTTCCGTTGGAATAAGTGAGGATGTTTTTTGTCATTATTATAACTAGACAAACGGATAAGTAAATAAAAAAAAATCTATTTAATAAATAATAAACAATGCAATAAACAACAACAAGAAAACAGCACACAACATTGCCCATTTGAACAGCTCGCCCTTTGTTTTGTTTTCTCAACGTTGTGTATTATTATTTATTATGTCTGTGTGTACTATAAAGTGTTATAATATAATAATAAAAAAATATATATTGTATTTTTTATTATTAAACAAAATAAGTTAAACTAAAATTATCGAAACATCGAAAAGCTACTTACTCTAAAGTTCGCCACTTTATTCACATAAAATTATGTAGTTTTCTTAATTTTTTATTATATTTTACTGTTTGAATTTCAAAACGCATACGATTTGAAAAAGAAAATTGCAGTGACGTTTGTCAAGTTATAATTATCGACATGAAATAATTTGTTATTTGGGAGTTTTGTTAAAATATTTGACCTTATAAAATATATGTATTATTTCATCTAACAGTTCATCCCTAAGTATGTTTTAATTATAGACATTACCTGCTACAAGGGCGTAATAGATCACTTTGACATGTGTCTGAAATTTACAATTACATTATAATTTAATCCAAAATGTCTGATTCTGGTCTAGAAAAACAAACTGGCAATGCAAAACATTGTTTTGTTCTCCCTTTCGCACTTATACTAGTGCCGTAAAGAACAATCTTCTCGCTTGCACACGTCTATTATGCTAGTATTGTCTATGGTTTTAACATCATTCAAATAATTTAACTCATTTTGTAAATAATGTAATCTAAGTTTAGTGCTATTCCGTTGATTGAATGTAGTTAGAATTAAATTAAGTAAGTTGCACTAAGTACTAAATAGTATGCATAAAAATGTGTAAATACACAAATATATTGTAAAAAAAGGGTGTTGTTAGCGGTGATGGAAAGCTATTTTTAAATGAGACAATTTGATTATTCTCTTTTTTTTTATAAGAATAGGAAATAGTAAGTAAGATTTTATGGCTAACCCTAATTCTATACATAGGGGGAAGCGCGCTCCATACAAACGAAGTCTGGTTATATTTTCAATACTAACCAATTAAAGTCAATGAATATTTTCAGAAACATCAAACAATCTAGAAACTAATCTCTATGCTTGTATATTGTCAGATTTTCTTTAAAATATAATACTAGAATTAAATTAAGATTTGCATGGAAATCGTTGAGGCACTGATACTTTAAAAATTAAAACTAATTATACATTTTAACTAAAATCTGACAATAAACAAGCATAGAGATTAGTTACTAATTACTATACAGGGTGTAACAAAACACCCTAGTAATACTTAAAGGGGTGCTTCAGACCACGAAACTGAACAATTTTCACTATGGAGCCAACTTCGAAATCTGCAGTACCGACTCCACTAAAATGTATGCGATAGCTGATTTTTATTTTCGCGATTTCGAAGTAGGCTCCATAGTGAAAGTTGTTCAGTTTCATGGTCTGAAGCTATAAGTATTACTAGGGTGTTTTGTTATACCCTGTATTGTTCCTGAAAAATTTTATTGACTTTAGGTAATTGGTTAGTATTGAAAATATAACTAGACTTAGTTTGTATGGAGCGCGCTCCGAATTATATCCTCTTAAATATTCTAATACTACAACGTGTTAATGAAATAGCGCAAAACCTCATATACCCCAACTGATTAATAACAAAATAATTAGATTGAAACAATAATTTAATTATTTTGATAGTTAAAATTTAAAGTTTTTCGCATTTTAAGTTTTGGGGCAAAAATGATTTCTTATCATTTCAGCACTGAAAGAAAGCGCTAACGTACTCATGGATACATTTTTATAATCTTGTTTTGGTAGTTAGTAGGGTGGGTGTGCCCGTGCGGTGGGTTGACATCGGGTTCAGAAAATTTTAAATTTTTCAAACAAATTATTTAATATTTTGAAAAAAATTACCTATGTTGAAAACATGATATTTCGACTCTGTTCTCGATTCTAAACAAACTACTTTCTAGTTTTGCGTTAATTCATTAACACGTTGTATAAATTGATGGAAACGTAAAGGTACCAATAGCTAGAAAGATAGTAAGAATAATCTCGTATGGGGAAATCCAGGAATCCAGGGGGTGGATAGGTAGGATTTATTATTCCATACTGAGCCCTGGAGTGCGATTTTTGAAACTCATTCGCTGAGCTCAGCCGTTGAAAATGTCAAAATTACTACGGAGATAAGCATCTTTCTACTGCTGATTTGACTTTCAAAAATCGCACTCCTGAAGTATGATTTTTGAAAGTCAAATCAGCAGTAGAAAGATGCGTATCTCCATACATTTTCAACTGCTGATTTCAACGTATGAGATTCAAAAATCGCACTCCAGGAGTGCGATTTTTGAATCTCATTCGCTGAGTTCAGCAGTTGTAAATGTCAAAATTACTACAGAGATAAGCATCTTTCTACTGCTGATTTGACTTTCAAAAATCGCACTCCTGAAATATCTCCATAGTAATTTTGACATTTTCAACTGCTGAGTTCAACGAATGAGTTTCAAAAATCGCACTCCAGGCGGTCATTCATGACCGGATAAAATGTCCGCCGTATGCGCAGCGCCTTATTCGTGAGACTCTGGAAGTTGGACCTTTAGTGGCTTAGGAAGATTTTTTTAAGTAATCAAATCACTGGATCGATTTAAATGAAGCAATAAATCTTTGCTCAATCCAAATATTCGGCCAGTGTTGAAAACACACTTTCCCTTTGGTCGCGGTTCGTAAACAAATGCAACAGTCAACGGCTGTTTTTGTCTTATTTGAGTTGAATATAACATTTAAACTATTTGTTTATATCACGGTTGAATCAACTGTGAAATCAGAATATTATCAACTTTGAGACAATGTCCGAGATATTCATTTATTTAATCACTAGATGACCGCGGCGAACTTCGTACCGGCTTAGAATCTTCCCGACACACACTTGGCCGTTTTTTTAGCCTATGTTCATCACGGATAATGTGGCATTCTAATGGTGAAATAATTATTCAGATCGGTCCTGTAGTTTCGGAGCCTATTCAATACAATTCTTCTATTCAAATCTTTCCTCTTTATAAATTCAAAAAAATAAAAAAATGAAGTCAAATTTTAAACAGTTCTAAAAATGTATGAATAATCTACAACGTGTTAATGAATTAACGCAAAACTAGAAAGTAGTTTGTTTAGAATCGAGAGCAGAATCGAATTATCATGGTTTCAACATAGGTAATTTGTTTCAAAATATTAAATAATTTTTTTGCAAAATTTAAAATTTTCTGAACCCGGTGTCAACCCACCGCACGGGAACACTCACCCTACTTACTACCAAAACAAGATTATAAAAATGTATCCATGAGTACGTTAGCGCTTTCTTTCAGTGCTGAAATGATAACAAATCATTTTTGCCTCAAAACTTAAAATGCGACTAACTTTAAATTTTAATTATCAAAATAATGAAATTATTGTTGCAATCTAATTATTTTGTTATAAATCAGTTGGGGTGTATGAGGTTTTGCGCTAATTCATTAACACGTTGTATATGTACTTTGTTTCTATTCCATGATAGTGTCTATTTAGTAACAAAGCATTCTATTATGATTATGAAAGTGACAAACAGTTTTGTTTGTATACATTAATTGCAGAGCCATTAACATCCTTGTTTAGTGACAATATTTGTATAATTTAATTAAAACAATAATGCTTTGTCATCTTTAATGATATACCTATACACAGCTGGTTTTTAATTACCTACTAACAACATTTTAAGTGTGTATTCAGACAATGAAACCATACAACTCTTCCTAAGAAACATGTGTCGAATAATGAGAAATTTTGTTAGATCTCCCAAAGTCCGGATCAACCGATCGATTTTCTATAGGAGGTCCAAAATATTTATCGTTTATCGACCCACGGTCTTTAGGTAAAGTTGCTTAGTTTCATTGTCTGAATACACACTTACAATTTTGTTTTTAATTAAAAACTAGTGGTTTATATCACAAGTTGAACATTACTACAACAATATTACATTATTTACACGTGGATTTTCGTTTGAAGTTTGAAAAGTAGGTATTTAAATTCAACCACAATCGTTTGTCACACGATGATTGATTTTATTACTCGCTACGTAAATTACCGCAAAAAGAAACATTTCTCAGCTCAAAATCTTTGTTTTCTCACTATGTAATAATTACTTACCGTGATAAAATGTACAGTCGATTTTCTATTTTTTCTATAATGAAACACATTACCATTGTACTTGTTGTTGATTGGCTTAAAAAAAATATAATAATATAAAAATTAAGGAGGATAAGTTAATTAATATTAACCAATCAGAGATCCGACCGAGATCGGCCGAGCTCCTGATTGGTTAATATTTACACAGCTACACAGCTCGCACAGCCAGCTCGCGTCAATGGACAGGCAGCCTTATCCTTGCAGCGGCAGCGCTCGGATTAGGATATTCATTGGAAAAACTATGTAAAAGGAATGGCTTCTATACAAATATTCGCCTATCCACCCCCTGGATACCTGCTTCTTTTTTCTATCAAATGGGATACATACAGGTTGAAATTGATATCATTAGCATCCTTTTAAACTAAGAGTCTACCCATCAAACTGAACAACTTTTACTATGGGAGCAAACCGACCGGAGCAACAAAAAAATCTGCTGTTCCATACTAAACTGCAGTGCGTACTCGACTCAAATGTATGCAACAGAAGATTTTTTTTGCTCCGATCGGTTTGCCCCCATAGTAAAAGTTGTTCAGTTCGATGAGTAGACTCTTAGTTTAAAAGGATGCTCATGAAATCAATTTCACCCTGTATATCTAGCTATTATATTCGTTGTTTCGACCAATTCCATTTCTACAATCTAATTAGTAAAAACAATGGATGATTAAACCATACTTTATTACAATTTATGAGCGATCCCTGTAATCACTATAGGTACATATGTATACAGGGTGTTAGGGTAAACAGTTGCATTACTTTAAGAGGTGATTCTACCTACGATATTGAACAACTTTCCCTAAGAAACCTATAGGGAATTCGTAATAAAATTTTGGACTTCCCATACTACCTAACTAAACTGCAATCAGCTGAATCGAACATTTGTATGAAAAGTAGAAATAAAAATTACAAAGGTCATTGGGTGAAATCTGACCCAGCTAACTAAATTTTTCCTACAAAAACCAAATTGGTTTTAAAATGTAGTAGTTTAGTATTAACCCACATTCCATTTTATGTAGTTATTTATATTTTAAACCATGGGAAAATGTACCTACTATAATACTAAAATGTATAAAATGTCTAAAAATGTTCAAAATGTACGAAAATGTACAAAATTAACAAAATATACTAAAATGTACTAAATGTACTAAAATGTACTAATATGTACAAAATGTAAGAAAATGTATTAAATTTAGAGAAAGTTGTTCAGTATCATTTGTACAATCGCCCCGTAATTCAACTGTTTAACCTAACATAAAATTGTTCACATTACGTAGTTAGTTAAAATTTAATATACACTTTATGCTGTAGGACATCAAGACATGAATGACAAACCTGTTTACTTTACAAATATGTTATTTAGATTATACTGTGACGATGAATGTTGTTAATGTTATGAAATGGGTTATTCATATTAGTTTTAATAATTATATGTTTTATCCTTATGATATGAATAGTTACGGTTTTGTTTCTTTGTTTTGTGTTACATTAGTTCAGCCCCTCTAGTATGACTTTTCTATACCTCTTGCTGCGATAAGTATTATGAAAAAAAACCGAGACGCACGAAAGTAGAGTAATCATACTAGGTCAGTGCTATTTTTGAAAGTCACACATCCTAATTCGTATACGAATAATGCATAAAAGACATTGCCCACGTTACGAAGTGCCAGCGTTGCGATTCGCCAGCTCGTTTCGCAGCTAGCGAATGTGTATGATCAAAAAGAACAATACAAATCGTATGATAGCTAAAATTATACACAGGGTAGGAGGAATATCGTGCTTCCCAAAGAAATGAAAATTATCCTTTTCTATGGTGGCATTTCTTATAAAATCTCGTTCGTAGCGTTCTCCTTTTACAGTTTGGCAAGTTTGGCAACACTTTCGTATGCGAATTAAGATGTGTGACATTAAAAAATACCAAGCATTCCAGGGATGTTAATAACAATACAGGGTGTACAATAAAATGGGACAGCTACTTAAAGGGGTGCTTCAGACCATCAAACTGAACAACTTTCTCTATGGGACCAATATCGAAATCGCGAAAAAAAAATCTGCTGTCCCATACATTTCAGTCGAGTTACGTTTGCAGTTTTGCATGGGAGAGCGGATTTTTTTTTCGCGATTTCGATATTGGTCCCATGGAGAAAGTTGTTCAGTTTGATGGTCTGAAGCACCCCTTTGAGTAGCTGTCCCATTTTATTGTACACCCTGTATAAAGAAGAGGGACTATCGGTTTCTGTATTGTGAAAATAATTTTTGAATCATAATATATCGTAAAAATAATTAGGTAGAAAGAAATGAAACATGAAACTATTAGAAATAATTGAGCTCTTAAATAAATCCATGCCATTGGGAGTATGTCCTTTGTACAAAGAAAACAGTTGTGTCAGGGATGATCCCTTTCGGTTAGATTAATTCTTGATATTGAGAGAAAGGGATGCGGATAATTCAAAGCCTAGCGTATGAAAATTTAGGACCGTTTTCGTATGAAGGACTAGATTTAGGTTCATTTAGTCATTTCATTTAACATAGATTATAAACATAATATATTTTAAGTTTAACAACACATGTCACAACTGTAATTAAAAATACAAATTCAATGATTTTGTAACAATTGTAATCGAGGTGTACTATTTTTCATTTGTGGTCGTCAACATTAAAAGAGACCGAAGGGGCTTTTGAAAGGACAGTCGTCGTGTCGTATTTTTTCGTTCCGAGTGAAATTAAATCATCAAACAAAACATTAGTAATGTCCAAAGGTCCCTTTTGATTTTAAAATTTACTACTAAACTTTATTGGAAATGTTTTTGTATAAATAATGATACCAATTAATAGCCACATTTGTTTGTAACACCCAACATGGCAACACTAAAAAAACAAAGTTACAAAACATCAACAGGGAAACACTAAAAGTAACCAGCCTACCCAACAATGATGTTTACACGTAGGTAAATAAATATTAAACGTTTTACAGTCTGCAAGCCTCGGACTCTTCAGATCGGACTACTTGATGCAACAGCCGGACAATCGAATTAAACAAGTGGAGTTCAATACGATTGCTTCGAGTTTTGGCGCCATCACATCGAATCTGCCCGCTATGAATCGGTACTGACAGATTTTGAGCGGCCTTGGTGTGAGATGCCTTCTTGAACGTTTTGGACACTTTTTCTATAAAATTAATTAATCATTAGTGATTATGTAATAGTGCCTCGGGAGATTACAAGGACAATAGAATCACGTAAAATTTTGATTTTGGCGCAGCCGGTAGGATTTTCTACTCACTGTTTTCTATTTCAATAAGAAAATCTAATTGATATGAACACAAAATTAAACCTGAAAATTACTTGTTATTAATATTTTGGAAGCTACTTTTTTATGTTTAAATCTTATGATTTTCATATTGAAATATTTGTAGTAATAATACAGATCCGTTGCGTCACTATCATATATCATTATACGTTTGTGATATTTAATGTTCTATATAATGTATTATATACAGTGACCTTCTTAATATGCTGACCGTTTTTTAAGAAGATGTTCTGAACGTCAAACTGAACAACTTTCTCTATGGGACAAATATCGAAATCGTAAAAATCTGCTGTCCCATTCATTAGGTTCGAGTAGGTTTGCAGTTTTGTATGGAACAGCTGATTTTTTTCGCGATTTTGACGTTGGTGCCATAGAGAAAATTGTTCAGTTTGAAGGTCTGGAGTGCGATTTTTGAAACTCATTCTTTGAACTCAGCAGTTGAAAATGTCAATATTACTATGGAGATGTGCATCTTTCTACTACTGATTTGACATTAAAAAATCATACAGCAGGAGTGCGATTTTTGAAAGTCAAATCTCCATAATAATATTGGCATTTTCAACTGCTGAGTTCAATAAATGAGTTTCAAAAATCGCATTCCTGATCATCCGCTGAAAAAAGGGTCAGCATATTAAGAAGGTCTATCATTATACGGTTGTGATATTTTAACGTTCTTTATATAAAGTGTCTGAAACTGTCCAAGAAAGAAATAAACTGACTATGATTCTACTGCCTTAACCTTTGAACTGCCGAAAGCGTAGATCTACGCGATGAATATTTGATGTTTTATTATCTGGAACTGCGGCAGTCAAAAGTCCAAAAATATTCGGCCATTTTGTGTTTTCGACATTTCATACGAAGAAAACTCAAAACGTTGGACCTATTTCGAGGGTATTCTCACACCAAAGCAGCTTTTGTGTTCAGTCAACGTCTCTCATGTGACTGCTCTATCTTCCTTGCACGCTATACATCCATCTCTATCACTCAAATCACGCTTTTTTCGTTTGTTTTTTTTTATTGTTGTTGCACTTTTTTTGCTAGTATTGCACGTAGCTTATTTTTAACAACAAATTGGGCTTAGCCGAATAAAAATAATTCCCTTTTTTATTAGTTAAAAAAAGTCATGTTGGTTTGCGTGCATGTATTTTTTTTTAGTTTTTTTTTTAAATGCTTTTGTAGCACTTGAGAGATGTTCCCTGTCAGTCCATTTGTCGGTTTTTAATTTAAAAAATTAAGTGTCAAATCTGTCCACACTTGAATGTTGTGTATTTCTATCCAAATCGTTGGTGGGTATGGCTCGGGTACACATCTTTCAAAAGTTATTTGTGCTTAAATTCATCACTGTACACCCGCACAGAAATGTCATTCATGTCTTTTAAGGTTTTTTTTTTACTGGTGGGGGAAGGTTAAGTTTGTTCTTTCGGAGTCTTCTGTCAGACTGGGATTATGAGAGTTATAATATCACTTTAAGGCCTTTACACACCGAAGCTGCCGACACAGCCTGAAGAAACTAATTGTGTCGGCAGGTTCGGTGTATTAGACCTTTATATTCACATGAAACATAATAAACTCACGACTGTTATCCGTTGAGGGGTGGTCAGAATTTTTTTTCTACTACAACCTTTATTTTTATTGCAGTTGTATCCAATTTTTTGTGTAAGGTTTCCATATTTTTTATTTTTTTAATACTTATCCTGGGTGATTTTTTAATCCCATTCCAAATTTTCATGGGTGATTCAGACTTCAAACTGAACAATTTTTACTATAAGAGCAAACGTAAAATCGCAAATAAAATTAGCTGTTCCATACTAAACTGCAATGCCTACTCGACTCAAATGTATGATGTTATTTGTTATTTCACGTTTGCTACAACAGTAAAAATTGTTGAGTTCGATGGTCTGAACCACTCCTGAAAATTTGTAAAGTGATAACAAAATCACCTTGTAGAAGCCGTGGTGGTCTAGTGGCGAGTAACCATGCCTGCCGTGCAGGAGGCCATGGTTCGATCCCCGTCCAAGCTGACCGTGCCAATTAGTTTTTCAGAATTCATGTACACTTTGTAACACCACTGACTTTTCGGTGAAGGAAAAACATCGCGAGGAAACCTGCATGCTTCGATTTCGAGGTGTGTACCAACTGTCTATAATAATAGGCGACGAGCTCACTACCTGTCACGCTGGACAGAGTTTGGTACTACTAATGAGATGTGGATGTTCTGAGTTTTCAGAATTTATCTGACTGCCCTCTCGGGGAATGTCGTCGGTCGATTGCTGTTTTGTATGGAACAGCAGATATTTCTTTCGCGATTTCGACTTTTGTCCCATAGAGAAAGATGTCCAGTTTCATGGTTTGATCATCCTCTTAAAAACCGTATGTATAAGGACCCTGTATTATACAGGGTGTAAAATTTAATGGGACACTTACTTAAAGGGGTGTTTCAGACCATCAAACTGAACAACTTTAACTATGGGACCAACACGAAAATCGCGAAAAAAAAAACAGCTATCCCATACAAAACTGCAACCATAACTCGACTGAAATGTATGGGACAGCAGATTTTTTTTCGCGATTTTGGTATTGGTCCACTAGAGAAAGTTGTTCAGTTTGATGGTCTGAAGCACCTCTTTAAGTAAGTGTCCCATTTATTTTTATACCATGTAGAGTGTTTTGCCACTTGACGTATGTCATGGCGACGCGACGGGCTCACTAAGGGTTGAACCTCATCTGGCAGCATCGCATCGCTTTTTTCTGTCGCTCCATCCTCTTCTGTCACTCAGGAACGTCATTTGCTGGAGCAAATAAGATAGACGGAACGCGATCCCGCGCGGCGATGCAGCGGCGTGCTGTCGCGTTCCGTCTACCTTATTTGCTCTAGCAAATGATGTTTCTGAGTGACAGAAAATGATGGAGCGACGGAAAAAGGCGATGCGGTGCTGCCAGATGAGGTTCAACCCTAACACTGCACTGGAGAGAGTTTGGCCACTGGTGAAATATGGATATTTATAGTATCCTAAAAGAATGTATCTGACTACCCACGGGGAATATAGTCGTGAGCATATGCTTATGCTTTATTGATATTTTGGTCGACATTTGCTTATTGTTTGTATCAAAGTGATCTTGTTTTTACTACAGCACTTCCATCACATTGCGACAGCCTTTTTGTGTCCGTAACTTTAGCAAATACAAAATTCGATGCTCTTTTTAATTTAAAAATAGGTCATCATTTAGAGCGTAAAGGACAATGCGCCATTTGAGCCGACTTTTACTACTGTTGGACATTGGTACCGATTCGGACTGTGCCACGACTTAACTTAACTAAATTTATTCCTGTCACTTTCTAAAATAAGATTAAGAAAAGAGACCAACAGCTGACTTTAGTGCTGTCAAAGTGACGTTACACGCCCAAAATAAGATGCCATCATAATGTACGCCATCTTATTTAAAGCGTTTTTGGGCGTGTAACGTCACATTGACAGCACTAAAGTCAGTTGGTTTTCTGTCTCTTTTCTTAATTGTATTTTAGAAAGTGACAGGAATAAATTTAGTTAAGTCGTGGCTCAGTCCGAATCGAGGCCAATGTTGGTAAAGTGGGCAAAACAGTAGATGTTTGGTTTTACCAGATTACATCTACAGGATGTTAGGGTAAACAGTTGCATTACTTTAAGGGGTGACTGTACCCATGATACTTAACAACTTTCCCTGAGAAACCTATAGGTAATTCACAAAAAAAATTTGGACTTTCCATACTAAATGCAATCAGCTGATCAAACGTCTGTATGAAAAGTCGTTTTTCTTGCGAATTTCCTATATGTTTCTTAGGGAAAGTTGTTCAGTATCATGGGTACAATCACCAAGTAATGCAACTGTTTACCCTTACATCCTGTATATAGGGTCCTTTTTAATATACTGACACTTTTTTAAGAGGATGATCAGACCGTCAAACTGAACAACTTTCTCTACGGCACCAACACGAAATCGCGAAAAAAAAACCGCTCCTCCATACAAAACTGCAAACCTACTCGAGCAAAATGTATGGGACAGCAGATTTTTTTTCGCTATTTCGATGTTAGTCCCATAGAGAAAGTTGTTCAATTTGATAGTCTGAGCATGCCCTTAAAAAAGTGTCAGCATATTAAGAAGGACCCTGTATGAGCACTATACTACGAGCGCCATCTATCACTTTTTCCGTACCAACCTTGAAATCGCCACATTAAAAAGATATTTTGTGTTTGTGTCATTGATTCACAGTGTTGTATGATTTATTAAGAAGTAGTCATCACCTAATGGTTGTTTAAAAATGCACGTAGCATGTATCTGTTTGCCGTATTTGTGTTGATGAGTAAACAAACTCTAGTGTAGTTAAACAACATGTTAACGGCATAACCGAAACCACAGATTATTCAATAGTTACTACTGTAACAGATAACGCAATCTCCCGATTTCTCGCGCTTCTAATTTCGAATTTGCTTTAGGAACGACGAAAAAAAAATGCGCCTTATGGCAATGGGTGACAGCCTGTGTCTCATGAGATACAAGGCGACGTATGTATGAGCAGACCCTCTAGCATGATTTCTCTACTTGCGCGCGACTCGGCTTTTTTCCATACTACCTACAAGTCGCGGCAAGCGCGCTTTCGCTCTCCGAAAAACGCGGGAACTGGAGTGCGATTTTTGAAAGTCATTCTTTGAACTCAGCAGTTGTAAATTTCAAAATTACTATGTAAATAAGCATCTTTCTACTGCTGATTTGACTTTAAAAAATCGCACTCCTGAAGTATGATTTTTGAAAGTCAAATCAGCAGAAGAAAGATGCGTATCTCCATAGTAATTTTGGCATTTTCAACTGCTGAACTCAGCGAATGAGATTCAAAAATCGCACTGCTGGTTATTTTGTTTGCAGCGAAGACGCGTCGCGCGCGTGTAGAGAAATCATACTAGACGTAGACGTGCAGCTGTCAAACGCGAGTGACGGAGCACTGTCGAAACTGAAAAAATAGTTTATTCAGAATCGTGATTGTACTCTTAAATATTCCGTGATCGAGAGTAGAATCACAGTCATTACGTCACCTTTGGCGATAACATAGTAGTGACACAGTATAAGACACTAATCCATCTTCATACAATGGTACCAAACGCGGCGTATGCCTCCTAGCACGCACACACTGACAATATCTCCGCGTCGCCCCGTCTGGCGCTGCCTTGGCTGCCTGAGATATCGTCGTACGTACTGGCGAGGCAGGCGAGCACACATACAAGCCGCGTGTGGTATCATTGTATGAAGATAGATTACTGTCTTATACTGTGGTAGTGAGAAGGTGGGGCGCGGTGGCGAAGGGCGGGTGTGAGCGAGGAAATACGAAAATCTCAAAGGATTTTTTTTTTCATTTTTAAACCATTTTTATTGAAGTAAATCGAATATTTACTTCAATAAAAATGGTTGGGTGTATGATAGTTTTTGTTATTCCTTTAACACGTTGTATAATACTTATGTACTAATTTGTTAGTTATTATGTATGATATGAGATGTAATACTGTTGTTTTTAGCTTCCTAATTTTGCACTAGTAGTCTTGCATTACAGTTTTGAGTTTTGTTTGTGTGTGTTTCTAATAGTTTGCAGCACGGTTTTCAAAGCGGTTTTCTTGAAAAAATTGTTGTTTCTCAAATTAAAATAGATGACGTTGCTTTTAATTCATGCTGTGGAGGTAGCGTGCCACACGCGACAAAGCGACAGCGAGAGAACCGTCGCGTCGTCTCGCTTTCGCATAACTACGCAAAGTAACAAAGACAGGCACGTCTCTATTTTTTTCATTTTCTCGGGGGTGGCATGCTAGGCCTTCTTTATATTTTTTTAATAAAAAAAAAAGTTTATACAAACGGATACGGATAGCAAAAAAATTTACTAGTTTTTTAAATACCCATTCAATCAGCGCCACTTTATATGCAACAATTTTTCCACGGAAATCTGTATATTAATTTATATTCGGTGATTATTAAGCTCGGCTTGCATCAACAAATATTTAAGCTTAAACATGTTTAAATATGATGCCGTCACTATCATTAGTATGAGCAGTGTGAACGACAGAGCGATCATTAAATACTTTTAACCTCGTATGCCGGGAATTACAGACACAATTGAAATCAATTGTTTTCGTCGCGCGGATCCGCGTTCCGGATACCAAAGGTTAAGCTTAAATACTATTTGGTGCATATGCCAGCCATATTATCTTTTTTTTCTCGATAAAACTGACCAGAAAAATAGAAAGTAGGTACAGTCAGCATCAAAAAGATGTACAGGTTGTAACAAAACACCCTAGTAATACTTAAGGAGGTGCTTCAGCCCATGAAACTGAACAACTTTCACTATGAAGCCTACTTTGAAATCGCGACAAAAAATCAGCTGTCCCATACAAAACTGCTATACCGACTCGACTAAAATGTATGGGACAGCTCTTTTTTTCGCGATTTCGAAGTTGGCTCCATAGTGAAAGTTGTTCAGTTTGATGGTCTAAACTATAGAAAAAGAACCCCCTTAAGTATTGCTAGGGTGTTTTGTTACACCCTGTAGGTATACAGTTTTGTTCCATGTCGTAGTACTGAAGTGTATACCTACATCTGAGTGACTGTACGTTTTGTGTGGAATTTTATTAAATATCTAGACATATTTAAAAAATCCACTATCCATGCCTAAAAAGGTAGAAGCAATATTTCTAATCACCTCAAAACAAAATACGGTCTTGAGTTTATGAGTAAATTTATGTAGAGAAAAACTCATTTTATTTTAACCTTTTAAAAGCTACTCAAACGTCACTTTATTTCAAATATTTTTCTGGTTGGTAAAGTGTCACAAGCTCTAATCAAAATCAAATAAAGCCAAAATAAATAAATTAATTATTTGTATATTTCAGTTACGTCCTGAGACAACTCGGTCATAGCGATTTGATCAAGCACGTAAGTAAAAACTACTACCTACTTATTATTTTAGGTTTTACTCGGAGTTTCCCTGCGAGATCGTATCAGAAATGAAGAGATCCGCAGAAGAACCAGAGTAGCTGACATCGCCCAAAGAATCGCTAAAGTGGCAATGGGCGGGAAACATTGCTCGCAGAACCGATGGCCGATGGGGCCGAGGAGTTCTCGAGTGGCGTTCCTGTACTTGTGCCGAAAAGCGCAGCGTGGATGGACCTCTCACAAGGTGGATCGACGACCTGGTGAAGACGGTGGAACCCGTTGGATGAGGGCAGCACAGGACCGATCGTTGTAGCGATCCTTGGGGGAGGCCTATGTCCAGCAGTGGACGACCATCGGCCTATTAGATCACTTTCATTTCAAGCTGCCCCTAATAGCTTTACGGACTACAATGTTTTGTATATCGTTCAAACCACCGAAAATGGCTACTTTTAGCGATGACTTTTACATTCGCATCTATAGATCATTAATTTGGTTTATCGGAATCTGTTCCTAAATTTTTATGTGTCCTCAGATGCCAGAAAACCGTGCGCTGTCAGGTCTATGCGCCGGGATCATAGACGCGTACGACCTATACGGCGTGCCCTCTGCCATAGTTCTGTTCGTCGTCGAGGAGGTGTCGTACAACATATGCGACCAGAGGTTCCACGAGTTCGAGATATCTGAGAAACGGTCTGACATCGTGGTGAGCATATCTATCTACCCTGTTAGGACTATGTGCTGACATCAAAGACGCGTACGACCTATACGGCGTGCCCTCTGCCATAGTTCTGTTCGTCGTCGAGGAGGTGTCGTACAACATATGCGACCAGAGGTTCCACGAGTTCGAGATATCTGAGAAACGGTCTGACATCGTGGTGAGCATATCTATCTACCCTGTTAGGACTATGTGCTGACATCAGAGACGCGTAAGACCTATACGGCGTGCCCTCTGCCGTGGTTCTGTTCGTCGTTGAGGAGGTGTCGTACAAAATATTATGCGACCTGAGGTTCCACGAGTTCGAGATATCTGAGAAACGGTCTGATATCGTGGTGAGCATAACCTATCTACATATAGAGTCTTTCTTAATATATGCTGACACTTTTTTAAGGAGATGATCAGACCGTCAAACTGAACAACTTTTTCTATGGCACGGACATCAAAATCGCGAAAAAAAAATCAGCTCTTCCATAGAAAACTGCAAACTTACTCGAGACAAATGTATGGGACAGCAGATTTTTTTTTTCGCGATTTCGATGTTGGTCCAATAGAGAAAGTTGTTCAGTTTCATGGTCTGATCATCCCCTTAAAAAAGTGTCAGCATATTAAGTTGGACCCTGTATCTAAACTATTATAAAACTGTAACAGAAGTGTCTGTACATTGAAGATATTTACAAAAAAAAATTACGATATGGTTTTAGGTGTCCCTGACTCCAAATCAACCTTTTTTAGAATTTTTGTCTGTCTGTTTGTGTGTCTGTTTGTTTGTTTGATCGAGCATCACGCAAAAACTACTGAACCGATTATGATGAAACTTTTTTTCTTTGATCTAACTTAAAATCTGGTATATAATTTGTGCGGACGAAGTCGCGGGTTAACTCTAGTGCTATAATAATAATAGTATTTTTTTTAATAAATGTATTTTTATTTCCTACAATACATTTTAGTTTTCAAGGGATGGAATCATACAATTTTCGTGGTCCATGGTTATAAAATGTTTAATCGAACCGATGTTTTAAATATACCTAATACCTTTACAGATCCATAGGAAGACCCTAAATGAAATCTTCGAAGAAGGAGAGCTGAACGACAAGAAACAACTTATCATGTAAGAACATTTTTAATTAGAAACATACTTAATATCATCATTACATCAGCCGATAGAAGTCCACTGCTGGACATAGGCCTCCCCCAAGGACCGCCACAACGACTGGTCATGCGCTCTCCGTATCTTACTTCAGATTAATTACTGTTTTGGACCCCATTCAGAGTTTGTGAACTATTTAAAGAGATGCCATTCGGTTCTGGCACTGTTGTAACAAAGGTTGTAGTAATAAAGAGTCTAGTTTCGTCTAAGAGCAAGGATCTCCTTTATTCTAAAGCATAGAGACCGCATCAATTTACGATTGTAGTTACGTCTCTTTTGTCTTATGGCGTACCTTTAATAGTAGAAGGAGACGGAATATAGATCTTTGTTTATGCGGCTGTCCACTTTTCACTCGTCACTTTTGTGCTAGTGTGTGTGAAAAGTGGCCGTAAACATTAGGGCAGTTGTCACTTTGGTCTAATTGGTCTCTTTTGTCCATACTACTTGACACCACACACTCAAACACAAACGTAAAAAAACACTGGACATTCTTGCAATGGTATGGCTCCCTCTATGCCTTTAGAATAAAGAGATCCTTCATCTTAGAGTTTCGTTCAATACATACGTATTATTTACTTTACTTTTTATTAATTTTACAAAACACATACGTGTTTTGTAAAATTTTCTTCAATTTTAAGATTTTTAATTAAATCAATGTTTTTTTTTACATTATGGGCTTGCGCTTGGCTTCAGCTCACCTGATGGAAAGTGTAGATGAAGCCGAGGATGTAGCGCCCTCGCCCAGAAAAAGCCTATTTACTCTTCTTTTAAAAATATCCTGATTGTATTTGCTTGGGAAAACAGACGCAGGGAGAGAGTTCCAAACCTTACCGGTTCACATTATTAAAAGAGGAAGCGAACCTTTTTGTGCGGATTGTTGGAATATCGACTACGTATGGATGCAGTCCCGCACTACGTCTTGTCGTACAAAAAAATCAAGTGATTTAAATCAACTTGGTTGAAATCTCTTAAGGTGGTTTCAGTCCATACAAACATTTGACGCACAATACGCGTATTTTATATATTATATAAAATATTACTTTTATTAATTCCGTATTATGAAAAAATTGTGTAGATTTTCTAACCTATTTTTCCATATATACAAAGTTACTTATATATTAATATAAGTAACTTTGACGGTATTAACTCATCTACTATCAGTTTAAAATAACAATGAGCATGACCTCGCTCGCAAAGGTGACGTCACTCAATCACACGAACTTCACTCGAGTCATTCTACATTTCTTTATCAACCGAGTGAAGTTATCGAACGGCCCATCAAGGTCATGCACATTGTTATTTTAAACTGATAGTACGCGTATTGTGCGTCAAAGTTTTGTATAAAATTGACCCCTCTGCAACCGCCTTAACCCTGGTTTTCAGTGAGGGTCGACCAGTCGCCGTGGTGTACTACAGGTCAGGTTACGAGCCTGCCCAGTATCCGTCGACCCGCGAGTGGGACGCGCGTCTACGCGTCGAGAGGTCCAAGTAAGTTTGTCGTTCATTATTGTATGTCGATTACGTTTCATCACAAAAGCCAAAAATAAAAGACCAAAAATAACCCTCCTTCTGGCGCAGTCGGGTAAAAAGCAATACAGGTTGATTGTTTGGTGTCTCTTTTTGATGTTCGCAAGACGTTAGCGCCATCTAGCGGGTCCGAACTGCTGTGCATTATTTGCCAAGCCCGACCACCGCCATGTTGCGGAAAATCATTGGAACTATTTTTTGTACTTAGAACACTGACATTAAAAGTTAGTCGATTGGAGCGCCTCCAAACCAGGTTTTTAATATTTCTGTTCAGGCTTTACTTAAATTGTAGGTTAAGGTTTTGAGTTTACCCGCGACTTTGTCCGCAGAAATTATACAGGGTGTCCCGTAAACCGACGTAAACACGGCGAACGCTGGTAGGTTAGTTCATGTCTAACCAGAATATCAAATTTTGTCTTCAGTAAAAGTGTCTTAGTTTTCGAGATATTGACAGTTTTGTGTAATTCGTGAAAATCTTTACCTTAGTCACTGTTTTGAGTGCCAGTGCTACCAATATTGCTATTTTTATGTGATTCTGTTTTTTGTCGAATATTACAAGGTAGACCAGCCTATCACATGAGCCCAAAGATTCTCTCAATGCAACTATGGTGGGCTCACAAAAACAAAATTATTCCCACTTTTTTTAATGTTTTTAAATTTCTTCATCCAACTTTGACCGTTCATGCTATAAAAAAAGTGTATCGGACTAACCCGGCATGTCATGTCAAAAAAATGGCCTTAGAAGCCTTAAGAAGCTAGATAGCTAAAATCCATATCGTAGTCTATCGTGAATCTAATTTCTGCCACAGCGCTACGATCGATTTGCCAGCTCCCACTTCGCACATAGCTAATATTTATTCACTTCTCTTGCAGCGCAATAAAATGTCCATCGATCCACTACCAGCTCGCCGGCACGAAGAAGGTGCAGCAAGCTCTGGCAGTGCCCGGGGTCCTGGAGAAGTTCATGGAGGCGGGCGCGGCCTCCAGCAGAGTGCGTGACATATTCACCGGCCTGTACTCGCTCGACTTCGACGAGGGAGGCGAGAAGGCCGTCGAGATGGCGCTCGCTGATTCTGAACGGTTATCTTCACTGCATTCATTATAGTACTACACAGTGCCCGGGTTATGGAAAAGTTCATGGAAGCGGGCGCGGCTTCCAGCAGAGTGCGTGACATATTCACCGGCCTGTACTCGCTCGACTTCGACGAGGGCGGCGAGAAGGCCGTCGAGATGGCGCTCGCTGACTCCGAACGGTTAACTTAGACTTTAATTCTTTCTTCACCTTCCATCGTCCACTGCAGTCTCTAGTCTCTCACTTCATGCTACTTGTCGTCGGAAACGCGACGTTTACTCTCTGATAAGCGCGGGAAGAAGTAATTTTCTATGCAGCGTAGGTGCGTTGCGCGCTAGCTGAAAAATCATGCTAGAGTCGCTGGGGGAAGATTTGCCCGGCGTTAACCCACCACGCGTGCCCAGTGTGGATTTGCGATGTTTCAAAAATATGATCAGAATATCATACTGAAAAACTTTCACTGGCTCAGTGTCAACATCGAAATCGGGGGGAAATCTGCTCTTCCATAACTATATCGTCCACTGCTGGGTATAATAATAATACAAAAAAATACTTACCTATTTCAGACAATTTAGTCTATAGTTGCTAGTAGTGGCACAAATCCTAAAAACTATGCTAATAAACTACCAGAATGACCGGCAAAACATCTTGAGGAAGGCCTTGAGTTTAGAGTTAACTCCCGAGCGAAGCGAGGGAGTTAAGACTAGAATCCTGAGTGAAGCGAGGGGTTCAAGCTCGCCCAAGATGAAAACACGTTTATCCCCGAGGACCATACTCTACTTTTCACACCCTCCGCGAGAAAATAAAAAGCAATACTGTTAGAAATCCAGGGGAGCGTGTAAATTCTCTATGGTTAGAAACCAATTCTTTTATTAGAGTTTATAACAAAGTATTAGTGTTCAATAGTTTATATTAAAAGTGAAAGTAGATATTTGAAACATTAGACCAGGAGTGCGATTTTTGAATCTCATTTGCTGAGTTCTGCAGTTGTAAATGTCAAAGCAACTATGGAGATATGCATCTCCATACATTTTCAACTGCTGAACTCATCTAATGAGATTCAAAAATCGCACTCCTGGAGTGCGATTTTTGAAACTTTCTTTGAACTCAGCAGTTGAAAATGTCAATATTACTACGGAGACGTGCATCTTTCTACTGCTGATTTGACATTAAAAAGTCATACTCCAGGAGTGCGATTTTTGAAAGTCAAATCAGCAGTAGAAAGATGCGTATTTCCATAGTAATTTTGACATTTTCAACTGCTGAACTCAGCGAATGAGATTCAAAAATCGCACTCCAGTTGTGGAAAGACAATGTAATATTAATTTTATTACTTTGTTCGTAGCAATAGGAAGGCAATAATAGGTACAGAGCAAGTACAGAGATATGCAGTATTCGCGCCATAAAGATGATACCTTTATGATTCGCGCCTTTTTTTCTTTTTTTGTGTTCAATACTCGTGGTGGCCAGTTCAAATTTCGAATTAAGTTCTTTTTGGTGCCTGTCTCCATAATTAGTTTTCATCACAGGTTTTCATACGAATTTTAAGTAAGGATCGTAGTAACTATTAAATAATCTGTGGATGCGGTTCCATATTCAAATCTCATTATTGACCAGCGGGTTATAATGAAATTCAGTACAATATTATTGCCCGGCTAGGCCCAGGGCTATAATGACTTGCTTTAGGTTCGAGTTACATGACATATAATGTTCCATTTTCGAGCGGGTGGTGTGAAAAATATATTTTATCTTCTCTTACAGGTTCGTGCTAAAACCGCAGCGTGAAGGCGGCGGGAATAATCTGTACGGGACCGACGTGCGGGATGCACTACTCAGAATGCGGCACAGTCGAGAGCGGGCCGCCTACATACTCATGGAGAGAATACTACCGCCCCTCGTACGTATATGTTCACTGACTAATTAGTGTGTATACAGAGTGGCATATTTCCGAATGGTGCCACTCTGGGCAAATATTGGCCACCCCCTATAAATGCAGCATACCGGCAGGTCCGTAGCCAAGCCCAGGGCTGCCACCTCAAAAACTCGATTGGGAGCTAAAACTGTGAAAAAAGCGCAAGCCAAAAAAGCGCTAGATTTAGCGCTAAATTCTTATCACATAATAGTCCTTTAAAGTTCTCTAAATAGTTTTATCAGCCTTTCCAAAACCCATTTTTTTGTCAATTTAAGATTCAATTCAAACTCAAACTCAATTCGTAAATCGCATGTAAAATTAATGATAACAATTCAAATAAGCGTTCATATTTGATCTCTCGAACACTGTACGCTCCATGGACATATTTTGACCACAAAATGCTATCAATATTTATCATATTCCAATAAAAAAACTTAAAATATTTCATATTCAAATACAAATAATGTTATTAAGAGTTAAAAAAGCGCTAGTTTCTCCGCTAGGCGCTAAATTCTTAGAAACAGCACTAAACATACCAAAAAAGCGCTAGATCTAGCGCCGAAAGCGCTAAAGTGGCAGCACTGGCTAAGCCAAGATTTGTGCCAGCGAAAGTTATACGCTTCTGCAGAGTTTCAGATAGTACAAATTTACTTAATGACAGTTTGTCATCAGTTCCATCTAAAGTCAGCAGTAAGCACCTATAGCATCGACGCCCAAGACGTCAAGTTCCAGAAAACGGCCCCGGTTTCATGATCTTTGGTATTTCAGTAAGGTTTCTAGACACCTGGAAAGTGATTATGGTTGTGATTTTTCAAGTACCTATTAATCTAAACTATTATAAAACTGTAACAGAAGTGTGTCTGTACATTAAAGATACATATTTACAAAAAAAAAAAATACAATATGGTTTTTCGATGTCCCTGATTCCAAATCACCAACTTTTGGATTTTTGTCTGTCTGTTTGTTTGTTTGTTTGGGTGTTTGTTTGTTCGAGCATCACGCAAAAACTACTGAACCGATTTTGATGAAACTTTTTTTGTTTGATAGCTTATGATCTGACTTAAAATCTGGTTTATAATTTATGCATACGAAGTCGCGGGTAAATGCTCGTAAATGTATAATATCACCAGGTGTCAGGCTACGTGGTGCGTCCAGGCGCGGCGTTACCTCCCCCACTCGTCGACCTCGTGTCAGAACTCGGCATATTTGGAGTCATCATTGGGTATGTTACCTTCATTACTATGAAAATTCCTTCAATCAATCAATAGGCTATTTTACAACTAGTCCAATCACCAACTCTCTAGTGGCAAATATTTGTCGACGATCAATAGTTAAGGCTAGGTATCCCTACTGCAAGCGTCTCTTTCTAACAAGCAAACTTTTGCAATTAGCCATCCCGCTTCATTTGAAAGCAAGATCGCAAAAAAACTTATTTTTCAGCAATATCTTTTCTCTTGGGTGTTTGGGGTAAAATCCATCGGGTAGAATTACAATGATGATGAATTCAAATGATGGTATATTCAGAAGAAATGGTGTATGGTGATTTTTGTAAAACTGGTTATAAATCTGAAATCGAACTTACTTTTATGGTCCTTTTTTCTATCGAGAAAATTTAATAGAATCATGTTAGATTCACTGCAGAAAGAACTTATCTACACTTTTATTTGAACTATATATATTAAATTTAATAATTTGGTTATCAAAAATCGGTTCGAAAACAGACGAAATAGGTATCACCCCCCCTTAATTTCGTAGATAGTTCAGCAACACCAACATTAAACGTCTTCTCCCCAGGTCCAAAGAGAAGATAATAAGCAACAAGCAGGTGGGTCACATGCTGAGGACCAAGCTGGCGGACGCGAACGAGGGCGGAGTCGCAGCCGGGCTCGGGGCCCTGGACTCTCCCTTCTTACTGGACATGTAGCCTCGGTAGACGATGCTATAGGCTATGATGCTAGAAAACATTGCTTTAAACCTTCGACCATATAACTAGGGACCAACCTTGCGGTAGCATTTCCCCTCTGCCACGTTACAAGATCAATAAATCATGTGCATACAATTTTATACCTTACTAATCCGGGGCGGGTGCCCCGGATTCGCACGGGGCAATGCATATATAAAAAAAACCGCATCAAAATCCGCTGCTTTGTTTTAACCCTCTGCGACTGAGCTGAAATTATTGTATACATTCGACTGAGGTGGTGTCTGTCAGACGTCATTTTAAAATGTAAATATCTTATAAGTTTAAATATATATCATTTTTTTTATACTATAATTACTTTATGTGTTTTATATAGAAGCAATAAAATAAAATAAATCGTTTTATTTAAATGAAATTTCAATAGTTATAGAGAGTCTTTATTGAGATCAAAAATTTTGTCTTAAGGTAAGTAGGTATCTTAATATTTTTTTTTCTTAATTAACAAAATCAACTTTCAAAAACTTAACATTTTTTCTATTAGTCATTAACCTTATAATCTTTACTTAAAAAAATCAACGAGATCGTATGATACGTTTAGGCGTAAATCAGTCTCAAAGTTACGATACTTTTTTTTACTCAAATTTGCAATCTTCGCAGATTTGGGCCGAACATTGCCGACAGATTGGCTTCTTATAGGCACAGCAGGCAAATCTTGTCTGACGTTTCAATTTGCTTGGACAAATGCTGCATAATTTTCTAGGTGGAGGTCCAGGTGCAGGCGCAGGTATAGACTTGGGAGGCAAGTCTTTACCCAAAACTCTTTTAATGGTCAGTCGCAGTTCTCTTGGTAGTCGATCATTGTAGACTCGCTGCTTCAGACTAGGTAAGACTAATTCTCTTGCTAGAGATAGTATAAAGTCTCCTCTCCTCAATTTAGCTCCTTGACAACTTTCATACAAAACAAAAGCATTCTCTTCTGTTCTTCTTCTCTCTCACAAGCTTCTTCTTCTGCACATTCTTCAGGTTCACTTTCACTCTCAATTCTTGATTCTTCTGGTCCCTGGACAACTTCAAAATCAGGATCTTCGACTGAGTCATCGACGTCGCTAAACTCCACGTCTTGTAACTGTTCAAGCCAGTCTTCTATTTGCTTATCATTATTTATGGGTGTTCCTTTAAAACTTCGTTTAGTAGATCTAGCCTGACCTCCACTTCAATTCGCCATCTGTTACATACATATACATTTAATAAGTGGGTATTTTATATAAGTTTATAATTATGTGGTTACGTCTAAGAAAGTTCAGGTAAATTTACAACTGTTACTGAGCTAACGACTGATATACACTATGAAAATATAAACATTTTTGGTAGGTGACGTCTGACAGAATCAACGCTTATTGCTGTACTTACGTCTATCCGACACCAGGTGCTCGTCCCGCCACACGTGTGCACTGCGTCGCCGCGCGCGCCTGCCTGTTTACTAGCTCTCACCGTTTTAGGAAGGTACTGAGCGGGACAGAACTACATCACGCCATATCGCGAAATGGCATCGTTGTATTTGGTTTGCGGTGTCTGAGAGACTACCACCTCAGTCGCAGAGGGTTAAAGATCTAAGCATACATAGGGACACAGACACAGCGGGAAGCGACTTTGTTTTATACTATGTAATGTAGTGATGACTAAATAAGACAGCCTATAATCCGCGAGTTTCCAACTAGGCAAATCAGCAACTCTTTATCAAACGTCAAAACACGAGCTTTGTATGAAAAATTTTACTAAATCATGAATAGTGACGTCATTGTTTTTCGTAGTCGTTTCTATACTTTTTATAGTTTATCCTTTTATTAAAAACGAGCTTTTACCCGCGACTTCGTCCGCATAAATTATATACCAGATTTTAAGTCAGATGATAAGCTATCAAACAAAAAAAGTTTCATCAAAATCGGTTCAGTAGTTTTTGCGTGATACTCGAACAAACAAACACCCAAACAAACAAACAAACAAACAAACAAACAGACAGACAAAAAATCCAAAAATTGGTGATTTGGAATCAGGGACATCTAAAAACCATATCGTAATTTTTTTTTTGTAAATATCTTCAATGTACAGACAAATTTCTGTTACAGTTTTATAATAGTTTAGATAGTATTCAAGCTACAGAATTACTGAAAATGTAAGTTTGCATAAAGGTATTATACTACGTAAGAGAGACAGTGACAACTGAGAGAGCGAGATGTACCTAGCGGCATGCCTGTATAATAGAAAGAGATACGTGACGCGAGGCAATAGAACCGTTTTTGGGGATTTGGAGTCCTGGTGAAAATTCGGTTTCTGTGAATAATCGTGAACCTAAAGTGAAATCGTAGATAATTTTGTGAAATATACTAACACTGTTTCATTAAATTATTCACGATTTCACGTTAGATTGAGAATTTATACACAGAAATCGAATTTTTACCTTGCCGAGGACTCCAAAAAACGTCCAAAAACGGTTTCATTTGACAACTCATGTCACTTACTCTATTCCGTAAGGTATAATATCTTTATGGTTTAGCATTATTTTCAAGCGTATTTTTTAATGAGAAGTGTAGTTACTGTAGTGTGTGGACATGCACACACTACAATAAAACTAAAATATATTTGATGCAGTCAACTCCCCGATTGCGGTACAATAACTTCAAACTAGTCGCGTTTTGGGTTCACGCGTGACTATTTCTAACACTCAAAATTCGTATCTAAAGTATTGGAATAAAATCCAAAGTTGCGGATTTCATGCTACGTCGTCCCCCGCAAAAATTGGCAGAAAAGTTTGTACCTAAGTAACTCGTCCATAGTTATATTGTCTAATGTCTCAAAGTAAGAGAAGTGATGAAATTAGTTTTTTTTTTACTCCTACAGGAAAAAAGGACATGGTTGGATGGTCTTGAGGATAAAATTAACTGTTCAGGGTGAAATTTATATCATTGGCATCCTTTTTATCCGACTGCGCGACACAAAGGAGGGTAATGTGTTTATAAACTACTAGAGTTTATCCGCGACTTCGTCCGCGAAAATTATATACCAGATTTTAAGTCAAATCATAAGCTATCAAACAAAAACAGTTTCATCAAAATCGGTTCAGTAGTTTTTGCGTGATGCTGTTACAAACAAACACAAACATTTACAGTTTTATAGTACTAGAGTTAACCCGCGACTTCATCCGCACAAATTATATACCAGATTTTAAGTCAAATCATAAGCTATCAAACAAAAACAGTTTCATCAAAATCGGTTCAGTAGTTTTTGCGTGATGCTGTTACAAACACACACAAACATTTACAGTTTTATAGTACTAGAGTTAACCCGCGACTTCGTCCGCACAAATTATATACCAGATTTTCAGTCAAATCATAAGCTATCAAACAAAAACCGTTTAATCAAAATCGGTTCAGTAGTTTTTGCGTGATACTCGTTCAAACAAACAAACAGACACACAAACAAACAAACAGACAGACAAAAAATCCAAAAATTTGGAATCATGGACACCTAAAAACCATGACCCTATTTAATAAACGTTACAATTGTAATTTACAATTACAATTCAGGGTATGTTTTAGTAACATGTTTAGCTTCAATAGTAACCAGCAATGAATTGTAATTGTAAATTACAATTGTAACGTTTATTAAACATGGCCCTGATCGTTATCTTTTTTTTGTACATATCTTCACTGTTACAGTTTTATAATAGTTTAGATACCCATCAAACTGAACAACTTTTACCATGGGAGTAAACCGAGCAAAAAAAATGCTGTTTCATACAGTTGAGTCAAGTAATAATTGCAGTTTAGTATGGTATAGCAGTTTTTTTTCCTCACATAGTAAAAGTTGTTCAGTTTGATGGGTAGACTCTTAGTTTATAAGGATGCTAATGATATCAATTTCACCCCGTAGACACTTTTGAAGCTTCGTTTTCTATAACTAGTATTACAAATTAAATATAGCTCTAAAATATGTAGTTAATTATTAGTATAATGAATAAGAAATGGTTAAGTACGATCGTCGCAAATTTCAGGGTTCCGTACCAAAATTTAAATGAATTGAAGTGGGTTTTTTTTCTACACATATTTAATTATGTTATAGTTATAATTTATGTAATGCAATGTTAATTTTGTTAAAACGGCAACATATGAATGCATTGTACCTACTTGCCCGAGGTTTGGTAATTTAGTATCGTAATGATAATTTATAATTATAACAAATAAATGAAAAATAAAAAAATAAATGAAACAAAAGTGAATCTAAGGCATATTAGCACGGTGATTTTTTTTAACAAACTACGAAAATTTGGGTTGAAAAACATGAAAGCATTGCCAAAAAGAATTAATTGCCATATTTATTTATTCTTATTTTTTTCTATTTATCACATAATAAATAACATTCCAATATATTGCAATTTCTATATTACAGGGTTTTATTTATACTCTTTTTTAATGTTTATTGTAATGTTTGTTAAAGCTAAATAAAATTCGATAATACATATATGGAGAAATGAACTGTGAAATAAAACAAATGAAAAAGTGGATAATTCGGTATGTCAATTTTTTTTTGTATTTATTTTGTATTTTTTACGGATAGAAGACATAATTTTAAAAGAAACTATTTTTTTTTTCGATTCATCGAGTTTATCAATAATAATTAAATTTTTAAATTATTATGATCTTTATTATTTATTATGTAATATAATATTATTATGTTATATCTAAATGTAAAAATCATTCGTGAGAAAATCATTCGATCTCCATGTTTCTCCACCACCTTTGCTTACTTAGTTTGCTTAAAGTTGCACCGAGCCTATTGTGCTGCCCCCAATCCTATATTTTTAATTTCTTAACAGTTATACAATATTTCCAAAAAACAAGAATGACCCATTTTAGTCATTGCTGATTTTCAATTTATCGGGTCACTGCGGATTTGTTTTTATAATGTTTGTAGTTATTATAAACGATAATGGCCTCGATTCAGACTGTGCCACGACTTAACTAAATTTATTCCTGTCACTTTCTAAAATAAGATTAAGAAAAGAGACAGAAAACCAACAGCTGATTTTAGTGTTGTTAAAGTGACGTTACACGCCCAAAAACGCTTTAAATAAGATGGCGTACATTATAATGGCATCTTATTTTGGGCGTGTAACGTCACTTTGACAGCACTAAAGTCAGCTGTTGGTTTTCTGTCTCTTTTCCTAATCTTATTTTAGAAAGTGACAGGAATAAATTTAGTTAAGTTAAGTCGTGGCACAGTCCGAATCGGTACCAATAGCTACAAGCATAAAACATAATAATCTGGAATGTTTCGATAAATTGAGAGCCAATCAGGACTACAATGTGACATTCTTGTTTTTTGGAAATGTTGTTTAATTGGTTAGAAATAAAAAAAATACGATTGAGGGCAGCACAGTAGCTCGGTAGGCTCTTAAGTTTACCACAGAGTTTACAGGTCGTCGAGTCACGGCACTCGCTTAACAAATAAAACAATATTTTATAAAAAAAAAATCTTCAACATAAAAAATTGCCCTCCAAAAAAATACTTGACATACTGAATTATTGTACAGTCATGAGCAAATAGTACATAATGATACAAAAGCTAAATCGGCCATTACATGCTAGCCAGATTGCAGCCCGAACCGAAGGCGAGGGCGTAATTGGAGCCGAGAGTGTAATTTAATGCTCACGCGTTTCATACCCGTTTTTCAACACACTTGCGAGGAAAAAAATAGATAACACTTAGTTGTTGTAACAAATAGTTGTGAAAAATGGCGCGCGAGTTTATTTTCTGGTGCGCATATAGAGTTAGTTATGCGCGTGAAGATATTACCGCACCGGTAATGTAATGTAAGATGTACGTGTGTTTTAATACTACAGTGGTACCGATTCGGACTGTGCCACGACTTAACTAAATTTTTTCCTGTCACTTTCTAAAATACACTGGACAGACTTTCGGTATTAGTGAAACGTGGATGTTCTGAAGTTTAAGAATATCTCTGACTACCCCCTCGGGGAAAATTGTCGTGAGCATATGCTATGCTACTTTCTAAAATAAGATTAAGAAAAGAGACAGAAAACCAACAACTGACTTTAGTGCTGTCAAAGTGACGTTACACGCCCAAAAACGCTTTAAATAAGATGGCGTTCATTTTGTTATGATGGCATCTTATTTTGGGCGTGTAACGTCACTTTGACAGCACTAAAGTCGGCTGTTGGTTTTCTGTCTCTTTTCTTAATCTTATTTTAGAAAGTGACAGGAATAAATTTAGTTAAGTCGAATCGGTGCCATTGGCCTCGATTCCTAGTGTACCACGACTAAACTAAACGTATTCCTGTCACTTTCTAAAATAAGATTAAGAAAAGAGACAGAAAACCAACAGCTGACTTTAGTGCTGTCAAAGTGACGTTAAATGCGCAAAATAAAATGCCATCATAATGTACGCCATCTTATTTAAGGCGTTTTTGGGCGTGTAACGTCACTTTGACAGCGCTAAAGTCAGTTGTTGGTTTTCTGTCTCTTTTCGCAATCTTATTTTAGAAAGTGACAGGAATAAATTTAGTTAAGATAAGTCGTGGCACAGTCCGAATCGGTACCAATAGCGCACTAAAATAGTTGAATGAATTTCGTGACGTTATGTAGACTTGAGGTGCTGTAACTACGATTAATGAAATTAGGAACATGGTTAAGGATGATTTTTATAAGTTTTTATTACAATAAATAAATAGAAAACCTATTGTAGTTTCTTTTTTAATTCAATTCTTGTTATGTTTATCTATTCAATAAATCTAAAAGAGATTAGGGCCTGTTTCACCGCTTACGAATAAGTTTCATACGATTTATCCGGAAGTGGGGAAACAGGAGTGCGATTTTTGAAACTCATTCGCTTCAGCAGTTCAAAAAGGTCAAAATTACTGTGGAGATATGCATCTTTCTACTGCTGATTTGACTTTCAAAAATCATACTTGAGGAGTGCGATTTTTGAAAGTCAAATCAGCAGTAGAAAGATGCGTATCTCCATAGTAATTTTGACATTTACAACTGCTGAACTCAGGGAATGAGATTCAAAAATCGCACTCCAGGCCCTTATTTTTTTTATCTCATGTATTTCCACACGGTGTAAGTGACAGCCTAGCAAATACTGAAACGATGAACTCAGACCATCAAACTGAACAACTTTCACTATGGAGCCTACCTCAGGAAACGCGAAAAAAAATCAGCTGTCCCATACATTTTAGTCGGGTAGGTACAGCAGTTTTGTATGGGACAGCAGATTTTTTTTCGCTTTTCCTGAAGTAGGCTCCATAGTGAAAGTTGTTCAGTTTGATGGTCTGAGTTCACTTTTTTTTTTTTTTTTTTTATTAACTATGGGTTTGCTCTTGACCTCAATCCAGTCCTCAGGACGAAGATGGGGTCGTAGATGTAGCGAGCTTACCCAGAAGATGCCTATTCACTCGTACTTTAAAGGAATTCGGGTTGTAAGTACTCGGAAATACTGACGCAGGTAAGGCATTCCACTCCTTGGCTGTGCGCATTATAAAAGATTCAGAAAGGCGCTTGGTGCGGATATGTGGGATGTCAACCAAGAAGGGGTGATATCCCGCGGTGCGTCTGGAAGTCCGATAGTAGAAAGGGGAAGGTGGGATGAGCTCATGCAGCTCTAGGGCACACTCACCGAAGTACAATCTGTAGAAGACCGACAAGCAGGCCACTCTGCGGCGGTGGGCTAGGCTATGAAGCTTGGCCTCCACCAGCTTACTATCGCCAATGAGCCTCCTGGCTCTGCGTTCAACCGAGTCGAGTGCGGCAAGTTGATACTTGGCTGAGCCATCCCACAGGTGGCAGCAGTACTCCATACATGATCGGACCTGAGCTTTATACAATACTAAGAGCTGTCCAGGAGTGAAGTACCGCTTCACCTTGTTTAAGATGCCCAGCTTTTTGGCCGCAGTTTGAGCCTTAGACTCGATGTCAGCGCCGAAGTTGAGTTTTGTGGTCAAGCTTATACCCAGAAGCCCAAGACTGTCGGAAACAGGGACAGATGTACCCCGGAAAGTAGGAGTCAGATTAAACGGACTCCTTTTTGCGGTGAACAGACAAGCCTGTGTTTTGGTGGCGTTGAAGTTGACTAAATTATTGTCACCCCACTGGGAGACAACACTTAAAGTCAAGTTTGTCCGCTCAACCATGGCCTCCCTCTGCGAGCGTATTTTATCCCCGCTGGCCCCTGCGCCAGATACATATCTCTCCATGACAGTACTGTCATCTGCATACCCAACAATACCTGACACAAGGAGGTCATTGATGTGCAGCAGGAAAAGTGTCGCGGAGAGAACAGACCCTTGAGGAACTCCAGCATCAATTGCCATAAGGTCAGAAGAGCAGCTGTCAATGACAACTCTAATCGACCGTTCTCTCAAGAAATCAGATATCCAGCTGCAAAGATCAGCGGGGATGCCATAAGCGGGAAGCTTGCTCAGCAAACTAGCGTGCCATACCCTGTCAAAGGCCTTCGAGATGTCAAGTGATACAGCCAGTGCTTCACCGTGCTTCTCGATGGCCTCGCCCCAGCAGTGCGTCACATACACAAGAAGATCCCCAGTCGATCGCCCCCGGCGGAAGCCATATTGGCGATCACTGAGTAGATCATTGTCTTCTAGGTATGACAGCAACTTACTGTTAAGTACTCTTTCCATGACTTTACAGAGAATGGAAGTAATGGCGATAGGGCGGTAGTTGCAGGGGTCGGCACGACTGCCCTTCTTGGGTACCGGTTGCACATTCGCAAGCTTCCAGGATTTAGGCACCGTTCTTGTACCTCACCGACTCAGTATTTGCTAGGCTGTCTCTTACACCCTGTATATCCCGTCGGATGGGGACAGGAAGTTGCGGCGATCCTTGGGGGAAGCCTATGTCCAATAGAAGTCTTAATGTGAATACAGACTGTTCAGCAAGCACCTACCGAACATGGAATGAAAATTATATTAGGTACGAATTTCGACTGCGAACTGAGCCTCTGGTTCATCATCATCATGTCAGCCGATGGACGTCCACTGCTGGACATAGGCCTCCCCCAAGCCTCTGGTTATCGCTACTATTTTCTATATATCGCAAAAAGCTTCGAAGTTACGACAAAGCGTTTAAACGAGAAAGACGTCATGCGCGCTCTGTCTGGGCTACGTAAAATAATAAAGATGGAGGCACATCTCAATTTTTATCATTTTCTCGGGGGTGGCATGCGAGGCCTACAGAACGTGTGTTTTTGTCATCGTGACTTTTCACAACTGCAGCCATAGCTTATCTATGACTGCAGCTCCATACATAATTTTATTCCATGTTAAAAGCATGTGTGGTGCCCACACCACACATGTTTGCCCACTAGTTTGTCACATTTCTCAACATGTCAGCCACACATGTATAATGCTGGATCTCTCATACGCGTTTCCTGGCGTCTGTCGGTTTTCGACACATAAAAGGGGTGAAATACGAAAAATGCAACCAAAACATCTACGTGATTATTGTATTGCCTATTTTCACGTAGAAACGCGTATTTTTCATTTGTGATATGTGTCAAATAGGGCCATGTGCATTGCTCATATCATCTGGCGGCACGGAATCACATTTTTTCACGCTCCATCCTTTTCTTTCGTTCGAGAACGTCATTTGCTAGAGTGAGAAAGATAGCGGAAATTCGACAGCACCACCGGCAGCGCTGCGACCTTTCTCGCTCTATTCGCAAATGACTTTTCTGAGCGACAGAAAAGGAGAGAGCGTGAAAAAATACTAGGTATTCCGTGCTGCCAGATGATGTTTCAACCTGTAGGTTTTTTAAACTTCTTGGGCTCAACTCTAAAATTAAATAAATAAACAAAAGTATTTTAAATAATGTTTATTACTCTACAGGTCTGTAAAATACATAATAATTTATAAATATTCAGTGTATTTGGGCATTTTGTTCTTCAACAGAAGTCCGGAATGACTCTGGGTGTAACCCTCCGTGTACTCGAACTCGGGATCTCCGTGGATGACCTGAGGATAAGACGCTTAATTAAATTCGCTAATTTATATTTGCCACGCCACCTGCTACGATCCTGACAAACCTCTCTAGCTTCCCCCACATTCATTATCCTTTCATGCATGCTCGTCGGTTTCGGGTAGATCTGACCTGGCCCTTTTATACAGGGTGTAACAAAACACCCTAGTAATACTTAAGGGGGTGCTTCAGACCATCAAACTAAACAACTTTCACTATGGGGCCAACATTGAGAAAAAATAAAAAAAATCTGCTGTCCCATACAAAACTGCAGTACCGACTCTACTAAAATGTATGGGACAGCAGATTTTTTTTATTTTTTCTCGATGTTGGCCCCATAGTGAAAGTGGTTCAGTTTGATGGTCTGAAGTACCCCCTTAAGTATTACTAGGGTGTTCTGTTACACCCTGTATCTTAGACCATCAATCTGAACAACTTTCACTATGGAGCCAACAAAAATATCGAGAAAAAATAAAAAAAATCTGCCGTCCCATACATTTGAGTCGAGACGGTACTGCAGTTTTGTATGAAAGAGCAGTTTTTTTTCGCGATTACGATGTTGGCTCCATAGTGAAAGTTGTTCAGTTTGATGGTCTGAGATACATCCCATTTTAAAAAGTGTCAGCATATTAAGAAGAACCCTGTACACACCGTGTTCTTGAGGTTATGCATTAACTTTGGCCTGTTATTGAGACCATTAATTTGATCATATTTCACTATGGGACAAAAATTGAAATCGCGAAAAAAAAAATGTTTAGTGTTTTTAATTAGGTACTAACATAACTTTAAGGGTGTATTCAGACAATGAAACTAAACATCTTTCCCTAAGGAACACAAGTCGAAAATAGTTTTTTTTTTTTTATTTAAAATGGGTTTGCTCTTGACCTCAATCCTGTCCTTAGGATAAAGATGGGGTCGTAGATGTATATTGTATGTAAGCGTATCATATTTCACTGTAGCGAGCTAACCCAGAAGATGCCTATTCACTCGTGCTTTAAAGGAATTCGGGTTGTAAGCGCTCGGAAGTACTGACGCAGGCAGGGCATTCCAATCCTTGGCTGTGCACATTATTAAAGAATCAGGCGCTTAGTGCAGTGCAGATATGTGGGATGTCAACCATGAAGGGGTGATATCCCGCTATAAATATGATCAAATTAAGGGTTGAACCTCATCTGGCAGCACGCCATCCTTTTTCCGTCGCTTCATCCTTTTCTGTCACTTAGGAACGTCATTTGCTAGAGTAAATAAGGTAGATGGAACGCGACCGCACGCCGCAGCACCGCACTATACAGGGTGTAACAAAACACCCTAGTAATACTTAAGGAGGTGCTCTCAGACCATCAAACTGAACAACTTTCACTATGGAGCCAACGTTGTGAAAAAATAAAAAAAATTTGCTGTGTAAAAATGTATGGGACATTTGAGACGAGCCGGTACTGCAGTTTTGTATGAAACAGTTGATTTTTATTTTGCGATTTCGAAGTCGGCTCCATAATGAAAGTTGTTCGGTTCGATGGTCTGAAGCACCCCCTTAAGTATTACTAGGTTGTTTTGTTACATCCTGTATAACAGGCCAAAGTTAATGCATAACCTCAGGAACACGGTGGATAATATTCTGTAGCCGTACGACCACATGCTAAAGAACCACAGTCCGCTTACCTGATCCCTCTCATAAGCGTCATCAGCGCTGGTGATTAACTCCGGAACGTCCAGGCGGGGGATTCCGAAGAGGTTCATCAGGTAGTGCTTGTGGTTGGTGAACTTCATGCGCTGGTCCGACCACTCCACCTCGCGCGGGAATCTCCAGTCCTTCATCTTGGGCTCCTCGCGTTCCGTGTACTGGTCGAAGTTGAGACGCTCTATGTCTTCTACCACCTATGGATTGAAGATAATGATTAGAATAAAAGTTAAATGCAAAAGTTAACTGCTGGCAGTGACAGTTAGTGTCCGTCACGTCTAGACGTCGACACATCGTCACTTCGAGACTATTAACAACATAACAAACATAAATATTCTTAATTATCACTATAGATAATGCGGGTTATGTATGTAAGGTTGGCGCCTTATTTTTCGCCGTTGTTTTTGGCGCGACCAGCAACCAAACTTGAATATTTTATTTCAGAATAAAGTAACAAACAAAACTTTAAGACGCTATGGTAGGACAAAACGCCTTGGAGGCATCTTTTATTTTTCATGTTTCAACTAGATTTATACAATTTACCGAAACCAACATCATACCTCAGTATTCTTGGATAGTTTATCTAGTGAAATCATATATTGAATACACGATTGGAATTACTTCGCTCGATAGAAAATCGTCACAAAGATATCAGAGAGAGGTATTTTCATGTATTTTTAACCATTTTTCTTACCTGAGAAGAACTTAAACTAATTTCAGATTTTTGGTATTTATACTCACATAATTCACCATTAGTTTATCTAGTGAAATCATAAAAAAAATATATAAAAAGTACTTTTGTTAACTCTTTTTAATCGAAAATACGGCACGCGCACGCACTTTTCGGAGGGCTGGGCGATCGCGTTTCTGATAGAAAATATTCGTCTGAACCTATGGCCCCTTAACATGTATATCCCTAAACTCAGTCCCGCACGGAGATATAAAGGCTTGAAGTTAAAAATATTACCAATATATTCCCTGGCCATGTCTTCTTATCTTATCTTGTTGTGGGGGCTGGCAAGCCAGCAACACTTCGACCCAGTGGGATCTTTTGTGTTAGCCCCAGTACTTTTTACTTTCTTCACCCTTCAAATACATGGTCAATGAAGGAGGCAATACCATTGAGGGGAAGAAGCCTAAGATCTCCCGGTTTTGGATATCCATCACCGAGGAGGCACATGCGTTTTGCCGCCAAGACATCACAGTCACAGAGAATGTGCTCCATGGCCATGTCTGGTCAGTTCCATACATTTTAGATTTAGTATAGTCTTGGCGCAAACAGATGTCGCTACTGGCCTGAACGAGAGAGATAAATCTTAATTAAACGTTATTAGATCACTATTATTTGAGTTTTGTTCCACGGAAATAAATTATATAGATTAATTATCTTAAAAATGTTGATAACAAATGTGTTTAACACGTATTTTAATGTTATTAAAAATTGCTGTAGTACCGTTACTCACCACCGTCGCTGTACTTGCGCGAGTTTTCAACTAAGAAGGTGGCAACTTTCTTAGTATGGGCATTGACCCTCTGTTGTGTATAATTTATTTACTCTATGCCCTAGCTATGGTCTAAGCCTTAGAAAAAGCCTTTTTAAATAGCCTTTGAATTAGCCTTGGAAAATTTTTCCAGTGGTTTTCCAGTTTTTTTCTTCCAGTGGTTATTTTTCCAGTGGTTTTCTAGAGGATTGCCACGCTCTTTGCAGGTAAAGGTCAATATGTTTAACTTTGCTACAATAACAACCTTAATAGCTGATTGGGTTTGCTAAGTCTCTCCATGTGAGGCCCCCTGTTTCTGGTCTCTTTGGATAAGTTCAGAGGGAGTCGCAGTCGGTATAAACTGGTGCAGTCTATTATGATGGTTGGCTGGGCTATTGGAAGCAAGGTTCGTTATAACACTGCAACCATTGCTGGTTTATTGTGTTTGCCCCAAGCTCACCCATATTTGTGTACTTATTCTTACGTACTTGTCGGTTGCTAGAGAGGTTCTAGAGATACTGCAGAGGTTCCAAAATAAAACACTGAGATCAATATCTGGTGCGACCTGGTTCACAAGAAATAATGAAAAAAAATTCTGTTTCAGATACAAGAAAAGGCTCAAGGGACACACTAATAGATTGGCCAGAAGTCTGTGCAATCATAATCAAAAGACACGGCTAAGAGGTGGCACATCCTAGATCTCAAATCGAGATAGTTATAAAATGGGCATAAGGCTTGATAAAGAATCACCCATAGAAGAAACTCACGAGCAAGAACAGAGATACTATCTGATTATGGCCACCGCTAGCCGATTGCAGATGAAATTAGAGAACGAAAAAAAAAAAACTTATCGGTTGCTTTGCCGGTCAGTTCATGGCCTTTCATTGCTTCCAAGATCTACAATACATGTCACTCACCACTTCAACCTCACCGCCGCCGCTCCAGTCGTAAACGAGGAGCTCTGCATGGGTAGCGATGTCACGCAGATACTTGTTCTTGTACTGCCGCTCCATCTCCGTGAGGAAGCCCGTCGACAGAGCCTTGCCGGTCACTTCATGGCTGTAGCCACGGCCTTTTATCGCTTCCTGGATCTGCAATTTGTTTACATGTTTTTAAATAACTGCCGTTCGATACTTACGGTTAAAACTTTGACCACAATCATTGGCAATCGATTTGATAGAAGCAGATATGAGATACAAATGAGCGACAGTAGGTTGACCTATGAAAATATATGAATTGATGAAAGGGGTTCCTAGAAGAATGCATGCTTCTTCTTCTTCTTCTTATCGTGTGGGCAGAGAGAGCCCTGGTGTCAGAGTTTTTTCATACCGCCTTACGGCCTCTGACATGGTTTTTGTGTAACGACTACTACCACCAGAGATAGTAGCCGGGACCAACGGCTTAGTGTGCCATCCGAAGCACGGAATCATTTTTCTTTTCGGACAATCAGGTGATTCAGCTTACAATGTCCTAACCAACTGGGGAAAAACGCACAAAGTGACATATCACTAGGTGTCTCCCGTGGGAATGGAACCCACAACGGATGCATTTTGAAGAAGGACCAAGTGCCGAGAACCAACGAGCATGTGAGTGACGTGAAACATTATTTATTGATGTTGAAGAGGCGAGAGGAAAAAGAAATCAGCTGTTTCATAGAAAATGCTCATCTCACGATTTTTAAGTTAGTCTCCTAGTAAAAGTTGCTCAGGTTGATGATTTGAAGCACCCCCTAAATTATATTGTTACTGGAAGTAAATAAATGAAATGAATGATCCTGAGAAAAAACAAATTCCATGCAGCCAAAGTTGTAATAACAAAATAAATAAATAATACAAACCCTTTGCACCGACATGTCCAAGTAGATAACCAAGTGAGGCCTCAACAGCTCTTCAATAGTATTATTACGTAGTTCGTAGTACACCGACCTGACACCCTTACTAATGTACTTCTGAGCATACATCGCTTCCAGGAACACAAAGTCAGAGTACGGAGACCGTTCCAACACGACTCCCTGACCCGTGTTCAACAAATGAGCTAACGCATCGATGTATTGGCTGTAACGCGCAACATACATCATTATTTGGAAGTTACCGGCCAGACGGTGAGTCGGGCATAGGTTAAAGTTAACATGATCAAACGTCTTTGTGTCTTCGGGGACTCTGTCGTCAAATATGCGTAAATTCTTGCCGTTCGGACGCACGTAGTGAATATCCATGTTTGCTTCAGGGAAGTGCTTCATACCAAGGTCCTGGGCAAGGCAGCACGCGAATTCCGTCTTGGCGGACGCTACGGGGCCTTCTACAACAATCACTTTGGAGTTCTGATCCATTCTATGCGTCGTTCGGTCGAACAGACTACGTAGCCATCCGTAATCGTTATTTACGTAGTCAAAAGGTTCAGGTTTCTTCGGCGGGAGCGGCATGGAGTCCCGCATGGCTTTGCCGTAGATAGTTCGGTTCTGAACGTACGTGCAGGCCGCGATTTTGCCCGCATGCCCCGGGCTGATTACCTTCACAACAGCGGTCCTTACTAAAGTACCCATTTTGATTTGAGGTATCTTCCTGCTGCCGATACCTAGGAAATTTATCGTAGATTAGTCGTAGTAGGGAGAAAAGATGTGTAAATGTAGGGAAATGTTTAATTTCTTACCTCAAATCAATTCATAACAACAAAAAATTCGTCTCGAGAAATTGTGACATAACCATCGGGAAAAGGTGCGTTCGTGTTTTTGTCTAGTATTCGTTGAGGATTTAAATAAGAAATATGCAATTTTAGTTGATGATTAGATATTTTACAAAAATAAAAGGGAACACAATCAAGTTTTCTTTCACAGCGGAGTAAAAAAAACAGAAATATCTTGGTTTATAATCGGAATTTTTCTTGTTGTCGAAGATTTTCATAGCCACGAACGCAGCGTATAGGGATATTCTCATTAAGTAAAGAATTACCGGTTTACCGATTCAATTGTATTTTGTATGCTAGCAGTCATATTTTGTATGGATTTCAAATATATTGGACACTTAAATAATCACAAGCTAGGTAGCATTATTTAGATAAAAGATATAAGTTGAGTTTCCTTCGAATTTCCAAAATCCAAATCACACAAACACAATAGAATCGGTATTTTTATAATCGAGAAATTTTACATCCCCAGAGTTGTCAAAATGACAGCTCTTTTTAATCTGTAGTCTATTTGTGAACCATGTGAGAATTTATTTTGCAACAAAAACTGAAATTTCTCACCTTATTCAGTATCGTAAGCTATTAGTGTTCAAATAAATACAAAAATGGAGACAGAAAATATCAGTGTAGAAGATTTCTTGCCCGCAAAAAACCCTGTAAAGTTGAAAAATGTGAAGCGAAGAGCTGTGTCGGAATCTGGTGATGTGATGGAAGTTGAGGAACACAATGGAATCCAGGGGAAGGCTAAACACACGCGATCTAAAGCTAAGAAGTCGAAGAAGAACTCAGAACCTAATGAAAGCAAAGTGAACATGAGAAAAGTAGCTGTACCTGCTCACAGGTATAACCTCTAAACATAACCTATTTGTTTAAAAATATACATGAATTTACTAACGTGGTGATTTAATTTCATGTTTGTAATTGGTGCTATTTCATTTAAAGTCGAAATCGTACAGAATATTGTTCGATAGAAATCGATACAGGGTGTAACGAGAAGTATCATTAACCTTTAAACCACATACTCTACCCATCAAACTGATCAACTTTACTATGGTAGCAAACCTGTCAGAACAAAAAAAAACTGCTGTTCCATACGTTAAGAGTCTAGTAGGTATCACAGTTTAGTATGGAACAGCAGATTTTTGTTTTGCACTAACAAGTTTGCTCAAATAGTAATGTATTGTGGTTTAAGGCGAACGCTACACGTCAGTAAATATTGTGATAATTATCACGATATTTATTATTTATCTTGGGCCGGATCACAGCACACACTACACCATCAATACGGATCGCGTCAGTACTGAAGCGTTCTTTGTACGAAGCAGACGTGATGGACCCTACACGGAGGAAAATGAGAGCTTGTGTGGCAATAATTGTAGCCCTTTCTTTAAACAAACGAGTAAGGAACTTTTACGCCCTGTATTATTAAATTGTAGGCATACCACAAACACATACCCAATGTAGAGCATTATGCAGTATGCAGAGCTGACTGCAAACCTTTAGTAAAGGGCCTCCCCATTACTAACCCAAAGAAAAAAGGCATAACTACGTTAATTTGAGTTGGTAGTCTTATTTTTAAAATTTATTTAATTCGATACGATATTATATCGATATTCACAGTATCGATAC
Organism: Agonopterix subpropinquella; assembly: GCA_922987775.1. Classification (NCBI taxonomy): domain Eukaryota; kingdom Metazoa; phylum Arthropoda; class Insecta; order Lepidoptera; family Depressariidae; genus Agonopterix; species Agonopterix subpropinquella. The sequence continues at coordinate 5,479,825 of OV277694.1, read as the reverse complement.
GCCATGCGATAATATCGCGTATCGATACAAGCAGTAACGATACATTACGATACGATATATCGATACAAAGCAAAGTATCGGGCATCGCTACGTCCTCCATCGCTGCCGTTTCGCTGCGTACTGACGCAATAAATATTGACGCGCGACACTACACGCAAGATAAATATCACGATCCAGGATCTGGGATCAGATCACAGGATTTCCAGACATCCAGCGATAAATATTGTGATCCGTCAATACAGTACCCTACACGTCAATAAATATCGTAATCCGACAGTTTATATTGACGGATCACAATATGGATCTTACGTGTAGCATTCGCCTTAAGGTTAATGATACATTTTCTTACACCCGTATACAGTCAGGTCAATCTGAACAACTTTCACTTGGAGCCAAGCTCGAAATAGCGAAAAAAAATCTGCTGTTTCATACAAAACTGCCATGCCAGACTACTCAAATGAAACAGTATATTTTTTTTTCTCTATTTTGGCTCCATAGTGAACGTTGTTAAGTTTGATTGTCTATCCCACCACAAAAAAATTTCATTGTAAGTATTATAAATAAAATAATTTAAAGTTTGTTTTTGTATAAATAGAGCAACTTCCTTTTGATAACCAACTAGATAACCAAGGAAGATGAATTAAGCCTCCAATCTTATTAGGACTTATTTTAAGTACATTTTTACAGTTTTTGTAATCATATCTTTATCTTTTACAGATACACACCTCTGAAAGAAAACTGGCTAAAGATCTTCACTCCAATCGTAGAACATTTATTACTTCAAGTCAGATTCAACACCAAAACTAGAAATGTTGAAATAAGAGTTGGACCAGAAACAAAGGATGTTGCAAATTTACAGAAGGCTGCTGATTTCGTAAAGGTTAATTTACTTTTTATTAAAAAAATGTTTGTCTGTAATACTACAACACCTAGTGAAATGTGACTTTGTGCGTTTTTCTCCAGTTGGTTAGGACATTGCAGGCTGAATTACCTGACTGTCTAAAAAGAAAGATGATTCCGTGCTTCGGATGGCACGTTAAGCCGTTGGTCCCAGCTACTATCTCTGGTTGTAGTAGTCGTTACATATAAACCACCTTAGAGACCGTAAGGTGGTTTAAAAAACTCTAGACACCAGGGCCTGCACAGTAAGAAAACTACAACTAACTAAATTTTGACCAAACTCAAAATGATTATTCAGTAAGTGATGTGCTTGCTTGGTTTCTGCCACTCGCGCCAGATGACAACATCACATACGCTGAGCGCTGCACCAAGAATACTGATTCAAGTATCATTTGATACTTTTTGCACATACCATCTGGCAGTAGTTATTCATAAATAGGAATCTAGTAAGCTGTGCTTTGGTTTTTTCACTAAAGCAATAATTTCTATTTCAGGCCTTCATTTTCGGGTTCGACGTAGAAGATGCACTAGCCCTCCTCAGACTGGATGATTTATTTGTCGAATCCTTTGAGATTAAAGACGTAAAAACACTCAACGGTGACCATTTAGGACGAGCCATCGGCCGGCTGGCTGGCAAAGCTGGCCGTACGAAATTCACAATTGAAAACGTAACGAAGACTAGGATAGTGCTCGCAGATTCCAAGATACATATCCTAGGGAGTTACCAGAACATTGCGATGGCAAGGAGAGCGATCTGTAACCTTATTATGGGTTCACCGCCTTCAAAAGTTTATGGAAACCTGAGAAGTGTAGCTAATAGGGTAACGGAGAGATTTTAGTTTTAATAAAACATGCATTTATATTGTAATATTTTATTGTTTTATTCATAGTACCCTACTTTAGAATCTTATAAAAAAGGGTTATTGGGCATTTCAGACCACAAGCAGTTTGGACCACAGAACATTATAAGAGGGTAGGGGTTAGTAGTGCAAAGTAGGCGTTTAACGTGTCGCCACAGGTTATGCAATGATTTGCATAACACTATAAGGCGCGCGGCGTGGTACGAGCGAGAGGGCATGAGTAATTGTAGCAGCGCGTGAGAGGCAAGACAAGTGGCGACAGCCGTCTCCGAAGCAAAAAAGCTACTTTGCATTTCTAACCCCTCTTATAATGTTCTGTGGTTTGGACCATATTCTGAATCACCCAAGAACATTTTTTCAATGGAACCTTTCGGATCTTTATGAAAAATGTTAAATTCTTTACCATTTTAAACTTTACAGCAGTGCAGTGGTTTGAAAGGCCTTATTGAGAAAGAACCTTGGGGGTATTCCATAGAGAATTCACACGCTCCCCCTGGGGGTATTCACACCATGGTCCGAACTGCACTTGGTGTGAAACACGTAATGACTAATGACTAGAGATCCGATAATCGGATGCATATTTACCTAAATTTCACTTTTTTCCCAACGAAAACATAATATGGATATGCCTTTCTGAATAAAGTTAATTAAAAAAAAAATCGGGCCACCCGCACCGTTTTTCATGTGGTCCAATTAAGTTGGTCAAATTGTCAGAGTTTTTCATGTTATCCAAGTTGTTCATGTTGTTCGATTTGTTCAAATGTCCAAGTTCTACGATATTTTAGCAGTCCCGGGATTCAAGAATGATCCTGGGATTGTTTCATTAAATAAATAAATTAAGACGTATCCACATTATTCTTGTGAAAAATGAAGTTTAGGTAAATATTAAATATGCATCCGAATATCCGATCTCTACTTATGACCCATAATAAATACTTAAAAGAAATTCATATTTATTCAACAACAAGCATTTACCCGCGACTTCGTCCGCATAAATTACATACCAGATTTTAAGTCGGATCATAAGCTATCAAACAAAAAAAGTTTCATCAAAATCGGTTCAGTAGTTTATGCGTGATGCTCGTCCAAAAAAAACACACACCAAAACAGACAGACAAAAAGTCCAAGTGATTTGGAATCAGGGACACCTAAAAACCATATAGTAATCTTTTTTTTGTAAATATCTTCAATGTACAGACACACTTCTGTTACAGTTTTATAATAGTTTAGATACAATACGATTTGTAACTCCACTGGCTTTTCAGTGATGAAGAACTATTGAAAGGAAATCTTTATTTTTATTTCATCATTATTCATACGTATTGTTTCCACCGACGGGTCGGTAAATGCCACAGAGAAAGCTTCTAAGGCGCGCACAAAATGATCACATGTCAGTTATCAGTTCACAGTCTTATTGCCTCGGCGCTAAGGTTCGCATTACAACAGTATCTTGTATTTAAAGTGCCTCGGTACTCGAGAGAGCACCAGCCTGGCGTCGTAGCTCAGGGAGGCGAAGGTCCAGGGCTCCGAGGCGCTCCATTCTGCGCAGTACACGGAGTCTTCGTGTTGCTCGTACGATTGTAACACACCGTCTTCAAGTCTGCAAGAATGAATATAAATACATTGGTTAGTCTTGATTGCCGCACTTGATTATACTGAAGTGACAGTGATAATTCCACGTCACTTCAGTATAATTTGAGTCATAGGAAAGCATCGAAGAAGACTTTTAAATTTTTACGCGTTTGAGTTTACTCAAACTGGTGAAACTGGTTTCTGTCGCGTTTTTATTCTACTCTTCAAAATCTATCACTGACTGATCAGGGGCTCACTCCCCATCACACTGGTCAGAGTTCCGGTACTGCTAGTGAAACGTGGATGTTCTGAAGTTTCAGAATATCTTTGACTACCAGGGCTGCCGATTCCGGGGAATTTCCCCGATTTTCGGGGAATCAGGGGTGCGTGCGGGGAGAGCGCGGGGAATGATTCAAATCGGGGAATTTCGGGGAATCGCCTATTTGTAATAAATGTCGAACAAAGGATGTCTAATGAAGAGGAATTGCTAAAATTAGAACCGAATCGGACTAATCTTAGTCCGAAAGTGTGGGAGAAATATAAATAATAACTAAAACTCACTGTATTCTAAATATTGAAGTACATTTTTTGATAAAAATTAGAAGACAAACAAGTTGATACGCGAATTTTTGAAACATTTAACTACATTTTGCATGAAAAAATGCTTTATTTCTTGCATATTACACTGTCGGGGAATTTTCGGGGAATGCATGATTGGAAATCAGGGAAATTCGGGGAATTGAGCCTACTTAAGCGGGGAATCAAGAAATTTACATTGGCAGCTCTGTTGACTACCCCCTCGGGGAATATAGTCGTGAGCATATGCTTATGCTTCAAAATCGATTCCATGATCATGATAGTTTCAGTAGATGACAATAGAAACATCCATGTAAAATTTTAATTTGGTAGTCCTTGTAGTTTTTGTGATTTCGCGTTGAGTGTGGATTTGCATACATTCACGCAAATTTAAAACAGCTTTTAGCAGCAAATTTCTGCCATATCGTGTGCTGTTGACCTGACAGTTCCCATCATCCACTTCGTAAATAGCCAATCTATCTATAGTTAAGTTATAAAAGAGTTCACTGACTGACAACGCACAGTCTAAACCGATGAAGATAGAAACATGAGATTTGGAATATAAAGGGTAATTTGAAGATGGGTGCAAAGCTTTAAGGCGAAGATGGTACCGACAATTTAGAACCAGTTAAGCCAAGGTTGTCTTAGACGAAGTCTGAGTAATTTTTTGCGTAAATCCCCAAAATTGTAAGTAAACTGCCTAATTATGGCCAAATCAATTTCTTGAAAATTTTAGAAGCTTGTCGGTAAAAAAAAATGTCTTATGAGCTTAAAACTAGTTTTGCTAGATTTTTTACACATAACTTTAATAAAATAAAAATGAATTCATTCGTCATTAGATTTGGCCATAAATAAGCAGTTTACTTAAAATGTTGGGAATATTCGCAAAAAATTTAAAAAATTACTTTAAAAAAGTTCCTCAGACTTCGTCTAAGACAACCATGGCTTAAATGGTTCTAAATTATCGGTACCATCTTCGCCTTAAAGCTTTGCACCCATCTTCCAATCACCCTGTATATTCTACAGAGGATGTAGGGGTGCACTAAGAAATATTTTTTCGAAAATCGACACCTAAAGGGGTAGTCCACGCGAACGAAGTCGCGGTTCAAAAGCTCGTATCTCTGATATACTAACACTTGGCTCGCACTGTCGTCGGGGTCCCTGCACACGCTGGCAGCAGCAGTGAGCAGCGCGCGCGCGTCCGAGCTGCCCGTCAGCAGCAGCTGCTCGTGGTACGTGTTGTACCTCACCGTCCACACCCTGTCACAGAATACATCATATGTAGTTCTACATACAGAACGGCCACTCCCTACCATATCCTCGTGCCTGTGGGATATATTTTAACGTTAGCTAAGTACTTAACGTTAACATTTTAGTAATAAATTGTAAATTAGCAAATAAACCTTTTTTATTTTATTTTTATTTATCCGACTTCAGATATCCCACCTCACCTCACACTTTCTGAGGACACTTTAGGGGAGCCTTTAAGGGAATGCAGTTAGAAGCGCGCACCCGTAGTATTTGACTACATAAAATAAATTTTAGTCAAAAATTTTTTAGTTTAATCAATAAATAATAATATAATAGTTTTACTGTTTATGTTTTGGTGTAAAATAAATTATATTTGATTTGATAATAGTTTTAGTTAAATCTTTTCAGTAAAAAAAGTTTCAAAATAACTACGCTATTTCAGTAATTATTTAATTTGAATACTATTTTTAATAACAGAATAAAGGATGACTCGCGCTACATCGTGCCGGGTCCGTGCCGAGTCCGAACCGACCCGGCCCGGCCCGGCCTGGGCTCGGTTGCAGCTCGGTATAGCGTGAGTGTCTCCATATAAAATATATGTAATATTAGTTGACTGTGCTACGGCTGACACACGGCCGACGCACGGCCAAAACTCGGCCCGGACACGGCACGGTGTAGCGTGAGTGATCCTTTATCCTGTTATTAAAAACAGTAAAAAAAAAACAGCCCACATCCACCCACTGCTGGGCTTAGGCCTCCTTTTTATTGCGCCGCTCCTCACGATCCTGTGCCAATCTGGTCAGTGTCTAACCCGCAACCCTCACAATGTCGCCCGACCAACGCATCGGTGGTCTGCCCACTGACCTCCTTCCTTCCCTCGGTCACCATTCCGATATAGCCTTGGTCTACCGGCCGTCTTCCCTTCTAGTCATATCATACATACATACATATACTCACTCCACTATCCCACAGGGGTAGCAGACACTTCGGCTCGCCACACACTACGATTCTGACATACTCTCTCGCCTCATCCACTTTTATCCATCTCTTCATGCTCTTCCGTCGGTTGAGGGTGCTACGGACTTGTCCTTTTCGGAGAAGAACATTTAGGGTCAATTCACACGTACCACACCACACCTCGTCGCAGCGACAAAATGTGGTCAAGCTGTGGTTACGTGTGAATAGTGTCGCAGCGGCTTTTTGCAGTTGCGTTGTGGTACCGACAAAATGTCGATGTGGTTGCGTTGTCGCTGTCGTTGCGATGTGGTAACCACGTGGTCATGTGCAGACTCCGGCTTTCGTAGAGGAAACACGGCTTGACGGCATGTCGTGGCGATGTAGCCGCGGTGCCGCTGCCGGTGGTGGCGTTGCCGTCGCGATGTGGTTGCGATGTGGTCGTATTACACAGGTGGTCGATAACAACGGCATAATGTGGTACGTGTAAATTGTAATATTCATTTTCAATACAAAATATACGCCCGACCAGAGGCGGCTCGTGACAAAATTGTACGGGTGTTCACTTGAAATAAAACGATTAATTGTCGTACATTTTTGCGTAAGGTCAAGTTCAGGCCGTGGCGGTCCCTTTGCCTTCAATTCAAGCCGAATTTGTAACGTTTTTTCACACTTTTTAATGAATTACACATTATAACTGTCCATTTTAACACTCACAAGTTATAACTGATAAGTACAAGCTATTTCAACACGTATTAAATGATTATTAATTTTCTAATTAATTTAATTAGAAAATTCCCGAATTTGCATTCGCGAGTGTTTGTTTATATAGGAGTGGCAACGTCGCGCGCAATTGCTGTCCTGTCGTGCGGCCGAGCGCTAAACCGGCAACGTCGCGTGAGCGGCGCTCCGAATTTAGCTAATTTTTCATAGAAAATCTTTTGTTTCACGCGCAGGACTCTGGCGAAATTTCTCTTTCACTCCTATTGGATTTCGTATAAGCCAATGTACTGAATTTTGTTTCATTGGAGCGCAATCGCGAGCGCTCCGCCGCAGAAAAGAAATTTCTGTGGCTCCGCTTTGCGCGTTACCTATGAAATAATACAGTACAAGTGTAGGGTATAAATTATATCTCTAGAGCTACAAAGTAATTTTTATTATAATTATTTATGGGAGTTCACTGCACCAGCGCTCCTTAGAGCGAGCCGCCTCTGCGCCCGACCACATTGCGTCGTTGTGGTGTGGTTGTGGCTGTGGTGTGGTTGTGGTACGTGTGAATTGACACTTATTTGGTCGTGGTGTAAAAAGTAGTGAAATTATACAAAGCGTGGTCGTTCAGCCCTGCACATCTAAACTATTATAAAACTGTAACAGATGTGTGTCTGCACATTGAAGATATTTACAAAATAAAGTTACGATATGGTTTTTAGGTGTCCCTGATTCCATATCACCAATTTTTGGACTTTTTGTCTGTCTGTTTCTTTTTTTGTGTGTTTGAACGAGCATCACGCAAAAACTACTGAACCGATTTTGATGAAACTTTTTTTGTTTGATAGCTTATGATCTGACTTAAAATCTGGTATATAATTTGTGCGGACGAAGTCGCGGGTTAACACTAGTATGTGATAAAAGTATAGACTTTCACGGTGGCTAGGCCCAGCAGTGGGTAAGAGTGTGCTGATGATGTATACTTACCAATGTGAATGATCAGTTCTGCTAAATATAGGCTCCTTGCCGTTCCTGTAGTCCCATATGTTGAGGGCGGCGTCGTCACCCGCGCTAGCCACGTGGAACTGTCTGCAAATTATGACTTATCATTAAATACAACAGTAATAACCACGTGGTTCCGGTGTAGGATTGAATAGAATTCTTTATTTGCTAGTTTATCTACACTAATATTATAAAGAGGAAAGATTTGTACCTATTTTTGTATGTTTGTAATGAATAGGCTCAAAAAGTACTGGGCCGATTTAAAAAATTCTTTCACCATTAGAAAGCTGCATTCACCCTGAGTAACATAGGCTATATTTATTGCTAGAAAAGATTAGACGTCCACCCGTGCGAAGCCGGGACGGGCCGCTAGTACAATATAAAATACATGGCAAATTGTGTGTACAAAACGGGCAAAAAGGTGTGTGACTCTGGTTACGGCAGTTGGCAGAACCAACGAACACTATTTCTCTGTCACAACCGGCTATTACTTAACAGATTATTAATTTAAACCAAGAGTAAATCGTGCGTGCAAACGATGCGTGTAAACCGTGCGTGTAAATCGTGCGTGCAAACCACGCGTGTAAACCGTGCGTGTAAACTGGGCGTTTAAACCATGCGAGTAAGCCGTGCGTGTGAACCATACGAGTAAGCCGTGCGTGTGAACCGTGCGTGTTAACCGTACGAGCAATCCGTGCGTGTAAACCATGCGAGAAAAGCGTGCGAGCAAACCGCGCGTGAAAATCGTGCGTGCAAACCATGCGTGTAAACCGTGCGTGTAAACCGGGCGTGTAAGCTATGCGTGCAAACGGTGCGAGCAAATCTAGCCTGTAAACCGTGCGAGTAAACCGTACGTGTGAACCTTGCGAGTAAACCGTGCGTGTGGACCGTGCGTGTAAACCGTTCGTGCAAACCGTGCCTGCAAACCGTGCGTGTTAACCTTGCGTGTAAAATAGCAAACCTGTTGGGATTGAAGTCTAGATCCCGGGCGAGTTGTCTGTGAGCGTTGTCGATGCTCCACGAGGGTTTGTTGCAGTCCGTCCGCGTGTCGTAGCACTTTATGTGCATGTCTTGTAACACTGCGAACTGCAACAAAATATACAACATACATTCACTGAACATTTAGCCATCTATCGCCAACCAATCATTCTATTCCATTCAAGATTTTTGTTATGACTGCACGCTTTAAATTGTAGCCTAATCATGACTGGAAATTATGTTTGAATTATGACTGCACACTTAAAGTAGGTAGAGGTTGTATTATGTCTGCCCACTTAAAACTGTAGTCGAATAATGATTGCACACTTAAAACTGTAGCTGAATCATTACTGAATATGTACATTTAGCATAGTAGTAGAATTATGACACAATAGTTGTCGTTGTTGTGTTTTTGATCCTGGATGCCGTATCATGACTGTACACTTAACATAAAACAAAGTGTAGCTGTAGTGTCCGGTCTAGATTGTATTATTGATCCTGGACGCTATATCATGACTTAAAATAAAGAAAAGTGTCGTAGCTGTAGTACTCAGTCTAGATTTTATTGTTGATCCTGGAATTCCTGGATGCTGTATCATGACTGCACACTTAAAATAAAGCAAAGAGTTGTATCTGTCTGTATTACTCGGTCTAGATTTTATTGTTGATACTGGATGCTGTATCATGACTGCACACTTAAAATGACGCAAAGTGTTGTATCTGTACTACTCGGTCTAGATTTTATTGTTGATACTGGATGCTGTATCATGACTGCACACTTAAAATGAAGCGAAGTGTCTGTACTACTCGGTCTAGATTTTATTTTTGATCCTGGATGCCGTATCATTCATTACTGCACACTTAAAATAAAGCAAAGTGTTGTTACTCGGTCTAGACTTCATTGTTGATACTGGTAGTGCAGTAGTAACAGCGGTGGTACAAACCTGGCAGTGACCCTGGTGCGGGTTCCACTTGCCGGCGGAGAACTTTAGCCTGGCCCGGCCCTCGGGCGCCGCTGACGTCACCGCGGCCGCGGTGCTGACGTCATGCACCGACATACTGCCCTCGTACACTATACCGACGCGCGTCGGGTCCGTCGGGTGCCATTCTGCGCAACGGATCTCTTCTTCTGGTTTCTGGGGAGATAAATGTCATGCTATGGTCCATACAACAGTACTGATATTAGTCATCATCATCATCATCTCTGCCGATGGACGTCCACTGCTGGACATAGGCAGCCCGGTAGCACAGTCGGTAGTGAACCTGCCTGCTGTGCCGAGGGTCGCGGGTTCGAATCCCGTAAGGGACAAATATTTGTATGATGAATATAAATATTTGTACCCGAGTCATGGATGTTTGTATCTATATATGTATTCTATATCGTTGTCTAGTCATCGTAATACAAGTCCAGGCTAGATTCTGGTACTTTAAATGTGACTAGATAATTTGTGTGACATTGTCCAAGATATTTATATTTATTATAGGCCTCCCCCAAGGATCGCCATAACGACCGGTCCTGCGCTGCCCTCATCCAACGTTTTCCCGCCGCCTTCACCAGGTCGATATTATTTATATTATTGATATTAGTACCGTAAAATAAATACTAATATTACTGTACAAAACTTCTTCTCGTGTGGGCAGCAAGCCCTGACCCCCAGCAATATGACCCCTAGCATGATTTCTCTACTTGCGCGCGACTCGGCTTTTTTCCATACTACAAGTCGCGGCAAGCGGGGCTTTCTATCTCCGAAAAGCGCGGGAACAGGTTATTATGTATGCAGCGAAGGCGCGTCGCGCGCGTGTAGAGAAATCATACTAGACATGCTGGTGTCAGAGCTTTGTCAGAAGTGCGATTTTTGAAAATCATACGAGCGACTTGGCAGTAGAAAGATGCATAATCTCCATAGTAATTTTGACATTTTCTACTGCCAAGTCACTCGTATGATTTTCAAAAATCTCACTTTTCATCGCCTTACGGCCTCTGACGTGGTTTGTAACGTCTACTACCACCAGAGATAGTAGCCGGAACCAACGGCTTTACGTGTTATTCGAACCACGGAATTACCTATCATACTTTTTCAGATAATCAGGTGATTCAATGTCCTAACAGGTGCGTGTAACAGCCATGTTATACACTCTGGTTGTCATGTTATACACTCTGGTTGTGACTTACCTCAGGTTTGATAGTAACAAGAAGCTCCATGTCATCTGGGTTCCTACTCTGTATTGCGCTCAGGTCATCAAGATCTTTTGGTATCACCTGAAAGTTATGACATTTTTGTTATGAAAATTGTACTTTGTATATTTTGTTTTGTTTTAAAGATGTATGTTGCTATGTTTTTAGCCGCATCTCTCTACAACTACCATACATATTTTTATTCTTTTGTATTTTACAAACTGTCTAGCAATTGTTTTAACTTATTTTTCGCATTTGAAATGTTGTGTAAGTCACATCCATTCATTTTGATTAGATCTAAGGTGCTGTTTAAACAGAAGTGACGTGGCGCGGGCAGGTGCGGCAATATTAAACCTTATAGTACGTAAAACCTTATAGTAAATAAAAAAATAAAAATAAACATAGTGTGGTTTTAAAAATTACGCTCGCGCCTCCAGGCGACGTCGCCTGGAGGCGCGAGCGCGATTTTCTTTTAGACCAAAACGACGCTATGCTACTATAAGTTTTATATTGGTGGACGTAATATAAGGTTTATATTGGTTTTACTTTGACTCCGCCACCGCCACACGTCTCGTCTGTATAAACAGCACCTAAGGTGCAAATGAAGATTATGTTTTTGTTTATGTTATAGAACCTGCGCACCTCCACAGTGGGCAGCCTGAAGATGGAGACGCCCATGGAGCACTGTGAAGTGTTGTCGTCGTACGAGTTGTGTGTTGTCATCAGGGTGGCCGCGTCGTGCGGCGAGCAGCGCAGGTGCCAGATCTCTCCCACCTCATGTTTGAATACCTGGTTACAATTTACACATTAAATACATATCTTGGCGATTGCTACATAGATTATCTAGCCATAATTATGGTAACCCAGACTTATACAATTGACTAGACAACAATACAGAATACAATATAGGGTCCTTCTTAATATGCTGATCGTTTTATAAGGGGATGATCAGACCATCCAACTGAACAACTTTCTGTACGGGACCAATGCAAATGACGAAAAAAAATTATGACAGCTGCTTCGATTTCGATATTGGTCCCATAGAGAATATTGGTCAGTTTGATGGTGTGAAATGAATGCCCTCTTAAAAAACCGTCATCATATTAAGTTGGATCCTGTGTATACAGGGTGAACTGTAATTCGACTTATTCCTTGAAGTAGGTCATGCAGTGCTAGAGGTAATTTGCAATAAAGTATAAAATTGTGATCAACTTTTGTAAGGGGTTGTGGAAAAAATAAAATAACGCGGTATCGCGATGTTTCCTAATGCGGAAATTGGATGATTAAATAAATTTGAACGTAATTTATTATCGGAAACAAAATTTAAAAAATATAAAACCACTACCGTTTATAAAATTGGCAACATACCTTGTCCAACGAACGTTGAACATTTGAACATTGATTGCTTTTATTTACATCATCATTTCTTTAATACAAAACTTGGTTTTATTTTTTAACACAGAGAGAACATTTGTTTGAATTGCCTGCCTTGTATGCAGACACGCAGTTTCCGGCGAACTACATCATAGTTCGCGATAGTTCATCATTACCCGTATCGCAAACGACTCTATCATGGACTGGGTGTCTGTAAAAATGGTCTCCATTAATTCGTCAGGGGACCCAATATAAAGAATTCTTTCAATATGTTTTGTCTAGTAGTCGACACGCCGCCACCCTGTATAAATGGAAACACCATGTTCCTTGGCCCGTGTGCGATGGCGTAACGTAAGATATCAACCGTTATGCTGTACCATAATGATCCAACGATTAAGTAAGCAAACCTGAACTGCTTTGATGTAAAAGTTGCAATATTACGTTCCTATTCCTAGTTAGGCCAGTTTAGTATAGTTCGCCACGCGAGTTGGACTCGTATATTTCAGTATATTTTTAACGAGTTTTTGAAATGGACAAATTAATTGTGAGTTTTTCTAAATGCTATATATCCTATTGTTTTTAACAAATGTTAAATATAATAAGGTGGCTTTTCAGCGATAACATCGCCTTATTCGTACCATAATCAGCTTTGTTTCCTGTTGTGCAATGTATTTTGTTTGGTGCAAATAAGTATATTTCATTCATTTATTTATTAGTGGACTTTTGCTTGTACATTAGAACTGCATTTCCGCCAATGTCAAGTAGTTTGCGGTAGTTTCTATCAAAAATAAGAAGAGATTGCGAAGCCTCGTGGCAAGCAAAAACGCGAACCGCACGAACCCCACGCTAAAGACAATGGCTCGCGGCAAAACATGCAACATGACTCCATTACAATAGTAATGGAGTCATGTTGCATGTTTTGCTTTTTTCTAACAATAGTTAGAAAAAAGATTAAAGTGTCAAAAATCCCGCGTCAGCAAATTGACAGTTTACTTTTTAATTTTCAGCTGTCACTGTGCTGCGTTCTACTTTACCGGCAAGTGGTGTCCTTGGCCGACCCCGTGGGACCAATCAAGGGATTCATTCAGACGAACTTTGTTGGCCTTCCAGTGATACATGATACACAGACATGGATATTTGACCCTGATGTATCTATGAAGAGACGTAGACAATTTGTTGAACTACATGGAGACAAAGGGGAGAAGTTGATTGAAAGACTCGGGTTGGGAATCGACGGTGATGATGAAGAGAGATTGGAACAGCAAAGGAAAAGGGACGAAGGACATTTGGGAGGACTAAATGCTTATTTACCTTAACTTATTGAAAGAGCTGACTCCAAAATAAAAGATGTGGTTCAAGGTTTTTAAAATCCAATTATTAGTTAACCAAGTAGGAAACAAAACTCAGTTTTGTATTAAAAAAATAAGCATAAGCATAAGCTTTCGACTATAGGTAGCCGGTATTTACGAAGGGGGTAGTCAGAGATATTCTGAAACCTCAAAACATCCATGTTTCTGACGAAGTACCGAAACTCTGTCCAGTGTGACGGGGCCCGTCGCCACTTGTAGTGGACAGTGGGCACAATACATGCCTCGAAATTGAAGCATGCATGTTTCCTTACGATGTTTTCCTTCACCGAAAAGCCAGTGGTGTTACGAATCGTACATAAATTCAGGTAAAACTCATTGGTAGTCTGCCTGGACAGGGATCGAACCATTGCCTCCTGCACGGCAGGCAAGGTTACTCGCCACTAGACCACAACAGCACCGGTATTAAAGAAATGATGATGTAATCATAAAATTTTCGTAGAGGAAACATTGAGATTCCGCGTTTTTTAATTATTTTTCCCACAACACCTTAAAAATAATTTATTATAAGACTTTTTATTTCTGTGATGGGTATTTTAGGAAATCATTTTATTTTGAGAATAATTATTGATTATTTGATTCATCAGCTTTTCTTTTGCATCAGCAGCAGCATGGGTAGCATGTCAACCCGCGATAGCTGTGACACGGCTTTATCACGTCTTTTATCTCGAAAGAAAGAGATAAAACACGTGATAAAGCCATATCACGGCTATCGCGGGTTGTCATGCTACCCATGCAGATCTGGTATATTATTTATCTCGCTACGATGACGGGAAGCCGTGCGGACGAAGTTACGGGAAAACTCTAGTATTTAATTAATGTAAATTACCTAAGTGTGCAGGGCTCCAGTATCTTTCTCTAGTTCAACGACATGCACCTGGTTGGACTGCGGCTTCATGCTCTAAGTACCGATCAGGAACCTGATCGCATGACTCTCGCCGTACTGGGGTGATAATGAAGTAATTCAATAAATATGTAAATTACCTTAGTGTGCAAGGCTCCGGTGTCTTCTTCCAGCTCAACGACATGCGCCTGGTTGGACTGCGGCTTCAAGCTCTGAGTACCGATCAGGAACCCGATCGCATCACTCTCACCGCACTGCGGTGATAATGGACGTAATTCAATAAATATGTAAATTACCTTAGTGTGCAAGGCTCCGGTGTCTTCTTCCAGCTCAACGACATGCGCCTGGTTGGACTGCGGCTTCAAGCTCTGAGTACCGATCAGGAACCCGATCGCATCACTCTCACCGCACTGCGGTGATAATGGACGTAATTCAATAAATATGTAAATTACCTTAGTGTGCAAGGCTCCGGTGTCTTCTTCCAGCTCAACGACATGCACCTGGTTGGACTGCGGCTTCAAGCTCTGAGTACCGATCAGGAACCTGATCGCATCACTCTCACCGTACTGCGGTGATAATGCTCGCGTCTGGAAGTAATGTCAGGAAGGCTTTAGAATTAAGATTGGGTATACACTTTGACGAATTCTAGGGGAGGCTTTTGCCAAAGGGCAGACTGGCATAATTGAATAAGCAGAACCATTCTGGATGTCAGAATATTAGAATATCAGATACTAAAAATTGCACTTTTTTGCTAATTATAACCTCAAACTACAAATATAAAAAAAAAAAAATGGGGGGTTTCCTCTCTTTTTCCCTTTAGGGGGGGTATGTGAGGACCCCCCTACCCCCCCCCCCCACCCATCCCCCCCAAATTCATGCCGCAAGATACTAAAGCTGATCCTTCCAATAATATTACATACATACTACCCGTTTGATTGGAGTTGGCCGTCGAGGACCGTTACAAAATTTCGTCACTGGCACATTTAGTGGTCCCGTCGACAAAAAATAATATAACAAGCAAATAAAAATTTAAAATTAAAAGCGATATTAGCGACCGGAAGGGACGTGCCGTAAGTGGTTGCATTGCTAAAGGTTATAAAATTGCGTTTAATAGGGTCTCTTAGGGGTGCGGTACGGTGAAGCGGGAAGGGAGGGAGCGGCCAACTCGAAAAAAACGACTAGTACATACATATCGAATTGATAACCTCTTTTTTTGAAGTCTGTTAAAAATGAAACCTGGTTATTCTGAAGATGGTAAATATAGAATACCTCTGACTACCCTGTTGGGGAATATTAGTCGTGAGCTTATTTCATGTTTTAGAGCCTCAAAATGTTATAATTCACCAAAACATTGTGAATTAAAAGTGCAAATATTAAAGATCAATTTTTGTGGAAGTTATCAAGTTGTGGCATATACCTGATGTTCCAGGCCGTAGATAATTGAGTTTCCTTCTTCCATTTCGTATTATAAAACGAAAATTGCAAAGAAATTATCAGAAAAACTCCATATTTCTCAAAAATCTCAATTTTTTTTTTTTTTTTGGGTTCAATTCAAGGTAAAGCGATTACTCGCATACAACCGATGTCAGGAATAAATACTCTCATTTATAGCAAATAAAACGTTGGTGTTCGACGTTTCAACGCTTCTTTGGAGTTTTTGGAGGCAATCGAGAAACGCAGGAAACACAGAGAAGTCCACAGGAAAGAGGTGAACCGACCGCTTGCCGCGCTACAAAAGAACGGAACACTTTTCCTGTTCACGACCCACACCAACATATTTCACTGAACTGTATATTGTTCACTTGCACGACACTTTGTTACGCAAAACAACACCGATTTTACGAACCAAAACTCACTATAAACAATAAAAATTCGATGAAATATGAGGACTCCAAACGTATCTGTTCAAATCCCGCCAAAAACTCTCAAAAATCTCAAATTATAAGTTTTTGAACTTTTGACAATGACATCCAGTGTTGCCAGATCCAATTTTCGAAATACGGGAGGTGTACCAATAAAAAATCGGGAGATGTATGGGCGACATTATGAAAAAATCGGGAGATACATTTTTCCTTAAAATTAATCAGACATGGTCTTTTAATAAATGTTTTTTTAACATTTTTTCGTTTGCTTTAAAATCATAGCAATTGCAATTTTTTTTAATATTTTTCGTGTGCAAGATCCCTGAATTTCCTAATTTGGCCGGTTAACCAAAGCAAAAACAGGTTTATTTCGCTACTTTGCAATGTTGCAAAATTAGTAAACTATAACTAAGTACCAAAGCTTGCCATTGAATAGGTATTCAACTATATGTTATTAAGTCAAAGTATAGTTTAGGCTACGCATTTTACAAAGTTATGTACACATTTAATAGCTTAGCATTTAATTTTGTTCCGTTTTACTCAGTTTTTCCGAAAAAAAAAGTTGTTCTTAAAAAATCGAGAGATTTGAGTGGGAATCCGGGACATCGGGAGACATTGACAAAAATCGGGAGATATCCCGGAAAATCGGGAGACCTGGCAACAGTGTTGACATCTGACACGTCTGACACGCATGTCGCATCATGAATGACATTGACATTTGAGGATGATGATAATTTTTTTTGGTTCAATTCAACACAAAGGGATCCGAAGTGTGATTTTTGAAAATCATACTAGCGACCTTTCTTTTCGTAGCCAAATCATTGCCCAATCAGCAGAAAGTTTTGACCACCAGGACAATCGCCTTTTGGTGGCTTTATCCGATTCAGTTTGCATAGAATGTGCTGCCATCTCGTATATATTTCGAAAAACTATGAAAAAAAAAGATTTACTGTCTATAATGTCAAATTGACAAATTCACAAAATGGCTACCTATCGGGAGTTTTTGGCGGGATTTGAAAAGATACGTTTGGAGCAAAGAGTAATATAAGTATATTAGAAAAGAGAACCCACTCGTGGCAACATTATGCATCCACCTTATGTCAAATTGAAGGCTAGCTAGCGCCATCTGTGTTTCTCTGAAAATAATTCTACCTATACTATACATACCTACTTATATATATACTTATATACTCATACCGTTGTTTGAATGCTAGTTTTCGTTCAATCCCGCACCGATCGAGTGAAATTCCAGTATCCTTACTATTCCTGTAATCTGTACATTGGTAAGAGAACAACTGAAACTCCAGAACATCACTAAATCGGCACAAAATTGAACAAAAACTACAATCAACACGCACATCACTCAGTAGGTCGCCATTTTGTAAATTTGTCAATTTGACATTGGCATAGACAATATAATCTTTTTTTTTTCATAGTAAAAGATATAGTTAACAGATGGCAGCACATTCTATGCAAACTGAATCGGAAAAACCCACAAAAGGCAAATGTCCTCCGCCTGGTTTGGAGTCCTCATATTTCATCGAATTTTTATTGTTTATAGTGAGTTTTGGTTCGTAAAATCGGTGTTGTTTTGCGTAACAAAGTGTCGTGCAAGTGAACAATATACAGTTCAGTGAAATATGATGGTGTGGGTCGTGAACAGGAAAAGTGTTCCGTTCTTTTGTAGCGCGGCAAGCGGTCGGTTCACCTCTTTCCTGTGGACTTCTCTGCGTTTCCTGCGTTTCTCGATTGCCTCCAAAAACTCCAAAGAAGCGTTGAAACGTCGAACACCAACGTTTTATTTGCTATAAATGAGAGTATTTATTCCTGACATCGGTTGTATGCGATACTATAATCGCTTTACCTTGAAATGAACCAAAAAAAAAAATGGCTACCTATCTTTCACAGACGTAATACGTCTGTGCTATCTTTCTTCCGTAATGTGCGTGTTGTTTGCATAGTAAATAAATATTTCTATGGTTGTTTGTAGTTTTCATTCAATGAGCGTTTTTCTTTTCTTTTTTAAATTTAGTTTCTAAAAAACTCGACAGATGACATGCTTATCGCTCCATAGAGACGTAGGCGAGATCCTGTCAAAATCATGTCAAGACTGTGCCTGACTTTTTTTTAAAGGCCAAGCGATCGAGCGCATACAACCCTGTTAGACGTAAACAGTTTCATATTTTCGTTTAAATTGATTCGTAAATAATGAAATATTCAACCAAAAGATGCGTTGGCATCTTTTTGATCATCTTCTCCCTCTTTATTATTTTAAAGAAACACTTTTTAAAATGTTGACATTTATTCGCACAGACCGTAACGCCATCTATCGATCCACTAGAAAACTAAAAGAAAAACGCTCATTTCGTGCCGATTTAGTGATTTTCTGGAGTTTCTGTTGTTCTCTTACCAATGTACAGATTACAGGAATAGTAAGGATACTGGAATTTCACTCGATCGGTGCGGGATTGAATGAAAACTAGCATTCAAAACAATAATATCTATCGGTATGAGATATACTTATATCTATAAGTAGGTATGCATCAAGTATGTATAGTATAGGTAGAATTATTTCCGCAGAAACATAGATGGCGCTAGCTAGCCTTCAATTTGACATAAGGTGGATGCATAATGTTGCTATGAGTGGGTTCTCTTTTCTAATATAGGTACTTATATTACTCTTTAGTTTTGACCAAGGGTTTAGAAATCAATACTTATTTCCAGCTTCCTGTTTTTAACACTAAACACACAGACACAGATATTAGAATACGTGTAGGGGAACCTCTGCGAGGTGGACCGTTTGTAAATGTATCCCAATAAACTCTGTAAAATTGGACTTAGCGTTTTCACTCCAATCCCGGAACCCGTAGCTCGTAACAATAATATAGACGCCGCGTGGTTCTGGCTTAGAATGGACCTTCTCAATCTTTCCCATGGGTGTCGTACGAGGCGACTAAGGGATTAAAGGTTTCTTATAAATGCAGTATTTATCCATATAAACCATGCCCATGCTCATGTTTTTCGCCCATGCGAAAGACTAACCACCTCTAGTCTCACCACTTGACACATCATTCAATCCTGAAACTTTACTTGCTAAAGGTGAGCATTGATTGTTACAACTAAGCACATTCATAAACAGTTTATAGTTGTAGCAATGTTTCTAGCCACCCCGAAAGGGATTACGATCATGAGTTTATCTATGTATAATGTATGTGAGATAAAGATTTTCCTCTACACTTTAAAATAAATGCTTAGCTAGTAGGTACCTAATTATGGAAAACTAAATAGCCGACAAGAAAATTGCCGATAGAGATAAATGTCGATAAATGCTATACTTAACGTGTCGGAAAACAAAGAAAATTATACGGTACGTGCATGTAATTAGGCTCGATGGGGCGACACATAATTTCCCTTTTGCAATAAACAATAATTTATTCCGATAGGTACCTACAGGGTGTAACAAAACACCCTAGTAATACTTAAGGGGGTGCTTCAGACCATCAAACTGAACAACTTTCACTATGAAGCAAACATCGAAACCGCGAAAAAAAAATCCGTTCTTTCATACAAAACTTGTCCATGTGGTGTCGGCTAAGAATAGCACCACCCCATTTCCTCCCGTGGGTGTCGTAAAAGGCGACTAAGGGATCTACCGGAGGATGGGCAGCAGCATCCTCTGAGTACACACATTCAATCGAACTGCGATCGCCAACCCGCCTGCCAAGCGTGGCGATTATGGCAAATCCCCCCATTTTGGGGGAGGCCTATGTCCAGCAGTGGACGTCTATCGGCTGATATGATGATGATGATACAAAACTGCAGTAGGTACCGTCTCGACTTAAATGTATGGGATGGCAGATTTTTTATTTTTTCTTCACGTTGGCCCCATAGTGAAAGTTGTTTAGTTTGATGGTCTGAAGCACCCCCTTAAGTATTACTAGGGTGTTTTGCTACACTCTGTATACCTACAACCATAGCGTAAATAATGTACTTGACAGTTTTCAAAGGCTGCCTATATTATTCTATTAGTTAAATTGTCTATAATTTTATTATTATCGCAGTACAATTAACTAAGCGCAAACAACAAAGCGTCGCGGCGTCGGTGGCGCGTTGCGGAGAGGTATGGACACCCAATTATTATGGGGGTCCGGGTTCAAATCCGCACGGACAACATGCCATGTACCATTGAGTTTTTCTAACTTATGTACGTAATACCATAGAGTAAATAAATTATACACAACAGAAGGTCAATGCTCATACTAAGAAAGTTGCCACCTTCTTATATGAAAACTCGCGCAAGTACAGCGGCGGTGGTGAGTAACGGTACTACAGCAATGTTTAATTGCGTTAAAATAGGTGTTAAACACATTTGTTATTAAAATTTTTAAGAAAATTTATCTTTATTTATCTTTATTTCCGTGGAACAAAACTCAAAAAATAGTGATCTAATAACGTTTAACTAAGATTTGTCTCTCGTTCAGTAGCGACATCTGTTTGCGCCAAGATTATACTAAATCTAAAATGTATGGAACTGACCAGACATGGTAATACCGACTGCTTACAAACGGTGAAGGAAAACATCGTGAGGAAACCTGCATACATTGAAGAAGAAATTCTGATGTGTATGTGAAGTCTACCAATCCGCATTGGGCACGCGTGGTGGACTATCGCCCATACACCCTCTCTGAGGGTAGGCCTGTGCCCTGCAGTGGAACGTTTATAGGCTGATGATGAAACATCGTCACAACCTGAAATAACGGTGAGCTTTCAATTTCATGTGTCAAACTCATATAAAACCTCCGACGATCTGAAGGATGCGAGCTTGTCGATGTTTTTGACAGCGATGTGACGCTTAAGTGAATTGTACCAGGAGTGCGATTTTTGAATCTCATTCGCTGAGTTCAACAGTTGAAAATGTCAAAATTACTATGGAGATCTTTCTAATATACTGCTGATTTGACTTTCAAAAATCGCACTCCTGATGTATGATTTTTGAAAGGTAAATCAGCAGTAGAAAGATACATATCTCCACAGTAATTTTGACATTTTCAACTGCTGAACTCAGCGAATGAGATTCAAAAATCGCACTCCTGGAGTGTTATTTTTGAAAAAGCCGTGGTGGTCCAGTGGCGAGTAACCTTGCCAGTCGTGCACGAGGTGATTGTTCGATCCCCGTCCATGCCTCTGGACGGTAATAGGCTGGTGATGGCTTGCCAAGTTTGGTTGGTCATTCTCCAGAAGTGCGATTTTTGAACATCATACGAGCGAATTGGCAGTAGAAAGATGCATAATCTCCTTAGTAATTTTGACATTTTCTACTGCCGAGTCCTCAAATTAAGAATATGTTCTTATTCTATGGCCAAGGAACATATGTACTCTCTATTCTATGGCCTAGTCCCCGCAGGACCAGAAGTACAATCGGGAAGTACCATCAATGGTACAGTTCGCACTAGGTGGTGCCAGTAGTACCATTAATGGTACAATTGGCACTAGATCGTGCCAGTAGTACCATCAATGGTCAACTGGCACTTAATACTCGTAGGACTTAAAGCCGGGTATTCATTTGGCAAAATTTGTTTATAGACACTGTTTATATACATGTTTCACGATGTTTCATCATCTCTGTAAACATGTTTATAAACATTCCATAAACAAAGATGATGAAACATTGTTTCAGAAACATGTTGCTGTGTTCCCCGCTCAGAGTGGAGAGCAAGTCGAATTAGTCGAAACATTTAGTTTAGAAACAGAAGTTGACAAGTGTTGACGCGTGTTGCGCGCGTTTTAAACATGGAAGTAGTTTGGTCGAACAACCAGATTTCTATGCTCATAGAGCTCTTTCAACAGCGTAGCATTCTCTGGGATGCATCAAATAAAGACTAAATTTTTTTTTTTAAATGATGCTTGGGCAGAGATTGCTGCAGAGTTAAATATGGCAAAGAAGGATGTTAATATGTATGAATATAATTATGTAAGCAGCACAGAGCATCACTACCTGCTCGGGCGACATCCTAGCTACAACTGACAAGTGTGGACTGCCAATGTTACAGAAACAGTGTTTACGGTAAACATGTTTATAAACACGATGATGAAACAGTGTTTACGGTAAACATGTTTATAAAAAAATGTTGCCAAATGAATACCCGGCTTTATTTGCATTCAATGCACTCTACAAAGACTTCATTCGTAGAAACTCTTGAAACTCGAGGGGGGTTCCGAGTGCCACTTGTACCATTGACCAGCAGTATCATTAGTACTATTACGTAATTGTACTAATGATACAATACAGTGCCAACTGTACCATTGATGGTACTTCCCGATTGTACTTCTGGTCCGACGGGGCCGAGTCGCTCGTATGATATTCAAAAATCGCACTTTTGATCCAATACACTTTCTATAAAGTGCTTTGTATTATTTTTTGGATAAAAAAAAATAAAAATCAAAAAGAGATTTATTCACCAGAAAAAACATAGGATAGGATAGGTAGATTACCCTTTAAATAATCAGCAATGCAATTCACTAAGCGCAAACATATCGTCACAACCTTCAAGCATGTTAAACTGGAGTGCGATTTTTGAAAATCATACGAGCGACTTGACATTCGCATACGAATTGAGATTTTCATTCCGAGTGGTTACGTTTTTCTCAATTTTTGAAATCGTTCGGATGTGCCAAAACCGTTTCGATTCACACAGAAAATGTTTCAATTGAACGAACGAACGAATGAATGGTTTCATAGTAACATTTCAAATCGGACTTTACCGCCAAAATTATGGGTTAACGGAACGTAGAAAAAAAGTTAAATCGGTTGACGTCTGACAACATTACAAACGTCAAACATTCGAGTGGTAGAATTGGTTACGAGTGGTTCGGAGCACTCGTTGCGAGTGATAGAAAGTTGATTTCAAAAATGGCAAATCATCGATTTTACGTCATTTTCTACTACTCGTTTTGAACGTCTGATATTCAAAAATCGCACTCCTGAAGTGCGATTTTTGAAAATCATACGAGCGATTTGGCAGTAGAAAATGTCAAAATTACTATGGAGATTATGCATCTTTCTACTGCCAAGTCGCTCGTATGATTTTCAAAAATCGCACTCCTGTACCTAGTCTTTGACAGTCGTTGAAAAATCGGCGAGCTGACAATTCGGTAGGTATTATCGGTTATGGCCGCGGTCCGATTCACCATTTCATGGCTCACAGTGCTAACGTCCATAATAGCTGATCCGAAACAAAAAGCGTGATTTCACAACTTACGGCGCTATTTGGACCGCTTTTTCCGGTCTCAAACTACTGACAGTTGTATTCACGTTATATTGTACCAAAAACCGACATAAAACATCAGTTTGACATTGACAGTGACAGTGGTTTGACATTACTCTTTGGGTTTGACATAAGGCTCACGGTGATATCGCTGTAGAGCATGGGCTCCGAAATTCCAAGATGGCGCTGATAATGACGTCATCAATGACGTAGTATCGGTTGCCAAATTCTGGCAAAGTACTATTTAGCGACTTTGTTGTGTTGAAGTCGACACGATAAGCAAGCAACGTGATCGCGCTTTCACCAAATCGGGACGCGTTTGAGAGCGCTAAAATCGATTTTGGCGTGAATCGGACCGCGGCCTATGTCATGCGTGAAACTCATATAAAAACTTCGAGGATCTGAAGGATGCAAGAAGGACTTGGATGTTACCTACGTTTGTGAGCTCGTCGATGTTTTTGACAGCGATGTGACGCTTAGTCATTGACCACCAAGAATTTTTCGCGCTTAGTGAATTGCACTCCAATGAGTAGGTACTTAAGGGGCTATGTGAAAAAAATTGGATTCTTCAAAGCTTCATATATCATGAAGTACTAACAGTAGGAGTATGATTTTCGGATATGTGTAAATTGAATATATAATTGAAGTTTTGATTAGAGCCAAAACACGATTAAGACAAATTTTCTCGATAGAAAAACAAGCCAAAGTAGCCTCCATTTTTATCTATAAACGCTTGGAACTGCTAAACGGTGAATAATAGAAACACAATGCAAGACTTGATTTAAATTGTATTGTATTGTATTGTATATCATTTATTTCAGACTTCTTTTGTCCATATGTGTTAATAACAAAAATGCACTTATAATTATGTTAGTAGGCAGAATAACAATTCAAATTCCAAATACAAACAAACACAAAACATATAAAATTAAATACAATTATAGACATGTCATATAGATATTGGAAAAATATTTATTTAGAGGCGCGGCTAGCTGGCACTACATGGGTTGAAGTCCAGTGCCTGAGTATCGGGCCATCCACCCTATTTGCTACTATGGTCAGGAGGGTGTTTGCGCTGCCGCGCACCCGCCGCATCACGGACGCGACTCTCTTGCGCATGATGGCTGGGAAGCCATCGGTGTGCGCAGAGGCGAACATTCCTGATGCGCTACAGTGGCGCGGCAGCCCCAACAACCCCCTGAACGCATTATTATATTGGACACGTAAGGCACTGTAAGCTTTTTGAGTAAAGTTGATCCACAGGCTGCAAGTATAAAATGATTGGCAGAAAGCCCTGAACAATGTGATTTTAACGCTTTCCGTACACCTCGCAAACCTGCGAATCAACATATTACTTCTCACTGCCAGCGCCCTACGCTCCCTCTCGATATCCTTGTCATCAGATTGCGACGCGGTGACCCAGTGCCCCAGGTATTTAAACTCCGATACCACTCGAAGCGGAGTGCCTCCAAGTGATTTAAAAAAAAGAGATTAATATTTTCTAAATTTTGATTAGAGCAGAATTGAACTTACATAAATAGTACAATCACAATTAAATAAAGTTTGATTTGGCGCTCGATTCGATTCAGGCGCGCGCGCCGCCCCATCTCTTTCTCTCACATCAGGCCGTAATATAAGCTATCCCACGCCTGTTTCGCTTAAATTATTTTTCGACATAGGCCCTTAATAATTAACATTTAATCATAATATTTGATACAAACATCACAAATACGTTAATACAAATAGTAAAATACGCTCCAGAAGCTATTAGCTGTGATGACTCAGAAACTTATCATCTCTTTTCAAATGAATAGATAACAAAATTGTTTATTAATTTTAATAATTACGTAGAATAATATTAGATAACTTTATTAACGCGTTGCATTAGTAATATTTACGTCATAGGACTAAGTACTAAACTCAAGCTTAGAATAAGTATGGAAAGAAATTTGTTTTTCTACAGTTTCTGTTTAATAATAGTACATTACTGCAGAGGCCAGCAACAGAGGCATTGA
Organism: Agonopterix subpropinquella; assembly: GCA_922987775.1. Classification (NCBI taxonomy): domain Eukaryota; kingdom Metazoa; phylum Arthropoda; class Insecta; order Lepidoptera; family Depressariidae; genus Agonopterix; species Agonopterix subpropinquella. The sequence goes on along the minus strand of OV277694.1, from coordinate 5,454,121 downwards.
TGGACGAACATGTAAATGTGGGCCGAGGCTAGGGTTGCCAACCGTCCCGCGAGAGGCGGGACGTCCCGTTTCTAGAGCCTTAAATGGTGCGTCCCGCGAAAGATGTGTGCGGGACGCCAATTGTCCCGTTTTATGGAATGTAGCCCGGACCCCCAGAATCCTTCTTGCCCAGCCCTTGTATAAAATGAATCACTTACTAGACTCTTAACTCTTAAAAGACATCTAAGTACAATAATAAACACAATATTAGATTTTCCTGTATTTCGTTCCTCGTGTCCACTTTGAAAAGTCAATGTCAGAATTTACATTGAAAATTCTAGCTTGCTTCGCTCGCTTGGCATTCTTTGTTATATTTTGTTCTTCGTTTTGAAACTGAGCTCTTGCTACGAGTCATCTTGGTATATAGGTATTTTAGACTTCTCTTCGTTCGCTCTAGCTTTAGTTTCATACACAAATCTACTCAATTTTTTCAGCATGAGCTCTACAATCGAGTTATTGTGTAGCAAAATCATAAGCTCGTTTCAGATAGGTATTGGTTTAATACAATAAATCGGCTCGATTTCGGTATGAGCTGGAAATTTAGTGCTAAATCGAGCAAAATCTCGATCTCGGTTTGCTAACTTATGTTTTAAAGTATTTAAATCGTACTGTACTACAATGCATTGATCTCATTTATATTGCTGTAAAATTTTGAGCTCGCTTCGCTCGCTCCACGATTTATTTTTAGGTCGGGAGTTCGCAAACACTTCATACTAATACAGTTAACTTGCGAGCTCGCATCGCTCGCTCCTAGATTTAAATCGTATTGCACTGATCTCACTATATTGTACTAAAATCTCGAGCTCGCTTCGCTCGCTCCTGGCGATTGTGTTACAGGGACCTAGTCCTAGACGCACTGCAGTAAAATTTCGAGTTCACTTCGCTCGCTCTAGAATTCAGTGAAATCTCGAGCTCGCTGCGCTCGCTCTAGGTTTTGGATCTTATTTCGCCCATCTTTTTATCCTGTAGTAAAATCACGTGTTACTTTGCTCGTTCCAGATTTTATGTCGTAAAAAATTCGAGCTCGCTAGCTAACGTTCGCTCCAGTTTTTAGATTATATTGCAACGATCTAACCGACCAGGACCACCTTGCCCCCCTGGGAAAACATCATTACTAGTTACGTCCATGTATAGTCGATGACATGCCAGGGCCTTGCCTACTTTTTTAAGTATGTTGATTTGTAAACCAAAGTAAAATACCTACTCGATATATTCATTAAAACTTCTTAAAATGTGAAAGTCGAATAATTTTGTACCTATTTCTTGCCTTCTTTTACTTTGACAGCTGGGTCCCGTTTTTTTTTGCCGTGTCCCGCATTTTTATTGTAAAAATCCCGCTTATCCGTGAACTATGGTTGGCAACCCTAGCCGAGGCGAAGCCGAGGCACACATACGTAAGTCCATCAATGCCTAGTTGTGGCCAAGGCTTGTATAAGTAGTATTTTCTCAAATAATGCGCGGAAATTAAAACAGTAAATTTTCTCAAATAATTCGCGGAAATTAAAACTCTTTTCAAAATCAATGACGAACAACGAACAACCATTTGTTTTTTTTTTTCAATAAACAGCTTTCTATTTGCAAGCCTGTTCGAAATTTAAATAAAACCTTTGATGAGTTACCTCCTTGGTCGCCATGTTTCGGAGAAAAAGATCGTTCCATTTTTAAATTACACGACAGATATGAGTTTACTATGTAATTTATTTGGCCGCAAATGACGACAGATATGGATTTTCATACATCATTGCCGGCCGCTGCGCGCATGTATTTGGCCAGTACAGCAATTTCGATTTATCTCGAAGAAGGTTGTCAAAATAATGCTCACATTTCCAAGCATGTCTGAGAAAATATATTTTAATCATAGACATTATTATACTAATATGTTTATGATTTTAATTAAGTTTGGTAAATAGGCACCAAAGAGACATTATTGGGATTATTTGGGATTTCGGAATAAAAACAATTTAATGATTATAAATTTTTTTATGTGATGACTGGCTATAATGTCTTGGAAAAAATTATGAAAAGCCATAAAACTAAATAAAAAGGAAGAAAACATTTTCTTTTGGAGTATTTGGCGTAACGTCATTTTTTTCTGACTGATAGCTGCCAGTTCTGTATTACTTAGATGCAAGTACTTAATGAAAACTCTTTGGTTGTATGAAAAATTATGTAGTAGAGAAATAAAATCTTTTTGGATTCCTTCAGGTAAAGTGCGGTCTCCATCTCCAGTCTAACTAGACTATAACTATAATCTTTAAATTCAAACCTAGGTACCTATTCAAATCGACATGGTGTTTTTTCTTCACATCGCAGAAAATATTGCTTAAAAATTGCCTAGTAGTAGTTTATTGCGACCGTTTCGGTCCGATCCGAACTTTATTGTAATAGAGTTGATATTAGAACGTTGAATGTCCGGGTAGACCCCCCAGTTTTCAAATTATCTATATTGCCAGATGGGCGCTAGTCACAATGAAAAATTGCGCCAATTTTGTAGAAAACCATAGACGAAGGATTTTTTTACTTACTCTTTCTAGTACGTAGAAAACTCATTTTATACGCCATTTTCGAGAATAAGAAAAAATAAATTTTCTAAATTTTTTAAAGGCATTTGCTGGGCATTTGAAACATTTTTTCGAAGGAAATGCGCCATTTACCTAGTAGTGAGCGGGGCATAGGTGAAAAAGCTTAACATAGAGTTAGGTAATAATTTTCCAAAGAGATTTTCTATCACAAATGATTCTAATTTCAGGGGTGTTCAAATGAATTTCAAATTCTAAGGGTGCGTCCACATTTGGCGCGTTCGCCAGATGTGGATGAACCCTTATAAACAATAAGTAAATATAAAAAAAAAACATGAATTTAATGCTTTTTTTGTTTGACCCCGGGCTTAGAAAACTACGTGGCGGTTGGTGGCGGTCAATTGTGCCGGTAGCATGCACACCCGCGATAGCCGTGATACGGCTTTATCACGTCTTTTATCTCGTTCGTTCGCGCGCATAAGAACGAGATAAAAGACGTGATAAAGCCGTATCACGGCTATCGCGGGTGTGCATGCTACCAGTGCTGGAGTGCGATTTTTGAATCTCATTCGCTGAGTTCAGCAGTTGAAAATGTCAAAATTACTATGGAGATACGCATCTTTCTACTGCTGATTTGACTTTCAAAAATCGCACTCCTGAAGTGTGATTTTTGAAGGTCAAATCAGCAGTAGAAAGATGCCTATCTCCACAGTAATTTTCACATTTTCAACAAAAACATAGATATATCAAAAAGAAATGCGAGCTTGCAGCAAGTCTATTATGCTATTTGGGTACCTAGCCAGACTCATTCATTCAGCTTGGTGCAAGCAGGAAAGATAATCAAATAAGGAAAACGGGATATTGTTTATCTAATGTATCAATAGAAAAAAAACAATACAAATAAAATAAAATTCTGAGAATTTAGTTCTCTGTTTGAGGAAATACGTCATCGTCCGTTGGTTCTATTGAAATAAGTAGGCAAATAAAATAGAAAAAAAAAAGGGTTGCTAGTTTGCTATCTGGGTTTCCCGGTTTGTCCTATGTATGGGGAGCGATACGTGGTGGATCTTGCGTTCGGTTCGGAGGTATCAAATCCTATACAAAATCACAATCCAGGAGTGCGATTTTTGAATCTCATACGTTGAACACTGCAGTTGAAAATGTATGCAGATACGCATCTTTCTACTGCTGATTTGACTTTTAAAAAGTAGCTCCTGGAGTATGATTTTTTAATGTGAAATCAGCAGTAGAAAGATGCACGTCTCCATAGCAATATTGACATTTTCAACTGCTCAGTTCAACGTATGAGATTCAAAAATCGCACTCCTGATTCGGAATTACGGATCAGAATTCAGTAATGTGTGTGGCACGTCTTAAGAAAATGAAGTAGAATTAGCATAGATTTGCTAGACTGTTAAAGACATTCCTGTTATAAAAAATTACCTAAGAACTTATATTTTCAATACTAACCAAGCGCGCGCGCGCTCCAGTAGCGCGCAGCTAAAACTATCCCATCAAAGCAGTGCCAAGCCAACTAACATAAAGTTAAAATAAAATTGCATTTGACAACTTCACAAGAGGCTTAGCTAGCACCAAAGCCCGCATGGCTTTTAAAAAACAAAAAAACCTGACGTAGCAACAGACTGGCCACTCGGATCGTTAAAAAAGAATAAAAGTTCATAAAAATGCGAATTCTAAATTTAAACACGGTAACATTCCAGAGAGAAGCAAGTCGTAGGTCGTAAAAAGCGCATAAAGTTTGCGCGGAACCTTTGACGCCGAGTCCGCGTGGAATCACTGCTTGCCGGCGAAATGCTGTAACTTTTAAAATTTAGATTAATCATAACCCATCAGTTAAAATAAAATGCTCGCCTATGCAGATAGTCAGCGAAGCATTTTATTCAACGAGCATTTACCCGCAACTTCGTCCGCATAAATTATATACCAGATTTTAAGTCAGATCATAATCTATCATCCAAAAAAAGTTTCATCAAAATCGGTTCAGTAGTTTTTGCGTGATGCTCGAACAAACAAACACACAAACAAACAAACAGACAGACAAAAATTAAGAAATTTGTGATTTGGAATCAGGGACATCTAAAAACCATATCGTTATCTTTTTTTTTTGTAAATATCTTCAATGTACAGACACACTCTGTTACAGTTTTATAATAGTTTAGATTATCTTATATTCTTCTATTTATTATTTAGTGTCTTGGACAAAGTATTTTGCGGATGCGATGATAATTTTTAAATAATATCTTTGACGAAGCCTACATTGCTCATTCGGACATCTTATAAATTTAATGTTTTTTTTGTCGATTAGGTACCTTAGGTACCAAAAAAAAATAAAAAATAAAGAGGTAAAAAAAAAGGTAAAATAAGATTAGCTTATTTTAATAATTTTCCACTAGCCATAATCATCAACACAGCCTATTATACGTCCCACTGCAGGACAACAGGCCTACCCTCAGGGAGGGTGTATAGGCCTTAGTCCACCACGCGTGCCCAATGCGGATTGGTAGACTTCACATACGCATCGGAATTTCTTCTTCAGCGTATGCAGGTTTCCTTCACCTTTCGAGAGCAGTTCGTATTACGTACATGGCATGCGTTGTCCGTGCGGATTCGAACCTGGACGAAGATTGAGTTTCCATAGCTCTACGCAACGCGCCACCGACGTTCTCCATAATACCTACCTACCTATTCTAATTTTTTTTTCAGAAACATAGCATCTGGGATAATGGCTTCTACAGGAAATAGGTTTGTTAACAAATCCTGACTGTGTAGGAACCACCCCGGCCCGGTGTGCCCGGATGCTTCCTTGCCTCCAAAATAGGAATATAAACTGGGGAAACACTTCTCGATATTATTCAAATTAAACAAAGGGGACGGGTTTAACCGAGGAGGTAGAAACTTTAATTTTTTTCGTGAAGTTAAAAGTGTTTCTGATAACCCCCAATGGGATTTTGGTGGTAACTCGTGAGTTTATGTCTGTTTAAATGTAATTTACCGTTTATGTTTAATTAAAGTTAATTCTTCTAGTCACAATAATGATATCTTCATAATATTATTTTTTGGGTTACGTCCTTTTGTTCACCGTCACGGTCGTATGCGAAACGGTGGATTTTAAAAATGTTTCTTTGGTTTCAAAAATAAGTTCAAAGCTTTTTTCTGAATGCGATACCTACATTCCATTCTTAATTTGAAATCTGAAACTGAATGTGTATGTACGAAACAAAATCGAAAAGAGAGAATTAAAATGAAATTAAATTGTTTATTTGATAATTTTTTATTTTCAATAATTTTTTATTAATAAAAATAAATAATTTTTAAATAAGTTTATTATCTATTTTTGGTTTTTGTTTTGGTTTGAGATAATTTAAAAAAGCTTCCAATTTTTTGACTGATTTCAAAAGGTTCCATGACATGATCGTATCTACTTATTGGTGATTTGGAATCAGGGACAGGTAAAACCATGTTTTTTTTTTTGTAAATATCTTCAATGTACAGACACATTTCTGTTACGGTTTTATAATAGTTTAGATATGGCTTTTGTAAATGCGCGTAGAATAATATAATAATTATATTAAGTACGAGCTTTTACCCGCGACTTCGTCCGCATAAATTATATACCAGATTTTAAGTCAGATGACAAGCTATCAAACAAAAAAGTTTCATCAAAATCGGTTCAGTAGTTTTTGCGTGATACTCGAACAAACAAACACCCAAACAAACAAACAAATAAACAAACAAACAAACGGACAGACAAAAAAATCCAAAAATTGGTGATTTGGAATCAGGGACAGGTAAAAACCATGTCGTAATTTTTTTTTTGTAAATATCTTCAACGTACAGACACATTTTCTGTTACAGTTTTATAATAGTTTAGACTTAGAGTTTAGATTTAGATAAGCAAATGTGAGTAAAAAAACCCCTTTATTCAGGACGATTATATTGTTATTCTGAGTACAAAGTAGGAAGTACAAACATTTCATAGAACTAACGCGGCGTCGTCTCTAATCTCTAAAAGAAATACCAAAACAATACAAATTGCATCAACATTATCGTAAAATAAAATAAAACCGGCCAAGTGCGAGTCGGACTCGCGCACCGAAGGTTCCGTACCACCATATGAACTCAAAAATGTCTCCCGGAGACAATGCTTAGCGCGAACTCGACACAATATTACCTACTTAGGTACTCGACCGGTTTTTACTAAAAAACAAAATCCCCTGAATTCTTAAGTAGCGCGACACACACTTGGCCGGTTTTTATTATTTGCTGTAACTACTATGTATAGGTAATCAAATCGATCACACCAAGTTTGACGTTATGACAAAAAACCTTGAAAAAACACATTTCTTGTATGGGGATCGCCTTTAATTTTATATTTTTTTAAAATTATTATTTGTTACGAAAATGAAATAAAAATAATATTAAATAATAAAAATGCATAATTCTGCAGTGGCGTAGCGTGGGTTTCTGCTGTCCGGGGCACAGACCGATTTTGCCGCCCTCTTATCTTTATAAGAAGACCTACACAAATAAACGGAGCGAGCGGAGCGAGCTCGAAATTTTTTTGCATCTATATTCGGGTTGTGCGAGCCGACTTTCTCTGCTCTACGAATTGGTTATAGACAGACCTCAATCAATCGATATTTTCCCGCATTTGCCACCACTGTAAAAGTGCCACCCGGGGCATTTGCCCTACTGCTCGGGGGGGCCCCCTTCGCTACGCTAATGTAATTATGTGAAAATTTCAACCGACTAGCTATTATATTTCAAAAGATACAGCCCTTTTCAGGCAGGACAAACCGACCCACAGATGAACGGACAGTCGAACAGCATACAGGCAAAAACGATAGGGTCCCCCGTTTTCACCCTTTGGACACGGGACCCTAAAAATGCCGCGCTCCTTATTAATTAACCACTATATCACAAATTATAATTGATAACTCCTCTGCAAACTTAACTTTGCCGCCGAGAAATTAATTAACGAAACAAATTCGACCCAATACCTTAACAAAACGAATTAGAGGGTTAAAAAAATTAACATTTCAAATGGCAAACGTAAAGTTGCAAGTATATGTATCAGGCCGTATGAGTAAAATATTTCAGTCCTGTTCAAGCGACGGTGGGTTGCGGTCATCTTGACCAGTGAATTAAATCAATTACAAGTTATTTACTGTGTTGTGATTCCGTGAAATGAAGTGGTTTGTGGTGGGAGTGTTGGTGAGCTTGGCGAAATTCGGCGAAGGCGGTGGTATGTCCAGCCTTTATATTTTTTTTTTATCGTTGCCATCAAGTTTTTGATAGACTCATCTCATGACAATGATTAATATAATGAATGAATCAGTTCATCTTCTTTTTTTTTTGGGTACCTACATTAAAAATAAATAAAAATATTGAGAACCTAAAGGCGATATTACACGGATCAATTTCGGTTCAATATTGCTTTCAATTCCATTGCTTCAATGGCATTGAGACATCTAAATACATTTCTATTTGATTATTGAAAGCTAAGTATAGGAACATTCGTCCAATGTTCAATGTTTTTCAATGGAATTGATGCAATTTGGTTGATCCGTGTAATTTCATCTTCTTATTTATACGAACTTATATCCGTGTTAAAACCATCTGGATGCTGGAAAGGAGGGTATCCTTTCTGGATCGCCATAATAAAAATAAAAAAACAAAATGTTTTGTATATTGTCAGATAGGTATGTATGGCAAGCCTCAAAGAAATCGAATTACCTACTTACCCCGTTTTACTTATAACCGTGCATTGCAACTTCAAAAAAAGAAATTAGGACTTTTTATAAAAACTCACAGACACATAAGTACGCCGTCTACCTAAATGGTAGGTATTATATTTAATGTTTTTTGCATATAAAGTTTATTTAATATATAAGTAAAATATTTTCTGTTAGGTATTTGATCAGTTTCTAAATATCGATCTTTGGTACAAAAGATTCGTACCTTAGGTATAATTTTAAAGTAAGTATTAAATTTTTTTTTACTCGAGGATAAATTAATAACAATTAAATATAACTATACAACGTGTTAATGAATTAGCGCAAAACCTCATACACCCCAACTGATTTAAATAACAAAATAATTAGATTGCAACAATAATTTCATTATTTTGATAACTAAAATTTAAAGTTATTCACATTTTAAGTTTTGAGGCAAAAATAATTTGTTATCATTTCAGCAATGAAAGAAAGCGCTAACGTACTCATGGATACATTTTTATAATCTTGTTTTGGTAGTAAGTAGGGTGAGCGTGCCTGTGCGATGGGTTGACATCGGGTTCAGAAAATTTTAAATTTTGCCAAAAAACTATTTAATATTTTGAAAAAAAAAATCCTATGTTGAAACCATGATAATTCGATTCTGCTCTCGATTCTAAACAAACTACTTTCTAGTTTTGCGTTAATTCATTAACACGTTGTATAACTAACTAAAATATAACTAAATAACTAAAATATAACTAAGTAAAAAAAAATAGTCTAATAAAATATTTACAATAATATTTACACTCAGTCAAAGAGCCCTCCCGGGTCATTTTAAATAATTTTACTACCACAAAAAAACTAATAAATTAGGTTTAGGTACATTGGTCATAATAGTTAATCTGTGGTTATACGGAAAATCAATTAAACATAGTTATTATAATTTGTAAGGATTTAAATAAATAAAGGAAAAGATTTTGATTTGTTTGAGGGTAGATAAAAATTTGTGAGAGGATGTATTCAATCACAGCTTTGAAATAAATGAAACATTCGTCGCGTCACGTCGCGTGTCGATCGTCGTCGGTTGCCCCCGTAGACAGAGAATACTATAGACTCCTGGTTGCCGTGGCCACATGAGATAGAGCGATATCAAGGAGCAGTGTTACCATATTAACATAATTACCCGATTTTAAGCGATTTAAGGATTCAAAGTACATCTTCACCAATTTAGATATTTAATACTCATTTTCAGTCTTACCACACGCTTATACGATTATCTTACTAGAAGATAGATGAGATGACTGTATAAACTAAAGGATGATAATGGTTAATTGATAAGCGTAGACATACAGCTACCAAAGATGAGTTATTAAAATATTTTACCAACTCCCGAGTAATAGGATGAGGACAAGGAGAGGGGGGGGGGGGGGAGGGGGACACCACCAAAAGATCGCACAAAACGTGCGTTCTTTTACGTGTTTATTCAAGAGTTTGAGCTAACGTGATGAAAGTGATATATAACATCTTAACTATTATAAAACACTAACAGAACTGTGTCTATGGATTGAAGATACTTACAAAAAAAAAATATTTGTTTGTTTGTACTAGCATCACGCAAAAACTACTGAACCGATTTTGATGAACCTTTATTTGATAGCTTTTGATGTGATTTAAAATCTGGTCGGTATATATTTTGTGCGGCCAAAGTGGCGGGTGAAATTTGTTAAAAATTACTGCACAATATAAAATTTATGAATTATCAATAAAGACCTTGATCTACATTTGAAACCATCATAATCTTTCAGAATTCAAGATAGCAGGCGAAGATAGGCTTCTAGAGATTTTAATACTAACTTAGTGATTCGTCCAGGATTGTCAAAAATATGTTGTTTTGTCCGACTAGACAAAATAAAAGAGGTTTTTGTTGAGAACAAAATAATCAAACAAAAAGTACAAAAGTAACGTAATATTTATTTTATATTTCTTAGCATGTGATGTATATAATATGTATTCATATGCATGTCCTACAAGGCATACCGGCGTACCGAACTGCTTTTTAATAGGAAAATACTCTGATGGGTATAGCAATAGTGATCTCAGAGTTAAATCTGAACTTACTGTTTATGTACCATTCGCCAATTTTAAAACTAGTTCCAGGCAATAATTTATCTACATCTGCAGTCATTGGGGAATCTGGTCCTTTGATCTAAAATAATAAAAACAACATTAGGGTAACAGCAGAATAGAATAGAAGATATGGCAAATAGTATTTTTTAAAGATAATTATAAGTATACTTACAAAATCAGCATCTGAACTAGATTGTGTTAGATTACTGTTATGTCCATAGGTTCTTCAACTACCGAACTTGTAGAAGGAAGGAAGGAATAAGCATTTCTGTTTCCTGAAAAGCAAAGTTTACGAATTAGTAGTAGATGGTAGTAGGTAGTAGTCATTTAAAAGGGATTTTAAAACTAGGTACTCTTTTAGTTGCTTTAGTTTAAAGATAAGATAAGATAAATATTCTTTATTTGCAAACTAAGAAAATACAAATACAATTTAAAACAGGAATGAGAAGGATACAAAGGGCGGTCATTAAACCATTATTAATTACTACAAGTTGAATAGGTGAGTACATAAATAAAACAATAATTACCAGCATTGGAACAGCATTAGGAAGTAGAACAGTCACTTTCCTCTTTTTAAATATAACGTTTGCCGCACAATGTTTACTATGTAGCGGAAGAAATACTGCACTGTGGTGCAACACTCATGTGCATCATCGTTCCGCCACCCTTCGGAAAGCTTCGGATGTGACGCTCGGCTTTCGCAAGCAAATTTTGACAACTGCAGTGCACTACTGAGCTCAAGGCGAGACGCACGTCGCTGCGGTTTAAAATTCGTAAAAGCGTAGTCATTTGTTTTCTTATTTTGTCAAATCAGTTTTCCAAATTTCCTTTTCATTCTTGTATTCTTTAACTCTGTCCTGTATTCTATCTATCCCTATTAAACCTATACGCTTGTATTAACTGCTGTTCATCTTCTCTTCCTCTCCGCTTCCTGCCTGCTACCTACCTTCCTTCCTGCCCGAGCCGGGCGCGCTACACGTCTCTACATCTGGGCGCACACTCGCGCCTACACTGGTGACCTACGACGATGGATGAAGAGTTTATGGACGCCGCGCCCGCTGCTCCCGCAGCCTCTGCTACAGCGGCCAACGAAGTTTTGATGAGACAGCTCGACGAACTGACAGCGCTGGTATCCAAACTGACCGCCCAGGTAAACGAACAGTCGCGATTCAAATGGCACTCCCGCTCACGATCCAGAGACAACCGCGACAGATCGAGATCACCATCACGCCAGCAGCCTTCCAACCACCCACACTGTTGGTACCATTTTACCTACGGCGCTAATGCCAAGAAGTGCGTCAACCCCTGCACCTGGAAGGCGGAAAACGAGGCGGGCAGCCAGAAGTAGAGGCCTATGACTGCCCCGCCTTTACAGGCCGTTTATTTATAACTGATCGGGCTAGCAAACAGCTATTTCTAGTGGACACAGGTTCCGACTTGTGTGTTTACCCCCGGTCAGCAGTCAAAACGCCCTGTACCCAAACAAAATATAACTTAATAGCCGCAAATGGAACAGTCATCAATACCTACGGTCCTATACAGCTTCACCTAGATCTAGGACTCAGACGAGACTTTACCTGGAAATTTACAATTGCAGACGTTTCGAAACCGATCATTGGTGTGGATTTTTTAAGTTTTTTCAACCTGTTAGTAGATTGCCGTAACCACCGTCTCTTGGATGGCATTACCTCCCTGTCTGTGTCTGCACCTCGTCAGAAGATTCCAGAGGACGTAGCTTCGATCAAGACTGTCTCCGGCGAAACAGAATTCCATCAGCTGCTACGTGAGTTCCCAGAGGTCACTCGCCCTGCAGGTACCGTAACTCAGCCTAAACACAATACAATGCATTTCATAAGAACGAGCCCAGGCCCTCCATTATCCTGCAGGCCTCGGCGCTTGGACGTAGACCGTCTGAAGATTGCCAAGAAGGAATTCGAGGACATGATGATGAGCGGTACTGCTAGGCGATCGGAGAGCCCATGGTCGTCAGCCCTGCACTTAGTCAAGAAAAAAGACGATGGGTGGAGGCCATGCGGCGACTATAGAGCGCTCAATGCCCGGACTATACCCGATAGGTACCCAATACGCCATATTCAGGACTTTTCACAGCAGCTTAGTGGTAGCACTATTTACACTAAAATAGACCTAGTGAAAGCTTACAATCAAATACCTGTGAATCCAGATGACATTCCCAAGACAGCTATCACCACTCCTTTCGGACTCTACGAGTTCCCGTACATGACATTCGGCCTCAGAAACGCCGCACAAACGTTCCAAAGGTTCATCGATGAGGTACTTACTGGCTTGGATGACTTTTGTTTTGGATATCTCGATGATATATTGGTGTTTTCTCCATCTCCAGATATTCACAAAGAGCATCTGCGCCAACTCTTAACCCGGCTGAAGGAATATGGAGTTTTAATTAACACTACAAAATGCGTCTGGGGTCAACCTGAGGTAACATTCCTCGGCTACCGCGTCTCCGCTGCTGGTACCCAACCTATGGACACCAAGGTACAAGCCATACGCGAGTTTCCAGTACCAAGAACGGTGAAAGAACTCAGAAGATACTTAGGTATGATAAACTTCTACCGTCGATTCATCCCCACGGCAGCGAAAACCCAAGCACCGCTCAACAGTATCCTGGCAGGACAGAAGGTGAAAGGTTCACATCCTGTTAACATGACTAAGGAACAACTGGACGCCTTCGAGGAATCTAAACGAGCCCTGTCAGACGCCACGCTTCTGGTTCATCCTCACCCTGACGCTGAACTTTCCATCCTGACAGATGCATCGGACGTATCCATAGGAGCTGTCCTCCAGCAACGCAAAGGTACGACCTGGCAGCCATTGGGTTTCTTCTCTAAAAAATTGAACCAGGCTCAAAAGAAGTACAGCCCCTACGACCGCGAACTCTTGGCAATATATGAAGCGATCAAGTATTTCCAACATATGGTGGAAGCCAGGACCTTCACTGTATTTACGGATCACCGACCGCTTACCTATGCTTTTACTACACCTAGAGAGAAATGTTCTTCACCAAGACAATACAGGTATTTTGACTTCATCGCACAATATACCACTGACATTCGTTACATACCCGGCCCGGAAAACGTCGTAGCCGACACACTCTCACGGGTCGAAGAGGTAATCTCAGCACTAGACTACAAGGCACTTGCACAATCTCAGGAGAAGGATCCAGAGCTGCAAGACCTGCTTCGTAGCGGATCGTCACTCAACCTACAGAAAATCAATACTGATGGCTCAGGTTCAAAAATATACTGCGACGTCTCAGTCAAACCACCACGACCGTTTGTAACACCGAGTTTTAGAAGACAAGTGTTCGATAACCTGCATAATCTCAGCCATCCTGGAAGTTCAGCTACAGTGCGACTGGTCACAGATAGATTCGTGTGGCCAGGGATCCGCAAGGATTGTAGAGAGTGGTCTAGGCTTTGCCAACATTGCCAGCGTAGCAAAGTAACCCGACACACATCTGCTCCTCTCACTTCTTTCTCTTGTCCAACGTCGAGGTTCTCCTATATCCATCTCGACATCGTAGGACCCCTTAACCCATCTTCTGATTACAGATATTGTCTCACCGTCATCGACCGGTTCACGCGATGGCCTGAGGCAATACCACTACATGACATAACTGCCGAAACCTGCGCCGCCGCCCTCGTATCTGGATGGATATCCAGGTTCGGCTGCCCAGCGCGCGTCACTACAGACCGTGGTCGTCAGTTCGAGTCCAACTTGTTCAAGGCCATCACTGCTCTTCTCGGTGCACATCATATACGTACTACTGCTTACCACCCCGCTTCCAACGGGATCATCGAGCGACTGCACCGCCAGATGAAGGCAGCTATCATGTGCCACAACACTGCACAGTGGACGGAGGTACTCCCACTCGTTCTACTCGGCATCCGGAGCTCCTGGAAAGATGACATCAAAGCCTCTGCAGCCGAGTTAGTCTATGGTGAACCATTACGGCTACCTGGTCAGTTCCTGTCACCTTCAGACGATCATGCCTCCGAAGACCTTACCAGCTTTTCATCACGACTACGATCGCACATGGCCAAGCTGACTCCTAAAGCCACCACATGGCATCGAAAAGGTCCGTTCTACTTTCCCAAAGACCTCACAGATTGCACCCATGTTTTCTTGCGCCAGGATCACGTCCGAAGACCGCTGGAGCCGCCCTACGCTGGACCCTATCAAGTTTTAAAGCGGCACGATAAATTCTACAAGATTTCAGTTCAAGGGAAGCCTGTAAATGTCACGGTCGATCGATTGAAGCCAGCACATGTTACCCAAGATGTGGGCGTGCCGCCTGTACCTACGGCTACTGCAACTCCGCCACCGACTTCACCTGGTCCGGTAACTACTGATGCAGAGAGACGGACCCGGAGTGGAAGAAGGGTACGATTCCCAGATCACCTGACGGACTATCAACCGTAGTTACGGTCTCAGCGGGGGAGTGCTGTAGCGGAAGAAATACTGCACTGTGGTGCAACACTCATGTGCATCATCGTTCCGCCACCCTTCGGAAAGCTTCGGATGTGACGCTCGGCTTTCGCAAGCAAATTTTGACAACTGCAGTGCACTACTGAGCTCAAGGCGAGACGCACGTCGCTGCGGTTTAAAATTCGTAAAAGCGTAGTCATTTGTTTTCTTATTTTGTCAAATCAGTTTTCCAAATTTCCTTTTCATTCTTGTATTCTTTAACTCTGTCCTGTATTCTATCTATCCCTATTAAACCTATACGCTTGTATTAACTGCTGTTCATCTTCTCTTCCTCTCCGCTTCCTGCCTGCTACCTACCTTCCTTCCTGCCCGAGCCGGGCGCGCTACACGTCTCTACATCTGGGCGCACACTCGCGCCTACAACTACAAATTCATGAAGACTTATTTGGAGTCCAATTTGGTCGCCCCGTAGCCTCAATCCGACGCATTCGTAAATCATAGTTTACGGGAAATCTGTAACAAATAGAGTAAACTGTAAGAACAGTACGTAAATAGTATTCAATAACTTTATTTTAAAAAACTACTTGTGAGTTTTGGGGAAATTTAGTACCAAAAGATGGCAACACTAAGCCGAATTATTTTTAGGTTATGTAAAGGTAAATAATCGACTTTTTATGCTTATTTGAGGCGCAAAGTTAAATTTTCCATGTTATTACGTATTGCAGTAACTAAAGCTAATACTTGATCAAATGTATCGTACTTACGAGTGGAAAGACAAATTGGGAAGCTTCATTTCACTGTCACTTTTACACCCTACTACACCCGAACCATTATTTCGTGTAAATTCTTTATAGGAATTCGTCTTTTACAATTCCCAATGGTTATAGCTTCTTAACCGCAATCACTATTAGTATTAAACTTTAATTTTATTATGAAAAACAGAAGAGCAATGAAGTACCTGTCAAATTTGTTTAGAACACTAAAATGCTGACCTTGAAAAAACCGGCACGCGACGCGAAACAAAAGATCTAATCGTGTTGTCTCGTTTTTTTTCAGGACGTGGGCATAAGTTGTTCTTTTTCTTGTGTGAATGCGATGGAAGCTATCACTTTGTCTATAGCTTTCTCTGTCTACGGTTGCCCCCTCCCCGCCCTACAAGAAGTCCAGTGGTGGACTACAACGAAGCTCAGGAGTGCGATTTTTGAATCTCATTCACTGAGTTCAGCAGTTGAAAATGTCAAAATTACTATGGAGATACGCATATTTGTACTGCTGATTTGACTTTCAAAAATCGCACTCCTAAAGTATGATTTTTGAAAGTCAAATCAGCAGTAGAAAGATGCACGTCTCCATAGTAATCTTGACATTTTTAACTGCTGAACTCAGCGAATGAGATTCAAAAATAGCACTCCTGGAGTGCGATTTTTGAATCTCATACGTTAAACTCAGCAGTTGCAAATGTCAAAATTACTATGGAGATAGGTACGCATCTTTCTACTGCTGATTTGACTTTCAAAAATCGCACCCCTGGAGTATGCCTTTTTTATGTCAAATCAGCAGTAGAAAGATGCACGTCTCCATAGTAATATTGACATTTTTAACCGCTGAGTTCAACGTGTGAGTTTCAAAAATCGCACTCCAGGATAGTGTTCTTTTCTAAAAACAACCCTTGAAGTCACCAAAATACCTATATGTAACCCTCAAGTCAAGTACTTTTGCTATGTTTTGCTAGCGTGTATTTTCTCTATGGTTTTCAGGGGGAGCGTGTATTTTCTCTATGGTTTTGCTACATAAACTAAACAGCTAAATCATCTAAAACCAAGATGAACGCCATAATTTTAAAATTAGAATATAATAGAATCGAGGAAATGCCGTCAGTGTCTTGAGCACATAAAAAGGACAATTAACCTAACATAATTTAATTTTTACTAGCTTTTGCCCGCGACTTTGTCCGCGAATTTGGAAAACCCCAAGTATCCTATGTTACTTCTAATACCTCCAAGAATATGTGTACAAAGTTTCATGACGATCGGGTAAGTAGTTTTCGCGTGAAAGCCTAACAAACAAACTTACATTCACATTTATAATATTAGGGATGTTTTTTCAAGGAATGATCAAGTCAAACCAACAAACTTTCGCGATTTCAATGTTGGTCCCATAGAGAAAGTACACAGTACAAGTACAGTTTGATGGTCTGATCATCCCCAAGACCCTATATCTAAATTATAAAAAAAGTAAGGTATTATAAAACACAGGGTCACAGACAGGGTGGTCCAGACCAGATGGATATGCATTTTTAATATTGCTGACTTGGGGACCTACTCGACTTAGAGGTGATTTTGGTATTAGTCTAATAGAGAAAGTTGTTCAGTGTGATGGTCTGATTAATCCCCTTAAAAAACCGCATTTTATACAAAACTGCAAACCTCGACCCAAATGCATGCATCAGCAGATTTATTTTCGCGATTTCGATGGTGGTCCCTTACAGAAAGTTGTTCAGTTTGATGGTCTGATCATCCTCTTAAAAAACCGTCAGCATATTAAGTTGGACCTTGTATACTTACAAACCGTTACTATAAAGGGTGAAATTGATATCATTAGCATCCTTTTAAACTAAGAGTCTACCCATAAAACTGAACAACTTTTACTATGGGAGCAAACCGTTCGGAACAACAAAAAAATCAGCTGTTCCATACTAAACTGCAGTGCCTACTCGACTCAAATGTACCTATGCAACAGCAGATTTTTTAGTTGCTCCGATCGGTTTGCTCCCGTACTAAAAGTTGTTCAATTTGATGTGTAGACTCTTAGTTTAAAAGGATGCTAATGATATCAATTTCACCCTATAGTAATGACATGCTCAGAATATGGGGTGTTAGGGTAAATAGTTGCATAAAGGGTGATTGTACCCATAATACTGAACAACTTTCCCTGAGAAACCTATAGGAAATTAGCAAAAAAAATTGGACTTTCCATACCATACTAAATTCAATCCGCTGATCGAATGAAAAGCTGAATTTTATTTTTGCGAATTTCTCTTTTCTCCTTTGGGAATGTTGTCAGTGTCATGGGTATAATCAGCCCTTAAAGTAATCCAACTGTTAACCCTAACACCCTGTAGATTGAGAATTTATGTGTAATTTTTTTTTCGCATGATGGACATTATCCTAAATTCCTAACAAGTCGAACGAGTCTAATATAGAACCAGTGGAAGCAATCAATGACTCCTTAAAAAAACCATCAAGTCCGAATCAATAAAAACGCGAGACGCAGAAAAACTTGTCTGCGCCTAAATTAGAATAAAAAAAGCGCTAAATGATACGAATGAAAGTTCGATTGATATCAATTGATCAATCAGAAAGATTGAATACCACAGATGATAATGATGTCATGGGTCTACCTCTTTATTTATATCTCCTTGACTATAATGGGGTCTAATTTGTAATTTGTAGCGAGACAAAACTGTTTATCTCGCTAATAGAGTCTTATGGTACACGAGGCGATCAGTCATGGCAAGTCATCATAATTTTCTTGGAAATTGCTGTAGTACCTAACTGTTATGGTGTACCTATCCCTACGCACATAAATACTACCTACTCATACCTTTCCCTTAAGGCTACTCCTCCCATCTGCAAGGCTCTCTTTCTTACAAGCAAACTTTTGCAATTAGCCATCCCGCTTCAATTGCGCGGCTCCGGTCAGAATTTTCCGTTTTCTTTGAAAACGTGTATGATTTTATATGAATTTTCAAAAAATAAGAAAAGCACATCATTTTATATTGTACGAGCTTTTACCCGCGACTTCGTCCGCATAAATTATATACCAGATTTTAAGTCAGAAGATAAGCTATCAAACAAAAAAAGTTTCATCAAAATCGGTTCAGTAGTTTTTGCGTGATACTCGAACAAACAATAATAATAATAATAAGCCCGCAGGGCAGCTTGTGGCGAGCTGTTGGTGATTGGCGACACCACGGACCCGATTCTCCAGAGGGCCCGGATTGATTTGGCCCTCACCTCCTGTCTTGCCTTAACCGGCCGGCCAGGAGTGGAGTCGCAAGAGCGGAACCTATGCTCCAGGTTGGAAGTGTAAAATGTCATAACGCCGGGACCTGCTGACTGGTGCGCTTAGCACCGGGAACCGGCGCCCGCAGACTCACCTCTCTACAACCTTAGCCACTCACTAGATGTTGCCGCCTTGTCGCTCCTTGCGAGCGGCCGTTTTGGGGGGCCCATCAAATGAGTTGGCAAGTCACCGTCTGCCATTTTTGACAAACCAGAGACATTTGTTACGGCAGGCGTCCCGAGTCTCTCCGCAATAACCCAGATTTCCCGGCCCACCAAGTTCACCCCCATAACCCGAGTAGTTTTATTTTGTCCTTCCTACAATAGTCTCTGCACCGAACGTGATAAGTCTTCTGGTGCATTTTCATAATGCATTCAGAGATAGACCACGGTTGGTGCATCCCATTGCATTTAGATAAAAGTGTCTCTAAGGGGCCTCTACGTGTTGGACCTGTGTCCCCACGCAAGCCTTCCAAAGGTCCGGGCTTCGGCCCGAGAAATACCAACAAGAGATACATAATAATAATAATAATAATTAAGCCATTTATTTCGAGAAAATTAATAAAATACATATCATTCAAATTCATTACATAGTACATTAACATTATTATTATAAATTATTCATTACATTATTTCCTAACTTACTTCACTCTCGAGTACCCATTTGCGGGCAAAGGCCTCCTCCATCCTTTTCCAGCTAGAACAAACAAACACCCAAACAAACAAACAAACAAACAAACAAACGAACAAACAAACAAACAAACAAACAAACAAACAAACAAACAGACAGACAAAAAATACAAAAATTTGTGATTTGGAATCTGGGACACCTAAAAATCATATCGTAATTTTTTTTTGTATATATCTTCTATGTACAGACACACTTCTGTTACAGTTTTATAATAGTTTAGATTGTGAAGAATATTGTTAATTTTCATATTATTCTGATCAACAATGTAAGAGTAAAACGGTTACAACTGGAAAAAAAGAGATGACTTTGGAGTCGTTTTTCTTCAGTTTTATTAATTAAAATAGATTTCGAGAAAAACCACTTCACTTCTCATATCCTGTAGATTGTTCAGTTTTGTTTTCTGCTTAAAAAGTGCCATAGTTAATGTATAAAATGGTTACAAAGTTACTCAAAACCGGGCGGACGCCCCTTAAGAGGGCTATTACAAGCGCAGTGGCGCCCTCGTCACAATAATAAAGATTTCTCAATAAAGAAAGCCTAAATTAAAAAAGTGCTCAACAGTTAAACTACAAAAGCCTTCAAGCCATTGTTATACAATACTTTTATATAGGTTCTTAACATTCCACTTTCAGATAATTTCGAATAAAAACAAAAGCGGCCGTTTTTTTCTTTTTTCAAAATTTGTTTGTACCTTTAAAAAACCAATAAAAGTATCAAATATTATTGATTTTGAACATGTTACAGCCATGTTGTGCTATTTCGAATCAAATTAAAGATTGAAAAATTCAGTCTCGGGCGGGACTTGAACCCGCACCCTTCCAAACCGGGGAAGTGCGTTATCCAATTTCGCTACCGAGCCCACTAGCCAGAGAACGAATTTTTCAATCTGTTGCGTCTTGAGGGGACGTGAGCGACATCTACAACAAAAGTATTCTATGAAAATATCTGTTGGGCACTTTTTTAATTTAGGCTTTCTTCATTGAGAAATCTTTATTATTGTGATGAGGGCGCCACTGAGCTTGTAATAGCCCTCTTAATGTCATTTATATTCAAAATTAGCTGACCCGACAGACGTTGTCCTACTTATCTCAAAATTAAAAAACTTATTCGGATAAGAAGATTTAAAAAAAATTTGTCAAATCGGTCCAGCCTAATGTTTATTTATATCGATTTATACAATAAACAAGAAAAAAAAACACAGACGAAACTCAATTTTATCTATCTAAACAACTAAATTACAAACTCATCAAAAACAAATTGAGCTACAAGACCCCCATTGTTAGGAAAAATATGCAACTCAAAAACCTCAAGGGTTCAACAAGATACAATTGTGGAAGCTCTACCACGATTAAAGAAGTGCACACCATTAAGAGAAGGAAAGTCTCCTACCTATAGAGAACCATAGCGATACCAGCTGCTCCAGATAGTAATAATGGGCAAAATAGAGGGTAACAGAAGAGTCGGGAGAGGATATCGTGGCTCGGAAACCGTGGACAGGCATCGTCAGCATCGAAGAGCTGTTTTGTTTGGCGAGAGATAGACAGGGATATGCAGAGCGGACTGCCAACCTCCAGTACTGAATAGGAAATAGGAACCCGAGGAAAAAAACACCTAACATTATTTCTTTTGTATTTTAGACAATTCTGTCTGTCGTATGAAGGGGTCCACTAGAAAATTAAAGCATGAATTTATTAATTCTCAGTAATGCTTGCCACAGACACACACGGAATTCCGGTAAATAGGATTTGTATATAGGATTTGAACCCCCGTAATTCCGAACGGAATTCTGGAGCGGGAAAATCCATTCGAAATCCTTATGCTGATTTGGAGTTCGGAATGTGTGTAGGTTACAAATGTAAGCAGCTAACAGAAAGCCAATTCTCCACTGATAGAAACATAATTAATTTATTATGATAAATTAAATATGAAGTAATAGAATAATAAGGCAGGAATGAGTTTATCATAAATAACATAAACAACTAGCATATTATTGCAATAATGGAGTTATATAGGTACCATGCTTATACATCACGCAATCTTGATGGCCGATAATTGCGGACACTACAATACTATAATTACTGTGTATGGGAAGCTATCTTTTCCTTGTTTGTGACTTTGTAACTTGTGTGACGATATTTTCTATTTTTGTAACCGGAACAGTAGAGAAAAATTTCCTATATTATCTAGAGAAGAAACAAATCTTTTTCTTTTTTTTTTTTATTATCGATGGGTGTGCTCTTGACCTCAATCTAGTCCACAGGACAAAGATCTCAATCTCTTATGTTCATTCATTTTAAGGGCTCCGTAGCCAAAAGGTGCCCTTGCCTTCATGATAAGCCTTCGCTGTCCGTCCGTCCGTTCGTCCTAGCTTTAAAGGGCTGTATCTATTGAACCGTAATGTGAAAACACAGAATATACTGTGTTATTATTTAAGATTTGCTGACAAATAATACAAAATTACTAATTAGGGGGCCCCATACAAGAAACGTATTTTTCTCATGGTTTTTTGCTGTGCGCTGTCAGTCAGTCAGTCAGTCAGTCACGGAACTTATAATTATAAGTAGAAGATTACTTTGCCCGCGATTTCGTTCGCGTGGATTTTGGGAAACTTCAAAACCCCGTTGTACCGTTGTGTGTCGTCTTGACTGAAAGTATAGGTAAATTGCATTGAACCAAGAATTTGGCACTGCTCTCATTATACAGAGTGAAATTGCATCCTTTTAAACTAAGAGTCTACCCATCAAACTGAACAACTTTTACTATGGGAGCAAACCGATCGGAGCAACAAAAAAATCAGCTGTTCCATACTAAACTGCAGTGCCTACTCGACTCAAATGTATGCAGCAGCTGATTTTTTTTTTGCTCCGATCGGTTTGCTCCCATAGTAAAAGTTGTTCAGTTTGATGGGTAGACCCTTAGTTTAAAAGGATGCTAATGATAATGAATAATGTGGTGGAGGCCAAGCTTCATAGCCTAGCCCACCGCCGCAGAGTGGCCTGCTTGTCGGTCTTCTACAGATTGTACTTCGGTGAGTGTGCCCTAGAGCTGCATGAGCTCATCCCACCTTCCCCTTTCTACTATCGGACTTCCAGACGCACCGCGGGATATCACCCCTTCTTGGTTGACATCCCACATATCCGCACCAAGCGCCTTTCTGAATCTTTTATAATGCGCACAGCCAAGGAGTGGAATTACCTGCGTCAGTATTTCCGAGTACTTACAACCCGAATTCCTTTAAAGTACGAGTGAATAGGCATCTTCTGGGTAAGCTCGCTACATCTACGACCCCATCTTCGTCCTGAGGACTGGATTGAGGTCAAGAGCAAACCCATAGTTAATAAAAAAAAAAAAAAAAAAAAATGTGATTTCTTATTTCAAGAAATCCTTTTTATCCGTCTAGTAATCAAATGGAACTCTCACGTAGATTTGTTTCTCATAATCTCTAGATTAGGTATGTGGTTGTAGCATCAATAAACGTTACCGTTTTTAGTGGGTCCATAAAAATTTACTCTTCATGTTAAGGCTGGCTGTCTATTGACGCAAGCTCGCGTCAATGGACAGGCAGCCTTAGGCTGTGCGTTGTGTTGTGGTTGCCAGTCGGTCAGTCGGAAACATCCAAACATGTCACAAACATCCAAACATTATCACAAACATCCAAACATCGTCACAAACATCATCGCAAACATTCACATTAGGAATATTGGTAGAATCTTTGGTGTTAAATGCACTTTCCAATGTATCTATTAAATGTGCACCAAATCATAAGACCATCTGAATAAAAAAAGCGTTATCGCGTTATCAGTATAACACGCATGATGCTTGTTGGGTGACATCACAGAGTACCAACACAACACAACACCAGTGTTGCAAAAGATACCGATTTATCGGTAGATCTACCGATTTCGGGTACTGTCTACCGATATACCTACAACCTACGAATAATAATGTATAGAAATGTAAATCAAGCTCAAAAAATGGCACCAAAAAAGTACACAGTGCAGTGTTCTAAATTTGTTCTTTAAAAACTCTACCTTGCCGCCAAAACTCATACAACTTGTAATTTTTCGAGAGGTGCCAAAAATTATGTTAATTTTGTTTAGAATTATTATTCTATAGTTATTGTTATTCGTAGCCTACCGATTGTAGGTTGTGATCTACCGATTTATTGCGCCTTTGCCTTTTTGTGTGGCCGAAAATTAGAAATTAGGGTCAGTTATTATGGTCTGCAGAGAAATCCTCGAAATCTATTTTTGATTGAGAACTTTTGGAAAAAATAGAACATTACAAACATTCCTTAAGAGGGCTATCACAGTCCAGTGGCGCCCTCATCACATTAAAAAAGATTTCTCAATAAAGAAAGCCTGAATTAAAAAAGTGCTCAACATCAAAACTACAAAAGCCTTCAAGCTATTTTCATAGAATACTTTTATAGGTTCTAAACATTCCACTTTTAGACAATTTCGAATAAAAACAAAAGCGGCCGTTTTTTTTCTTTTTTCAAAATTTGTATGTTTAGACCTTTAAAAAACCTATAAAAGCATTCTATGAAAATAGCTTGAAGGCTTTAGTAGTTTTGATGTTGAGCACTTTTTAAATTTAGGCTTTCTTTATTGAGAAATCTTTTTTAATGTGATGAGGGCGCCACTGGACTGTGATAGCCCTCTTAACTTAATACTATTCTAATAACGATTCCTACCGATTTAGCATAGCATATGCTCACGACTATATTCCCCGAGGGGGTAGTCAGAGATATTCTGAAACTTCAGAATATCCACGTTTCACTAGTAGCAGGTTAATTTTTACTTTGATCTAAGGTAGTACGGGTAGTACTAGTATTTATTCTGTGACAGTAGGTAGATACATGCCTCCAAATTGAAGCATGCAGGTTTCTACCGATTTTTTGTCGCTAATACTACAGTTTTTATCAAATTTCCCATTGCAACACTGCACAACACTGGTGTACGATTATTATGAATGAAGCAGACCCTTGACCTTTGATAACGTGTTACGTTATTATGAGTAGGTTTATTTTGTTTTATTTTAATGGTTCCCTGTGTACGATAAATGATAATTGATTCGTAAGCTTGTTAATTAATCCACTGAAAAATTATGTTTTTCCCAGTAGTGGAAATTCCGTCGCGGTGACTTCCCCAGTAGTTTCATTCCATTTCATTTTATGATAGGTACACACGGCGACACATAAAGCTATACAAAACCAACATAAGCTGGTCGCGCGACGTTATACGTTACTCGACCTACGCGCAGCCAGTTTATGTTGGTTTTGTATATTTAGCTTGATGTGTCGCCGTGTGTACATACCTACCTACAAAAATTCGAGATTCCGTGCCTAATCTCCAAATGGTACAGGGTGTAAAATTTAATTGGACAGATATTTAAAGGGGGCGTCCATCAAACTGAACAACTTTTTCTAAGGTAAGGGACAACACTGAAATCGGGAAAAAATAATTCCGCTCTCCCATACAAAACTGCAAACGTAACTCTACTGAAATGTATGGGACAGCAGATTTTTTCTTCGCGATTTCGATATTGGTCTCATAGAGAAAGTTGTTCAGTTTGATGATCTGAAACACCCCTTTAATTACCCCTTAAATTAAAGAGGATAGTTACCTGTCTTATTTAATTTTACACCCTGTATAAGAGGATTAGGTGATTCAATTTCAGGGTAGTCGAGTTAAGGTGGTTTTTAGGGTTCCGCAGTCAATAAGGAACCCTTATATTGTGTGTAAAAATTGATATTAGCTGGGATGTAACCTATCTCTAGATTTACTTGGAAGACGCCGAGAGAGCTCGATCCGCCCAGGTGAATAAC
The DNA here is from genome assembly GCA_922987775.1 of Agonopterix subpropinquella. Classification (NCBI taxonomy): domain Eukaryota; kingdom Metazoa; phylum Arthropoda; class Insecta; order Lepidoptera; family Depressariidae; genus Agonopterix; species Agonopterix subpropinquella. The sequence goes on along the minus strand of OV277694.1, from coordinate 5,428,646 downwards.
CCATGTACATTAGGTAAGTTGACATGTAAAAAAGGCAAACTTAGCAATGGCATTACATAAACAGGCGGCATTTTGCTCTTGCATCAAAGCCAAAGGAACCGGTAAAATAAAATCCTGTTCTTCTACAAAACAGTATGCTAAAATTAACTATTGAATAAATTACCATAAGTATTAGGGCATTTTATAGCAAAAACCGTTAGAATAGTCTCAGATTCAGACCGCGAACTTCGATAGGTACACACTTGGCATAATATTGAAGGACAAGTACACTGGCCGCCAAGAGAAGTGTGTGTCTATTTATTTTGTTTTTATTATATTGTATACACGATTGCCAATATGTGTATAGATTGGGAAAAAAATACAGTAGATGAGGTTCTGCAGAGCTTGCTTCTGAAGAGATATTTTTCAGACTTTTCAGAAGCCTAGTGGCCGTAGTATTCCGCTTTGCGCTATTTGCGCGTTAAGAAACGAGATGAAAGGCGTGATATAGCCTTATTATATTTAAAGCATCCAAGTTCAGTCCTAATCTCATTCCAGTTCTAATCTCATTGCTATCCAATTACTATTCAACTGTGTTTAATTCCGTATCGCGCTAATCTTGACTTATTTTCTATGTGACTGACAGCCTTTAACGTCTGAGTGATCTGTCAAAACGGCTCTAACGGCTGTCAAATGAATAGCGCAATACCGAATGTGTTAAAAGTTGTGGTTCGCTTGCGGCAATCATGGTTCAGTTGCGATTTACTTAGCGCGATTGCTCGCCAGATCTAACAGACAAGTTTGGACTAGATGCGTAGACTTGTATAGGGATTTATGGCTTGTATCATAATGATATAGATAACAATCAATCGATCGATTTTGTGGTATCATCCCGTATCTCCAGAGATACGCCAGTATCACTGGTAATTTTACAAAAGTGTGATTAATATAAAATTTTACTAATTAGACTTTCTGTTTTACTGCAAAAAAAACCTTTTTGTCTTTTTTATTTTTTTTTCTTCTACAATTATTACATTTTCTCATCATAATTAACTAAGTATCAATATGTATAAGTATCATAATAAGTAATAATCACCTATGGTAAAGTTGTTAAAAATTAATTAGGAAAAATTTTATGCTACGATATTTTTAAGGCTTTTTTAATGTTTTTAATACAGAAAAGTCTACATAAATTTTTAATTAAGAAAATCTTAAAAAATTAACGCTAATTTTATATTTTGTTTACCTATGGTAAAGTTGTTAAAAATTAATTAGGACAGATTTTATGCTACGATATTTTTAAGGCTTTTTAATGTTTTTAATACAGAAAAGTCTACATAAATTTTTAGTTAAGAAAATCTTAAAAAATTAACGCTAATTTTATATTTTGTTAAAAAGGATTAGTGTTCCTGGAGTGTCAATTAAGACACCAGATTTGATAGCAAAAACGTGTAACTTGAAATTGCGTACACTTGACAATGGCCGGCAGTGTAACTATTGTAAACCAGAACTACCTGTTGAGTTGAGGGCAATAGCCTGAGTTGTCCTCTACTAAGATCACTATCACACTCATTATAATATTGTTTAGTTTACCTACTTACGATTACCAACAAGTTACCATTATGTTCACGTAGATATACCTATTCTATCCTTGTACGATTTATAACACCATTGGCGTTCTGGTAAAGGAAAACATAGTGAAAGAAACCTATTATGTTTTAGAATCGAGGATAAGAAGAAGAGTTGAGTATAGGTTCTTCTTTATTGTTTTTTTTTTGTCTACAGTTAGTAGGATTGAGAACATGAGCTGTCTCTTTCTAATTAGGACAAGAGGAAAAGGGCCACGCACCAGTTGGTGTTGGTGGAAGCCATAGAAAAAAATATATACTGTTCTGTGGTGGAAGCCAAGTGGAAGCACAACTTTGCACTTGACCTGCTTAAAATTCTAACTAAAAGATAACATATTATCTATTTGATGTTTTACTATGAATTCTAATCAAAATGATATCTTTGTTCCGTTTACTATGAAACGATGAATAGCATCCTTATTTTATAAATGAGTGGACACTCATTAGTTTGTTATGTCTTATGAGGAAACATTCTTTGATGTTCTATTCTAGGGAATCCTGGAAATCTTCTAGGCAGCAAGCCCTGGTGTCAGAGTTTTTTCAGACCGCCTTACGGCCTCTGACGTGGTTATTATGTAACGACTACTACCACCAAAGACAGTAGCCGGGACTAACGTGCCATCCGAAGCACGGAATTATCTCTCTTTTCAGTCAATCAGGTGATTCAGCCTGCAATGTCCTAACCAACTGGAGAAAAACTCACATAAATATCACTAGGTGTTTCCCGTGGGAATCAAACCCACGACCTCCGTGTCGAGAGCCCAACGCTCTTAACCATTAGCATAAAATAACTAATTCTGATGCCATTAGACCACGGATGTAGACCATTACTCCACGGAGGTAGTTCAGTCCAGACCTGGTAAATTAAATGAAAAAAGTATTTATTAATAATATTATACAGGTGTGACAAAACACCCTAGTAATTTTCATTATGGAGAAAACATCGAGAAATAATATAAAAAAAACGGTCAAGTGCGAGACGGGCTACTCGCGCACCAAGGGTTCCGTACCACACCACCACAGAACAAAGCATTATTAACTTAGAAAAAAAAAACTTTTTTTTGTCTGGGACCTTTAGCGCAAGACCGACTCAAACTTGGCCGGTTTTTAGTATTTGTTGTTATTCCGTAGAGTTTGCTCTATAATCACACAAATCAGAAAAAACGTTGATAAAAACTAGTTTCTTGTTGAGAACCCCCCTTAATTTTTAACTTTTTGACTTTTTTATTGACTTGCTTATATGCCGTAAGAACGCACATTCTGTGAAAATTTCAACTATATAACTTTTACGGTTCAAAAGTTACAGCCCTAAATAGGTCGGACAGACGGACGGACGGACGGACGGACGGACAGACGGACGGACAGACGGACGGACGGACGGACGGACGGACGGACGGACGGACGGACAATGTAGGCTTAGTAATAGGGTCCCGTTTTCACCCTTTGGGTACGGAACCCTAAAAATCAGCTGTCCCTTACAAAACTTTGTACCGACTCGACTAAAATGATGATGATGATTTTTTCCATTTTTTCTCGATGTTGGCTCCATAGTGAAAGTTGTTCAGTTTGATGGTCTGAACAAAACACCCTAGTAATACTTAAGGGAGTGCTTAAGTATTACTAGGGTGTCTTGTTACACCCTGTATATTAGTATTTATTTTAGTAATGATATGCTTCGACTAATCTAATCAAATGTTTATGGCATTGCCACATTGTATGTACATAGGTTATGGATATGGTACGGATGTAGCACCCCGTCAGGGCATAACAATATAGAGAGGACTTAAATTAGGTATTACATGCGATAAATCTATATAGTATCGTATTATCATAAAATTACATCTATGACAAAGACAAACTAATTTATAATTAAAGAATAAAAACATTTAGCAACTACACTGAATGCATAGTTTGTTGCAAACCAAGTCTCTATACACCACTAGTTTTTGGACCTCCCTTACAAAAGTGCGGATCAGCAGACCGATTTTCTAAAGGTGCAAAAAAAAATTTTGTTTTTCGACTCATGTTCCTCGGGGAAAGTTATTTAGTTTCATTGTCTGATTTTACCCTTTCAAATCATGTTAGTAATTAATAAAACCGGTCAAGTGCGAGTCGGGCTACTCGCGCACTGAGGGTTCCGTACCACACTACCACAGAACACAACATTATTAACTTAGAAAAAAAAAACTTTTTTTGTCCGGGACCTTTAGAGCAAGACCGACTCACACTTGGCCGGTTTTTAGTATTTGTTGTTATTCTGTAGAGTTTGCTCTGTAATCACACAAAGTTTGACTCTTGTATGTATTACCGTTTTTACGATAGAGCGTGAAGAAAAAACGTTGATAAAAACTAGTTTCTTGTTGAGAACCCCCCTTAATATTTAACTTTTTTATTATTTGTTAAAAAATCCGCCGTAATAACGCATAATCTGAAAAAATTCCAACTATCTAGCTATTACGGTTCAAAAGTTACAGCCCTAAATAGGTAGGACAGACGGAGGGACGGACGGACGGACGGACAACGTAGGCTTAGTAATAGGGTCCCGTTTTCACCCTTTGGGTACGGAACCCTAAAAACTAGTGGTGTATAGGAATAGTAAAGTATACTTACTTTACTTTACAAACTAACCTAATAAGAGCGTCCAATGCGTTAAGAGTCCTTTTACCGTTCATTCATTGGTATCACAATATTTATGATTTCTCAATCAAGAAAGCATAAATGAATAAAAAAGACTCGCAACTTACTACAAAAAAAGTCTTTTCTCAAACATGCTTGGAAATGTGAGCATTATTTTGACAACCTTCTTCGAGATAAATCGAAATTGCTGTACTGGCCAACTACATGCGCGCAGCGGCCGGCAATGTTTGTATGAAAATCCATATCTGTCGTGTTTTGCGGCCAAATAAATTACATAGTAAACTCATATCTGTCGTGTAATTTAAAAATGGAACGATCTTTTTCTCCTAAACATGGCGACCAAGGAGGTAACTCAAAAAAGGTTTTATTTAAATTTCGAACTAACTTGCAAATAGAAAGCTGATATTGAAAAAAAAAACAAATTGTTGTTCGTTGTTCGTCATTGATTTTGAAAAGAGTTTTAATTTCCGCGAATTATTTGAGAAAATTTACTGGTTTCATTTCCGCGCATTATTTGAGAAAAGTACTATACAAGCCTTGGCCACAACTAGGCATTGATGGACTTACGTATGTGTGCCTAGGCTTCGCCTCGGCCCACATTTACACGTTCGTCCATCAATGCCTCTGTTGCTGGCCGCTGCAGTAATGTACTATAAAGCAATTTTTATATAAGTAATTATTGAGGTTCTAATTCTAAACATTCCAGTTTTATTCAGGACTAAAAGGCTTTTCTGGAAAGTTGGAGTAGCACTTTTTCATTTTGGGTTGAAAAACCAAATTATTCAGATTGAGTTAAAATATTGTGGGGTCATCACAATATTTTAACTCAATCTCAATAATTTGGGTTTACACCAAAAATGAAAAAGTAGGTACCTACTCCAACTTTCCAGGAAAGCCTTTTAGTCCTGAATAAAACTAGAATGTTTAGAATGAACTTGAAAAGGACTCTTAAGGGCGTATGTCGAAAAATAATTTAAGCGAAACAGGCGTGGGATAGCTTATATTACGGCCTGATACGAGAGAAAGAGATGGGGCGGCGCGCGCGCCTGAAACAAATCGAGCGCCAAATCAAACTTTATTTAATTGTGATTGTACTATTTATGTAAGTTCAATTCTGCTCTAATCAAAATTTAGAAAATATCAATCTCTTTTTAAAAAATCAAGTCTTATGTTTCTATTATTCAACGTTTAGCAGTTCCAAGCGTTTATAGATAAAAACGGAGGCTACTTTGGCTTGTTTTTCTATGGAGAAAATGTGTCTTAATCGTGTTTTGGCTCTAATCAAAACTTCAATTATATGTTCAATTTACACATATTCGAAAATTATACTCCTACTGTTAGTACTTCATGATATATGGAGCTTTGAAGAATCCTATTTTTTTACATAGCCCCTTAATTGCGCGTACCAAGCAAGGAGAAAAAAATTTTAATGTGAAAAAGTATTTTCTGCGTAAGATGCATTTTAATTCAATAACTCGTGAATAAAAAAAACTTCTTAAATACATTTTCTAAAAACACCAATGTACCTCAGCCCTTTGAATTCGACTTAAATACTTTGTTTAGTTTTGTTATATTTTAGTTTTAGGACTTACAAAAATTATTTGATTTAGATAACTTTTTAGGTTAATCTAGTTTACCAAATAGGTTAACGTTTAAAATTATTTTGTAAAAATTAGTCTTTTTAGTAAGTTGGATTTATTTCAAACTTTAATATTGGGCACTACTGAACGGTAAAAGGACTCTTAAGGAATATAAATAGCCTGTCCTTAGATGACTCTTCACCTCATCGATGGACTTTTACGACAGAATTTCGTTATTTCCGTCGAGCTATCATCGCTCGCCAGTAATTATTGAGACAATTGCCGCTATTAATAGAACTGCAATAATTGTGAAGGTTATAGGGCAAGTTGTCGATCGGACGCGGTTGTGTCGGTCACGTGACGTTTTAGGATGTCGTTTTAACTTGAATTAGGGAAGGGAAAGGAACCATTAATACTTAATAACATAAGCATATAAGCATATGCTCACGACTATATTCCCCGAGGGGGTAGTCAAAGATCTTCTGAAACCTCAGAACATCCACGTTTCACTGGTACCAAAACTCTGTCCAGTGTGACGGGGAGTCAGCACGTCGCCGTCGCCGCTTGTAATGGACAGTGGGTACAATACATGTCTCGAAATTGAAACATGTAGGTTTCCTCACGATGTTTTCCTTCACCGAAAAGCCAGTGGCGTTACAAATCGTTCATAAATTCCGAAAAAACTCATTGGTACGAGTCGGCGTGGACGAGGATCGAACCATCGCCTCCTGCACGGCAGGCAAGGCTACTCACCACTGGACCACCACGGTTTCAATATAAATATAATAGTATACAGGGTGTAAGTGATAGCCTAGCAAATACTGAAAGGGTGAACTCGGACCATCAAACTGCACAACTTTCACTGTGGAGCCTACCTCAGGAAACGTGAAAAAAAATCAGCTGTCCCATACATTTTAGTCGGGTACACGACGTACGCACGGCGACAGATCAACCTACCCACAGTTCGACCTTATGTCCATGAACATAGAGTTCAACTATGGGTAGGTTGATCTGTCGCCGTGGTGTACAGCAGTTTTGTATGGGACAGTTTATTTTTTTCGCGTTTCCTGAGGACGGCTCCATAATGAAAGTTGATCAGTTTGATGTTCTGATCATCCTCTTAATAAACCGTCAGTATACAGGGTGTAACAAAACACCCCAATAATACTTACGGGGGTGCTTCAGACCATGAATCTGAACGACTTTCACTATGGAGCCAAACCGTCGAGAAAAAATTAAAAAAATCTGCCGTCCCATACATTTGAGTCGAGACGGTACTGCAGTTTTGTATGAAAGGCTGATATTTTTTCTCGATTTCGATGTTGGCTCCATAGTGAAAGTTGTTCAGTTTGATGGTGACGCACCCCCTTAAGTATTACTAGGTTGTTTTGTTACACCCTGTATTAGGAATGTTGGACCCTGTATACCCTCCTTGAGGATAGACCTTTGCCTCAGCATTCATACCATAATTATTCATACATCGACGAGGACTGGCGTCTTAATAGGGAGTGGACTACATAAAATATTTTTTAGTTTTAACTGCTCAGCAAATAAACCGTTTGAAAATAACGCTAAACTCACATTTTCAGTAATTCTGTTGCTTGAATACTATTTTTAATAACTGGATAAACTATAAGAAGTATCAAAACGACGACGATAAACAATGACGTCACTATGCAAATTTTAGTACAATATTTTATACAAAGCACGCGTTTTGACGTTTGATAAAGAGTTGTTAATTTGACTCGCGGATTATGGAGTATTATCAATCTATAACCGGTGTTCGACCACTGCAGATTAAGCCCCCATCATCTGGTTCATTTGCATTTTCTTTTCTACTTAGTTTTTTTTTCTTTTCTTTCAGCTTTTATGGTTTGAGCTGCGTTCAGAACCTACACCCTATGAGCACCCAGAGTGCACCCCGAGCACAACTTTTCGCACTAAACGCCGCACCGTTCAGAGCCTCGGTGTAAGACGTTTTACTATAGAGCGAGTTGAAAAAACAACCGCATAAAAAGGTTCAGAACGCAGCTCTGTACTTACTTAATTCTGTTTTATTTTCTTTTCGTTCCAACAAAGTACCTATAAAGTCCCAATTATCTATCTTAGGGAGTACCATCTTAGAATTTACTCCTCTGACCTATCCTAATTTCTTCTTTCTAAGCACTTACCAGTAGATAGAGTGTTCAAAGGCATATTTTTTAAATATGGTTTCTTCTTATTTTCAGCGTTGAGATGTGCGCCTGGCGTCGAAGACCCTTCATGTACAACAGAATTAGAAAAAGGTAATTCTTTATTCAATATTTCTCTCTCTTGCGTGTTTTTCCCATCAAATACAATTTTATTATGATTTTTAAAACAAGGTTTATAAAAACATTATTTAAGGGGCGTCCGCCCGGTTTTGAGTAATGTAACCATTTTATACATTAACTATGGCACTTTTTTAAAGTAGAAAACAAAACTGAACAATCTACAGAATATGAGAAGTGATGTGGTTTTTCTCGAAATCTATTTTAATTAATAAAACTGAAGAAAAACGACTCCAAAGTCACCTCTTTTTTTCCAGTTGTTACCGTTTTACTCTTACATTGTTGATCAGAAGAATATGAAAATTTACAATATTCTTCACAATACAATATAAAATGATGTGGTTTTCTTATTTTTTTTAAATTCATACAGGTTTTCAAAGAAAACTGAAAATTCTGACCGGAGCCGCGCAATTGAAGCGGGATGGCTAATTGCAAAAGTTTGCTTGTAAGAAAGAGAGCCTTGCAGATGGGACTATTTTTCGAGGTCACTATTGTATTGATAAGACTATCGATAGTTTCACTATTGTTAGACAACACTAGTCCCGACTTACCTTTTCTTTGACCCCCTCTCCGCCATTGATCTGGAAATCTGTAACTTTTTAAGTATAGGTACCTACACTTTTTATCCAATATCCTTTTCGAATTCCAGGTCCAGAGCCACAATTAAAGCAGGGTAGGAGTTGTGAACCTGGGACCTCATGGAAGAGCCAGTGCAACGACTGCGCATGCTCGCCAAACGGGTTACCGTTCTGCACTGACAAAGCGTGCATAGCACTGGGATCTGGTAAGCAGAAATATTTATTATGTTACCGCTAAACCCTAAAGCCTTTCAAATAATTTTAAATTACCTAATAAATTGTTAATTAACTCCATACAGAAGATCCTAAAATTGATCATTTAAGCCTTTTAGGGAACTAAGAATGGCCTATCCTATGACCTCACAGATTATAAAATTTTAACCGGCTTTAACTAAAACCTAACCTAACCTGCCGGCTTCACTTAGTTTTAGCCGTTACACCCAGGGCCGTCTTTAACCTATCGGAAGCCCTGGGCACTTTAGGAAATTGGGGCCCCTAATGAACATCACAGAGGACTTTTAACAACATGCAAAAGGAGTGCCTAGGTATGCAAAATTCCAGATTTAGACCTAAAAGTGGTAGGCAGACAAATTGTTGCCATTGTTTGTTAGGCCCCTTGTTCATTAGAATACCAAAGAACTGATATATTCGTAAAATAATGGTACTTTTCGGTAGGTAATATCGATTTTTGGTTGGTGAACGGGCATGAATTAGGATCGCGGGGCCCCATCGATCGCGGGGCCCTGGGCACGTGCCCAGAATGCCCAGTGGAAAAGATGGGCCTGGTTACACCTAGTTTTAGCCGTTACACCTAGTTTTAGCCAGCTATCACCACGGAATAAACCCAGTATATTATTATTCTGTGGTGTATATCGCTGGTACTTCCTGGACATCACTGGTTCCTTTTTCTTACCAACGCAATCGTCTCTTCAAAACAACTGTTGCTCTCTATCGCTTCTCTAAAAAGCAGTAGAACAGGTTCCTCCCTTAGACAAATTATTGTAGAAGTGACACGATAATGATGATAAGGAGGACCTTTATATCTTCACCAAAACATAATATAATGTCGTTCACTCACAATTCCAGAACCAGAAAAGCTGTGCGCTCCAGAATCGAGGTGGAAGAACGAATGTAACAGCTGTTTTTGCACTCCCAATGGAATTCCAAGTTGTACCAAGATGGGATGCTTACATTTTGGTAAGGACTTGATGTTTTTAAGCCATGAGTATTAATTCGAATGGTAATGTGAACCTGCGTGCCTAACGCCTTGTGTCTACCACGCGTGCCCAATGTGTATATTAGGTACTACCGCCCATATACGGTACTTATATGATATTAATTAAATTGAATTAAAATTAAAAAATTATTCATTGCCTTTCTCTTACATTCTCTTTGGGTACAGAACATAGTATATTCTTAGTCTAAGGGTTACAGATACAAAACTTTTCAATCATTGTGCACTTACACATAAACAAAGAATACAACTGATATACCTTCTTGGTGAAGGTAGGGACGAAAGAGATGATGATGATAATAATGATGGTGATGGTGATCATGATGAATGTAATTAAAAAATACTGTTATCGTTTCAGAACCAACGCCGGCTCCTGAAAAACCTGATAATGAAGGAGCCCCCGGAGTGGTAAATTTTCTTTTTAAATTATTAAATATTAAATTCAAATTATTTGAAACTTTCAAACCTGCACCTTTGCACAATGATTTTAAGGGTTGATTTTAAATTCTAATTACACGAGTAGAAGAGATACACAATAACGTAATTTTTATACACTTCCGCGTCAAGTTTCCACTTATAAATAAATGTCTTAGGCCGAGATTCAGAGATGTGTTATATAATCGATCGATAGCTCGTTTATTTCATTAGAACAATAAAGACAATCAGTCACTGGCAAATGTAGATAGATAACAAGTCAATACGAAATAGTAGCCGACAAAGCCGCAAGAATTGCTAAACTAAATTGGCAATGGACGGGGTACACTGCTCGCTGAACCGATGCCCGATGGGGCCAAAGAGTTCTCGAGTGGTGACCGCGTACCGGGGTAGGCAACTGCGCCGTGGGTAGGCAACAAGGTGGACCGACGGCCTGGTGAAGGCGGCGGGAACCCGTTGGCTGAGTGCAGCCCAGGACCGGTCGTTATGGCGATCCTTGGTGGAGGCCTATGTCCAGCAGTGGACATCTATCGGCAGATATGATGAGATACAAAATGCCTAGTATAGATTTTGGTATAGGTATAGTATGACACTGCCAGTCTTTTGGAGTTGAGTAGGGTCGAAAACGTTTTTGACATACAGGGGGTAAAATTTCGTCTCTGAATTTCAACCTAACTCTATTTAAAGCCAACCACTTAATTTAATTTACTTTATCGGTAGTTTTAATATAATAACCACAAACAGCACTAAATGGTTGATGGGAAGACATCTTTGCACTGAGTATTATGTTTTGCACCAATTTGGAAAATGGTGTGCACTAAAAGGTAAGTACGATATTTTATATTCTGTAGCTATACTATACAAATTCTAAGGCCCTTATTACTAAACCAAACACTAGCGCTAGCGTGTTCGTAGGTTTCCTCTGAAGCATAATGATAATGAGTTTTTCAATTTATGCATAGTGATAATAAAATAAAATGTTTTACTAAAATGAAATGAAATAAAGAAAAATGTTAACCTATATATACCACGTAACCTATATATACCTATACAATTCATAGGTATTGGTGCACTGAATAAATTAGATAAAATCCATAGATTTCTGTAAGGTTGCAGAAACGTTTTCGCCTTTTGTTTAAGACTGCTAACTTCAAAGCACTCTTAAGATCTGGAGCGCACTGAATGGTTTATTAATTAGGGTCTAAGTGAAGTTCACGAAAAATTTTATACTTACACGATAACATTAGAGTTTCAAATTCGATTAAAACTTTTAATATTACAGGACGATGAATATGACTACGATGACTATCTCGAAGACTATGATACTGACTATTCAAATGGAGAAAACAATGTATTTGATTACTTAACAAAACCAGTTAATGCAGATTTCAATTTTGAAGACCAAGTACTTAAAGCTAATCAAAATTTAGTACAAATTGAACGAAGTATCGAAGACTCTGATATAAATCTGGAAGAGCCTTATGAGAACCATATTCAAGACCCTAATGACGTAAAAGATAAGAGTCATAATGTGTTGAAAAGGTCTCAAGTGTGCAAGCCAAGTCAAGTGTTTCAGTCAGAATGTAATACTTGTAAGTGCGCTTCAGATGGACAAAGTTACTCTTGCACTCAAAATGAATGTATGGAAGGAGAGATGAATAAAGAAGTTGAGGTTTTTATGGAAACTGAGGTTAGTATTATAAGGGATAATCTAAACTATTATAAAACTGTAACAGAAGTGTGTCTGTACATTGAAGATATTTACAAAAAATAGATTACGATATGGTTTTTAGGCTTCCCTGATTCCAAATCACAAATTTTTGGACTTTTGTCTGTCTGTTTGTTTGTGTGTTTGTTTGTTCGGGCATCACGCAAAAACTACTGAACCGATTTTGATGAAACTTTTTTTGTTTGATAGCTTAAGATCTGAATTAAAATCTGGTAGGTATATAATTTATGCGGACGAAGTCGCGGTTAACAGCTCGTATGATATAAAACTGTTATTCGAAACTAACAAGTCTTTAGAGGCGAGATTTGTTTGCAAAAATTTTTCTCTGGAAAGTAAATATTTTGTTTCTATTGAAATAGAACAGTCAGGCATCGGAACACCAAATCGATACAAAACAAATATAATGAAATGTTGAGTCTAGTTGCTATATTGCTATAATCAAATAGTCGCTATTGTTACCATCCCTGTGACTCGCTCACGGGAAGAAATGGGTTGTATGTATGGTCCATTCTAAGCCAGACAGCTTTATGGTTACAATATGACGACCAAGGGAGAAGGTTCCTTATGCAGTGTTTTTTTCGTCGAAAGTCTAGGTATCTACCGGAATAGAGTAAGTGACATGAGCTGTCAAATGTAACCGTTTGTTGTTAATGTTTTTGGACGTTTTTTGGAGTCCTCGGCAGGGTAAAAATTCGATTTCTGTGTATAATTCTCAATCTAACGTGAAATGGTGAATAATTTAATGAAACAGTGTTAGTATATTTCACAAAATTATCTACGATTTCACTTTAGGTTCACGATTATTCACAGAAACCGAATTTTTACCAGGACTCTAAATCCCCAAAAACGGTTCTATTGCCTCGCGTCACGTATCTCTTTCTATTATACAGGCATGCCGCTAGGTACATCTCGCTCTCTCAGCTGTCACCGTCTCTCCTACGTAGTATAATACCTTTATGATCTACACTAATGATGAATTTTGCTTAAATTGCTCATTAAAAGATACATATAGGATCCTTCTTAATATGCACATTTTTTATGGGAAAAGCATCAAACTAAACCACTTTATTTATAGGACTAACATCGAAATAGCGAAAAACAAATCTGCTGTTATATACAAAACTAGAAACCTACTCAACCCAAACGTATGGAACAGCTAATGTACTCACATATGGACTGAAAGACCCTATATATTATCAACTATAATTTTAAGCAAAGATCTTTAGGATTAAAGGGCGTAGACTGGATTTGGATTATTTTTTTATATTTTCTGGTTAAAGGGAGAAGACCACATTGAACGCCATTCCGTCTGCAAGCCTCGCGGCACTTTCTACATAGGCTGTAACACGTGCCACTGCAATCTATACGGCACTGACTACTCCTGCACTAATAAACCCTGCCCTTTGCCAGAAGACGTGGAGTTGTTCCATGAACTGAAGGTCTGTAACTTTCAATTGGTTGAAGATCTAATAAGTCAAAAATAGTTTAGAAGCAAACCAAAGAGAAGCCGGGATAAGATCTGGAGTAGCGGGTTTTTTGGTTGATTGTGAACACGATGATTATTCAAGAGAAGTAGGCCTGTACCTTGCTGTGAGAGGTACCGTCATCAAAAATAAAATTGGCACCGCCATGTTCGTAATATACTCGTAATATATTTGTAGAGTTACATCTTCTTATCTAAACAGCAAATAGTTTGCCGTGAGAAGGTACTAAAGTAGCTGACATTTTAAATCTGTTGTTGATGATAATGAATGAACACGTTATGTAGTTTGGGAAAGGAATAACCACTCTGTACCACTGTATACTAGAATATATACTGTTCTTTACTATAGAGTACAGAATACATGTAGCATTTGGGGAAGGAGCCCAGGCTTTATTTGGCTTCCATCTCTTACCTTATCAAGATTTTCTTGCATAGATTTTGCTTTAAAAATAATATGACATCCCGAATTATGATGATGAATAGATAGGCAATAATTTATTTCAAATTCAGTGTCCCGTTTCAGGATATGAAGCCGATAATACCATATACGAATGAAGGTGGCAAGAAAAGTAATTCTACGCAAACGATTGGGAATAAACCGAAGATATAAAATTTAAACGGAATAATTATTATAGTACCTAGATATAGATAACATTTAAATATACCTACCTGATTCAATTCAAGTCAATTATTACTTTAGAGCACACCAAAAAGAAATTTACAATTGTAAAATAATTACCTAACTGATAATAAACTGGATTTGACGGATTCGTAAGATTAATTCACCACTTGATAAGTTTCAGATAGCCTAAACATCAGATAAAATAGAACAGGGTCCTATAATTTATTTGCCTCAATATGTATGTTAGATAGGATATCTGTAACTTATCAGGAAGTGTTGGAACAGGCCCTTGGTATTATGAGAAGCTGCCGCGGTTATAAAACGCCGCACAATATAAAAATTTGTATATATTAAAACAACATAATTTTATGTAAAATCCATTGTTTTATTTACCATCCCATTCGATTCCTTCAGTCATATCGCCCATCGATTTTCATTAAAACCCCAAACTTGCCCTAATCCTTCTAGGCTGTGAAGTCTTCCACAGAAAAAACTCAAAAGATAGTATGCGTCGCTAAGCGTATGTTCATCAAGGACTGCAATACTTGTTGGTGCAATGAAGATGGCACCAGTTTCTTCTGCACAAGAAGAGTTTGCGTTTCTGAGTTTCCTGAAGAAGATAGCGAAGATAAGACTGAGGTGAATTGGGATTTGGAAAAAAGCGTGTTTGCTGGTTCTTCTTGTTCTTTGCGTGTCAATGATTCCTAAGCTTGTAGATGCTTTGAAATTCACTATTTTTTATCTTTGCAAATTACATTATAATGGTGACGGCGTATCTCTGTTCGGACTAATTTTGAATATATTTCATACCTCTGCTTGTTTTTTATATTTTATTAGAGATTTTAATATTGAGACATATTGGTTGGTAGAAGGTTATTAGCCTATAAACCTTGAATTTTATATAAAGAACTCTAAAGTTACTTATGCTGGGTTGTACCAAAAAGTATTAAGGCTTATAAACGTATTTAGTGGCCGCTCTGTCTTTCAAACTGCTCATAGTAATGACAGTGACCTCCTCATATTTAAACATGTTTAAGCTCAAACACTTTTTGGTGCAAGCCAACTTTAGTGTTTCACCTAAAAATATAAACTACGTTAACTTTAAAATAGTTTTACATTCTTTCTTAGGGGTGAGAGTAGCAGATAAATTAATGCTATTTTCTGTTTCTATCTCGTGACCTTCTTCTCTGTTACCTTTGTTGTCAGCTAGCTATATTAACGTCTTGTACAGATATTTCACAGAATTGTTACACTTTATCAGCAGGGTCTTCGAATAATAAAGCGGGAATGTCGTCCGGATGAAGTATTTGAACTTGACTGCAATATGTGTCGCTGCAACCCTGATGGAAAGTCTTTCTCTTGCACCAGAAGGGCTTGTTTGGAGCAAATCGATGAAGTTGTTAAGGTTGTAATCATTTACTACGGATTTAACTATCTGGGTTATGGCTTCTTCGTTCCTATATTTTCAGGGTATATCCGAAGTCTTCGTTTTTTTCTTTCCTAATTCTTGGTTTTGGTTCTTGACTGCTTATTGATTTTCTTTAGGCGTAGCTATTTCAGAATAAAAGTGTACAAAGGAAAAACAAAAGATCAAAAGTTCATTTTATATAAACGTTATTAACCCGTTTACTAAAACCTAAATCTGTTGTTTCTTTTCAGTAAAATGTTCTTGAATTTTATACTCATACATAATCGAACCTATATTTTGATTTAATTTGGAGATTGGTAGGTATTGTGTGTTACCATGAACCACTGATAATTGTTACCTAACACATGCTGAGTGATTTTTATTTTGATTTACAGAACACATCAGTGGCAAGAAAAAAACGTGGAGTTACTCAGGTAATAGACATATTCAAATTAGGCTTTTTATTATTATTATTTTCAAACTCAAGTTCAGACTCGAGAAATGTTACCACATTTTCATATTCTATATATCTTTTTAGAAATATCTAAAAATTATTTTGACTTTTGATACAAATTAGCCATGTAAATTTTTGAATTCTATACAAGTAAACCCGATCATTTTAGGCTTTATATGGTGGTTTCATTTGGATTTGATTGAAATTTTAATCAAATAGCCAAATTATTACTGTAATTCCAAGATATAACGCAAAACCTGTATTTAGTAGGAACCCGCGAAGGCCTGCACGCCAGGCCAGGAGTTCAGGATGGACTGCAACAAGTGCCTCTGTGACAACGAGGGTCAGGACTTCTCTTGCACTCGGATCGACTGCAACGCTTTGAACAACAACAATGGCGGGGCTAGGAGGAAACGAGGTTAGTACCTACTGCTATAACACTTTTGCAGTTGAAAAGAACCACTTTGTAATGAATGCAACGGGTAAATATCTAGAAAATTATATTATACTAAAAATCTACCCAGAAATATTGGGATCTCTGAAAGAATTGTAAAAATCGGTTCAGTAGTTTTAGAGTAAACGCTGGGCCATACAGAGTGCCGCTGCAGAATGGCTGCGGGCCAGCAGTAGTTGCAAACTATGGAATTATATGCGAGGTGTCACACTGCGGCTACCGTGCAGCTGTTCCGCAGCCGCGCCGGACTGCATCTAGTGCGACACCTCGCATATAATTCCAGTTTACAACTACTGCCGACCCGCAGCCGCACTCTGTGTGGCCCAGCCTTAAATCGGAAACATACGTGAGGTCTACGTACATTTGTCTCTCATGTCTATGCACCATCCCATTTCCTCCCTTGGGTGTTGTAAAAGGCGACTAAGGGATTTACCGGAGTATGGGCAGCAGCATCCTCTGAGTACACACATTCAATCCAGCTGCGATCGCCAACCCGCCTGCCAAGCGTGGCGATTATGGCAAATCCCCCCGCTTTGGGGTAGGCCTATGTCCAGCAGTGGACGTTTATCGGCTGATATGATGATGATGATGAGTAAATTATCATATTACCTACTATATTGATTTTATCAGAATTACGAATACCCAGTACCTAAATATTTAAGTACTATAATCCGGATCTGTCATTTCTGTATGTCGTAAAGTCATACAATATTTTGTCTCCCTCCCGTATATTTCTTACATTAAAAATAAATCAATTCCGAACATACCAAACTTATTCCACCAACGCTTCCATAGACACTTCAGAGCAGATAGCCATGGACTGCAGCCCTGGCAGTGTCTTCGACCGGGATTGCAACGTGTGCCGCTGCAATGACGAAGGACACCACGCCACTTGCACCACGAAACGATGCAGCGTCCCAACAACACAGGATAACGATGTCAATGCACCAGGTATGGGCAACATGGATATAAATCCCTGGTAGTTAAACATTTTGAAATATTCGGAGGCTTTATTGGACGAAAGCAAAGCCCCAGATTGACAGTTTGCGAGTTCAACTGTTCATGTTACGTCTACGCTAACATCACTGCACTTTGGCGCGTGTAGCTCTTACTCTAGACGGCGCGTGACTATGTGAATGCCGCATGCCGGGCAATTACCTTGCTTTATTGTTGCCATTTTGGAGCGCGGACAACGCACCTTCATGTAAAAACATCTTAGCTCCAATACAGATTTTTTCAATTTTGAAAAAATGATATCCAACGATTTTCTTTAGCCTTATATAGTAAAAACTGGGGCATAGGACCCGCTCCACCCTCGAAGAGTATATGGGGGGGTATAATAATATGTATAGTAAACCAAGTAAACCCAATCACGCTAATGTTCATTAGTGGATTTCAAATACATATCAGGATTAATTTTTCAGCGAAATATGCATGTTTCCTCACGGTACAAGCACATGTCTCACAGTATAAATTGCAATGAGGCAAAATGTGACATTCTTCGTCAATCATTATAATAATTATTATGCTTGCCTAATAGCAAATTTTTATTGTGACATTGAGCTTGACTGAAAGTACTTAATTCATTCTATACGAACTTCTGTTTTTCTTCTTCTTCAAGTTCCTCTCCATTACGGACGTTGGAAGTCAGCTCTGCATATCCCTTACTTTTAACCTTCCGTTCCATCTTATTGATGCTTATATTTTTGACAACACTGGAGTGCAATTTTTGAAACTCTTTCGCTGAGCTCAGCAGTTGAAAATCTGCATCTTTCTACTGATGATTTGACTTTCAAAAATCGCACTCCTGAAGTATGATTTTTGAAAGTCAAATCAGCAGTAGAAAGATGCATATCTCCGTAGTAATATTGAAATTTTCAACTGCTGAGCTCAGCGAAAGAGTTTAAAAAATCGCACTCCAGAACGAAAAGCGTAGGTACTAGGGCTAATATTATCATATCGTCCAGTTTCAGAATCAGACACAAACTTCCGCTGTAACCCCGGTGAGCAATTCAAGAGGGACTGCAACGATTGCTCTTGCTCAGCGGACGGCAAAAGCGTTTTTTGTACCGTACGATTCTGCGACAAAGACATCACGCCGCCACCTAGCCACTAATTCTAGGTAAAAAGAACTAATTTGGCTAGAAAATTTAGATTATTTTGTGATTTTCGACTACTCTATGTATCTGCTACGTATTATTTTGTTTAATAGATGTTTGTGTTTTGGTGGTATATGTGAATAAATTGATTATACTGACTATCACTATGTTTTGATATTCATTAGCCACTGCTCTCTTAGTACCTGCTTTCTCTTGTGACCCTAAATACATATTACAGCTAGATTTGTTCTCATCTACCACCTGTATTAGTTTAGAAATATACTGCAATCTATCTTTAGAAGAAGTTTTACAACTTTCTGTAAAATAGCGCAGAATTATAACACCCTCTAAAGTTTGTTTATTGTTTTCACCATGTATCGAATTTGGTTAAGCTATTTACAATATTGTAATGGGCTTTACTTATTAGTATTCTGATAGCTTATTATTTAGTGCATTGTATTAAAGTTGTATATTCCATATCTGGCTCTCTATAGCTTTCAATAAAATATGATTTATTATATCATTGCATACTTTAATTTTTTTACCTAAATTATGTAATTTTTATTTAAAGTACCTATCCTGAAAGAGTCGCAGGTATTTGAAGTATAAACAATTACGCTAAATTCCTAATTGACAAAAGCTGTTAGTAGATCATCAACGTAAAGATCACTTTTTTAGATTCGTCTATTTTTTTAAGAATTTGTGACTAATTTTAATTAGATTTTATAACGATTGAATGAGATTGTATTTTATACTGTGTAATTACGTTAATTACAATGCTTAGTTCGTAGTAATAGGTAGTTCAACAATATTTTTCTTTAGAAATACGAATTACTTAATTCTATTTGAGAGTAAACAGTGTTAGTAAAATTTTACAAAAATATTTTATGTAGTTCAAAAAAATTACGACTTGACGAAATTACGTTAAATGTCCTTATGGACAATATTGAAAACTATCGATAGTCTTTCGATACCATCGTAACCTGTAAAAATAGTAACTATATCGATAGTGCTCTCGATAGTATCTATATCCGTCAGTGGGTCTACCCGCACATTCGAACTTCGCAATTGCGTGAATGTTTTCGTTCCAATGTCAACTCTATTACAATGAAGTGGGGACCGAAACAGGGGCGATCATCGAAACATCGAAAGTCCGGGTACAGGGCCAGGTTATAAAGGACATCATCGGATTAGGTCCAAAATGTGAAAGTGCCGGCCAACAAAAAATAATGCAATATTCTGTTACGACTTGTCCGTCTAAACATTTATTATTATGGCACCAAAGCTGTAGGTCAATTGCCCTTGGTTTTATTTGGGTTCATATATTTTAAAACTTACAGCTTTCGTGCCATAGTAATAAATGCAATGATTAGAAGGACAACTTCTAACAGAATATAGCATTATTTTTTGTTGGCCGGTACTTTCACATATGGACCAAAAATGTATGAAATGCCGATGATGTCCTTTTCTTTGGTACCTATCGATAGTTTTAATTTAAGGCAACTTGATACTATCGATGGTATGGATTGTTTTAAAGCAATACTAACTACTATGGATACTAACGACTATGTCGATAATATCTATAATACTATCGATATTGTTACTATTTTTCAAGGTCAACTATACTAGGCTAATGGATAAACTTCGTGTTATTTTTTACTATCATTTCTATAGCATCCATCAATGGTTGCCATCGTATTTTTATATTTAGGTAATATGTAATTTGTGCGATTTTAAATGTTGTGAGTGTGTTTTTACTTTTAATTATAAATCATTGTCATTTTCATCTTTGTCAAGTTATTTGGCGTTTATTTTTAATTAATACTAATTCATTTTCCATTCCTTTAGTTTTTAGCTATATGAGGTTTTGGTTTTTACGTGATTATTTTATAGTTAGTAAAATCTAAGTGACTTTTATGTGGTACCCGTACCCTCATGTATAAGACAATACGTACGTACAATAAAATAAAGGAGTTTTAATTTGTGGATTTGTTTTTATTTTGGCGTATTTTGGCTAAAAATGAACCACGAACCTACTTAGAGCGTTTGGATGGGGATCCGCATGTGGATAATTACGCATTAGATTATACATATGCGTATTTCAGCCAAATCAACATACCTAATTACCTAGATGGAGTTGGAAACAATATATTTTTTTGTGTGAAAACGGGTTTTCTCAGGATAAGAATGCAACCTATCTGGATTAATTTGGAAAGCAAAACATTATAATGCTTAGACAATTTAATAGGGACGAGTTACGCGTGTCATTCTACTAAGAAACATTTCTGCCACTTTTTGCGGGGGGCGAGGTAATATGAAATCCGCAACATTGGATTTTTTTCCTCATAAGTTTAGATTCTAATTTTGAATGTTAAAAATCATGAAAAGTAGTCTCGTGTGAACCCCAAACGTTCTAAGTTCAAAATTATTGTTTCGCTATTATAGGCTGTCTCGTTTAGTGATAAGGTATAAAATTGGGTGTAAATGCGCAAGATTAATTGATCTAATACCGTGGCAGAGGGGAAATGCTACCGCAAGGCGAGTCCCTATTAAATTGTATAAGTTATAATGTTATAAATTCAAAATGTATTACTTCAATAGATTTCATAGAACACAAATAAAGGAAAGCTTTCCCACTTCCCGCATAAAACCAGTAAAAACGCCTAGATAGACCTGCCTGAATATAACCATTTAGGCCGCGTTCAGACAACCCGCGCCCGCCACGTGCTCAACCGGCGCTCTCCCCGCGCTCGCCCCGCGGGAATGCATTTCTTGCGATTTGAGTCTTATGACACCATAATAAATCTTGTATCGGCGGGTGCGGGGCGGGCGCGGGTGCTCCCCTAAAATACAATTCGAGATTTATTATCGTGTCATAAGACTCAAATTGCAAGCAATGCATTTTAGGACGCGGGGTCAGCGCGGGGCGGGTGCGGGTGCGGGTCGTCTGAACGCGGCCTACCGTTGGCGCGCTCCATACAAACGTAGTATGGTGATATTTTCAATA
Source organism: Agonopterix subpropinquella (assembly GCA_922987775.1). Classification (NCBI taxonomy): domain Eukaryota; kingdom Metazoa; phylum Arthropoda; class Insecta; order Lepidoptera; family Depressariidae; genus Agonopterix; species Agonopterix subpropinquella. The sequence goes on along the minus strand of OV277694.1, from coordinate 5,407,010 downwards.
CTATCCAATTAAAGTCAATGAAATTTTTCAAAAACAATCTAGTAACTAATTTCTATGTCGGTATGAAGTCAGATTTTTGATAAAATTTATAGTTTTAAAGTTACAGTGCCACAAATATTTCCATACAAATCTTAAATTAATCCTAGCATTGAAACTGTATATTTTAACGAAAATCTGACTTCATACCGACATAGAGATTAGTTACTTGATTGTTTTTGAAAAATTTCATTGACTTTAATTAGATAGTATTGAAAATATCACCATATCACGTTTGTATGGAGCGCGCCAACGGTAGAATAGCCTTAAGCCTCAGTTGCAAAACAACGCGCAACGTCGCGGAATATCGTGGCAACGTCGTCGGGCGTTGTTTGTTGCCGAACATGTTGAGCGTCACATGCGCGTCAATTATTGCTCAGTACGAGGCTTAATCGTAAAATTTAATTAAACCAAAATAATTGCAGATTAATTAATAATAAAATGTTGATTGGACTCATAAAATTAATGTTAAATGACCAATAACGAAATAATTAGTGCCTCCAGTTTAAGAGTGAAACGAAATTCTCTCTCAGCTAAGATGGTGGTCTTGAATCCGGCGAGTTTTAGTTTCATGTTTTTTTGCATATCCAGCGTCCTTTGTTTTTACTGTAAGTTTTATTTTTAATCTTAGCCTTCGCTTCGTAGAGAATATTGAATGAAATAACCTACTAGGAAATACCTACAACACGGGCGAATTAACTTGGCACCGCACGTGGCTCGGAATAAAAAACTTGGAAAACTCGGAAAGAATAACTCGAAAATGCTAAAGCGCAGGGACACGTGCAACAGTAACTGAAATGCTATGCTACGGCCTCGCACAGCGACGGCGGGGTCCCGCGGGGTGGTAACAGGGGGTGTCAAATTCCGAGCCACGTGCGAGTCAGGGTGCCTAGTTGATTCACCCGGGTTGTACCTGACAACGACGACAAAGTGAAAAAACGTCATGCGCGCTCACCTCGAGTTTTGTCGTTTTCTTGGATGTGGCATGCTAGGCCCCCTGGTATTAATCATGCTTCTCTATTTGCGGTCGTAGTATGACAGCGTAATATAGCGCTATCGCTTTTCGCTCTCTTTCTGTTGGCGCGCGGAAGCACGAGATAAAAGGCGTGGTACCTATATGTATACAGGTTCTTCTTAATATGCTGACAGTTTTCTAAGGGGGTGACCAGACCACCAAACTGACCAACTTTCTCCATGGGGCCAACATAGAAACCGCGAAAAAAAAATCTGCTGTCCCCTACATTTGGCTCGAGTAGGTTTACAGTTTTGTATCGAACAGCAGATTTTTTTTCGCGACTTCTATGCTGGTGCCATCGAGAAAGTTGTTCAGTTTGACGGTCTGAACATCCCTTTAAAAAGTGTCACCGACTACCGAGCCTATCTGTCCCCAATCGTATTTTTTGTATTTTTAAACAATTAAACAACATTTGCAAAAAACAAGAAACATGAAGTTAAATTTTTACTATGTTCTTACATATGAGCGAAAGTCTGAATACATGTTTTTTTTATAACATAGTAATACTCAACTTGGTAGAGGAGCTGAGAGGGTTTGAATTGAACGCTTTCATGTTCAGGGCGCAAATTGAATAGCTGAGGGGCTAGGGGGCCATGAGACATTACCGAAAAAGTGTTTGAGAAGTTTCAGATAGGAGCCCCGTGCACAGGGGGGCAAACATAAATTCTAGATGGTGACAATCTAGGCTACAGGTGACTGCCGAGGGCGATAGAGGGGGTGAGGTAAAAAATGGTGGGAGGAAGGGAGTGTCCATACTGTATCTAGTAATAGATACTCTTTCTTGTAATGTGGTTAAACGTAAGTGATGGAAGGCGCCTTAAATAATCATGACTGTCAGAAATCTTGATCACTTTCTGCAGCACAGTTTAGTAACCGGAAAATAAATTCCATGGCCGTTAAATACTTACAAAATTAAACTGCTTTATAGGGTGTAGCGCCATAAAACATTTTTTTTGTAATATTTATCAATTTAATTATGTTTGCTTATGATTAGAATAGAATAGAATAGAATAGAATTACAATGTTTTTTATTTATAATTCTGCAGGGATATGTAAAATATTAACCATATTATTAATTTTTGTTAAATTACTTTATCGTCATATTTTCTAAAACGCTCCACCTATTCGTCAGATATTTATATATTTAGCATCAAGACATGTAACCCTATTACGGGAAATAACTTTCATTCGCCCTGAACATCGCGTAAAAATGGTCCAAATCGTAATTTTACGAGTCATTAGATGTAGCGAAAGTCCACATTTTGACCGTCGGATGGTTACGCGTCAAACCCTGTACGATGGCATGACAATTGCTGGCGCTGGACATCACGTTTTGTTTTTTAAATTCTTGTAGTATGAAATTTTTCTGAAAACGCCCCCCTGTGCACGGGGCTCCTATCTGAAACTTCTCAGACACTTTTTCGGTAATATCTCATGGCCCCCTAGCCCCTCAGCTATTCAATTTGCGCCCTTAACATGAAAGCGTTCAAACCCTATCAGCTCCTCTACCAACTTGCAAGCAATGCATTTTAGGACGCGGGGTGAGCGCGGGGAGAGCTTGTGTCGAATGCGTGGCGGGTGCAGGGCCGGCGCGGGTCGTCTGAACCTGGCCTAATAAATTTAACTAAAAATCCGTCAATGTGTTGCGACCCGGCCCGCTCTTTAGTGTGCGAGGTACGCATTTTCCGCTGCGATGCGGCCCGCCTTAATATGTGCTTACCTTTTATATCATCAGACTCATCCTTTTATATCTTTTTCATTATTTTCTACTTTGTTATCAATTTGTTGTACCCAAAAAGCCCTTTTAAAACCTACCTTTAGAAAAAAAGTTTCAGCTTCAATTGGAGTCCGAAATCCTTGTTGTTTTTCCTTGATGCCCTTTTCCATATTCCAAAAAAACATACAATTTACTAAAACTGTATCGCGCCAGTGGAACCTGCGAGCCGGTGTATACCAACTACTCGGGTCCGAGGCCCTTGCCATTCGTGTGTGTGCACCGCTACCGGCATATTCCAATGCCGCGCCGAATTCTGCAGGACTTCCAACCTGCGTATGTATGAACAGCAATGGACTTTTCAATACTTCTACTTAGCGAAATACTCGGTTTTGTCTTTCTTACTTTGCTTACCGTGCATCTAACTCGATATTTTCTTTACTAGCACTGCACTTCCAAATATCTTTCTCTCAGCTAATAAGTAGGATACAGATAGGCACGGCCGGATTTAGAGGTGTGAAGGCCTCGGGACAACAAAGGAGTGGAGGCCCCCTGGCCCCAAATAATTTTCCAAATAAAATTTATTATTTAACAAACATAAATATAATCGGAAAACAGAATTATCTGAAATTTAATTTTAGCGCTAACGAACGGAACCTTCCGAGCTTGTTTCGCTGAAAAATCGTTGAAGATTTCGCTGAAATCCAGTTCCCGAAGTAAATCACTTTCAATCCTCAGGAGAGAAAGCTTTCATAGACGGTTTTGTCCCATCGTGGTTCGAATATTAATATAAACATGTTTGTACAAAGTACTGTAGGTACCTAAAGGTAAAATGCGAAAAAAAAATATCAAAGGAAAAGTTGTTTGCTAGTGTTTAAGTACTAGTCTGAATTTGATTTTTTTTCCGACGTCTCTATTGTGGGGGCCCTTCTTTTATGGAGGCCCGGGGCGTTGGCCCCGGTTGCCCTCCCCTAATTCCGGCCCTGCAGATAGGGCTAGCATGCCATCCACGAAAATCCCACAAAATGAGAAAACCGTCATGCGCGTTCGCATTTGCATACGCAAAGAAACAAAGACAGAGACACGTCTCGATTTTTGTCGTTTTCTCGGGCCCCATGTCTTTTCTTCACGTATAAGAATCAAAGAAAGCCGTTTTGATGGGAATTAGGATTTCAGAAAAGGTGCAGATAGACCTGAAGTATATCGCTAAGTAGATGATGAATCAAGAGAATAAATCAAACAAAATACTTCAAACGAAACATTTTTTCCAGAGGGCAACCGCACCATTGACCGAAATTTGAAACCGCTCTGTGAACCGAACTATATGTACAGAGTTAAAAGGCTATTTTGCACATGTTCTGTTGAAGGAAAATGGGAATCGGACCGTTGTCAGGAAACATTTCAATACCTTTTACCAGACGAAGCTAAAACTGCAGTGGAAAAATTGAGCATAAAATGTGTTCAAAACGCCTTTTACTTAATCGATTGCAATATATGTAGATGTGATAGAAACGGTTACTTTACATGCACATCCAGAAGATGTAAAGAAGGGCATAAAGCTGATGTCTGCAAATATGGAGACTACCTTAAAGTGAACAATCAGATCTGCGTTTGTAGCGAAATTAATTACTACATTGATCAACTTTGCGTCGATGTAAAGCCAAAAGAAATTCAGGAAATTAATTTGAACGATTTATCAAAAATAGTATTGATTGGCCCGAATATACGTTCGTCAATTGAACATGGAACATCTTGCACACCCCACCTAATTTATTACAAGGATTGCAACCGATGCATTTGCATTCAAGACGGCCAATTGTTGTGCACTAACAATAATTGCAAATTAATGCGAAAAGACATATCTTCAGTAGCTAATAAAATCGAAATGAGTATGAAAAATGATTTCCTCTCTTTGCCTGAATTGAAAAAGAGGCAAAAATGTAACCCAGGAAAAAAATACAGGCTGAAATGTAACACATGCTACTGTACACCAAAAAGAAAAGCTTCGTGTACAACCATGATCTGTTTAGAGAACGTCGTACAACCACTCTTAAATTATGGAAAGGCGCGCTCTTGTAATAAAACTCCTTTCAATTAAAATTTTTCATTTCAGTATTTAACCTATTGCATTCTAGTTTCATTTTTCTCAAAATGTCTCTCTCATTATTATCATTTTTCATAGAGGCCCAGAGTACTAAATTACTTACTAATAACTAGAACTACAATCCTGGCGAATTAACTTGACACCTGGCTCGAACGACGTTGGTGTAAACAATAAAAAAAACAGCAAAAGAATAACTCGAAAATTCAAAAGCGAGGCCAGTAGCGATAGCATCTCTGTTACCGTTGCACGTGTCCCTGCGCTTTAGAATTTACGAGTTATTCTTTTTTTTGCTGTTATTTGTTATTGTTTACACCAACGTCGTTCGAGTCAAGGCCTCTACCCGCACATTCGAACTTCGCAATTTCGTGAACGTTTTCGTTCCAATGTCAACTCTATTACAATGAAGTGCGGGCAGAAACACTGGCGATATATCGAACATCGAATGTCCGGGTACAGGGCAAGGTGTCAAATTTTCGCCCAGGTTCTAATCATATTTGGTACAATGCCACCAATGGTTGTAGTAGGTACTCTACTACTTTTATGTATTTATTACAGCTCAAAGGAGCAGTAATGAGGAAATACCAGAACTTTTTGAAGGTGACAACTGTGTACCCGGAAAAGTATACAAAGTTGACTGCAATACGTGCCGTTGTGGATACAATAATGCTTTGATGTGTACAAAAGTGGCCTGTCTCGGTGACGAGTTAACCCTAAGATCTCGTAAAGAAAAGAAGAATGTGAAAAAGAAAGCATTGAGGACGGGGAAAACTTACAATCTACCGGAATTACCGGCCACAGGATGTGAGCCGGGGAAGGTATATCATAAAGGCTGTGAAAGATGCTTCTGCAATGAAAAGAAGGTACCTCTATGCACAGTTAAATCTTGTGATGATAAAGGTAAGTTAGATACTTATTTATTGTTTATTTTTGCCAATTCATTTTTTAGATTAAAAATATGCGTGGACAATCTGATTATCTGGGTTCAAATTCGCAAGGATGACATGACCATGTATCAATGAGTTTCTCTAAACGTAGTAAACGTAAACGCAAGGAAAAGTATCATTAACCTTTACACCACATACCTATTCGGTACTCGTCCTAATATAACAACTTATACAACGTGTTAATGAATTAACGCAAAACTAGAAAGTAGTTTGTTTAGAATCGACAGCAGAATCGAATTATCATGGTTTCAACATAGGATTTTTTTTTCAAAATTTTAATTAATTTTTTCGTAAAATTTAAAATTTACTAAACCCGAATTCAACCCACCCCATGGGCACTCTCACCCTACTTACTACCAAAACAAGATTATTAAAATGTATCCATACGTACGTTAGCGCTTTCATTCATTGCTGAAATGATAAGTTGATAACAAATCATTTTTGCCTCTGAACTTAAAATGCGAATAACTTTAAATTTTAACTATCAAAATAATGAAATTATTGTTTCAATCTAATTATTTTGTTATAAATCAGTTGGGGTGTATGAGGTTTTGCGTTAATTTATTAACACGTTGTATATTATAGGCTGATGATGATGCGATGGTATTCGTTAAGTATTTGTTAGTTGACCAAAGAAAGAGCTTTGTGTCTTGGGAGAGGCCCACGTTTAGCAATGGACAAAGATAGGCTGATTAGTAGCTTCTACTAGTTTAACACTATCAATATTTAGTTAAAGCTTTAATATAATTTATTTTACGAAGGAAGAAAGGAGAGTAAACTCTTTCTTAAAAAATACAAAATGAAAACATTCCTAAACCAAATCTTGACCAAACTAAACGATATTTATAATATCGATACATCTCGTAAAATCCCAGCAGCCAGCTAACCTAACCTTTTAAAACATATAATGTATTTCTAGCTCCCATTATAATTGGGAAGCCGGAAGACATCAGACCAGCAGTGGGAATTCTGGACTTCCCAGCTCTACCTTCCCTCCCGAATGCCGCGTCCAAGTGTGTGCCGGGGACGACTTACAGAGTCAACTGTAACTCCTGCGTGTGTTTGGCGAACGGCAATTTGTTGTGCGGCACTTTGATATGCCTCAGCATTCCTGACGTAAACAGAGTTGAAGCCCAGAAGCTATCAAGTATGTGTGAATTATTTATTTACAGGTATATATACTGAGGGTATACCTAATAGTAAATTAGTTGGACCGGTTTAGGTGGTAGAGGTAAGATTCATAGAAGGAAATGATTTTGAGTAAGATAAAAGTCCTTGTTTCGTGAAAAACTGAATCCTCATTAGATGTTGTGTGATGTGGTTAGACTAACCAATGGATCTGGTTAGATACTGTTCTAAGCGATCCTTATGGTTATTGTATTTCATTCATAATCATATCTCCATTGTCTGAAATTGACAACTAAAGCATAGTGTAAAGAACTAATAGTGGTGAAGCTCAGCGGTCGCGGCAGGCCAATCGTGCGGGGCGTGCGGGGGCCGGGAGGCGTGCGTCCCGGCCCACGCAGCCTGCGCGCGTACCCTAACAGCGAATTGAGTTAGGGTACGCCCGTGCCCCGCCGTACCCCGCACGCCGCGCGAGCATAGACCCGCCGCGGCTGCTGAGCTTCATCACTTATTTTATTTACACTATGACTGAAGGTTGAACAAGGGCTGGGTCAGAACGAAAGATGGTTGGCCCAGAACCAAGTGTGGGAATCCCGGCATGCAATATAAGAATGGCCATTAGGGATTGGGCTGATAAAACACACAAGCTGGAGTGGTTTAGCCTTACAGGTCTACAGCACTCCAAGAAATTTATCAGCAATGCGACAACTCGTGTCTCAAAGTTCATACTGAACAACAGCAGGAGCAAGGCTCGTGCCATCGTCGGAGCCCTCACTGGGCACTACGCCACAGGCACGATGATGCACAAAATGAAACTCACCCTGGATCCCAGCTGCCGAGCGTGCGGAGAGGATGAGGAGACCATGGAGCACATTCTCTGTGACTGTGATGTCTTGGCGGCAAAATGCATGTGCCTCCTCGGTGATGGATATCCAAAACCGAGAGATCTTAGGCTTCTTCCCCTCAATGGTATTGCCTCCTTCATTGACCATGTATTTGAAGGGTGAAGAAAGTAAAAAGTATTGGGGCTAACACAAAAGATCCCACTGGGTCGAAGTGTTGCTGGCTTGCCAGCCCCCACAACAAGATAAGATAAGATAAGATAAGAAGGTTGAACCAGTCGAACGAAGGTTGAGTCCAAGAACTGTCAGAAAATATTATCTATTTGATATTGATCGATCATCGCATCTCCCCAGAACCCAGATTAGAATGTCAAAAAAATCGAAGGCGATCTGTTGTTTCAAGCTCATATAACCCGCGCGGATAAAGATACAGTCTTTAAATGGCGGACAATATCGTGTTGTCTCGCTCACATCGTCTCTATACCTAAAAGGAAGGATCTCTTTACTCTAAAGCATAGAGGGAGCCCTAACATTGCAAGAATGATCACTTTTTTGAAATTTGTGTTTGAGAGTGTGGTGTCAAAGAGACCAACTAGACCAAAGTGACATTGGCCCTAATGTTTACGGTCACTTTTCACACACACTAGCACAAAAAGTGATATGTGAAAAGTGGACAGCCGCATAAACTCTATAGTTCCGTCTCCTTCTACTATTAAAGGTACGTCATAAGACAAAAGAGACTAACTTCAAACGTAAATTGATGCGGTATCTATGCTTTAGAATAAAGGAGATCCTAGCTCTTAGCTCTATACTCGCACACTGTACAAAAAGACACTACATGATGTACTAGACCAAGGAATATACTACTCTACTAGACCTACCAGGGCGCTTCGCCGTCATAGTCCGCAGCTAGGTCCGCAGTAATAAGCAGTCGATCAAGTGGATGCTCTCTGAGTAATGCTGTACTGTATTGGTCAATTTGAAAAAAAAAAGACATACCGGCCGGCCTTTCTACATATTCTTTCTTTATCCGCCTGGCTTATAGCTATGCTCAGATCTCTTCAGAAAAATAGAGAAGCATGTCTGGCATTCAAAAATTTTTCAAACAAACAAAATAATTCTAATTCCCAGACCAGCAATGCACCAACAAAACAGTACCACAAATCGAATGCATCAAATGTTCATGTAACCAGCGTGTCACAACGTGCCAAGATATACCTGACTGCGTCCCCACTGCATTGCGGCGGCATCTCCATGGAGACGTTCCTCAGGGCCTGGACATGGAAAGAGATCATTGCGAGAAGAATATGATTTACAAGTATGTGCCAAGGATGGTTACCTATCGTACTTTCGAATTAGAGGTTTTCGAATTTTAATTCTCCGAAATCGTTAGGTATACACTTTTCATTGTATCCCCCTTTTTTTGTTTCCTCGCAATATTATTCGCCATATTTTAAAAAGCCTGATTTTTACTGTCCTTTTTTTCTTCTAACCAATATGGATCAAGGTTTGCCAATATACAGGGTGTAACAAAACACCCTAGTAATACTTACTTAAGGGGGTGCTTCAGACCATCAAACTGAACAACTTTCACTATGGGGCCAACATCGAGAAAAAATAAAAAAATCTGCTGTACCGACTCGACTAAAATGCATGGGGCATTTTAGTCGAGTCGGTACTGCAGTTTTGTATGGGACAGCAGATTTTTTAAATTTTTCTCGATGTTGGCCCCATAGTGAAAGTTGTTCAGTTTGATGGTCTGAAGCACCCCCTTAAGTATTACTAGGGTGTTTTGTTACACCCTGTATACTATTATAAAACGGTAAATGTTTATTATAACACCACGCAATTAAAAACTACTGAACTGATTTTGAAGAAACTTTGGTTGTTGATAGCTTATGATTTGACTTAAATCTGGTATATAATTTGTGCACACAAATACTCTAGTTAAAAAAAAATGGTATATAAATATAGTAGAAGAATATAAGTGTGTTTTTAATTTACAGATTAAGCTGTAATAAATGCTACTGTCAAGGTGACGAAAGCCTACGCTGCACTAAGAAAGGATGCCTCAGCTACCAGCTAACACAGAAGTTGAAGAAGCAGAGAATCACACTCCTCAAGAAAGAAAGAATAACCAAATTGAAATTGAAAGTAAATGATAAAGACGCACTCAAAAATAATGAACTTGATCCTGTGATTTCTGTTATAGATAAAGGAACGCCAGATGAGAATAACGATAAAGATGATCTTTCAAGTTTATAATAATAAATATAAGTAAATAATGGTACTGGATCAAGACGCAAAGGCGCTCAAATCAAGCGGACTGACTGTACTGGGAAATTTAAAAAATTAATTAATTTAATATTAAGGGCGGGTACTTTCAAATCGGCCTGTTTTTGGTTGAGTCATACATAAGGCATGAAATACTTAGTCGTTGTTTTAATCCAGAAAAAATATATTTTGTTGTTTATGAACTTTACTGTTCTTGATTATTCTTAGGCTCAAAACACGATAGTTATGACTTGTCTCGCTCATAAAACCGTGCAAAGATAAGTAAGTTTATGACTATTTTTCAAGTTTTTAACACTAGAAATAAAATAAAATACACTGAAAAGTAGGAAATGACATTGTCTACATTATTCTGAGGCTAGTTTTTACCCCAAACACCCAAGAGAAAATATATTGATTTTATGCGATATTGTTTTTTCTGATCTTCTTCTTATCGTGTGGGCAGAGCCCTGGTGTCAGAGTTTTTTCAGACCGCCTTACGGCCTCTGAACCTCCGGCCTCTTTCTGATTACTAGCCATTAAATATTTATAGACCGAGATCCGACCGTAAAATTATGCACCTATTTCTTAGGCGAACGAAATGTGATTCTAGTGTAGTTTAAACAGGAGTTAATACAACGCCGCAACTCTAGGGTTGCCAGGTTCTAAAATTACTTCTTTGACTCTGGCAACCCTATAGTTGCGGCAGATTGAGAGGTGGCAACCCTAGTTTTTCCAGTTCTTTAGATCAGCCTCCTTGCGATGGCACCGCATTTACTTCCCAAACATATCAGGAGGAAAAAGTTATACCAAAAATCATAATGGAAAAGGTACTTGCGGCAAGATTTTTCTAGGCAACTTGACGGCGTTGAATTGTTTAAACATACACTAGAATCACAATTCGTTCGCCTAAGAAATAGGTGCATAATTTTACGGTCGGATCTCGGACTATTATGATTACACATTTCCACTGGTCAGGTAGGCAGTAGGGGGTGCAGTACCGGTTTCATCCCAAGAACCGGGACTGGGTTTCCGGTACTGGACTCGGAACTGGGATTTCCCGGGAATTTCGGTACTAACGGTACTCGAAAATAATATTTAAAAATCACGATTTAGGGTCAGCGCACACCCAGCGTAGAACTGCTCGCGCATGCTCGAGCATGTTCTTTGCAGTCGCGCACACCTAGCGGCAAAATCCGCCGGCGGCAGCGGCGGAGCATGCTCGCGCGTGTTCGAACAGTCTCGCGGATGCTCCCGTGTTGCTACAGTTGACGTAGTGAATTTTGCGTTGTGTTTACAATATTTTATAGTAAAGACGTGCGATAACAACAATTTTAAAGTATGGTAGACTGGGATTTGGTAATTATTAGGTTACTAGCAAAGGAAGATGAGCAAGAAGAGCACATCAATAAGATGAAAAGAGGCAAGAAAGATGTACTTATATTTGGGAAATACTACGCCCTGTGCTGTGTTACGGTTTAAAGTTCTAGGGACAGTTATTTTATGGCTAGGAACTATAAAATGGAATATGAACAATTTGAAAACCTACTAAATCTGCTTCGACCTTTCAGATTTTCTTTGTATTTTCAAAAAGAGTTCGATTATTATAAAATATTATCTGTAGTAAATTGCCCTTTTCGGGCTAAAGTAGTTAAAAAATATGCTAGATTTAGTCCGAAACCGGCCGAGGCGGCAACACTTACGACGGATCGCAAGCATCGACACGGGCGTATGCTCGAACATGCTCGAGCATGCGCGAGCATCCGCGCGCATGCTCGCGACTGCTCCCGTCGCCGCGAGGAGCATACGCGAGCATACTCGAACAGACGCTGAAGGGATTTAATCACTTGCAAGCTATTTTCAACTTTATTTCAATGGGAATAGAGTTCATTATCAATTGAATCAATGAAATCTGCTCGCGCATGCTCGAACAGTTTTACGCTGGGTGTGCGCTGACCCTTAGTTGAAGAAAAAGACTACCATTATGTCGAAAAAATTATTAAAGATCAATGGAGTGATAGAAAAATTGATTAATTAGTTAAAGTAGTACTTTTCATTAGATTTCTGTATTATTTTATTACTTAATAAATATAGCAGAATATCGCTCACGATGAGGGAGTATCATGGATGAATGATTATAGCAACGGGTTTATGGTCAGGTTCTAGTTCATTGAGACCCATATCGTAATGTCGTATGGCATTTTTGTCTTCCTGCTTGGATCCGGGGAAGTCTAAATTTCGAGATCAAGATTCTTCAGCCAGTCTTCCGCTGCCGGGGTTAGCCTATGGAGTTCCTCAATTCCACCGGGGAAACGGCGCAGATGACACTCATTTACCACGTGGGTGAGGGTTTGGTCAGGTGCCCCGCAGTCGCACATTGGTGACTCCCTCAGGCCCCACTTGTAGAGGTGATGGTTGGTCCTTCCGTGGTTAGTTCTGAACCGGTTTAGTTTAGCCCAGGTCTTCCGGTCCTTATCAAACCCAGCCAGTTCGGCAGTTGGGTCTCGCACGAGGTTTGCATGCAGATGGTCAAAAAGGCCCCAATCTGACCGCCATGCACTATTAATATCGTACTGGGAGTGAATTCTGTCATCGGTCCAGATAGGTGATCTGGATGGGAGACGGTAAGTAGGAATTGACTCCAGCGTTTTCCTTATAGGCATGGGGGCTGCGTGATTTAGTTGGAAGCACTTTTTCCATTCTTTGGCAGCTGCTTTATTCCTGCGGAGCTCCGGTGGAGGGATGTGCGAGAGAACAGGAAGCCAAGGCAGTGGGGTCGATTTAATGACTCTCGTAATTAGGCGCATGGCTTCGTTGAGCTGGGTGTCAACTTTGTCTCGGCTTCGTCTCGGTGGCTTTCGTCGATCTAAGTGTGGCCTACGATACAGTCTGGATAGACGGGCTCCTGAGTAAGATCAGCAACATAATTCCTTGCCACAGAACACTTCGCCTCATTAAGGCTTTGCTCGGCCCTCGCTGTGTCAGAGTCTTTCTCGGAGATAAATGCAGCCGATATAGGCTCCTCAAAAACGGGCTTCCGCAGGGGTCGGTTTTGGCGCCGCTCCTGTTTAATATATATACCAGCGATATGCCGGACACCAGGTCCCAGAAATTCGTTTATGCGGACGACCTGGCTCTAGCTTATCAGGACAGGACCTTTGAATCCGGTGAATCAGCTCTCACTGACGACCTGAAAACCATGGGTGACTATTACACCAGGTGGCGTCTTTGCCCCAACCCTTCAAAAACAGAAGTTGCATCTTTCCACCTCACTAACTGCCTCGCGAACAGAAAGCTCAACGTTACCTTCTGTGGAGAATCAGTGAAGCATAATTTTACCCCCAAGTACCTAGGAGTAACTCTAGATCGGTGATCTGGATGGGAGACGGTAAGTAGGAATTGACTCCAGCGTTTTCCTTATAGGCATGGGGGCTGCGTGATTTAGTTGGAAGCACTTTTTCCATTCTTTGGCAGCTGCTTTATTCCTGCGGAGCTCCGGTGGAGGGATGTGCGAGAGAACAGGAAGCCAAGGCAGTGGGGTCGATTTAATGACTCCCGTAATTAGGCGCATGGCTTCGTTGAGCTGGGTGTCAACTTTGTCTCTGTGTGCACTGCGGTACCATACCGGAGCGCAGTATTCCGCGACGGAGTACACCAGCGCCAGGGCAGAGGTGCGGAGAACAGGAGCTGTAGCGCCCCAGCTTGTTCCGGCCAGGTTCCGACCCCGACCCATATAAGCTCACCGTCCGTTCCAGACCCATATAAGCTCACGGAAGAAAAGCGCAAAATGATTCTGCAGTCTTCAGAATGATGTAAATAAGTAGGTACCATAGGCATCTGCCTATGACTTTCAGATCTCTGAAAGTCTTTTTCCGAGCATATTAAAGATGCTATAGAGCGGACCAAAGACTCTAAAGAAGAATAACTCTACAAAATCCACGTAATTTTTGGCACCTCTTGAAAAATGACAAGTTGTATGAATTTTGGCGGCAAGGTAGACTTTTACAGATACAAATTTAGAACACGGTGTACTTTTTTTGGTGCAATTTTTTTAGCTTGATTAACTTTTCTATACATTCTTATTCGTAGCTCTAAAGTCTTTGCAAGGGATATGTCTATTAGGCAAAGGCAACTAACGAAACTAAAGACCGAATAAGACAGGATCATTTCGTCGAGAGAGGTCGATAAATTATACTGTATTGTATCAACACGGAGACCACACAACACAAATCTGGCTAACGACCCAAGAGCTCGATTGAGCCGGCTCTATACCGAAGCTATACCAGACGATAGCTGTTAAGTTCTGTCATCAACGAAGAGAAAACGCCGCAGACACGGAACAGAAGACTCCTCTGTTCCGTGCCTGTTCCGCGGCTTAAACAAGGCGAGAATGCCCTGCTGAAACACTAATCTGCTGAGGCTCATCTCGCTTTTTAGCCATGAGCTGTTGAGAGTAATTACGAACAGGTTCGACGACTTTCGAACAAGACGAGTTCCTAATAGGTTTCAGCACCGTAGAGCACATACACACGCTCTGGCAGATTATACAAAAGATCGAAGAGTATAACTTGCCACTTTCTTTAGCGTTCGTGGATCGAATCGAAAGCTTTCTCGTAGAAGAAACTTTAGCTGTACTCTAGCCTCTCCAGTGACCCAGTTGACCGGTACATCGAAGTGCTGAAATGCATGTAAAAAAACGCCACTTTGTCAGTTCAAATACAGAACCAGAACTCGAAATCTATCCTATTGCAGAGAGATGTGAGACAGGGAGATGTTATTTCTCCAAAACCATTCACTCAACGTTGCACTGAGAGACATGTTCAAGATTTTTGTCTGGAAAGCGTTAGGCATTAAAATAAACGGCGAGAACATAACACTAACCTGCGACTTACCGTAGATATAGTTCTCATGGCCCAATAATGCTTAGACTATGGAGGACCTCAGTAGAATGCTCGATGACCTGAGCAGAGCGACCGAACTAGTTGATTGAAAAATGAACATGGACAAGACGAAAATCATGCCTAATGTAGAACGTAAAAGGTATAACATTGAGTACTGCATTCTCTGTCTCAAAACTAAAGTCTTTGACCAATGATGACATACAGGAGACGTGATCGCTCACTAAAGGCCTTATGAAAAGACTAAAAGTAACTCAAAGGCCAATTATGAGGGCTATTCTCGGAGCATCCTGCGAGACCAAATCAGAAATGAGCTTCGCTGAAGACCCAAGGTAGCCGATAAAGCCCGAAGAGAAGAATTACTAAACTCAAGAGGCAATGGGATGGGCTAGCAAAACAGGTGGCCGATGGCGCAAAATAGTTCTTGAGTGGCGAACGCGTACCGAAAGGTGCAATCCCTTACAAGATCGACCGACGACCTGGTGAAGTTGGCGGGAACCCATTGGATAAGGGCAACGCAGGACCGGTCGTTGTAGCATTAGAGTCGGCGCTGAAATTTGCATCCGCCACCAATGTCCTTGTGGTGCGGACGTCGATCGCTTGGGTCACCACGGACTCTCGTGCCTAAATAGTGTAGGCAGACTCCCACGCCATGCCACCCTTAACGACATCATACGTAGGTCTCTTGCCTCAGTCAACGTACCTGCCACACTCGAGCCGAAGGGCATCATACGGGGCGATGGCAAGAGACCAGACGGGGTGTCACTCGTCCCCTGGAAGATGGGTCGGGCGCTAGTGTGGGATGCCACCTGCGTGGACACACTAGCCCCGTCTCACTTACAGGGCACGAGTCGAAGGGCTGGCGCGGTGGCGGAAGCGGCCGAAAAACGAAAGGCCTACTGGTACAGGGATATCGGCACCCAATACCACTTTATAGGTTTTGGTGTCGAAACTCTCGGGCCGTGGCGACCTAATGCGCAGGCGCTTTTTAAAGACCTATCAAAGCGCCTGAAAGACTCGACAGGGGACCCAAAGGCTGGCACTTTCCTCGCTCAACGGATCAGCATAGCCATTCAGAGAGGAAATGCGGCCAGCGTTCTGGGTACCCTCCCACAAGGACCGAACCTGCACCACATCCTAGGTTAGTTTAGTTTTAAGTCACTTTATTTATAATTATTGTTTTACTGTCACTATTTTACCCCATTTGTTGTAAATAAAGCCAAATTAAACTATCAAAATAATGAAATTTTTGTTTCGATCTAAATATTTTGTTATAAATCAGTTGTATATGTGTATGATTACGAACCTACTTAGCGTTTGGATGTGGATCCGCATGTGGGTATTACGTATTTTGCGTAGTTCAACCAAATCAACATACCTACCTACCTATATAGATGGAGTTATAAAAAATATGTTTTTTGTGTGAAAACGATTTTTCTCAGGATGGAAATAAGTAAATACATTTTGAGTTTATACAGTAGGCCAGTCATTTTACGGAGTTTTGTTAGGCGGGGTAGGGAGTAATTACTAATTGGACTTTTAAACTGTAACCGGCACCATTTAGTGACAAAAATAGTATCCTAAACCAAATAAAAAAAAAAATTTGCTACGCAACATAGAAATCAAAATTGTGTGTTCCAGAAGGCTTTTAAATTAATAATATTAATACCAATGCACTCATTTGAACTAGATTTAACAATAAACATTATTTTTGATCAATAAAATAGGCATTATTTAAAAATTAGGTATTTATTAGAAAATACGAATGTATTTTTCAAAACCTTCTAAGTAGACAAAAATATTTACACCATGTTTGAAGTATGTATGATGGTAAAGCCTTAAATATGTGCAAAAAAAATTATCATCAGGTTTTTTTAGAACGAGATAATATCTATATTTTAAAATTGGAACTGTTGCTGACGAAATTTTTATTTTATTTTGGTACATTCTTAAGCTCAAATTGGCTCTTCAATTTTTTTTTTTTTTTTTTTTTTTTTATGTTCTATAGGTAAACATTTGACCCCAATCTCACCTGATGTTGAGTGATGATGAGGCCGAAGATGTAGCATGCTTACCTAGAAAGATGCCTATTCAGTCTTGCCTTGAAGAGGCCCAGGTTGTATTGCTCAGGGAACAGGTCCGCAGGCAGTGCGTTCCACTCCTTAGCCGTGCGCATTATAAAAGAAGAAGCAAACTTCTTCGTGCGAATTGCTGGTAGGTCAACGACATAAGGGTGGAAACCCAGCCTGCGTCTCGTCCCCCGCAGATGAAAGGGAGACGGAGGTATTAAATCGTGTAATTCCGTCGCACACTCTCCGAAATGTATCCTATAAAAAACAGATAGACAGGCTACCTTGCGACGATGCTCAAGACTTTGTAGCTTCGCCACAGAGGTTGGATCACCTATGAGCTTCCTGGCACGCCTGTCGATTGAGTCCAACGCGGCCAGCTGGTATTGGGCAGACCCGTCCCAAAGATGGCAGCAGTACTCCATACACGATCGGACTTGTGCTTGATAAAGTTGTAGAAGCTGTCCCGGAGTGAAGTACCGTCTGACCTTCGAAAGGACGCCCAGTTTTTTCGCTGCGGTTTTCGCCATGGACTCAATATACCGCCCGAAATTCAAATCGGACGATATGTTAATGCCCAGGAGCTCCAGGCGATCAGCTATCGGTATGGACACATTTCGGAAAGTCGGAGTCAAAGCGAAGGGACTCCGTTTTGTGGAGAAAAGGCACGCCTGTGTTTTGTTTGCGTTGAAACTGACCCGATTAGCGTCACCCCAGTCGGACACAAATTCAAGGGCCAAGTTTAATCGCTGCACCATGGCCTCTCGACAAGACTGAGTAACATCCAATTTGACCCCTGCACCGGACAGATATCTGTCAGAAACAGTGCTGTCGTCAGCATACCCAAAGGTTCCGGGCACAAGCATGTCGTTTATATGCAGCAGAAATAAAGTAGCTGACAGAACTGACCCCTGAGGAACACCGGCATTAATAGCCATTTGATCCGATGAGTATCCATCAATGACTACTCGTATGCATCGTTCACTCAAGAAGTCAGCTATCCAGTCGCATAGGTCAATCGGAATTCCATATGATGGAAGCTTGCTTATAAGGCTTGCATGCCAGACCCTGTCAAAGGCTTTGGATATGTCAAGTGACACGGCAAGTGCCTCCCCGTATCTCTCGACAGCCTCACTCCACAGATGTGTGGCATACACAAGGAGATCCCCCGTGGACCGTCCTGGGCGGAACCCATACTGGCGGTCACTGAGGAGATCGTTATATTCAAGGTATGCCAGGAGCCGGTTGTTAAGTACACGTTCCATAGTCTTGCAGAGTATGGAAGTGACTGATATTGGTCTATAGTTGACAGGGTCGGCACGACTGCCTTTTTTGGGCACAGGTTGCACGTTGGCAAGCTTCCATGACTTTGGGACTACCGCAGTCTTAAGTGAGAGGCGATACAGGCGTGTTAAAACAGGAGACAACTCTGCAGCACAGGTGCGTAGGACAATCGCTGGGATTCCGTCGGGTCCGCTAGCCTTGTTCACGTCTAGAGAACGTAGGATTTTAAAAACCTCTTTTTGGCGAATGTGAACTGATGCCATTGAGCATTCAGTACGAGGAATGGTAGGTGGTGTTTTATCTGAGTTCTCCAGATGCGAATTCCCGGCAAAAAGATTAGCAAATAAATTTGCTTTCTCCTCCGCCGAGTGAGCCAGCGATCCGTCAGGTTTTATTAGCGGTGGTAGGGAGGGACGGCCGAAGTTTGCTTCCACCACTTTGGCAAGCGACCAAAACGCTTTGCTGCCAGCTGGATAGGAGGCGAGCTTAGCCCCTATACGACCTATATGGTCAAACCGGGCCTTTCGCAACACCTTTTTGCAAGATTTGGCGGCTTTGTTGTAGGCTTTCTTCAGTTTTTCGGTGTTCGGAGCTTTCCGCTTTCGAGCATCAGCCCAGGACATATACGCTGACTGTTTTTGCACCTCAGCACGAGAACAGTCAGCGTTGAACCATGGGCGAGCTTTGGCGCCGGTTGACACGTCAGAGTACGGAATAAAATATTCCATACCTTGACGTATCACTTCGGCAACCGCGGTCGCAGCGCTCGACGATTCCTCTGTAGAAAAGCAGGTTTGCCGCCAAGGATACGAAGCAAAGAAGTGTCGCATCTCGTCCCAATCTGCTGACTTGTATCGCCACACCCGTCTCTTACCACAGTGGCCCTGATCAGGTGGGGAGTATACGGATACAGTTTTCACCAGACAGTGGTCGGAGGTACCTAAGGGGGCACATACCGACACAGAATATCTGTCTGGATCAGTTGTCAACAGAAGGTCTAAGCAGTTGGCCGTGTGAAAGTCAACGTCAGGTATCCGTGTGGCACAATTGACCAGCTGGCTGAGATCTAGCGATAGTGCAAGTTTGCGCGCCTCTCGTCCAGCGTGATCGGTCTTCTGGTAGGGGAACAGCCATTCTTGATGGTGAGCATTAAAGTCACCCAGAAGGGTCAGTTGCGCCACAGGATACCTTAGCTGAGCCTCCTCAGCCGCCTCTCCAAGATAGTCGAACAACCTAGTCGTCTCCTGATCTCCACTGTGCGAACGGTAGACACAGGCGTAAACAATTTGTTCAACACCCGTCTCCACCAGTATCCACAATACTGAGAAAGAAGGCTCCTCAAGGTTTTTGAGACGCTTGATGCAGATGTCATCGCGAGCGTACACACAGACTCCGGCATGAGGAATGAACCTATGCTCCAGAGAGTACCCAGGGTAGCTGAGGTACGCCGCGTCTGCCGGACATCTGATCTGCGTCTCGGTGAGAAACAGCAGTTGTGGTTTTTCAGTCTCTAGGTGGTGGTGGACTGCTACGAGATTTGAGTGCAGTCCTCGGATATTGCAGAGGTGCACTTTTAAAGGGAGAACGTGCAACCGCTGTTTAACTTTCTTCCTTTTAGAACCTTTCATCGTTTTTTTTATTTTTTGAAGAGCGAATAGGCAGGGGGCCGGTAGTTGAGCGAGGAGTAGCATCAATCGAGTCAGATAGTATGCTGAAGTCTGCCACACATTAAGATGGCTGGGTTGGAGACCGCGGGGACGCCCGAACCCCCCCGGGGATGCCCACCAACTTCTCCCATCCGGTCGCCAACCGGCATGGTGGAGCAACCCGGGATTTTTCGCTAGGTGGCGGGGCAGCCTTTCACGGGTGGCTTTCCCGCTACTTGGGCCCCCTACTTCCTGCGGTCGGCCAGCGGAGCACCGTGCTTCGGATCCCGCTAGCCTCCAAAACCAGCCAGCCGGTGTAGCAGAGGTCAGCAGCCTGTGAACGGTCTTCTGACGCGACTCTACTGCTCAGACCCGTCCTCCATGGGGCAACTCCGGATTTCGTGGCGGAACGTGGTTAGTACCACTTGGCGACACGGCTCAATCTGGAGGGTGGTAACCAGCCTCGGCCGAAACCTACCACCGGTAAGTTGTCACTCATTTAGCACCACCCAGGGGTCACGTGTAGGGTCACGAGGGTAAACCTACGGACGCGAGTGACTTAAACCCCCAAATTACTTAAACCCCCAATATTATTAGCGAAAAAAAAATGCAATTAGTAATTAGCCCCGGCTCAAACCGTAAAATGACTGGGCTACAGGGTGTAACCGCCTCCGTGGTCTAATGGTTAAGAGCATTGGCTCTCCACACGGAGGTCGTGGGTTCGATTCCCACGGGGGACACCTAGTGATATGTCACTTTGTGCGTTTTCCCCCAGTTGGTAAAGACATTCCAGGCTGAATCATCAGATTGTCTGAAAAGAAAAATGATTCCGTGCTTCGGATGGCACGTTAAGCCGTTGGTCCCGGCTACTATCTCTGGTGGTAGTAGTCGTTACATAAAAACCACGTCAGAGGCCGTAAAGCGGTCTGAAAAAACTTTGACACTATGCCCACACCATAAGAAGACAGGGTGTAACAAATCACCCTAGTAATTAAGGGGGTGCTTCAGACCATCAATCTGAACAACTTTCACTATGGAGCCAACGTCGAGAAAAAATAAAAAAAATCTGCCTTCTCATACACTTGAGTCTAGCTAGACGGTAGTTTTGTATGAAAGAGCGGATTTTTTTTTCGAGATTTCGATGTTGGCTCCATAGTGATTATGATTAATTTTTACCTACCTATTACTTCAATCGATTTCAAAGGACACTAAATCAAGGATAGCCCAAAGAGAATATAATCACTACGTTTTGGAAAACCTTTCCGCTTCCCTCATAAACTAGTAAAAACGCCCCGTCCTGCCTGAATAACCATATTGAATGTTTGATAGTATCAAATCGTAAAATTTAATTAAACCAAAATCATTGCAGATTAATCAATCACAAAATGTTGATTGGACTCATAAAATTAATGTTAACACGTTAAACGCCATGGGGGTCACCGGTGACCTCAACTCATGTACTTCACGAAGCCATGGGGGTCACCGGTGACCAATACCAAGACCAATATTCAAGACACTCTTCTACGCCGTAGGGCATTAGTTACCTTTAATTTTATGCTTTGGAGTGACCAGCACGGTGCTCTAGAGAATCAATATACCAACTGGGACATAGATTCATGGATGGAAACTAGTAATATGATGAAATTGGTATCAAAACGGAAATATTTTTAACCCGAATTCCTTTAAAGTACGAGTGAATAGGCTTCTTCTGGGTAAGCTCGCTACATCTTCGACCCCATCTTCGTCCTGAGGACTGGAATGAGTTAAGAGCAAACCCATCCATAATTAAAAAAAAAAAAAAAAACGGAATACTATCTTTTCGTCATCATAATGAATCACTAAATATAAATCGCAATAAGTAACTAAAATGACGTAAAAATACGCGACAAACTGAAGCGCGGGGTGCCCGGCGGGGTGGGCAGCGCCCCGGCGCGTGGCGCTGGCAAACGGAAATTCATTCGAATTTCTACTCTAGAGTGCCGTGGGCGCCACAGGTGCCCGCGAGTAGTTTTTATACAATAACTCAAAAACTGTATTTATTATTTTGATAATATTTGTTTTCTATACATACCTATTTCATCAGGATCAACAAGTATACAACAAAAAGTTTTTGGAGTAAAATGTTTTTTTTTTTAATGGCGTTTAACGTGTTAAATGACCAAAAACGAAATAATTAGTGCCTTAAGCTTAATAAAAAAACCTAGCTCTTATACTAAGTACCTATTAGCACAGACTATTATATTTACTACCCTATTAGCTAAGATGGTGGTCTTGAATCCGGTGACTTTTAGTTTCATGTTTTTTTGCATATCCAGCGTCCTTTGCAACTGTAAGTATTTATTTTTATTTTCGTTGGGAACTTTAAATGAAATAGGTACCCTTCTTTGAAATACCTGACAATGGTGTCGATTCGAACTGTTCAACGACTTAACTTAAGGTGGTTTCAGTCCAAACAAACGTTTGACGCACAATACGCGTAGACGGAATTCATAAAAGCAATATTTTATATATGGAAAAAAAAGTTTAGAAAATCTAAATGTCGCGTATCAAATAACATTTGCAATTTATAATATAATTACGAAGATATAAAGCTTTGAAAATTTTGTATGAAAAATTTCAAAGCTTTACATCTTCGTAATTATATTATGAATTGCAAATTTTATTTAATACGCGACATCTGGATTTTCTAAACTATTTTTCCATATATATAAAGTTACTTATATTATGAATACCGTCTACGCGTATTGTGCGTCAAAGTTTTGTATAAAATTGACCCCTCTGCAACCGCCTTAACTAAATTTATTCCTGTCACTTTCTAAAATAAGATTAAGAAAAGAGACAGAAAACCAACAACTGACTTTAGTGCTGTCTAAGTGACGTTACACGCCCAAAAACGCCTTAAATAAGATGGCGTACATTATGATGGCATCTTATTTTAGGCTTATTACTAAGCCTACGTTGTCCGTCCGTCCGTCTGTCCGTCTGTCCGTCCGTCCGTCTGTCCTACCTATTTAGGGCTGTAACTTTTAAACCGTAATAGCTAGATAGTTGAAATTTTCTCTGATTTTGCGTTATTACGGCGGATTTGTTAACAAATAATAAAAATGTCAAAAAGTTAAAAATTAAGGGGGGTTCTCAACAAGAAACTAGTTTTTATCAATGTTTTTTCTGCACGCTCTATCGTAAAAACGGTAATACATACAAGCGTCAAACTTAGTGTGATTATAGAGCAAACTCTACAGAATAACAACAAATACTAAAAAACGGCCAAGTGTGAGTCGGTCTTGCGCTAATGTTTAGTAGAACAAAAAAAGTTTTTTTTTCTAATGTTGTGTTCTGTGGTAGTGTGGTACGGAACCCTCAGTGCGCGAGTAGCCCGACTCGCACTTGACCGTTTTTTTCATTATTAATTTAACTTTGAAATCAATTTGTTGTACCCAAAAAGCCCTTTGAAGAACTATCTATAGAAAAAAAGTTTCTGCTTTCTTCAATTGGAGTCCAAAATCCTTGTTGATTGTCCTTGATGCCCTTTTCCATATTCCAAAAAACATAAAATTTACTAAAACTGCACATGCGCCAGTGGAACCAACGAGCCGGTGTATACCAACTACTCTGGTACGAGGGCCTTGCCATACGTGTATGTGCACCACCGCGGGCGTGTTCCAATGCCGCACCGAACCCTGCAGTAAGTATGAACAGCAATGGACTTTTTAACAAACGAAAAAGGAGGAGGTTATCAATTCGAACCGTACAAGTGGCGGATACAGAGGGCCGCAGTCAGAAGTGCGATTTTTAAAAATCATCAAAATTACGAGAGATACGGACGGACTTTTACGGAGATTATGCATCTTTCTACTGCCAAGTCGCTCGTATGATTTTCAAAAATCGCACTTCTGCCCGCACGCTCTTCGTTCGTTTCTTTCGTCCGTCGACTCTGAATCTACAACACGGGCGAATTAACTAGGCACCTGGCTCGCACGTGGCTCGGAATTTGACACCCCCCCCCCCCCCCACGGGACTTCGCCATCACCGTGCGAGGCCGTAGCATAGCATTTCAGTTACTGTTGCACGTGTCGCTTTAGCATTTTCGAGTTATTCTTTCAAAGTTTTCCGAGGTTTTTATTCCGAGCCACGTGCGAACCAGGTGTCAAGTTAATTCGCCCGGGTTGTAGATTAATATGTAGGTAAGTGGCCTTGAATTTGAGGACAACCTAGCTCAACAACAAACCAAACCTAGCTCTCGATATCTTTAGCGCCCCCCTTGAGTTTTTCTGTATCCACCACTAGACCCTTAGACCATTATTATGTGTTTTTTTTTGTATCTTTGTGACTCGATTACTCCGCTAATTGTAAATTGATTTTGATTATTCTTTTTTGTTTGGTAGTTCATACTTTAGAGGTGGTCCCATTTTAATTTGGTGAAGTTCGGAGATAAACAACGGAACTCCGCAAAAATGTATAGCATGTCATCGGCGATTGAAATAAATGATTCGTGTTTATTTTCCCCTTGCATGTACAACTGATATGTCAACTCAATATAATACCAACACAAAATATTTTGAAATATTTTTTTTTACAAAATGTTTAAGCCGACTTCAAAACAAAAAAAAGTACTAAAATAATAATACAGCGTATTTTAAATTCGCATCTATAAGAACATTTTGTTTTATTGGAGTCGGCGTCAACCTAAGCCCAAAAAATAACTTTATTCGCAATATTGTATAATATCTAACCCCATATATAATAATAATCGCGAATCATACCGGCTTGACAGCGACTCCAATAAAACCAATTAATGTTCTTAAATACAGGGTGAAATTGATATCATTAGCATCTCTTTAAACTAAGAGTCTACCCATCAAACTGAACAACTTTTACTATGGGAGCAAACCGATCGGAGCATATAAAAAATCAGCTGTTCCATACTAAACTGCAATGTTGACGACATAACAGTAGATTTTTTTGTTGCTCTGATCGGTTTGCCCCATAGTAATTAAAGTTGTTCAGTTCGATGGGTAGACTCTTAGTTTAGAAGGATGCTAATGATTATCAATTTCACCCTGTAAATGCGAATTTAAAATACGCTGGTGATATTAAATATTACTTTAGTACTTTTTTAGTTTTGAAGTCGGTTTTAAATAAGTACTTCTACTTAGCTTGTAAAGTCTTATATATTCCGTGACTTAGCGAAATACTCAGTTTTTTTGCTTTCTTACTCCACTTTTGTCATGCACAAATATTTACTGCCTTTCTCCGTCTTTTTCTGAAGTAGGATACAAAATGAGGGTATAATTAAGATAATTATAAATAGCATGCCGTCCACGAAAAAGTTACAAAATGAGAAAACCGTCATGCGCATTCGCATTTGAGTACACAAAGTAACAAAGACAGAGACCTGTCTCGATTTTTGTCGTTTTCTCGGGGATGGCATGCTAGGCCGGTAGTTTGATGGGAATTAAGATAATCAAGAAAAATTGTGCAGAGCAATGTAGCCCTGAATAAGTAACTTTAAATAATCTGTGCCTGAAGTATATCGCTAAGTAGACTATGAATATTGAGAGAACAAAGAGAGAGAAATCAAACAAAAGACTTTAAACGAAAAAAAATCTATATTCCAGAGAGCACCATTCTACAAAATTTGGAACTGTTCTGTGAATCGACCTTTACGTACACAGATGAAACGATAGTGTGCACTTGCTTTAATGGAACATGGAAAACGACCCGTTGTCAGGAAAAATTTCAATACCTTTTACCAGACGATGGTCCAGGTGTAGTTGAAGATTTAGAAACAATATGTGTTCCAAACAACTTTTACTTAGTCGATTGCAATGTATGCAGATGTGATGTGAACAGTCACTTTAGCTCATCGATGTGCACATTTAGAAGGTGTAGAGGAGGGCATAAGACTGATGTCTGCAAATATGGAGACTACCTTAGACTGGACGGTGAGATCTGCGTTTGTGGAGACGGTAATAACTACGCTAATGAACGTTGTCTCAGTGTAAAGCCAGTACAACTTCAGGAAGTTAAATCGAACGATTTATCAAGAATATTACTTACTCCCCCGAATGTACAATCGTCTATTGCACATGGAAAATCTTGCACTTTAATGTTCGAAATTTATTACATAGATTGCGAGAAATGCATTTGCATGCAAGACGGCCTATTGATGTGCACTCACCATGGTTGCAATTGAATGCGAGAAAGAGACATAATCGACAAAGAAATTTCAAATGTCGTAAGGGAAATTTTGTTGTAAGTCCTCTGAATATACCTCCTACCACTGAATTCAGAGTTTTTTTCTCTATCTGCATATTTAAAATTTTGATATCTTAAGAGATGAAATGAAGGAGATACGGAAGCCCATCATTTCGTAGTAAGCGACAAAAATATTTAATCTTCATGTCGTATCTAGGTCAAATTTTAGGTTAACTCTAATGTAGTTTTGTGCAACGTCTACAGGGTGTAACAAAACACCCTAGTAATACTTAAGGGGGTGCTTCAGACCATCAAACTGAACAACTTTCACTATGGAACCAACTTCGAAATCGCGAAATAAAAATCAACTGTTTCATACAAAACTGCACTATCGGTTCGGCTCAAATGTATGGGACAGCATATTTTTTCTCGTTGATGGCCCCATAGTGAAAGTTGTTCAACTTGATGGTCCGAAGCACCCCCTTAAATATTACTAGGGTGTTTTGTTACACCCTGTATACAGGGTGAAATCGATATCATTAGCATCCTTCTAAACTAAGAGTCTACCCATCAAACTGAACAACTTTTAGTATGGGAGCAATTCAATCGGAGCAAAAAGAAAATCTGCTGTTGCATACATTTGAGTCGAGCAGGCGTTGCAGTTTAGTATGGAAGAGCAGATTTGTTTTTGCTCCTATCGGTTTGCTCTCATAGTAAAAGTTGTTCAGTTTGATGGGTAGACTTTTAGTTTAAAAGGATGCTCATGATATTAATAAAAAAATTACATTAGTTCAACATAAATTCTATCAATATAATTTTAAACTTGGAATGAACATTGTTGTAAGTAGGTAGGTACTCTGGTCTATTACGACATTATTGTCTGTAAACTTTATTAGGCCAGTCATTTTACGGAGTTTTGTTAGGCGGGGTAGGGAGTAATTATTAATTGGACTTTTAAACTTTAACCGGCACCATTTAGTGACAAAAATACTATCCTAAACTATATTAAAAAAAAATTGCAACGCAACTTAGAAATCAAAATTGTGTGTCCGAGAAGACTTTTAAATTAATAATATTAATACCAATGCACTCATTTGAATTAGATTTAACAATATACATTATTTTTGAGCAATAAAATAGGCATTGAAATTTAAAAAATGAGGTATTTATTAGAAAATACGAATGTATATTTCAAAACCTTCTAAGTAGACAAAAATATTTACACCATGTTTGAAGTATGTATAATGGTAAAGTCTTAAATACGTGCAAAAAAAAATTTACCATCAGGTTTTTTTGAACGAGATAATAATATTATCTCGTGCTAAAAAACCTGATGGTAAATTTTTTCTAAATTTTGAAATTGGAACTGTTGCTGACGTGATTTTTATTTTATTTTGGTACATTTTTAAGCTCAAATTGAATCTTCAATATTAAAGCGAAAAAAAAATCAATTATTAATTAGTCCCGGCTCAAACCGTAAAATGACTGGGCTATATTATTTATTTATAAACATTGTAGTAAGTAGCAACATGTTATTACATTATGTCCTTTACGACATTATATTCACAGACTATTTAAATCCATTATGTCCTTTACGATATTATTTTCACAAATAATTTTAAAGTTGTAATAAGTTATATCAACGGTTGTTATTTTAACTAAAATTAAACATTTCAAAGGGTTATACCACGTTTTTTTATATTTGTGTTCCTGATATTTCGGTAGTAAACTGACACTTCGGCAATAAAGGGGATGTGTTAGGTTGGCGTCGTTTTCTACTATCGCGGCCTCTGATGCAAGGGGAGCGTGTAATTTCTCTATGGGTAAAATAGAGGCGAGGATACTGAAAGAAACAAATCTTAATATGGAGCACATAAATACCTAGCTAAGTAATATCGGGGCCGAGTTAGACAGGATGGCATTTTTTGGAAGAGACCGTAGGGCAGGTACACACGGCGTCAGATCAACCTACCCATAGTTGAACTCTATGTTCATGGACATAAGGTCGAACTATGGGTAGGTTGATCTGTCGCCGTGCGTACACACGGCGACACATCATGCTATACAAAACCAACATAAGCTGGCCGCGCGACGGTATACGTTACTCGACCTAAGCGCGCACAGCTTATATGTTGGTTTTGTATAGCTTGATGTGTCGCCGTGCGTACCTTAACCGTTGTAGCTACAGGAAATCGTTCTTAGGAGACTGTTCTCAACTTTTTAAGACATATAGACCTGTAGAGGTATTTAAAAAATGTACTGTCAGCAAGGAAATTGGCAATTTACTCAAACACTTTTTCTGATGCTAATCGATCCTGTTTCTTATAAGGATCAAAAAACTGTAAAAACTGTTTTGTGTAAATTGCCAATTTTCTTGCTGACAGTACATTTTGTTAAAAATCTGTAAATGCAGGTCTAAATGTCTCAAAAAGGAAAGGATAGTCTTCTAGGAGCGTTTTCCTGTAGCTACAAAGGTTAAGGTACCCTACTACCTTGTCCACAAAAATCCACCCTTTATATCTCGGCTCCGATATGACATAGAGCAAATTTTATTAATCGTACTTGTTTATTTGAGGTAGCATATAGTGAAAATTGGTGAGTTCAAAAGTAGTCCTCAACCAATCGTTTGTGGGGTTCCCCAGGGCTCGATTCTTGGACCTCTGATGTTCTTGATCTATATGAACAGCATAAATGAAACAGCCATAGTCAGATTACACTTTACGCAGATGACACAATGTCTATTTTACTTCGGCTCTTCTGCTGATGAAATCATAGGTCGAGCTCAGGAGGATCTGCACAAATTACATGAATGGGTCCATTCTAATTTGTAAATGTTTTTCTAAATGCTTCTAAAACAAGCTACATTATGTTTGCAAAAAACATAAATGCATCATTAATTTATCACGACCATAACACTAAACAATGAAACTAGACAACTCATTACACTAAACAATTTAAAACCGACTTATAAAGAGAATTACCTGGGCCTAAGACTTTGACGCCCGCCCCGGCTTGACGTTGAATGCGCGCATTGATAATATTAATAGTTCTAACGGAGAAACCTTCCCAAATACGGGGAACAGGAAAGGACAAGGACAAGGAAAACTAAACTAAACGTTGTTGATGAGAAATTTTGCTCCTTCATAGTAATAATATCATTGATTGGATCAACAATTTTAATTTTTAACTTCTTTTAAAATTTTTGTAATAGCTATTTACAACATTCAATTATAGGAGGGGACAAGACTGGCAGGCAGTTACGACACAATGATTATGACTCGCGTAGGGTATGGTACTTTGACTACTTATATGTGGAGCTACGCGTGTAATTCTACTAACAAACATTTCTGCCACTTTTTGCGGGGGGCGAGGTAACATGAAATACGCAACTTTGGATTTTATTCCCCATAACATTAGATTCTAATTTTGATTGTTAAAAATCATGAAAAGTAGTCTCTCTAGAGCAAGGCTTAAACGTGGAAAGTTTTAAAGCTATAAAGTCAGTCAATATTAATTGCAATCTTACCTAAATGAAAGTACCTAATCTTAATTTAACGACCAATGCAAAAGAAGAGGTTAAATTAAAAACAACATTTCAAAATTCGAAGTTTAATGACTTACATGCCTGCCAAGCGTGTAATTAGAATCAAACTTATAAAAATTATATTAAAACAACATTATTCATTCTAGTTTTATAAAATAATGTTGATGGCGGTCACATTTCTGACTGTACTGTCACGATTTCCGCACATAAGTGGCACAATACGTAAGTACATTGCCACATTCCAATTGATTCATATTAAAAACAAAAATCACATTTTTTATTTCTCCAATAGATCCGTGCGTTCCGAACAGCCAATTCCATTTTAATGGTCGACTCTGCCACTGCGATAACATAGGCCGATGGAGCGAAGCTAATTGCCAATTAGTTCAACGTCGCCATACCTGCCAACCAGGGCAGGTGATCTGGCAAGGCTGTCAGCAGTGTATATGCCAAGAGAACGGGCTCCTATCTTGTTCAGAGGGCACTTGTCAAAGCGCCGTTGAAGACAGATCCGTCGTTAACAATTTGAGCACACTCGTACCTTGGTGTACCCCTTTTAGGTCTTATTACATCAATTGCAGCATCTGTGGCTGTCCGGCGTCAGGTATAACGTCTGAGGCGCATTGCTTCTTGGATGCTTTATGCTCCAAATCTTCTGGTTTAGATATGAGGAAGAAAAACACTTGTATACCAAATACCATGTACATATTCCCATGCATACATTGCATGTGCTCTGAAAATGGGATTTTCGTCCTAAATAGATGCATCAACACATGCCCGAGTCAGCATAAAAAAGAAACTCCTAAGAAGTGTATTTCTAATAAGTTTTACAGAAAAGACTGCAACGTGTGTTTATGCCCAAGCAGTGGTGTATCTGATGATAGATTTTGTACGAGAACCATTTGCAATGTTGAATCAAATAACAAAGTTCTACATTCTTTGAATGATATAGCATTAAAATGTATTCCTAATAGATTCACGAAACCGATTTGTCTGTATTGCGAATGCAGTCTAGAAGGTAAAGTAAAAGAAAACGTTTGCTTAGAACTAGACTGTTGGAAGCAAACTGAAGACTATCGTGAGGTAGACAGAGAAAAATGCATTCCAGAAGAAATGGTTCCGTTTTGTATCGAATGTTTTTGTCCTAGAAATGGGCTTACGAATGATAGATATTGTACGAAGGGCTGCTCTATTAAAAATAAGCTCCATATTTTAAACAGGGTTGCTAACGACAGCAGAAAAAATGATAGATTGATCAACAAAGACGATGTAAAGAAACCAACAGAAAACGAACTTTGCGATCCAAATACTGTATACGTTGATCAAAACATATTCTGCGTATGTCCAGAAAGTGGCAAAACAAATCATAACACTTGCATTACTGCAGAAAGACCAGAAATTATCGAATCCAGAGCCAATAACGAGATCGGTATTGATTTTAATGTCACTTGTGAACCGAGTACTTTCATAGATTTCGATTGCAACACCTGTTTCTGTTCTAAGCAAGGAACGATTGACCCTAAATGGTGCACGTATGACGACTGTGAATCAAAGCGAATCATCGTGCAAGCACACGAATCACAGAGGATCTCAGAAGCGGAGATAGGCGAGATGTGTCACCCAGGATCTATATCTAAAATGGAATGCAACTTCTGTATTTGCCCGGAAAACGAAATTTTGGACAGCAGTGTGTGCACCAAGATCGACTGCTCTTCATATTATCAACCACCAAGCTACGAGATATTCGTATGCGAGCCACTAGCTTACTACGAAGTTGATTGCAACATTTGCTTCTGCCCAAGAGATGGTTTGAAAAACGTAGCTAAGTGTACTAAAAATCGTTGCGATAAGAGTTTCCTGAGATCAGACGTTTGCATTCCTGGTCAACTCTTCAGTGATGAATGTAACGTCTGCGTATGTCCACCAAATGGGAACAAGGCTGAGAAAGCTTGTACTAACTATACATGTGCTGATACCGCCCCTTGGAAAAAAATATTTCAACTATCAGAGAGTTTGCTAGGGAGCACGCCGACTGAAGACATGAGAAGTTTGGAACTGTGTTTTCCTGGAGAAGAATTTGTAGTTGGCTGTAAACTTTGCTTTTGTCCTGACATGGGTTTGAAAGTATATGCTAGTTGTTCGACTTCAATGTGCGATGAAGAGCAAGACCGTACTGCAAAAAGTGTAAGTATTATTAATTATTTGTATTCACCCTACCTTCATCATAGAAGTAACACAGATTTTCTGCCAGCAGACACTGCCATCTAACGCCAGCAATATACAGCAGATACACAATGACAAAGATGTCGGTAAGCTCAAAACACGGAGGAATGAGGACTGCATCACTTTCAACGTTACCAATAGCGTTGAGCGTCAGGATTGTACTCCGGGGTCTATGTACATTATTAGGTAAAACGTTATATTACTTTTTTATCTTACCCCCACTTGATTCAACCTAGGGTAGCAATAAACTCCAGGTTAAGGATGAGACACATGTACCGAGACGGCGAACGGCGGCGGCGGCAGCACCAAAAAAAATATTTTTTTTGTTTGTTATTTTTTCCAATTTATCCACCCGAAAATCAATGTAACGTTGCCACACTACACTTGTGAGTCCAAGGGGTAGATAGGTGCGAGGGTAGCACAGGGGTAGGGTTGCCAACCCTACTATATAATATAGTATCCTACTATATTGGGGGCCCTGCTACTATATTTCTGAGAAAAATATATAGTAAGCAAAACTACTATATTTTGATGAGCATATAATTTATAGAGAATTTTAATATATTGGTACTTAGGTCCAATAAAAATGACCAATAACTTAACATTATTTTAACAATTTTCTTTCTCTTCATCACATTTGTTCTATAAACAATTTTCGACTAAATATACCTACTACTGAAAAGTGACAACAAGTTTTCCTAAAGTCAGATTTATCAATGTTTTTAGAAATTATTTAATTTCTGTATCATATCCAGCGACTTCTGCGTTTACAGGATGCATTATTTTCTATAACGAATACGAAATACCTAGAGAAATGATTGTTCCTTAAAAATAGGAACTTGGTATTCAAACCAAAAAGTAGCAACAAAATATCTTTTTGAAAAAAAATCATTAACA
Source organism: Agonopterix subpropinquella (assembly GCA_922987775.1). Taxonomy (NCBI): domain Eukaryota; kingdom Metazoa; phylum Arthropoda; class Insecta; order Lepidoptera; family Depressariidae; genus Agonopterix; species Agonopterix subpropinquella. The sequence goes on along the minus strand of OV277694.1, from coordinate 5,374,200 downwards.
ATTCGAAAAATACTATATTTTTTCTAATTTTTCCCCGATTTACTATATTTTTTCGGGCACTAAGGCTCAAAATACTATATTTGGTCTAAAAAAAAGTTGGCAACCCTACAGGGGTGACCGGCGTACGCGCCCCGTGGCCTCTCTCGAGGGTGAGTCAGTGAGCAACCCTCCGCCGCGTGCGCACGCGTCTTGTTTACGCTCAACTTTTAATATTTTTGTATGAACATGACAAAATAAAAAAAATACGTGTCTACGTGTAAAATACGTTTGAATGAGCTTCATAATATACGTATAATTTGCGAACTGTCTCCGAAGTAACCGTATATACCTACATTCATTCCATGTAACATTATTTCATCATCAGTGAAAACTTTCGTTTAAAGTCCGCCAAAATTGGCTGCCCCAGAATATATAGGTAAATAAATAAATAAAATAGGGCGCCTGCTCCTCGTTTTTGGTTGTACTGCAACAACCTCGTCCCATTGCAGCAAAATCTCGAGCTCGCTCTATGTTCTGGATCATAATATTATCGCGTGCTAACTTATTAATTTTTAGTAAAATCTCGAGCTCGCTTCACTTGCTCTAAATTCTGGATCGTATAATCACGTGCCGACCTATTCATATTTTTGTAAAATCTCGAGCTCGCTTCGTTCGCTCTAGGTCCTAGATCGTATTGTCGCGTACCGACCTATTCACATTTTTGTAAAATCTCGAGCTCGCTTCGTTCGCTCTAGGTCCTAGATCGTATTGTCGCGTACAGACTTATTCATATTTGAGTAAAATCTCGAGCTTGCTGCGCTCGTTCCAGTTTTACAATTGTATTGTCGCGTGCCGACCTATTCATATTATAGTAAAATCTCGAGCTCATTTCGCTCGCTCTAGTCTAGGTTGTAGATCATATTATTGTGTACCAACCAATCATATTTTGGTCATATTTGAGGCCACTGGCGGTGGCTAATGGATGAGCTGGCTGGCCGGTTGCCAACCTTCGAAAAAATCTCTACTTACGCCAATTTATTTCACAATAAACGTAGCTCGGCTGTGGCAAGAAAGCTGTCGATTCTTCATACCTCGGTATATTGATCTGAATGTTATCTTATTTCGTATACAGATGTAAGCAATGTATCTGTCCATACATGGGGAACATAAACAACTTCTGCCGGCCTCTGCCTAAGAATTTTAACTGCGAGCAAGCGTACCCTTACTTCAACTACAAGCCTATGGGAAGAAAAAGTATGAAAGGTAAAAACCACGTCTAATTAACTGCCACTCTGATCCACCTATGGAGGAACTGATGTGGCCTTTCACCTCAGTTCCTTCATGAAAATGGAAAGGTCTTCCGCCAGGCTAGGTGTGGCGGCCGTGGTCCAACGATTGTTACTTAGATCTTGTATACAGGGGGTACTTGTTTGAGAGCGATGATAGCCCATACGGAAGAGAGCTAGCGCCTCAATCCTGAGGCCGCGGTTCGATTCCTGGCCTGTACCACTAAGTTCTTCGGAATTTATGTACGGTTGTATTTATCATTTACTAGCTCGGCGGTGAAGGAAAACATCGTGAGGAAACCTGCATTCCCGAGAATGAAAAGAAAATACCATAAGTTCGGAGGTATGCGTAAATATGGGTGAGCTTGGGGCGAACACAAAAGGACCAGCGCTGGTCTCCGTGTTACAACGACCCTTGCTTGCAATAGCCCAACCACAAATAATCAGGGGGTAAGGAGAAGTAGCATTAACCCTTGAACCACATACTCTACCCATCAAACTGAACAACTTTTACTATGGGAGAAAACCTGCTGGAGCAAAAAAACAGCTGTTCCATATTAACCTGATAGCAGTTTGCTCCCATGTTAAAAGTTGTTCAGTTCAGTTAAGTTGCTAGCTACAGTACCTACCTCTGTCACAGAATAATAACTAGTATGCCTCTGTATAGCAGCGGACCGCGACCGTTGATTCAGAAATTTTTAAATGAATCCGGACAGGGATTGCAAAATACCTTTCATTTTCATTTTTGAAACATAAACTGTGATCAATCACATCAACTTAAAAAAATCTTAATAATGTCGTCGTGTCCTAAAATGCTGTTAACATAATACAGGGTGTAACAAAACACCCTAGTAATACTTAAGGGGGTGCTTCAGACTATCAATCTGACCAACTTTCAGAATGGAGCCAACGTCGAGAAAAAATAAAAAATCTGCCGTCCCATAAATTTGAGTCGAGACGGTACTGCAGTTTTGTATGAAAGAGCAGATTTTTTTTTCGCGTTTTCGATGTTGACTCCATAGTGAAAGTTGTTCAGTTTGATGGTCTGAAGCACCCCCTTAAGTATTACTATGGTGTTTTGTTACGTTACACCCTGTATACAAGAAACTTATTTTGCAGGTAACGCGACGATTCCTAAAAAAGTAGTTCATAGTCATACAAAATACCACTGCGAGAAGCCAGGTAAACTGATGGATGCATGCTTCGTTTGTGAGTGTGAAGAAGATACCAACATTCTAGTTGAAGAGCACTGCTTTAGAAGCGAAGAGAAGAAATGTGTTGAAGCTACGCCTACGTTCTTAAATGATTATGATAAAATTGTTCTTGTATGATCTTGTTGTTTGAATATTTAGAATTAGTGAGGTACCTACCTGATATTACTAGCAAGTGATAGGGATGGGCGGAAAAAGGCTTTAGCAGACGGTCGAATAGCCCACGATGAAGTCTTATCTCTGGCGGTAAAGCGAGCTAAAAGACACAGGGACGAACAGGCACCAGCACAGTACAAACAAGTGTCATAAATGCGACAAGCATTGTCACTTCCGAATGCCAATTGCCAACGTTCATGGCTGTACAAGCCATTGTACAGTCTTATCCAAACTTAAATCGTTATAGATCCAAACATCCAAACAGAGGCCCTGATGTCAGAGTAATAGCTGGGCCCTGTTTAATAAACGCAACAATGACAATTTGACAGTAAGAATTCAGAATAGATTGCTGAGAACGCGAGGAGACATGAAGCGTCATTATTATAGTAACCAGCAATTTACTCTGAATTGTCATTGGCCTCGATTCGGACTGTGCCACGACTTCTTAACTAAATTTATTCCTGTCACTTTCTAAAATAAGATTAAGAAAAGAGACAGAAAACCAACAGCTGACTTTAGTGCTGTCAAAGTGACGTTACACGCCCAAAAACGCTTTAAATTATTATTAGATTTGTAATTAGCTTACAGTTATTTAAAGTTGTTTTTAGTATGTAATCAAAGCTGTAAATCTTCCTAAGAATAATAAAATAAAATAATAAAATAAAATAAATAAGATGGCGTACATTATGATGGCATCTTATAATTTTGGGCGTGTAACGTCATTTTGACAACACTAAAGTCAGCTGTTGGTTTTCTGTCTCTTTTCTTAATCTTATTTTAGAAAGTGACGAATAAATTTAGTTAAGTTAAGTCGTGGCACAGTCCGAATCGGTACCATTGTCGCGTTTATTGAACAGGGCCCTGGTGTGTGGTAGTGGTGATTTAAACTATTATAAAACTGTAACAGAAGTGCGATTTTTTAATCTCATTCGCCGAGTTCAGCAGTTGAAAATGTCAAAATTACTATGGAGATACGCATCTTTCAAAGCTGATTTGACTTTCAAAAATCGCACTCCTGAAGTATGATTTTTAAAGTCAAATCAGCAGTAGAAAGATGCATATCTCCACAGTAATTTTGACATTTTCAACTGCTGAACTCAGCGAATGAGATTCAAAAATCGCACTCCAGAAGTCTTTCTGTGCAATGAAGATAATTATTACCAAGAAAAAGATTACGATAATTATGTTTATCGCTGACTCAACCATTTTTAACCGACTTCAAAAAAAGGAGGAGGTTTCTCAATTCGACCGTATATATATTTTTTTTTTTATGTGTGTTCGCGGATAACTTCGTCGTTTATGAACCGATTTCGATAATTCTTTTTTTGTTGGAAAGGAGATATCCCAAGAGAGGTCCCATGATAAGGAAACCAGGATCTGATGATGGATCCCAGAGATATCGAGGGGAACCTTCGAAAATCGTAGTGCCGACTAGTGCGTTTGTTAATTTAAAGCACTACTATTAAATCGAACTAATGAATTTACCACTGAAAATTGTAAAATAAACAAAATTTTAACAAAAAAATTAAAACCGCCTCCAAAAAACTAAAAAGTTAAAAAATAATATTGCAGCCTATGACTTTTTCGTTCGCATCATAAGAACATTAATTTGTTTTATAGAAGTCGGTGTCAAGCCAAGCCAAAAAATGCAAGCCATGTCGCGAATCGTACCGGCTTGACAGCGACTTCAATAAAACAAATTAATGTTCTTATGATGCGAACGAAAAAGTCATAGGCTGCAATATAATTTTTTAACTTTTTAGTTTTTTGAAGGCGGTTTTATTTTTATGTCTTTCTGTCTGTTTGTTTCTTTGTTTGTTCGAGCAGCACGCAAAAACTACTGAACCGATTTTCATGATACTTCTGAAAGTTTATGATTTTTCTTAAAATCTAAAATACCTATAATTTATGCGGACGAAGTCGCGAGTACAAAAATCTCGTTTGCTATAAGTAATATTTTTTTTAATTATTGTATTCGTCAGAATATTTATGATTTATTAGACGGACAAAATCCTTTCAGGAGTGCGATTTTGAAAGTCATAGGTACGTTGAAATCAGCATTAGAAAAGTATTATATTATGAAGTTTTTGTATTCTCGCTCATGCTTTCGAATTCAAAAATAGCACTTTGAAATATGCTATATAAGAATTCGAAATCATGAGCGAGAATACACAAACTTTATAGTTTTCTACTGCTGATTTCAACGTATGACTTTCAACAATCGCACTATTTTTTGAATTAGAATTTTTAATTCTTTCCTTGGGATCTTGATCATCCTCCGGGATATAAAGTTTGCAATGGCGGGCCCGTTGCAATTTTGTATCGCTTGGATGCCCAGTTTTATGATAAAATGCACCATTTAACTTTGAGCTGATTACTTTAAATTAATCATCGTAAATTTTTAATACATGCTCGATATAACGCTCCAATTATCATAAATTCATGACCAATTATATGTGGTCCGAATATCGGTCATTAAGGCACCAACTCTCGCATAATGATCGCGTTTTACATTATATCGGTTGTTCTTCTTACCGTCAATACAATAACTTCGCTGGATGTTCATGGTAATTATAATTTCAAGATGTTGAAAAAAGAGTTTTCGGAACTCCCGTAGAAAATCTATCAGCTGATCCGCACTTTTGTGTGGAAAGTCCAAACATTTTTCAGTTTCTTTATTTATCAAGTAATTAATAGGTACCTATATTCCTTGGTTAGAAATGTTTTAATGCAGGAAGCTGGAAATAGGTATTGTATATTTAAATATAATTTTTTATACCAAAGTATTTAGTACAAGTCAGTATTAAAAATATGTCGTCTAGGTACTGTCATTCATAAGTAAACAAAAACTTCTTTTCACAGAAACACAAGGTAAGGAAACAAAAGAACAACGCAAATGTATACCGTTTAAGATATATAAATCAGATGACATTTTATGTAAATGCGATAAAGATGGTAACTGGCCAAACCAGGAATGCGAATGGACTTTCAAAGTTTTCAATTCAATCCCATCGAAAGACAAACGCTGTAACCCATTTTCTTATGTCAAGGTAAATGATTGCAAAATCTGTCGCTGCGATGAAAAGGGCAAAATAGACGATATAAATTGTACAGATAACTGTCCAGCAAGCAGACAAAGTAAACGAAGATCAAGTCAAAAATTGGACAGCGTCTATGGCAGCTGTCTACCCAAGAACTGGTATTCTTTAGCACCATGCCAATTCTGCTATTGCGTCGACGTTAACAAACTTGTCTGTAACACTGGCAATCGGAAACATAGCACTATGCTAGAGTTAGGGTCATACAATTTAACTATTTGCGGAACAGATTTTATTAAAGAAGCAATCGAACTTGTCCCTGGCGGTGAAAAAACTTTGCTGAGAGAAGGACATTTTAAAAAAAAAAATGTTTTAAAACCACTTGTACCAAAAGTAGTACAATTTCAAACTGTCACTCCAAAAACGAAAGCAACACCCGTTCCAGCACCAAAATTACAAATTCAAGTAAATCGAGAAAGCAACGAAAAGAACGAAAACGGCAGCGATAAAGTAGAATATGATTCTGATTCTGAAGAAAATAAAGCGCCCAATTTAGTAAAAGGTATCGCCAGAGAAGGACTAAGTACCCAACAACCTTACGAAGAGGATGAAGATGATAGAAACAGCAATGAATCCAATGAACTAGATGGTGAAAATGACAGACAAGGTGAAACTACACTTCCAAAAGATGATAACGAAGAAATTATTATCCATTCACAACTAGCGTCTAGAGACAAACAAGTTTTAAGACAAGTGTTTGGTAAAAATCCACCGAAAAATATTGGACGAGAATCGAATTCGGAGGTTTTCAAAATAAATCTCCCGACGGTTCTCGACAAAATATTTAAGATGGCCCTGAGGAAATCTATGGTGAAATTGAACAACGACACTACCTGCGAGCCGGGGACTACGCAAAAGATAAATTGTAACGTATGCTTTTGTCTCACTAACGGTAAACTGTTGTGTACTGACAAAGCTTGTTAGTAATACTTAATACAATAAAATTGTTGGAGTAATAAATACATTTTTATTTAATTACATTGATAAGAGAAGATAGTTACAGTACACATACCGCAGCTAACCTGCAACATTACAAGAAACATACTCTACCCATCAAACTGAACAGCTAAAAGTTGTATGGGAGCAAACCGATCGGAGCAACAAAAAAAAATCTGCTGTTCCATACTAAACTACAATACCTATACTCGCCTCAAATGTAGTATGCAACCAAAGACTTTCTTCAATATATTATGCAACCACACATTTCTTTTTGCGCTGTTCGCTTTGCTCCCATAGTAAAAGTTGTTCAATTTGATGGGTAGAGTATGTGGTTTAAAGGTTAATGATACTTTTCCTTACACTTACACTCTGTATTTCTTTACGATAAGTCCGTAGTCATACATAGTCATACATAAATCTGTCATAAATTGAATGCGAATCAGCTTGAGGGTTTATTTTGTTTAAAGAAATAAGTATGCTTATTTCTGGCTTATTTGCTAGTTTTCATAGAGATTTGATATCAAGGAGATCAGTTTTCTGTGTTTCATTCTTTGCCACCAACGATTTTTTTCGACCAAAAAAAAATCTTTGTTTGCCACATTATAATTTCTAATTCCATATAGGTAGTTTTCAATGCGGCCCTGGAATGACCGGCAGAATCCGACCTCTGCGATTTTTGAATCTCATACGTTGAACTCTGCAGTTTATGGAATTGGACACGCATCTTTCTACTGCTGATTTGACTTTCAAAAATCGCACTCTTGGGGTATGATTTTTGAAAGGCAAATCAGCAATAGAAAGATGCGTATGTCCACAGTAATTTTGACATTTTCATCTGCTGAACTCGGCGAATGAGATTCAAAAATCGCACTCCAGATCATAATATTGGATTTCCTCATTTTGGTAGACTCATAATCGGTTAACAACGGCGCTGTATTAAATTGAATATTTTACGCTTAACCCATAAATTGCATAAACCAATTAATATCGTTGCTTCAAAGATAGTCAGAAATTAATTAAAATTCTCTTCGGAAGGATGCCGTCATGATTGAAATATTTTTAAGTCATTTTTTGTTATTTTCTTAAAATGGTTAGGCTAGAAGTGTTTTTGTTTATTCTTGAAATAGTTATTGTTATTGGCACGAGATATGAAAAACGTAAGTTTTATGTTCAACTATTTCTGTTCGACTTCATTAAATGATTCAGCGCGTATCATACTTGAAAGAAGCTTGAAACAAGGAGATATGACAAAAATTTATGAAAAATTGTGCCTTTGTTTGACTCAGGTGCAAGATTTTGTAAGTAATTTCACCTGAGTCAAACAAAAATATCGCATACGCAGAAAGGGATAAACAACTAAGATTTTCTCTCGCTCATTCAATGTGATTAGCGTAATAACCCAGTCTCGTTTTGGCTTATTATTTAATGCCCGTTCTATTCCTTGTACGTAAAATATGAAAGTATAATAATTTCAGCGGTCCACCAACATTTATGGCCACAACGCTGCACCGCAAACTCGTATGCATTGAACGATTGCAACTGGTGTTGGTGCAATAAGAACAGTGAATTCGCCTGCCATGCCCGCGTCTGCGCTGCAGTCGATATGTTCGGCCATTTTAATGGTAAGTTTTTTTGTAAACTTCTTATTACAAATCCAAAGGACATCCGGCACATAATACCAAAAACTTTATAGCCGTACTTCTATTTTTATTATGAGTTATGGAACATTAGAAAATAATTGCAGGCGTTAGTTTATTTTATAACGCTTTATTAGTTTTTATTATTTTTATATAAAAAAAACATTGTGCTTACATCACCTCCATATCAAACAACATTGGCAGCCATTTTGGGGTTGCTGCTTTTTTACAATTTATTAGTAATTACAAATTAGCATTTTGGGGTTGCTGCTTTTTTACAATTTATTAGTAAATTACAAATTAGCTTAATAAATAAAAATAAATTATAAAATCTGAGTAATTTTTATAAAACCCCATAATTTATTAAAAATTTTACTACAGTCAAAACTTTTATACATTTTCTGGTATTTTGTTTGAATGTGCCGGTTGTCCTTTCATAATATTCATCTGTATTTATACGTCCCACTGCAGGGGTCGTCGGGTTCACGGGTCTACCCTCAAGGAGGGTGTATGGGTGTTAAGTCCACCACGCGTGCAAAATGCGGATTGGTAGACTTCACATACGCATCGGACTTTGTTCACGATGTTACCGTTTGAGATCAGTTAGGTATACGACTATTAAATTCGTGCGGATTAAAATTCACCCAACGCGCCAACGATGCTTCATGCTAATCTGGGTTTATTTATCGGAGTTCTCTCCAAAGTTTCATAAGAACACAGTTTTAAGGCAGGTATGATTATTGCGTGTTCTTTGCCTTCTTACTATCAGATGAGACTGAGGCTAACCCAATTTTGCAGCAAAGTAAATACTTTTTTTTAAATACCCAATCAGCTGCAACATTTATTTTAGTTATTCTATCATTATGACCCAGTTGTCTACCATCCACGGACGCAAAAAGATCTAGGTGAACTACCGTCCGTGGTTCAACTTATGCATTACGGACAAGTTGCAGTTACGGACACAACCTTGAGTTTTAGGCTCCTCTGAGCTCCTCTCGGATGAGATTTAACATCCCAAATAAAATATAAATATCAAAGAATGAGTTAATGTATAAGTATTTTCGCAGATGCCATTCAAAACATCGACGTAGGTATGGAAGGTCACGGGGTGTGGCGATCAACGCAAACTGCTTGTGAACCTGGGGTCACATACAAACGAGAAAAGCTCACCTGCATCTGCAACGAAGACGGCAACTGGCCAAACCCCGTCTGCAGAGACGACTTAAGAATCCTCCATCCTGTTGAAAAGACTGGACACACTAAAAGTAATCGTTGTGTCGCTACAAGACTATACGTCGTTGGCTGCAACGTTTGCTACTGCCCAGCTTCCGGTCGCATGGATCCTCAACTCTGCACAGACAGAAACTGCACCGAAGACGATCCCGTATTAAACGACAACAGAGTTGAATCTTCAGAAGACGTACCTGACCAAGAATTTTACGCAACGTGTGACCCGGAACATGAGTACAAGATCGGTTGTAAAAAATGCAAGTGTCTCAGAAACAATAGATTATTATGTGATAATGGTACAGAATCTGCTAGTCCAGTAGAAAGCAGCACACATTATTGCAGCAACACGAAACCAGGACGTCCATTCGCTTTGGACTGCAATTTCTGCTTCTGTAACAGAAAACATGTACTCTATTGCACATCTAAGCAGTGTATTAGAGGACCAAAGAAATACAATATCGGTCCCAGCTTATTCAAGACATCGAACTTGGTGTCAGTATCTGCACCTTATGACGATTCAGAATGTAGTCCTGGTACTAAATACAGCAAAGGAACCAACGAATGTTATTGCTCAAGAACGTTCGATGGGAAAAAAGTTTACACATGTACCGTAAAAGAATTTGATAGAGACGATACAGCACTAGAGAAAATAAAATCGAACTGTGTAGAAGGTGAAGTGTACTACTTGAATTGTCAGATATGCCGTTGTGATGTCGTCTCTGAAGTTAAAAGAGAGACTTGTGTGGTAGACACAAAATGCTCAGGCCCTAAGGCGAGAGAATCTCGGCTAACCGAATTGCGATCTTTGCGTGGTTATTGTGAACCTTATCACGATTATGTTAAAGACTGCAACACATGTAGATGTTTAGCCGACGGTAAAGTAGTGGAATGTACTCCGAATATTTGTAATGGAGATGTAGAAAAGAGAACCAACGAGCCTGTAATAGTTGATTTGATACCAATAAATCAGAATGACGGCGAGGACTGCCCTAAAGATCATATGTATAAAGTTGATTGTAACTTATGTTTCTGCTTAGCTAATGGCAATGTTTTGTGTACAACAATAGACTGTAATAAGAAAGTATAGGTGACATATTTTATTGTGGCAAAATCTCGTTTTAATTTTTTATCCCATGATTCAGTTTTGCGTGTTTTGTTTTCAGCGCGCAACGCGCATATTTAGGTATATCCTGCGTAGGACTGTTTTTGTCGCGGTTCAGTCAATGTGGATATCTTATGTTATAATTATAAGAGATACTGTACTTTTTGCAACCATCCGCAGTACGGCTGATTCAGTGTTTATGGGGTGTAGAGCATTTCTGTGATGGGGATGGACCAGGTCTGCCTGCATAACTTAAGCCGGTTAAGGAGACTGAGGAGGAGGAGGAGCTGTATCTCCTAAACCGACTGGCAGTTTATGTCAGTTTTTGTACTGTTCACATAGCTACAGTGCATACTACATATCCAGGTCTGCCTGAATGCTTCAGCTTCGGTGAATGTTATTGAATCGTGAATGCTATTTCAATCAATTACTTTACCTTCACCCTCAGCTTCATCAGATAAAGTATAAAAAACGAGTACTAAATACCTACACGGTACAGTACGCTCCCTGGCCACCATAAAGAAGATTGGTAGATTTGGACCTAGGCATTTTTTACGAAAACTAAAAGCCAATTCAGGACGGCGGTCATGATTATTATAAAAACAGAAAAAATTTACGCATTTTTTAAAAAAACTTCCTCATCTACAGTAGTCCGAATTCAAAAGTAGAAATTACTAGTAAAAAAAAAATCTTCCAAAAAGCAGTAGCAGCAAAACGCAATCACGACAGCTATGTTCATCTAATATTATCACTGAGGTATTTTTTGGTCGTTACTTAAATAGTGTGTGTGATTACGTTTTCTTTCATTATCATAATATTGTACGGTTATCGTGAATTTTCATTAAAATAAACACATTAAATGCGTAGAAGATTGAGTGGACTATCTTATAAGAAAGATTATGAGTTTCACACACTTGATACAAAAGGTATCATAAGGAGAAATACCTTTCCCTCAACTTCTACAGGTTACAATCAATTAACTTTTTTGTTAGTTTTGTTTCACTGTGCAAATATTACTAAGTTTCATTAATGTATGGGACCTCTAAGTCTGGATCTCAAAATACATAGCCGTTCGCCAAACTTCTTTTGACCTCACCCCGTTTTCGTACGTGGGGTGGACGATGGCACAGAAAGACGACAATAAGCAGTAGGGTATACCCTCACTCTCTTGCACTCAGTCAGCATTAAATATGCTAGCCTCTTCTAGTCAGCTGGTGTGAGGGGTGAGAATAGGACATAGTAGTATTGCCATACAAATGAATAAACGCAAAACTAGAAAATACACTGGCCTTCAAAACTTAGTACCATACTTTTAAAATTGCAATAAAGTGCACAAGATGTATTTTCGAAAGAAAACATTACGATTTTCTTTATTTATTTTATACAGGGTGTAAAAAGACATCTCCCGAAAACTTTAAGAACATATCACTGAACCTATATAAAAAATAAAAATTAATGGCGCTAACCTTTTAAATTTAAAAAAATTATTCGTGATTTTTCCATTTTCTTGCCACGCAATGTAAAGCGTACAACACGCTCGGGTGAGCGGGCAGTAACCTTACAGCTGTGTGGCGCGCGACCGTAGCTTGGCGACGAGTTTGATGAGTGCGTTTTACATTGCGGATTTTTGCTATTTTCGAAATGCTTGTGTTTAACAATTAAAATTGTATTGCATTATGTCACTGGTAGGCTTTAATGTTCATAATTGTAGAAATAAAGGCCCGAAAAAAAATTAAATTTGTGAAAATAAAAAAAATAAATTTCAGTGCCAAAGTGTTAGGTATCATGGTCTGAATCCATAGTTTCAGTTTTCGGGAGTAGTCTTTTTACACCCTGTATAAAAACTTCATAGTAGATTTTCTTATTTTAAAAAATGCCTGAAATAACTTTATTTATAAACAAAAACACTTCATTTCAAATTGCTGTCTAACTTATAATGTGATACTTAGTTTTGCCAGTGTAGTTTGTTTAGAATCGAGAGCAGAATCTAATTATTAAGGTTACAACATACAACATGGCCAACATTTTTCAAAATATCATTTTTTTTTTGTGTAATTTAGAAATTATTTCTTTTTAGTAATAGTTTCTGGCTTCTATGAGGTAAAAGATAAAAAGTCATGGGATTAAATGAAAATCTGTTTTCTAATAAGTAATAATTATATTGAAGAACATTTTAATATAAAACGAAGAATAAACCGTCTTTTTCGAAATTATAAAATAAAAATAGCATTACAATTGGCTACCTATTGGTACCTATACTTAAAATTTAACTTAAAAATACTTTCACAATAATATTTTTTGTACGATTTAAACAAATTTTGAACTAAAATGATAATGAATTTACTTAATTTTATTTTGTGCATTGTTCAACTAGTTTCATGGGCACAACCTATTAAAAATATATTATAATAAAATGAACTTAAAATAGTCATTACAAGTAAAAGAGGTAATCGAAGCATTTATTATATTTCTAACAATAGATATAGATAGATTAGGTATATATTCTAAAGCAAGTGCACTTTGCTATTAGGCTATGTAGTAAGTATTACAAAATTCTAAATTTTTTGCTAAAAACGTGACTACTAAAAGCCAGAGAAAAATAGTAGGTAATAGACAACATTTCATTTTAAGAAAGGTACCAAAATTAGAAAACCATTTGGAGATTATGTGATTCAAAGCTTATATCAAAATTATCACATTTTTCTATCCATTATCTATTTCTCGAGATATTTAAAAAATCTTGATAAAAATAGAGGTTGAATGACATTTGATTCCTTTGCCTGCTTGGCTTTTCTATTGTAGAAATAGAAATAGAAATCTACAACTTTGTTAAAGGAAAATTTATTATCAAAAATCAAAATTAAACTACCTACTCACATAATTCACTTCAGCAACATGCGTCGTCAACCATCTTTATAAAAACAAAAACTGCTTCAGCAACATGCGTCGTCAAATTTCCTACAAAACTCCCTTCAGCAACATGCGTCGTCAATTTTATACAGAACCATTCAGCAACACGCCTGGCCCAAACGTGGCCATAATGCTGGCCGCGTTTCCGCGTTGAATCGCTAACGACACGCGTGAAATAGACATAGAAATATTCTGCATTTGATAGTTTTTATTTTTAATTTGATTGCGGCCAAGGTATTATAGCCATAAATCCAACGTTTTTCAGAAAATTCAAAAGTAAATTAAAAATAGAAATATCGGTCAAAAATTAAATCGGAAAAATACGTATGTATCTCTTATTTTTTTTTACCTATTTTTATATTTTTCATTAAAAACAGGTGGTTAAGAAAAAGAAATGTTGTCAATTAGCGTTCACTGAGTAGAGTAGATATAATAAAGTCAATAGGTTAGCTACTAAACTAAAATTGACCATTTTTGTACAATATTCCTATATTAAGGCGCATATATATGTATATATATAACGGATTAACTCCGAATTTTCATTGAAACAATGCCTCTTGCTGACTAATTAAAAAACCTAGGAAACAAATTGTTAGAACGTGTTATTCTTTACAATTTATGGTGAAGAATGAATGAAAAACCCTAGATTAAGCCATAGTTTTATTTTGCAATAAAATGCTGTGTTATTTTCGATTGTTTTCCATTTAATCCATTTGCAAATTCCGATTAAAAATATTTACAAGAGCGAGGCGTCAATTTTTATAAAAACTGCAGAAATACATACAGAGTCGGCATTAATGTAGAGGTAATTTCATTTAAAATAAAGAGTAGCACTAATGAATACTATATATGTACCGAGGTGCCCCAAATTAGTTACAAAACAAAATACATTCATTCAGGTGGACAAGGTTTCTTAAAATCCCGAACGTTCGAATGATAAAATAAAACTTACCTACAGTTTTCTCCATGATGACAATACCAAAAATTTCTTAATGTTTTTTAATATTTTTAATAAATGCACACGAGTTCATTTGTGAAATAATTATTACAAATTCTTAAGTTTAAAAAAGTTTTAGTAGACTGTGCTGGATCAAATGAATCTAGAGAGGTTCCGAAATTTTGCGAAAAATATACGAAGGAGTTCATATTCATTCAGAATTTCCTGCGGAATCACCTATTCTTATAACTAGGGCTTATTTTTTCTTTCTCGGATCTATTTAAAGCAATGACTGAAAAGAAAAGTCTAAGTATTTTTATTTTTCTATTCAGTCTTTGACTTACAGGACGTACAAAGTCAATACAAATCCCTGATCAACTATATCCATTGAAAACACCATTTTAGCACCAGCAGATCAACAATTTAATATTTTTAAGCTATTTATATATTTATTTAACTAAAATTTGAGACTATCTTGTTTTAAAATATCGTTCAGATTCTGCATTTTGTCATTCAAACTGTGACGTTATCTAGGAAGGGGTTGGCATGTGATGATAAACTGGCTCACATTAAAAAAAAATGTCTTTATCAAAGACATATATATTACGCTAGTAATATATAAATCTATGGTCTTTATATAATTTTATGATGTTTGAGAGGAGTTTTTGTAGTAATTTATTTGTGCTATAAGAATAAGTTATTCTATGCTTTAACTACTAGGCTATCAGCGAGCTTAAAAGATTGAATTGTTCAAATCAATTGATTGATTTATTTGATTGATTCTGAATCTAAATTTAACAGGCAGCACAAATAATAAAAAACTGGTTGTTATTGGGATTTCACACTGTGAAAAATAATATGGATTTTGACGTCAAAACCCTGACTTTCCATGGAACCCTCAAGTTCCGGATTCCACTTTAAGAAATCGCTGCACTACTCAAAATAGCAATCAATTCGTGCGCAACTGCACTTACAATGTTCACTATAAACAAAAACAGACTTCCTCATAAGCGCGGAGAACAATTCCACCCTCCACAACTCCACATCCAAAACAACGTCACCCAATACACCTAAGTTCAAAGAGTACCAGGCGGTCATGAATTACGAGAAGGTATCATTGACCTGCCTGCAGCATCGTATGAAGGTGGCCCGCCGCGGCAGTTCCCTCAGTTTCGAAGCCCCTACGTACGTGCAGGCGGACCGGAGCCCTCCGAGGATGTCCTTGACAGTCGCTACCACGTCACCTCTGTATTCTACCTCCACTGTTTTACCTGCAATTGGTGATAGGTTGATTAGGTCACTTGTTTTTATATGTAACAAATGGAGGAAGGGGATCTCAATATTTAAAGGATTATGGGACTGTTTACTAGCTTTAATTTTTCCCATGGCTTCACTTTGGCTTCATTCTATTTTAGGAATTAAAAAAAAAAGTATGTAGTGAATTCAAATGAATCTAGAGAGGTTCCGATATACAAAACGTAGTAGTTCTTTAATTGAGTGAGTCCCCATCATATTTAATCGAAAACGGGCAAAGATTAAGAAAAAACGACTGTCAGACAAGCATACTTTCCTGTTTAGTAATAAGGATATTTGATCAATGATGAGTAATACGTATTGTAGTTTTGCAAAAAAAAAAACATGTTTATATCCAGCCTGGACCTCCCAAACATAGGCCTCCTTTAAGGATGACTACAATGACCGGTCTTGCAATTCCCTTCCCCAACGGGTTCCGGGCACATACACCAGGTGTTCAATCCACCTCGTGGGGATGATATACCCATGCTGCCTCTAGGTAGAGTTAAGTTAGCTCAAAATAGGAACTAACCTTCTGAAGATCTATAATCAGCAACAACACCAGTGTGCTTCATCATGGCTGTAGAGGAGGACATTCCGTAGAACAGTTTGACCTTCCTCCCGTCTGGCTTGGTGACCACCTCTCCCCCGCACTGGTCGTGTCCGGCGAACATTCCCCCCGCCATCACGAAGTCTGCGCCCGCGCCGAAAGCTTTGGCCACGTCTCCGGGGCACGTGCAGCCACCGTCCTGGAGAAAGAAGATTCTTTAGCCACCTATGTAAAAATCTAGCCTCTTTTGTGGAATTGCTCAGTATCTTAATCTGTGCTTAGGTATCCTC
The DNA here is from genome assembly GCA_922987775.1 of Agonopterix subpropinquella. Classification (NCBI taxonomy): domain Eukaryota; kingdom Metazoa; phylum Arthropoda; class Insecta; order Lepidoptera; family Depressariidae; genus Agonopterix; species Agonopterix subpropinquella. Next base: position 5,357,582 of record OV277694.1, on the reverse strand, counting down.
ATAGAATATCTACCTAGCGTATGAGTAGGTAAGGGGAAAAAAATGTGTCGTAAGTACGTGCGGATTCGATTCGAACCCGGACCTTCATGATTGAAAGTTCACGACTCTCGCCAATGACTGAACGGTCACATTGTTGTTGAATAACCACTAATTGTAACAAAGTTTATAACATCTTGGAAGGAAAACAAGTCGTAAGTATTTAAATGATCAAATTCTACATTATCAAATTAAACGTTGAAATAAAAAAATAAAAAAAAATAATAATAAAAATGAAAAAAAAAAAAAAAAAATGTTTATTTTCTACCACAAACAAGTACATATTTCTAGACTATACTTACTATACTTTCTAGACTATAGAGACTAAATAAAAAAAAAATAAAAAGAAAAAAAATAATAAAATAAAAAAAAAATAAAAAAAAAATAAAAAATAAATAAAAAATTAAATATAATATTAAGTATCAGACAGGAATCGAACCCGAAATCTACTAATCCGGGGTTTTGCACTTCTGTGGTAGATATCCCACACACAATCAATTAATCAAGCAGATGTGGGCAGTTTCCACACAAACCCACTGCTGGGTAAAGGCTTCCATTTCATTGCGACACTCCTCACGATCCTGTGCTAATCTGAACCATTTCTGACCCTTAGAATATCGTTTGACAGGTGGTCTGCCTACTGACCTTCTAAATAGAGGGCCCTTGGCCACCATTTAGATATTCCGGTCCACCAGCCGTCTTTCCTCCAGCAGTTCAAAGATTGAGATGTAGTGCCAATTTTTACAAACAGCTAGTTAGCTGAATAACGAATAACGAACTTAACGAATTGGTTATGAGTCAATTAACAGTTTTATCAATTCTATAACTGCCTCCGTGGTCTAATGGTTAAGAGCATTGGGCTCTCTACACAGAGGTACGATTCCCACATATCACACCTAGTGATATGTCACTTTGTGCGTAATTCTCCAGTTGATTAGGACATAGCACCAGATTGTCTGAAAAGAAAGATGATTACGTGCTTCGGATGGCACGTTAAGTCGTTGGGCCCGGCTACTATCTCTGGTGGTAGTAGTCGTTACATAAAAACCACGTCAGAGGCCCTAAGGCGGTCTGAAAAAACTCTGGCACCAGGGCTTTGCCCACACGATAAGAAGAATTTTCTATCCTAGCCCAGCGACCTACGAGATGAACTCACCGATATGATGTGCCCCTTGAGCCCGTGCGCTGCGTCTGCGCACTCTATGACAGCCGACAGCTGGGGGTAGCCCACCCCCGTCTTGATCCTCGTCGTGCACACAGAGCCTGGTCCTATTCCTACCTGCAAAATAAAAAACTAGGTCATGAACTCATGAAGTTGGGTTTAGTACAACTTGTTCAATTTTATTCTCTGCTTAGTCAAATCAGCAGTACAAAGATGAGACTGGTTTGACTTTCAAAAATCATACTTCAGGAGTGCGATTTTTGAAAGTCATATCAGCAGTAGAAAGATGCGTATCTCCATACATTTTCAACTGCTGAGTTCAACTTATGAGATTCAAAAATCGGACTCCTGATCCCTATAGATCACTGAAATTTTTATTTCCATCCCACTCTAATCTTGAATGAAATCATTTACGAATGAGACTATGCTTGAATAAGATATTAATATTTAAATCACAAATTAAATGAACAATCATATGTTGAGTAGAATAGAATCATGAGGTCAATGAATAGAAGAATTATAATATTTCTTCGTCATCGTAGGTTAGGATGACAAGTTGAGCGTAGGCCTACCTTTATAATATCAGCACCAGATAGTATAAGTTCTTCTACCATCTCACCAGTTACCACGTTACCAGCCTGAAAGAAAGAAAAACAATTTATTATAGCTTTTTAGAATACACAAAGTCTACAAAATATTTCCTACAATTTCCACGCCGCCGTAGCAGCGAGAAAAAGCTAGGTAGGTATATTTAAAAAAAACATGGTCATTCCCTTGTAAAGGCCTTATCACACAAGCTATCTTTGAGCGTATGCGTTGACGGATTGATCGCGATATAGCCGCGACATCGCCGCGATATTTCTGAGATCAACAGTTTCGCGGCGTAATCGCGGCGATAAGGCTGATCAACGCCCATGTTGCGATTCAGAAGCGATGTCGCGGCGCGGCGATGCAGTTGCGACGTCGTAGGCGATACACGCTCAAAAAAATAGCTTGTGTGATAGGGATTGGTCTCTAATTAATTATGCCTTTGATCAAGCTTTTTTAAAACATTAATAGTATCTACTTATAAGTTGCATAGCTAAAACGGCTTAAACTACTAAGGGAACATACATAAATACAAATGCGTCAATTCTATCGCAGACCAAAAATTGAAAATAACCATTTTTTGTCACAGATATAACATTTCCCCATATTTTAGTGCATGTGAGTGATAAAATTACCACATTAATAATAAATGTTGAATACAAAAAAATAAATTTTCAAAAAGAAATTTTAGGTTTTAGCCTGTTTTATTGGCATTTACTTTATGGCAACCAGAAATTGTATTAATTTAAGTAGTAGTACAAAATTTTCTATAAAATACTTTTTATTTGAATAAGCTATCATTCTTAGTTTCCGAGATATGTTGAGTGGTTATGGTTATGGTTTATGTTGAGGAGTCACGTTGCAGGAACTGACCCGAGCACACGTCTCGCGTGGTTTCGCGCGTCGCGTTTTTGCCTGCCACGAGGCTCCGCATTCCTCAATCTCTTCTTGTTCTTGTCCAAAAACAATCCCTGAGATTGGGATAGATTCTCCCATAAACTACTTGACACTGGCGGAAATGCAGTGCTAACGCACAAGCAAGAGTCCATTAATTAATCTTCTTCTTCTTATCGTGTGGGCAGAGCCCTGGTGTCAGAGTTTTTTCAGACCGCCTTTCGGCCTCTGACGTGGTTTTTATGTAACGACTACTACCACTAGAGATAGTAGCCGGGACCAACGGCTTAACGTGCCATCCGAAGCACGGAATCACTTTTCTTTTCAGACAATCAGGCGATTCAGCCTGCAATGTCCTAACCAACTGGGGAAAAACGCACAAAGTGACATATCACTAGGTGTCCCCCGTGGGAATCGAACCCACGACCTCCGTATCGAGAGCCAATGCTCTTAACCATTAGACCACGGAGGCAGTCATTAATTAATTATAAATAAAAAAAAAAAAAAGGTTTATGTTGTTGGTGACTCGTGGTGACCCGTTTTCATTGTTGTCGAGTGTGGAAGAAAACAACTTACAATAATAGTGTGAGTGGGGAAGGCGGCCCTGCACTTCCTGACGTACTCGACGAAGTGCTGCGAGTATCCGTTGGCCACGTCCAGGCATATGAACTTGAGATCCTTCACGTTGTTGAGTATGTCCTCGAGCCGCTCGAAATCCGCCTCCGCCGTGCCTGAGCTGGCCGCTATGAAAAAATAAAACCAGTCAAGTACGAGTCGGGCTACTCGCGCACCGAGGATTCCGTACTACAACACCACACGACATATTTACTTCGAAAAAAGTGTTGTTTTCTCCGGGACCTTTAGCGCGAGACCGACTCACACTTGGCCGATTTTTATTATTTGTTGTTATACTGTAGAGTTTGCTCTATAATCACACCAAGTTTGACGCTTATATGTATTACCGTTTTTACGATAGAGCGAGAAGAAAAAACGTTGATAATGGCACGTTTAGACGATGACAATTTCGCAGCGCCAATTCTGCGGCGCGGCGCCGGCGCCTCAAAACAATCACTTTTCGCACGACTATTTTACGGCATGCCAACTTAGCAAGGAAGAAAAAAGCACGCCTCGCTAGTGACCTCCGCCCGCGTCCCTCACATCCCCCTTGCTAATTTTTCAATTCGTGTAAACGCGTCGTGCTAATCGTTCGGTTTTCTCTAGCAAATCCTTTCGCATACGAACAAATTGGCGCTGGAAATTAGCACAAACGAAAGCGTGCCGTGCTTTTTTTTCGTGCTAAAAAAAGGCGCCTCGAAATTGTCATCGTCTAAACCTACGAATAAAAACTATAGTTTCTTCTATGACGGGGTCCCTCTTAATTTTTAATTTATATGTAAAACTCTTTTAACCTCTCAACCCTAACTAGTCCTTATCTCCTTATAGTTACCTACCTATACACCACTAGTTTTTAATTACTAACATAACTTTAAGGGTGTATTCAGACCATGAATCTAAACAACTTTCCCAAAGAAACATGGGTCGAAAAACGACAAAAATTTTTGGACCTCCCATAGAAAATCGATCGGCCGATCCGCACTTTTGTATGGAAGGTCCAAAAAATTTTCTCATTTTTCGACCCATGTTCCTTTGGGAAAGTTGTTTAGATTCATGGTCTGAATACACCCTTAAAGTTATGTTAGTAATTAAAAACTAGTGGTGTATATTGACTAAACTGTATGTAAACATTGCTAATATTATCTTACCCATTTGTTCTAAGCATTCAGGATTCTCTGTGGCGAATTTGACCCAGTCCTCTATTGAATAATACTTGTGGATGCACGTGAACAGGCCGTGCTGAAATAAATACAAATATTATGATTTATTACGAGGATACAACCGTTAAAGCGCTTCATACAGACGAAGTTTATTATACAGGGTGTTAGGGTAAACAGTTGCATTACTTTAAGGGGTCATTGTACCCATGATATTGAACAACTTTCCCAAAGAAACCTATAGGAAATTCGCAAAAAAATATTTCGACTTTTCATACAAAATTTCGATCAGCTAATTGCATTTAGTATGGGAAGTCCAAAAATTTTTATACGAATTTCATATACGTTTCTTAGGGAAAGTTGTTCAGTATCATGGGTACAATCATCCCTTAAAGTAATGCAACTGTTTACCCTAACACCCTGTATTTTGGACTTTACATTTTTTTAACACGATCTAGAAACGAATCTCCGCGTGCTTGTGGGTTGTCAGAATGTCGTGAAATATACAGGGTGAAATTGATATCATTAGCATCCTTTTAAACTAAGAGTCTACCCATCAAACTGAACAACTTTTACTAAGGGAGCAAACCGATCGGAGCTAATAAAAAATCTGCTGTTCCATACTAAACAGCAATGTCGACGCGCAAGTTCGCGACTCAAATGTATGCAACAGCAGATTTTTTTTTGCTCCGATCAGTTTGCTGCCATAGTAAGGCTGTCCATTGACGCGAGCTGGCTGTGCGACCTGTGTAGCTGTGTAAATATTAACCAATCAGGAGCTCGGCCAATCTCGGTCGGATCTCTGATTGGTAAATATTTACACAGCTACACAGCTCGCACAGCCAGCTCGCGTCAATGGACAGGCAGCCTAAAAGTTGTTCGGTTAGCTGGGTAGAATCTTAGTTTAAAAGGATTTTGGTTAATTATTTACAGTGACTCAAAGGTTTTCATAATTATAATAATATCTTAAATTAATCCTAGAATTGAAACTGTATATTTAACGGAGTACGATAAACCATCAGGCATAGAGACTGGTTTGGAATATTTAAAAATCAAAACGGATTTCTTCACTACGTATGCCAGTATGAATACTTTTTTAACATTTTAATAAATCCCTTTTTCATGAGATCCCTTTGTCCTGCGCGCAGTGGTATCTTCTACAGGCTTTATATAATTTACATAAGTACATAAATAACATAAACGTGTAGCAACGAGTAGCTAATTCATGTTCCCAATCGTTATCAGATGACAATGTAAACTCTATGTTCCTAGAACTCTCACTAACTGTTTTTGTTATAGACTCTACATTGTAATTTTATGTTACTGTTCATTGTTGTAAAACTTAGTTGTAAAACGTTAATAGCTCTCTTGTTAAATATAGCAAAACGGATGTTTTAATATAAAGTTTTTTATTTTTCATTCTCTTACTAACAGAAGTGTTCTGTGAATGATAAAAATAGTAGTAATACAAAGCAGCAATTGTTTCGTTGTAAAAAGTAGGTCGTAAAATTAAGCGTTATATAATAGTAACAATAACTCATCCTTACGTAACGAGGTCCGGTGGGGCGTGCGAGATTCTAGTCAGATAGATAAGTATTATAACTATTGTAGCATGGAACTAAATAATGTAATTGATTCGATTGACTGTTATGAATGTAATGAATGTTGTGTGCGTGTTAATGAGCATTATTTATGCATTGATAATTTATATAAAGGAATCGTAAATGTATTACAATTAGGAGCTAAAATTAGTTCCAATTCGCGTCCTGGTGGAAATATTAGGAACTTAAGAAAGAAGGTGACAGGCTGGAATTATCACGTCAAAGATAGTCATCAAATATACAGAATGTATTTTAATTGTTGGGTCGTAGCTGGTAAGCCGTCCACTGGTGAAACATTTGATAATATGTACACTAGTCGAAAAAACTTTAAAAATAAGCTAAAATGGTGTCAGTCGAATGAAGATACTATAAAATTAAATATTCTGGCTACATGTAGAAAAGAAAAACATTTTGTAAATTTTTGGAAAGAAATTAAGAAGTTTGATTGCAAGCAAAGTTTACCAGTAAGTGTGGACGGCTTACAGGCACCCGAACAAATAGCAAATATGTTTGCTCGTAGATTTAAAGTCGAGAAACGCCAGGTGGAGCCTGTGCTCGAGTGTGACGGCGGCAAGGTAAGCGGGCCACCGTCACCACCGACTCAGTTTACGTCAAAAGATGTGGCGAAAGCTGTAAGACAAATGAAGCGTGGTAAGTCCCCAGGACATGACGGCCTGAGTCTCGAGCACATACTCTGCGCTGGCGACATAGTTTATGACAAACTATCGTGTTTATTTAATATGTGTATTAGGTACTCCTACCTACCGAGTGACCTAATGAAAACTATAGTCGTTCCCATTATAAAGAGTAAGACCGGCGATTTAGGTGCTGCAAAAAACTATCGTCCAATCTCGCTGGGAACTGTTATTGGTAAGGTACTGGAGAGGCTGTTGCAGCCGGAACTGCTGACCAACATTGATATTGACGATGCACAGTTTGGTTTCCGTCCCGGTTTGTCGACAGACGCCGCAATAGCGAGTCTGAAACACGCGGTTAATTATTATATTGACCGCGAAACCTCAGTTTACGCCTGCTTTCTGGACTTGAGTCGTGCGTTTGATCTAGTGAATTATGATATTCTTTGGAGCAAACTTCGCGATACTCAAGTTCCAAAAGATGTTGTCAATCTTTTCCAACACTGGTACGGAAATCAAACGAATGTGGTAAGATGGGGCGACGCGACCTCTAACGATTATAGGTTAGAATGCGGTGTTCGTCAGGGAGGGCTTACCTCTCCGGACCTGTTCAACGTTTATGTCAACGAGCTGATCCAGAGGCTGAGGAGCACTAAAGTTGGATGTCACATAGGTGATCTATGTGTTAACAACTTAAGTTACGCTGATGACATGGTGCTCCTCAGCCCCTCGATCAGTGGGCTCCGAAAGCTGTTATCAGTCTGTGAGCATTATGGTAATGCTCATGGACTAGTCTATAATGTAGCCAAGACAGAAATGTTGGTATTTAGAGCGGGAAGAGGTCCGGAGAGGATACCTGAGATTCGAATCAATGGGTCAGCAGTTCAGGTTGTGAAGCAGTTTAAATATCTTGGCCACATATTAAGTGAGGATCTCAAGGACGACAAGGACATTGAGAGAGAGAGACGGGCTCTATCAGTCAGATGCAACATGCTCGCGCGTCGGTTTGGCAGGTGTACTGAGGATGTTAAAACGACATTATTTAAAACGTACTGTCAGTGTCTCTACACCTGCCAATTGTGGACCAAGTTCACTAGAAAATCGTATAGCACCATAAGGGTGCAATACAATGATGCGTTTCGCACCCTTATGAGACTGCCGCGATTCTGTAGTGCTTCGAGCATGTTTGCTGATGCGAGGATACCTGACTTTTTTGCTGTTGTTAGAGCACGAATTGCCTCCTTTTGGAACAGGCTGCGTGGCTCTGACAACAGTATATTAAGAATGGTAAGTGAAGGTCTAAATAGCTCAATGTCCAGGTACTGGCTGTCTGTCCACCAGGACGCGAACAAAAAATGACACCAAAGTCTATTTTTATATTCTTTGTTAGCATGTAAGGTTTTATTTATACTGTATTTTCGTATGTACATCTCTGTATGGGTTTTTTGCCTTTAATAAAACATTTATTATTATTATTATAATTATATTTTATGGGATGCTTCAAAGTTCAAACTATCAAATTTAACATTAACATTTAAACATTTTTCTTTAGATATGAGACCAAAATTAAATTCATGAAAAAATCGACTATTCCATACATTTTGTATGTAACGCAACTTTAGACTCTGTTTAATTTTGTTTAATGTTTAGCCGTTTTTATATTCAGTTAATTAAATGCATATCATAATATCCTAAAACAAAATAATTAATAATTTTGAGTGGCGCAAATGTAAGGAACATTTTTTGTTTAGTCAATTTTTTTTTTGCATATTCGAAGCAGCCACCCATAAAGGAAATGAGGTCTAGAGTTTATGTAAGTAATGATTACCTTTGAGATTTCCTTAGCCATTTCAAATGTGCCGACGGTGTCCATATTGCTGACCATGACCGGGACACCTTTGTACGTCTGTCCTGAATTCCGAAATGTGATCTCTCTGTATAAGTCCACCTGTAAACATTTAAAGAACACACGCTGTAGATACGTAGTAAAATATACGTTGTTTTTCAAAAGACAAACAATAATATAATAATAGGTATGTCAAGTATGTTTTTTTAATGATTTGTGAAAGGCCGTTTGATAGATTTTTGTCTTATATACTGATGTACTTGTGGTACAATGCATGCATTGAAATTGAAGCATGCAGGTTTCCTCATAATGTTTTCCTTCACCGAAAAGCCAGTGGTGTTAAAAAATCGTACATAAATTCGGAAAAATTAGTACAAGTCTGCCTGGACGAGGACCGAAACATCGCCTCCTGCACGGCAGGCATGGTTAATGGCCACTGGAACACCACGCGGCTTAGACATTTCTAGGTATTTTTACCTGTAATCAATGTATACAGGGTGTAACAAAACACCATAGTAATACTTAAGGGGGTGCTTCAGACCATCAATCTGAACAACTTTCACTATGGAGCCAACGTCGAGAAAAAATAAAAAAATCTGCCGTCCCATACATTTGAGTCGAGACGGTACTGCAGTTTTGTATGAAAGAGCGGATTTTTTTTTCGCGATTTCGATGTTGGCTCCTTACTCCTTAGTGAAAGTTGTTCAGTTTGATGGTCTGAAGCACCCCCTTAAGTATTACTACGGTGTTTTGTTACACCCTGTATACATTGATTACAGGTAAGTGACGCGATGTTCAGAGACTCGACGTTGGGAGACTCGACGTACGGAGACGATCGACGTAAAGGGAATGATTCGGTAAAAATACCTAGAAATGTCTAACAAATGCCATAAATAAAATATAGGGTGTTAGGCAGTGAACGGAAATAAGTGTTTGGGTAAAAATTTACATTACTTTAAGGGGTGATTGTACCCATGATACTGAATAACTTTCCCTAAGAAACATATAGGAAATTCGCAAAAAATTTTGATCTTTCCATACTAAATGTTAATCAGCTGATCGAACGTTTGTATGAAATATTGAAAAAAAAATTACGCATTTCCTTAGGGAAAGTTGTTTGGTATCATGGGTACAATAACCCCTTAAAGTATTACAACTGTTTTCCCTAACACCCTGTACTGTAGTGTATCTCTTTAGTGTTACAAGGGCCGTCTTCTTCATGGATTTAACATGAACATGTCTATTTTAATTCTGACTTCACAATAACCGTTTCTGTAGGTCGTTCAGCCAATTAGATTAATGATTGTTCTTCGCGATAATGATTTCACTACACATTCTCTAAATATAAATACATAAGAATCAAGACAATAATCGTGAATCGCCACACCGCAGCGTGTAGGCATGATGCCAAGTATTCCCGCTCCCATCTCGCAACAATGTCTAGAGAACATTCCTTGTTGGACCTACTACGGGGTCGGGTTGATAGTGGCGTCGCTAGACCTAACGTAGTCGGGGCGCCGACGGCGGCATTCGATTTGCGAGGCCCTTTCCGTATAAAGTTATTGGTCGTCATAAAAATTCGGGAATACTGCGAGTCAATGATGGTTTATCAGTTAGAGCGAGCGAAGAGTGCTCGACATTTCACAGAACTATTGTTGTGGCCAGAGCGGTGTATCGGCAAGCTGCAGCTGTGCGCCCGATTTTATCTACATATAAAATCGACGAAATCTGCATTTCTTATTCCCCCGTTTCCTCCTCCAAAACTAAACCGATTTTAATATTTTCAAGAATAATATAATATGAGAAGACTTTGGCTATGTGTATGTTTTGCTTTATTTGTTTATATAGGATCCTTCTTAAAATGCTAACACTTTTTAAAGGTATGATCAGACCGTCAAACTGAACATCTTTCACTAAGGCACCAACATCCAAATAATGACACAAAAGATCCCACTGCATGGGTTGTAGTGTTGCTGGCTTGCTAGCCCCCACAACAAGATAAGATAACATCCAAATAGCGAAAAAAATCAGCTCTTCCATATAAAACTGCAAACCTACTCGAGCCAAATGTATGGGAGTGGATTTTTTTTTCGCGATTTCGATGTTGGTACCATAGGGAAAGTTGTTCAATTTGATGGTCTGATCGTCCCCTTAAAAAAGTGTCAGCATATTAAGAAGGACCCTCTATATATTCGTCTTTTTTTGCTGGAAGTCCTAAAACGGGCGGTAAAATTGGTCATTTTCCAAGGGCCCTAGTTCTTAAAATAATTAATTAATGCAAAAAAGCAAAATATAGGGACATGGCAGAGGTAACATAGATTTTTGGTTTAGTGTCATTATCCAGGGAGGACACAGGGATATACGTTTGTATGGAAAAGGGCAATGAATAAGGACAATTTATTATTATTTTGTTGTAAGGGCTTGGTCAATGACCAATAGGACAGATCTATTGTAGCTGTCTTATCTCTGACTACCCCCTCGGGGAATATAGTCGTGAGCATATGCTTAATGTAGCTGTTACCATAGACCTAAAGGTGTCACTGTGCCTAAAGGTAATTTCCTAAGCCTACAGGCTTCAGGAATCGTGTTATGCTATTGGAGGGGAGGTAAGGGCAATACCTACTTTATAAACTGTTCCCTCTCTTGAGGCCACCATCCCCCTTTCATCATCGTACGACAAGACGTAGTGCGAGACTGCATCCATACGTTGTCGATATTCCAACAATCCGCACAAATAGGTTCGCATCCTCTTTTATAATGAGAACCGGTAAGGTTTGGAACTCTCTCCCTGCGTCTATTTTCCCAGGCAAATACAATCAGGATATTTTTTAAAAGAAGAGTAAATAGGCTTTTTCTGGGCGAGCGCGCTACATCCTCGGCTTCATCTACACTTTCCATCAGGTGAGCTGAAGCCAAGCGCAAACACATTACGAATAAAAAAAAAAGGCGTATACTCGAAATCTCGAATGGAGTTCAACTAGGTAGGTTAACCTTCGAACTTTCGCGTCTACGGACGGCTAGCTAAGCCACTACTTCGGGTATATAGACAGACATATTCTTTGTTGGCCTTCGATGGCGCCAGAGTAAATGATCCAATATCCCGGCCCGCCGCATACCCATTAAGGGCCTTTATACACACACGCAATTGCACGTGGAGCTCATATACTCGACTCATGTGAATGCACGGGATTCGTACAAGAGCTTTGTATCTCGCGTTTAATAATACAATCATTTCTGCGGTGCGCATCAAATGAATGCCTAACCTTAGATAAAGGACATCCGGCACATAATACCAAAAAATGTATAACCGTACTTCTATTTTTTTATTATGAACTATGGAACACTAAAAACTAATTGTTCAGGCAACAGTTTATTTTATAATGCTTTATTAGTTTTTATCATTTTTATATAAAAAAAACATTGTGCCTGCATCATCTCCTATTAAACAACATTGACAGCCATTTTGGGTTGCTGCTTTTTTATAATTTATTAATAATAAATGACTAAATAACTCTTTAAATAAAAATAAATGATACAATCTGAGTCGTTTTTATAAAACCCCATAATTTATTACACATTTGACTTCAGTCAAAACATCATACTTGTTTTGGTATTTTTTCAAGGGAGAGCGGCGGTTGTCCTTTACCTTAAACAAAGTAATGAATGTGTAAAAATCCCCGACACGATATGACCGGAAAAATCTTGAGATTTGACGCATTCATCAGTAATTGTAAGGATAACAGTAAGGGCAAGATAGAAGAACAGTGTGCAAGGGTTTTCCCTTGCACACGTTGTTTCTTTTCTCACTGATTTCCTCTTGGGCTCGAATGTTTTAACATTCGATTCATCAATCATCATTCATCCATTCGTTCATTCTTAATTTTTTTTCATTACACTCAACTCACGCTCAAAAGACGTCTGGATCTCCAGATCCACACTCCAGACCCGAAACACGCGACCGCGACCCTATACTCCAGTCTAGGGTCGCGGTCGCGTGTGTCTCGAGCCTGCTCTCCGGCCTGTCATGATGCTCTACCATTTTGTGGTGGCTCAAGTGTACGTTTTTAATTAAAAACAATATTAGAGATCATAACCAACATTATTTAGTACTGAACTATGTCAAGCACATTTGCTATTTATACTGGAGACCTTATATTTACCTGGTGAAGGCGGCGGGAACCCGTTAGATGAGGGCAGCGCAGGACCGGTCGTTATGGCGATCCTTGGGGGAGGCCTATGTCCAGCAGTGGACGTCCATCGGCTTAGATGATTATGATTATGATGATGATGATGACGGTGTCATTAATGGATTTTACTAACTAGGCCACACATATTCACCCTTTTTTTCAGCTGATTTGTAGCGGCACTTTCTTCTTCTGTCGAGTCGGTGGCATAGAGTTTGACTTGGCTTCGTAGGCAACATATCTGCCAAGCAACATAGATACTTGCCGATTGCCCAGAGTGCGCTGGACATATCGGGGATTTAGTAGGTGACTCGGAAAGGCACCAAAAATGATTCCATAGCCGTATTAGGAAGTAGGAATAGGTATTTAGTTTATATCCATGGTCCCTATTCATTAAAATTAATGACCTAACCTTACATAAAATACCCAGAAACGAGACTAAATAACAATAGAAATCCCCGACAAAACAAGGGTTATCAAATGACCGGGAAATTACCGAGATTTAACGTGAGTCGATATGATTATCTAGAGCAGTAATTGAACCTACGAGGCATGCAAGATGTATGACTTCATGACTCTAAAAACGTCAGAAATCTAAAATAGGAAAGTGCAGATTTTTTTGGCTGACCAATTATCGCGTTTGCGATTATTGGGTGGAAATTGAAATCCTTATCGTCGAGAAGTGCCCATAATACTCTGAAAAGATCCTGGGACCATCGAGGACGTTGCCGTCGTTGTCGAGCTAAAAATTAAAAAAAAAAACTACGCCTGAAATAAATAAATAAAAGGCTCGTGAAAAATTTTCAGTTTGATGGTCTAGAGCCCCCTTTTAAATCTGTCAACCTTTCTGGACACTCGCTTGATAATTTATACATGGTGTTAGGGTAAACAGTTGCATTACTTTAAGGGGTGATTGTACCTATCATACTGGACAACTTTCCCTAAGAAACATATAGATATTGATATATGACGGCCCGGTAGCACAGTCGGTAGTGAACCTGCCTGCTGTGCGGAGGGTCGCGGGTTCGAATCCCGTAAGGGACAAATATTTGTATGATGAATATGAATATTTGTACCCGAGTCATGGATGTTTGTATCTATATATGTATTCTATATCGTTGTCTAGTCATCATAATACAAGTCCAGGCTAGATTCTGGTACTTTAAATGTGGCTAGATAATTAGTGTGACACTGTACAAGATATTTACAAAAAAAAAAAAAAAAAAAAAAAAAAAATAGGAAATTCGCAAAAAATATTGTAGACTTTTCATACTAAATGCAATCTGCTGACCGAAAGTTGTATGAAAAGTCGAAAAAAGAACGATTTCCTGTAGGTTTCTTAGGGAAAATTGTTCAGTAGCATGGTTACAATCACCCCTTAAAGTAATGCAACTGTTTACCCTAACATTCTGTATAAGGGTGTTACAACATCAAACGATCGATGGTAGAACAAGATGAATCAACGTCGAACGACAGTGTCTCCTATGGTTTTGTTAGCCGATCGATCGATGTAGTTTGATGTGGTAAAAACCTAAAAGCGTCCCGTAAATATGGGTGAATCTGACAACCCTAATAATACTTAAGGGGCTATGTAAAAAAAATTGGATTCTTCAAAGCTTCATATATCATGAAGTACTAACAGTAGGAGTATGATTTTCGGATATGTGTAAATTGAACATATAATTGAAGTTTTGATTAGAGCCAAAACACGATTAAGACAAATTTTCTCGATAGAAAAACAAGCCAAAGTAGCCTCCGTTTTTGTCTATAAACGCTTGTAACTGCTAAACGGTGAATAAAAGAAACATGAGACTTGATTTTAAAAAAAGAGATTGCTATTATCTAAGTTTTGATTAGAGCAGAATTGAACTTATATAAATAGTACAATCACAATTAAATAAAGTTTGTTTTTTCGCTTGATTCGATCCAGGCGCGCGCGCCGCCCCATCTCTTTCTCTCGCATCTGGCAGTAATATAAGCTATCACACGCCTGTTTCGCTAAAATTATTTTTCGACATAGGCTCTTAATAGGCACTTATAGATATCGGTATCACGCACGCGCGGCGCGAGACGACAGTGAATCATAGTGCGTCTGTCATGTCATGCGCTCGCGTTGATTGTAACCAGTTCTAACTGGTTCTTCTTGTAGATAAATAAATGTAATTTAGAAACGTGTCTATGTAGAGCCAAAAAAATCCTTTCATATATTTTTTAAGATCGATTTACCAGATTTAGAATGACGGGCGCCTAGCCACAAGAAACCTTTACCGAAAGCACCCGACAGTTACTATTATACAGGGTGTAAGGAAAAGTATCATTAACCTTTAAACCATATACTCTAGCCATCAAACTGAACAACTTTTATTATGGGAGCAAATCGATCGGAGCAAAAAAAAATCAGGTGTCCCAGACTAAACAATAAAACTGCAATGCTATTCGACCCAATTATTGTGTATTATGGGACAGCTGATATTTCTTTTCGGAATTTCGACGTTAGTCCCATACAGAAAGTTGTTTAGTTTGATAGTCTGTTGATAGTCTGGAGTGCGATTTTTGAAAATCATACGTTGAGCATTCAGTTGAAAATGTCAATATTACTATGCAGACGTGCCTCTACTACTGATTTGATATTAAAAAATCATACTCCAGGAGTGCGATTTTTGAAAGTCAAATCAGCAGTAGAAAGATGCGTATTTCCATACATTTTCAACTGCTGAGTTCAACGTATGACATTCAAAAATCTCACTCCAGATCATATAATCTCCTAAAAACCGTCAGCATATTAAGTTGGACTGTCCCTTTCTGTAAGTAGTATAAAATGAGTGAGTGTAGTGTAAGTGGATGTGTATGTGTAGGTATGTCTTGTATACCTATAGTTATATATGTAGTTAGATGAACAGACAGTTTTCCTATTAGGTATCATACTTTTATAACTTACGAGCTTTTACCCGCGACTTCGTCCGCATAAATTATATACCAGATTTTAAGTCAGATGATAAGCTATCAAACAAAAAAAGTTTCATCAAAATCGGTTCTGTAGTTTTTGCGTGATACTCGAACAAACAAACACCCAAACAAACAAACAAACAAACAAACGAACAAACAAACATACAAACAAACAAACAAACAGACAGACAAAATGTCCAAAAAAGACAACCACCAACTCGGGCCATTTTTGTACTACCAACTTTTTCTACAGCGTTATAAAAATATGGGAATAATAGTTCGCATACTCATATTACTAGAACTAATTATTTCAACGTTATATTTTATGGCACAAACGAGATATCTTGAATTGAATTTGGATGTTTTAGTTACGAAATGTGAAAAAATTGCGAAAAAAAACACAGAACAAGTAGTCACAAACTTTTTGAAAAAAGAAGGCCTTGACAATAAATTGATTGACATATTTTGACATTGACCACTTGACATTGACATAATT
Organism: Agonopterix subpropinquella; assembly: GCA_922987775.1. NCBI lineage: Eukaryota > Metazoa > Arthropoda > Insecta > Lepidoptera > Depressariidae > Agonopterix > Agonopterix subpropinquella. The sequence goes on along the minus strand of OV277694.1, from coordinate 5,341,422 downwards.
TTTTTTTTAGGTTTTATTTCTCTAATTCTCTATTAAGGCCCCACACAGGTGCGATTTCATCGGGCGATAATATCGCTGCGATTTTACAATTTTTATTTTTAGTACAGCATTGGCTTCTAATTTTTTGAACACGATTGGGTTTAATAGCAAAACTAACATTTAAACCAAGATCTGGTCCTAAAGCCAGGAATGTCTCCATATGAGGGAACTCTTTCTTTTTAGGAAAGCCTTTCTAGCGACAGTTATCAAAAGTATGTCTATCTCAGACTATACTTATTCATTCTCATTGGTGGGGCGGACGCGTGACGCTGATCGCAAAATCGCACCTGTGTGGTAGGACATGCGACGCGGTCACAAAGTCGCCGGGATATTATTGCTCGATAAAATCGCAACTGTGTGGGGGAGCCTTTAGTATAGGTAAATGGTGAAATAAAACAGTATTTGATTAAAAAACATAATTATTATTCATTTTCCACATCTTCTTTAACAATTATTTATCATCATCCAGATATATGCAGCAAGAGGCTCAATATTTGTCTGGTATCGTGCCCAACCCATGTACCAGACTACCTTCAGTATGCACAACACCCCACAGTCCTTTTACCACTAACACTGCTACAATAATAACACAAATGCTATCTTCCTACGACTGTATCACACTTTCATTAATAAGTAGGAATAAAGCAGAAAAACACAGAAAAACTAAAGCGCAGCCGAATCGAACAAAAACATCAGATAATTCCACTGGATAATTCAGAGAAAGTACTCTTTGATTCAGAGCCATTTCAGAGCAAAATTCAGAGTTGATTCAGAGTGCGCTATCCATAAAGGAAGTAATGTGTAGTTTCACCTCCTTGAGGATTACCTCCTTGACGTAGTCTACGCTCCTTGATGACATGTTGATGACGCTATCATTAACCAATTGTTAACCAAGAAGTTTTACTACAGTAAAGATCGCTTTTTTATATTGCTAACTGCGCTATTTGTAATTACTTCGAGCTGTCATCATATTACTTTAAATATTTTGTAACACGAAACGACTTTATTTGTAGCTATAATAGCAATTGGTTTGTATTTTTATTATATTTGTCTATATTAAAATGCGTATATAAAAGCTATCACATGCATATGCACGCATATCACAAATTGGCCTGACGGCCCATACATTGTGAATGATGTCTTTTGTGATTTGGAATCAGGGAAGCCTAAAAACCATATCGTAATCTTTTTTTTGTAAATATCTTCTATAAATAAATAACGCTCACAGGCACATACATTGTAATGATCCCAAGAAAGCACTATTTATAGGCTGTTTATTATGGAAACCATACAACAACGGCACAAACATATAAACATCCATGACCGAACCGGGATTCGAACCCAGGACCCTGGTTTGGCAGTCCGGCGTGGTAACCATTACACCAACCGGGTCGTCTATGTACAGACACAATTCTGTTACAGTTTTATAATAGTTTAGATATTACTTAGATAGAGCCATATGACTAGATGACTGATGCAGATGACGTACCAACGTTTAGAGCCAAGCAAGGTGAGCCAAGGTAAATAAACGTAGCCGATAATCAATGCTTACTGACTGGTTGACATATCCGTTTATAATTTGAGAACACCTGTTCACCTGTTTTTTACCGGAATTTATGTACGATTTGTAACACCACTGGCTATTCGGTGAAGGAAACATCGTGAGGAAACCTGCATGTTTCAATTTCGAGACATGTATTGTACCCACTGTCCATTAGAAGTGGCGACGGGCTCACTCCCCGTCACACTGGACAGAATTATGGTACTAGTGAAACGTGGATGTTCTGAGGTTTCAGAATATCTCTGAGTACCCCCTCGGGGAATATAGTCGTGAGCATATGCCTAACACCTGTTCAAAACATTCCGTCTAATTGCTCGGATTTGCTACGTCTATCGCTGGATATTAATATAGGCCGAAGAGGTCCACTGCTAGGGTACTTGCCTGGCTTGAAAGAAAATACACAGATATCAGAATCATAGCCCAGTAAAAGGTATTTCGAAATCGCGAGCTCTTGAGACCACGAGTGCTATTTTTTAATCTCACACGTTGAACTCAGCAGTTGAAAATGTATGGAGATACCTACGCATCTTTCTACTGCTGATTTGACTTTCAAGTCGCACCCTTGGAGTATGATTTTTGAATGTCAAATCAGCAGTAGAAGGATGCGTATCTCCATAGTGATTTTGACATTTACAACTGCTGAGTTAAAATCGCACTATGGAGATACGCATCTTTCTACTGCTGTTTTGACTTTCAAAAATCGCACTCTAGGGGTGCTATGCTGCGTACTATAAGGTTTATACTGCCGCATCCCGCCCGCGTCACGTCCGCGCCACGTCACTTCTGTTTAAACAGTACCTAAAAGCAAGCTATGCTTTGTGGATGAAAGCATATTTAGCTAGCGAAGATACTGGCGTGTTCAAACGGTTCTAATAAAAATCGATTGATATTCAAGGTTAGATTTGTTAATGCTGTTTCCTGGAATGATTTTGCGCCGGGGGCGGCTAGCTAGGCTCACAGGTCTGACGAGAAAACGCTAGGCCACCATCACGACTAGCATGCCACCCTCGATAGAACTTATCGTGATGAAAACGTCATGCGCGCTCTTTCTGGCATACGTAAAATAATAAAGATGGAGGCACATCACATTTTTAAATCATTTTCTCTACTGGGTACTGGGTAGAGCTAATCGTTTTTATTCCATAAGATTCTAAAGTGTTCCGATTTGCCAACTGTGGAAAGGAACACAAAAAAACAAGAAATCAGCGGCTTTGGATTTTATTCCATTACTTTAGATTCTAATTTTACAAAACAATGAAAAAGAGTCTCGTGTCAACTCCACACGAGACTAGTTTGAAGCTATTTGTTCTGCAATTATAACTTAATATTATTATAAGTAAAAAAGTACTAAGGTATTAAGAGGGCGTCCATTAATAACATACTTGAGGCGATTTTGGCGATTTTTCATCCCCCCTTGGTGAGATGTCGTAAGATTTAGTTGAACCCCTCCCCGCCTCTAATCTCACGTGAGATTTTCTATATACCTACGTATTTTTAGTGTAAATACGTTAATCTGTGCTTAATCTCACAATTTTACAGTGATTCTTGCAAAAAAATTAATTACTTGTTAGGCTCGACGCCCTCCCCCCTAAATTGATGGACCCCTCCTATGTTTATGGGTATAAAGTTGTATGTGTAGCTGAATGCACTAGATCAGTTGGTCTTGTTCCTTGGCAAAGGGGAATCTTAAATATTATAATCCCCGCAAGTTGATATTGCGATGGAACCTTGTCACAGTAACCGCTGAGTGACGTCATCAAGCACGGGCTAACCTTGCGAACGGTACTGATGTTGCACAGTCGACTACGTCAAAATTACGTCACCAAGATGGCCGCCAGTCGCAATATCAACTTGCGGGGATTATATTTATTTGCACACCAAAAAATATAGCAAAAAAAAACAGAATCAAAAGAACGTACAAAGGGTACAAATGGCGGTCTTATCACTAAAAGCGATTTCTTCCAGACATGAACCACGCGAAGTTGGTCCCTAATTAAATGGTCTAAGGCGCAAGTAGATGGGAGTATATGACTGTATGATGGTAATTAATGGTAAAAATTCCAACAGAACAGACTAACGCTATTCAATCACATACCATCAAAAGGAATGACAATAAATCGTTGTAAGTAATGAGTACCAGATAGTTTCAGCGACATTCGTTCCGTTCGTTTCATTCGTTCAGTGAAATTAGAGTCAAGGTTGGCGACGAAATTACTTTAGTAAACGTAATAGAGTGATGGAGGAAAAATCAGTGAAATCTACTGTAAGGCTATTGAGATAAAATACCTAAATATACCTGAACAAACATTTAGAAATCAAGACTAAATAACTGGCCAAGTGCGTGTCGGACCACGCACAGGATAGGGCTCCTAATCCTTAGTTGCCCGTCACAATATAATATGGACTTAGAAGGAGGCTTTTTGTTTTATACTACGGTTTAACGGATAATAAAGTCTAAAAAGTAGGTACATTTTATAAGTTGTTACTCGTAAACTTGTAAAGCCTACTTAGCGGTGATAGTTTTCCTTTTCTTTTTTAATTTCGTTATACAGGGTGAAATTGATATTATTTGCATCATTTTAAACTAATAGTCACCCATCAAACTGAACAACTTTTACTATGAAAAATTTCTATTAAAATTATCTGTCCCATATAGGTCCCATACTAACAGCGCATACTAAACTGCTATGCCTACTCGACTCAAATGTATGCAACAACAGTGGTTTTTAAGTTCCGTACCCAAAGGGTGAAAACGGGACCCTATTACTAAGCCTACACGTTGTCCGTCCGTCCGTCCGTCTGTCCATCTGTGCGTCTGTCCGTCTGTCCGTCCGTAATAGCTAGATTGTTGAAATTTTTTCAAATTATGCGTTATTACGGCGGACTTGTTAACCAATAATAAAAGTGTCAAAAGTTAAAAATTAAGGGTTCTCAACAAGAAACTAGTTTTTACAATGTTTTTTCTTCACGCTCTATCGTAAAAACGGTAATACATACAAGCGTCAAACTTAGTGTGATTATAGAGCAAACTCTACAGAACAACAACAAATACTAAAAACCGGCCAAGTGTGAGTCGGTCTTGTGCTAAAGGTCCCGGACAAAAAGTTTTTTTTTCTAACTTAATAATGTTGTGTTCTGTGGTGGTGTGGCACGGAACCCTCGGTGCGCGAGTAGCCCGACTCGCACTTGACCGGTTTTATTTTATTTGCTCCGATCAGTTTGCTCCCCTAGTAAAAGTTGTTCAGTTCGATGTGTAGTGTGTTAGTTTAAAAGGATACTAATGCTATCAATTTCATACTACCGATAATTGTCAGTAGGTACTTATGACTCTTTATGATTAATGAAACATGGCAACAAATCCATTATTTATTTACCCTCATAAAAGCCTATCTGTATTATACTACACCTAAAAATAGGACAATACAAAACGAACTACACAGAAATGTAACTGCTCATATTTTTTTAATGATAAATTAGGTAACCTACAGTACCATGACAACTCTATACCCTCGTTATTTCGCTTGACTTGGTTATTGATTTGACATCATGGGACGATAAAATTATAGAAGACGTCCAAGGACTTTTTATAATAATGGAAGACGTCAGTCACTTTTACGACGCGACGGTCGGTCGTGGGAAAGATAATCAATCTACTTGAATATTTTTTGTCCGATCGTCGGCGCTGATCTGATCGAATTACAGTGGTTCAATTATTATTATCCACCATAGTCAAAAGTACTCTGTGCTACTACCCTACTTATAAACGGAGATGTTCCGAGTCTCAGAATATCTCCGACTAGGGGAGAAGGAGGCACCTTTGAACAATTTTTAATTAAACGCCTGTAATTATTTTTCTGTGGTATATAACTCCATGTTTTTAGTAACTATTGTTACCTTAGTTATCCCTGTACACAATTATTTTGTTCAAACGATGAAATTAGAAGACACAAAGCAGCTATTCGTGTTTTTCTGACGAAAGTCAAACGTTAAAAACTGCCCCAGATCTGGGGTACCTTTGAATCAGCATGGGGTACCTTTGAAATGTTTTAATAATGCACATACATCTTGAGTTTACGATGTTTTAATTAATAACTTACGTTTTCTTTGGAAAGAAACATTGTTTCGTCAACCAGTATTCAATAATTAACTAAGATTTAACTAAAAATCCATTTGGGGCACAATTGAACAGTTCAAATGTTCCCCACGGGGCACCTTTGAATATTTCAAATGAGAGGTATTGCATATTACATAAATGAGAGGTGTTTCATGTTACAAATTATATTGTTTTATTCCGCATTTTATAAACCACCCACAACATAACATGGGACAGCTTTGAACACAATCCAAGAGGCCGTTCTAAGGTGCCCCATATAATTTCAAATCTACCCCTCGCGTTTTGTTCAAATCTGCCTCTACCGCTGTTTGAGTTTGTTATCGTTATTTTTGTTCAAAACGTATTAAATGTCTATAATATACAGCTTTCATCTAAGCTAAATGAAATATATTTCCAGATAAAAAGATCTGTACACACACACACACACACCACACACACACCACACACACACACACACACAACACCACCACACACCACACACCACACACCACACACACATCACACACACACACCACATCACACCACATTCACACACACACACACACACACAACACACACACACCACACACCACACACACACACCACATTCCACACCACACACACACACACACACACACACACATTCCACACACACACACACACCACACACACAACACATCCACACACACACCACATTCACACACACCACACACACCCCTGTTTGTTTTAAGTACCTTGCGAGGACCCTGCCCAAACCTGGCCATCCGAGGACCTCTCAAAAAAGGTACTTAGCAATGAAGCACGTCATTATAACCCAGATGAATAAATTGCAAATTGAATTCTAAGCCTGACCAGTATGGTTCGAAACTGCTATCTCTATCTTTTTTGACCTGACTTTTCATGACCAACACGAGGACTCAAAATACACAAGTTAACAAGACTTACGGTATACAAAGCGAGGACGGTGTGTTACACCATCCGAGGACCTCACCGACCTGCTCAGAGACGCCCATCTGAGGACCTTTTTCTTACACAGATACTGGCGCCAAGTACTATTCGAGGACGTTGTGCTAGACAAACCATTACCAAACCGAGGACGTTTTTCCGAGCGCAGCTTGTACAAAGCGAGGACATGAGATGTTGTGTTAAATCATCCGAGGGCCTCGCTGACCTGCCTAGAGACGCCCATCTGAGGACGTTGTTTAGACCTACCATTAACAAACTGAGGACGTTTTTCCGAGTGTACACGGGGACATTAGACGGTGTGTTAAGCCATTCGAGGACCTCATCGACCTTCCCAAACGTCCATCAGCTCAGTGGACATTTTACTAACACAGAAATCTGCGCAAAACTAGAGGACAAAGATTATAATTTATAAGATTCAGAAATTTGCTGATACTATTTTAAGAGGATTATAAATAAGACTATCAAACTGAGCAAATTTCTCTATGGGATAATGGGACCAATCTCAAAATCGCGAAAAAAATATCAGCTACTAGTTGTTAATAATAATATGTAGCCTATGTGTTATTCTGGGCTATGAACTGTCCATATACCAAGTTTCATCGAAATCGGTCCAGCCGTTTTAGCGTGAAAGAGTAACATCCATACATACAAACTTTCGCGTTTAAAATATTAGTAGGATTTCAATGCAAAACAACACACATACTATACCTACTCAATTCCGAATGTACGGGACAAGTGACTTTTTTTCGCGATTTCGATGTTGGTTCCAAAGAACAAATTTTCCAAAGCTATCAATTATACCGCAAAGACTCATATTAAGGGGGGTTCGGGAAAAATGGGAGTAAAGGGAATAGGGCGATGAATCGAAGGTGGGTCCGATTTCGATATTGGTCCCATAGAGAAATTTTGTTGTAAGCGTGGAAAAAAGTCGATGCTGGCTCCCTCTACTTCACACACTTCCTCACACTCCAACCTGACTCCCCATGACTAAACCGAGGACTTTTCCTCGTCCTCGTTTTGAAAAGGTCCTCGAATGTTGCTTGTGTATTCAGGTGCGAGTCCTCGGATAGTACTTAAAAGAAATAGACCTCGACACACACACATATACCACGTACGTACGTACGTACGTAGGTTGGGGGTCTATTTCTATTTATTTTAAGTACATCCGAGGACTCGCACCTGAATACACAAGGAACATCCGAGGACCTTTTCAAAGCGAGGTTTGTTGTAAGCGTGTAAAAAGTCGATGGTGGTGCCCTCTACTTCACACACTTCCTCACTCTCCAACCTGACTCCCCATGACTAAACCGAGGACTTTTCCTCGTCCTCGCTTTGAAAAGGTCCTCGGATGTTGTTTGTGTATTCAGGTGCGAGTCCTCGGATAGTACTTAAAACAAATAGACCTCCACACACACACATATATAGGGTTGCCAACTTTTAGACAAGCCATTAACAAACTGCGGACGTTTTTGGGCCCAGCTCGCACGAAGTGAGGACATAAAACGGTGTGTTAAACCATTCGAGGACATCGCCAACCTACCCAGTAATGCACATCTGAGGACCTTTTTTTACACAGAAACCCACGCCAAGTACTATTCGAGGACGTTGTGTTAGACAAACCATTAACAAACCGAGGACGTTTGTCTGAGTGTACACGAGGACATGAGACGGTGTGTTAAACCATTCGAGGACCTCGTCAACCTGCCCGATGGTGCATATCTGAGGACCTTTTTTTACACAAAAACCTGCGCTAAGTACTATTTGAGGATTTTCTGTTAGACAAACCATAAAAAAAGTGAGAAAATGTTTGGAGCACAGCTTGTAGAGAGCGAGGACATATATCATCCATTGTCTAACTTGCATGGCGTATTGGAGTTCATCTGTGAAGCTGTGTAATTGTTTAGTAAATAAAATAAATAAATAAATTGTCGGCACTTATCAAAGAAAAAATAAGGCCATTTTTTTATAAGTTTGAAGCATTCCGAAAATGGGAAAAACTCACTGCTGGGTATAGACTTCTTCATTTTCACGCCAACAAGAACGGTCCCTCGTGTCCGTCGGTGATAAAAAAAAATATTTTTTTATTCTGACTTAATTTTTTGACACTACCTGTGCGTCGGGAGTTGTTCCGTTTTAGAGAAGATGGCCAGGCTAGTTTGTGCCGAAATTATGTTGAGTGCGGACGTTCGCCTGCATGCCTGCATCTACCTGTGCCTTCTAGATATGTTTTCTTTTCTAAAATTTTGGTGAAGGTTTAAGGTAAGCAAGCGCATATTAGGGCGGGCCGCATTGCAGCGCAAACACTTTTGAACCAAGTTTCAGAGTCCAACTTATCAGTCCTGATGCTAAGAAGTACTGCCTGCTTACACTGTGTGGTTTGATGATCTGATGATTTCAAATTATTATTGTGGGTATCAGTGTGGGTGTTGTAGGGGTACCTAATCTTTGCGAAAAGAATTGAGATCTCACCAATAAAATTTCATACAAAAATGTAGCCGAGACATAAAACTTAAAAAAAAAGAGATCTTTTGTAGGCCAAGTCTTAAATAAGTCTTCTCCTCGATAAGTTACTGCGCTAACTCAGGGACTCGAAGTGAATCTTGGCCTCTGACCGCAAAAAACGCCTTTCATCTCTTTTCTGCGCTATCTTAGTCCAGTTTGGCACCTCGAGATCTTTCATCGAACAGCAATTGGAGTACGTTTCTAACCAAGCTCCGTGGCAGTCGCGCGCCCTACCTACCGTGCGGCTGACCCGGCACGACACGCTCGTATTCTAAGAATTCTTTAAAAAAAAAAAAAAAAACATTCTAATCGAAATTATAATACCTACTTGAACTACTCAGATATTCAATCTTAATTAGTAATTATAAAGTTTTGTAACCGCTCTTCGGGAGATACTCCCGGACTTATCCGGTCCATCCAAGTACTCCTCTACTCAGACACCAGTGGTTCTATATGCTATTTTGAGTGTGCTCTTCCCCTTGGCGCTGTTTTTGGCTCGCTGATACGAACCGGCTTTGAGAATTTCACGGTGAGGTTAGGAAGCTGATTGGAACAGCCGGCTCTGCGAAGGTGCCTTTGAAGTCGTTGGATGGCGAGGTCCTCTTCAAGAGCATGGAGGACGTGCTCAAGCAATGGGCAGAATATTACAATAATCTGCTTAACGTGGATCGATCGGCTAATCTCAGAGAGCACCTCCGTATGATGCCAGAGCTTCTCACTGCTAACGAGCTGGATGAACCGTTGTCGCCGCGTAACGAGGTTATTCATGCCATCAAACAAAAACAAAACATACGTGTGGTTGGCATCGAATCAATACCCGGAGAACTGCTTAAATATGGTGGCGAGTAGCTGCAAGTTTGTGAGGCTTCTGAGACTCCTGCATGCATCTGCATGCGGGGTGAAACAAGGGTTCGTCCTGGCACCCACTCTGTTCGCATTATAATTTGCAGTCGTAGTTCGTGAGGCATTATATTCTTCTTCCGAAGGAATTCGCATCCGTTTCCGTACAGATGGCAAACTCTTTAACTTAGCCAGGTTAAAGACACGCACTAAGGTGTCATTTGCATTGACCTCCGAGATCATGTATGCTGACGATTTATGATTTTTAGCAGATTCCCCAGATGGTCTATAACAAGTAATCATCATACAAACTTTGGAGACATAATGGTTGTAGGGGACTTTAATCTAAAGGATTTAATGTGGTCAGCCAGTGGCTGTAATGCATTTTTGGTACCGGTTCGAAGCGATTCTTGCCCACGTGATCACAATCAGCTGGTGACCGAATTTAGGGCATTTAATGGTCTAAAAAAATACAACTCCGTATTGAATTGTAATTCTAGGATCTTAGACTTGGTTCTAGCGTCAGTGTCTATTCAGCAGCTTGAAGAAAGCAAAGACATATTGAGCAAAATAGACGCACATCACCCTCCACTTGAGTTTGTTATTGGTTTTGATTCGTCCCCAACCTTACAGCCCAACATTCAGCCTAGGTTGAACTTTTTCAAGGCCCACTTTGACAGTATTAATGGAGAACTCGCTGAAATAGACTGGGATGCGCTTCCAGGAAATTTAATCATGTAAATGATATGGTAACTGCATTCTATAAAAAGTTAAATACTATTATTGAGTCTCATGTCCCACTTACTAAGCCAAAAAGATCTAAATATCCCATTTGGTACTCTCGCGAACTTATTAGGATTTTAAAAGAGAAAAATAATGTTAGAATTAGATTAAAAAAATATCGCAACCCAATGGATGAGATTCAAATGGAAATATTAAGAAAGAGAAGTGATCGATGGATGAAGTTAAATTATACAAACTATTGTGAAAATTTGGAGAAAAACATTGCGAAGAATCCTAAGTACTTTTGGACGTACATAAAGGATAAATCTTGTATCCCGGCTACTATGAATCTGGATGATGAACCCGCAACAAATGGTATTGATATTTGTAAGCTATTTGCAAAAAATTTTGCTTCCTTTTATAATACCAGTAGTCTAAGTAATTCAGTGCAACACTGTTACAGTCAAGACGGAAACCAAAGAGTAATATAAGTATATTAGAAAAGAGAACCCACTCGTGGCAACATTATGCATCCACCTTATGTCAAATTGAAGGCTAGCTAGCGCCATCTGTGTTTCTTTGAAAATAATTCTACCTATACTATACATACCTACTTATATATATACTTATATACTCATACCGTTGTTTGAATGCTAGTTTTCGTTCAATCCCGCACCGATCGAGTGAAATTCCAGTATCCTTACTATTCCTGTAATCTGTACATTGGTAAGAGAACAACTGAAACTCCAGAACATCACTAAATCGGCACAAAATTGAACAAAAACTACAAACAACACGCACATTACTCTAGGTAGGTCGCCATTTTGTAAATTTGTCAATTTGACATTGACATAGACAATATAATCTTTTTTTTTCATAGTAAAAGATATATTTAACAGATGGCAGCACATTCTATGCAAACTGAATCGGAAAAACCACCAAAAGGCAAATGTCCTCCGCCTGACGGAAACTATCAAGGTGTACTGAGTTCTATATGTCTGAGTGAAAGAGCGGTGTTGAGGAAGTTAACATCGATAGACCTGAATAAGGGCCCAGGTCCAGATCGTCTACCTCCGCTGTTTATTTCAAGTTGTGCCAGGCCAACTATCTCATCCGTTGACGACTATTTTTAATAAATCGCTCTGCTCGGGAACCTTCCCATATTATTGGAAAGAAGCTAAGATTGTCCCCATATATAAAAGTGGAAATAAAAAAAATACTCGAAATTACAGACCTATTTCCATACTATAATTATTGCCTAAACACTACGTAAAACATTGTTGCACTTATTTATAACTTACGAACTACTTACGCAGCTAAACGTCATTACCGCGAGGCACACTACATTGGCCCAGTTACCATACAACATGGAAACGTACTCCAATTGCTGAGGGTCTACCCGCACATTCGAACTTCGCAATTACGTGAACATTTTTGTTCCAATTTCAACTCTATTCCAATGAAGTGCGGACCGAAACAGTGGCGATATAGCGAGCATCGAAAGAGCGGGTACAGGCCTGTTCGATGAAAGATCTCGAGGTGCCAAACTGGACTGAGATAGCGCAGAAAAGAGATGAAAGGCGTTTTTTGCGGTCAGAGGCCAAGATTCACTTCGAGTCCCTGAGTTAGCGCAGTAACTTATCGAGGAGAAGACTTATTTAAGACTTGGCCTACAAAAGATCTATTTTTTTTAAGTTTTTAGTCTCGGCTACATTTTTGTATGAAATTTTATTGGTGGGATCTCAATTCTTTTCGTAAAGATTAGGTACCCTTACAACACCCACACTGATACCCACAATAATCATTTGAAATCATCAGATCATCAAACCACACAGTTTAAGCAGGGAGTACTTCTTAGCATCAGGACTGATAAGTTAGACCCTGAAACTTGGTTCAAAAGTGTTTGCGCTGCAATGCGGCCCGCCCTAATATGCGCTTGCTTACCTTAAACCTTTACCAAAATTTTAGAAAAGAAAACATATCTGGAAGGCACAGGTAGATGCAGGCATGCAGGCGAACGTCCGCACTCAACATAATTTCAGCAAAAACTAGCCTGGCCATCTTCTCTACATCGGAACAACTCCCGACGCACAGATAGTTTCAAAAAATGAAGTTAGAATGAAAAAAAAAATTTTTTTATACACCGACGGACACGAGGGACCTTTATTGTTGGCGTGAAAATGAAGAAGTCTATACCCAGCAGTGAGTTTCACCGAGATGATGATGATGACCGACGAACAGGGTTGGCATGCTTCAAATTTATAAAAAAAATGGTCTTCTTTTTTCTTTGATAGGTGCCGACAATGGTATATGTCCTCGCTCTCTACAAGCTGTGCCCAAAACACTTTCTCAGTTTTTTTATGATTTGTCTAACAGAAAATCCTCAAATAGTACTTAGCGCAGGTTTTTGTGTAAAAAAAGTCCTCAGATGTGCACCATCGGGCAGGTGATCGAGGTCCTCGAATGGTTTAAAACACCGTCTCATGTCCTCGTGTACACTCAGACAAAGTAAACGTCCTCGGTTTGCTAATGGTTTGTCTAACACAACGTCCTCGAATAGTACTTGGCGCGCGTTTCTGTGTAAAAAAGGTCCTCAGATGTGCACCATCGGGCAGGTTGGCGAGGTCCTCGAATAGTTTAACACACCATCTCATGTCCTCGTGTACACTCAGACAAACGTCCTCTGTTTGTTAATGGTTCGTTTAACACAACGTCCTCGAATAGTACTTGGCGCGGGTTTCTGTGTAAAAAAAGGTCCTCAGTTTTGAATTACTGGGTAGGTTGGCGATGTTCTCGAATGGTTTAACACACCGTTTTATGTCCTCACTTCGTGCGAGCTGGGCTCAAAAACGTCATCCTTGAATAGAACTTAGCGCAGGTTTTTGTGAAAGCGAAAGGGCCCTCAGACTGGCGTCACTGGGCGTCACTGGGCATAAGTTTAACACACCGTCGTCCCAATCACATAATAAGGTGGATGATAAATTAAAAATATTTTCTATAATATTGTAAAATCTGAAACACGCCCAAATTAGTAATTATCAAAACCTCAAGTGTCCAGATGTAGAAGCTGGTCCTACTTGGCTAATTTGGGAAAGTATATTTAATTTAAGCATTGTAATGATTTATTACCATAAATAACAACAAAAGGCTTCGTCATAGGTAAATACATCACTCACATCCACAACAGGCTTCGTCAAAGAAAATACATCACTCAGATCGACAATTTGTTTCGTCTATAACTACATCCTGTATAAATCTGTATAAATCTGCAAAAAGCTTCGTCAATTTCTATATAAAAATGTAAAAAGGGGGGACCTACAACTTATAAACCCCCTCCAAAGCTCCCCGAGGGACGGTTCCAAGAACGCTGGCAGCATTCCCCCTCTGTATCGCCAAGCTTATGCGCTAATGAAGATAACTGACAGCCCTCTTATCACCAGTGGTCTGTATAAGGGGAACTGAAATCTCCTTAACAAGCTGTTTGGCATCGGGTTCCCGTGGTCCCAGGGTCTCCACTCCCAAGGGAACAAACATATACCCCTCTCCAATATCAACATAATTATCTCCGGCACTTTCCCGACGATGTTCGACCAATATGCGACGCCGCCAATGTGTCCACACAAGTCGCGTCCCAAACCAAAGACCTTCCCAACTTCCAAAGCCGTAGGGCTTTCTCAGGAGGCTTTATAATTACGTATAATGCCTGGTGAGCCGTCGCTCACGTACCGCAGGCGCATTCGAAATTGTTGACCGAGCTGTCCAACACCCTCACCATACTGGCAAACATACGGATGCACTGATCTAGTCCCCAGTCTCAAACAGACGGCCAAGGTCAAAGTGGTCTTGTCCGGTAAAGTCCCCACACCAGATACCACATACCAGATTCACCCTCAACAACCGCTAAAAGACAGGCCCGGCCCGCAAGCTTGCGCTGCCGTCTAGTAAATCCTGGTATAGGTACCTTAACTTACTGAGAGGCTCATTCCTCTCTTTCTGAGAAGCACGATTTTCCGGAGGCTCACTGTTTGGACACATCTCACGCCAAGCAGACTCTGCGTCTGACAAGTGCGTCACTTCCACGGTACCCAGAGATGGGTCAATAATAATTCCATGAAGACGTAGCACACTAAGTGCGAGCGACAAGTAAGTTGGGAGAGCGATTACGGACACCTTTCTAATTCCTAAACCACCAAAATGTATGGGAAGAAAAGCCTGAGACCAAATACGCCCGTCCATAGGACAAATTTAAGACCTTCGTGAGAACCCCCTGCATTAACCTATCCAAGGCAGGCGAGTGATCGGTGAATACTAAATTCGAGTCCCAACCCTAAGGTACCAAACTCATTAACAAACAAAACAAAAAATTATTAACCTGCTGAAATCGTTCAAAAATGTCACGCAGCTGACACTTTTTTAAGGGGCTGATCAGACCATCAAACTAAACAACTTTCTCCATGGGACCAATATCGAAATCGCAAAAAAACAGCTGTACGCTGTACGTTAGGCTCGAGTAGATTTGCAGTTTTGTATGGAAGAGTAGATTTTTTTCGCGATTTCGATGTCGGTGCCATAGAGAAAGTTGTTCAGTTTTACGGTCTAATCATCCCCTTAAAAAAGTGTCAGCCAGCCAGCACATTAAGAAGGACCCTATATAATTATGTGCTTGCGTACGTAGTTGGGTGGGTAGGTAGGTAGGTATATATGTGTGTGTGTGTGTGTGTGTGTGTGTGTAGGGGCCTATTTGTTTCAAGTACCATCCGAGGACTCGCACCTGAATACACAATGAACATCCGAGGACCTTTTCAAAGCGAGGACTTTTTTGTGGGTCCTCGGATCGGCCTAACCACATAATGGTCTTTATTGTGCCATTTGACCCTTTCTGTACTTGTAACAAGGAAATCTGACAAAGTCCTCGGTTCAGTCATCCGCTTTGAAAAGGTCCTCGGATGTTCCTTGTGTATTCAGGAGTCCTCAGATAGTACTTAAAAATAGACCCCCACACACCTAGTGTGTACCTAGGTGTGTGTGGGGGTCTATTTGTTTTAAGTACTATCCGAGGACTCGCACCTGAATACACAAGCAACATTCGAGGACCTTTTCAAAACGAGGACGAGGAAAAGTTCTCGGTTTAGTCATGGGGAGTCAGGTTGGAGTGTGAGGAAGTGTGTGAAGTAGAGGGCGCCACCATCGATTTTTTACACGCTTACAACAAACCTCGCTTTGAAAACGTCCTCGGATGTTCCTTGTGTATTCAGGTGCGAGTCCTCGGATGTACTTAAAATAAATAGAAATAGACCCCCAACCTAGGTACGTAGGTAAATGTGTGTGTGTGGAGGTCTATTTGTTTTAAGTACTATTCGAGGACTCGCACCTGAATACACAAACAACATCCGAGGACCTTTTCAAAGCGAGGACGAGGAAAAGTCCTCGGTTTAGTCATGGGGAGTCAGGTTGGAGTGTGAGGAAGTGTGTGAAGTAGAGGGAGCCAGCATCGACTTTTTTCCACGCTAACAACAAACTCGCAAAACAACAAACAATATCGAAATCGCGAAAAAAAACTGCTTTCCCATACATTAGGCTCGAGTAAATTTGCAGTTTCATATGGAAGCGCAGATTTTTTTTCGCGCTTTTGATGTTTGTGCCATAGAGAAAGTTGTTCAGTTTGACGGTCTGATCATCCCCTTAAAAAGTGTCGGCATATTAAGAAGGACCCCATAAATTATAAATAAAGAACAAAGAAAAAAAAACTGCCACTTCTACTTTTATTTCGATATTCTTAAAAGTAGAATAATTAGGTACCGATAAAAGTATTACATAAAAAATTGATTTTAGGCTTTTTTAAAGGGTACTTACCTAAGCTGCAGTAGCAATTTTTCGTTTTGAATTTTCATTATTGCGAAAATCTGTAGTATTTTTGATTTTTGTACATTATCCTAAAAGATTTTTGAAAAGAAGCTGTGGTGGTTCAGTGGCGAGTAACCTTGCCTGCCGTGCAGGAGGCGATGGTTCGATCCCCGTCCATGCCGACTCGTACTTACCAATGAGTTTTTCGGAATTTATGTACGATTTGTAACACCACTGACTTTTTCAATTTCGAGGCATGTATTGTACCTACTGTCCATTACAAGTGGCGACGGGCTTACTCCCCGTCACACTGAACAGAGTTTCGGTACTACTAGTACAACCTGGATGTTCTGAAGTTTCAGAATATCTCTGACTACCGCCTCGGGGAATATAGTCATGAGCATATGATATGCTATCAAAAAGATTTAAACTTTATCGTTAATAAATTTATTATGTTACTAGCAATATAATTAATAATAGTCACATCACACTCACATATTTTATCAAAACGAGGACAGAAAATTTCACACTCGGTCCTCAGTTGGTCGGAAAATTACGCTTTACACACAATGTCAGGAAAAGCTACCAATACGAGGACATCTGTGTTAAGTTTTACACACAAGTCCTCGATTTGGTACCAGAACCGGACAAAAGTGTAAATCAGGTGTGTAAAAACTCGATGGTGGCGCCCTCTACCTCACACACTTCCTCACACTCAAACCTGACTCCCCATGACTAAACTGAGGACTTTGACAGATTTCCTTGTTACAAGTACAGAAAGGTTCAAAATCGCACGATAAAGACCGTTATGTGGTCAGGTCGATCCGAGGACCCACAAAAAAGTCCTCGCTTTGAAAAGGTCCTCGGGTGTTCCTTGTGTATTCAGGTGCGAGTCCTCGGATAGTACTTAAAACAAACACACCCCCACACACACACACACACAACACACACATCCACATCCACACACATCCACACACACATCCACAACACACACCCACACACACACCACATCCACATCCACATCCACATCCACACACCACACACACACACACACACCTCACGCACACACACCACACACACACGGTTTCCACATTCTTCAATCCACGGAGCTAAAACCTTATAACTTTTCTGCAAATGTGCTTGGTTGAGGTACTGAAAACAAATAGGGCTTCTAACTTTTTTGACACTTGTCAAACGCCCAGTTTATCACGTGACCTAGGTGGGACTTTGTATTAGCACCTCTAAAAATGTATTCCAATAATATTTGACGCAAATTATTCGAGTTATTGCGACTGTTCAAATGTTCCCGCGTTCAAAGCTGCCTCCTTCTCCCCTACCTACCCCTTTGGGGAAGATAGTCGTGAGCATTCATGCATTCGTTAGGAATTTAAATATAATGTAAGCTAAAGCATCTTATGCCGATCTACAAAATCCCCAATCCCCAGAGTCCTGCGTTTTACAGATGAAATGATTATGTCAAACAAGTCCATGTTAAAATCCAGCAAAATGGCACTATCTTTTCCGATAATTTATCATTAATTGTCAGTCTGTACTCCGATAGCATTATTGCCAATGCTACGGTTATTGCCGTGTTTTACGGGTTTCAAGCCAGAAAATTATAAATTCATGGTCTACGGCTGCAATCTGATCTGACGCTATCGGCCCGGCCGGCCGGCAGGCCGTAGCAAATTCTATGGCTTTTGGCAAATTCTAAGAATTCCTGGCCATAGCAAATTCTATGGCGTTTGGCAAATTGTACCTACGAATTTTCCTATTATTATTATCGTTACCTATTTCTAGTCAAGATTAAAATATTTTTATTGAAAATAATATCACTACATTAGTAATACCGAATTGGTGCCTACGAATCGTAGTAGATAGCATTCAGAGGATTTTTTTTGACTCTACCATCGCATCGAAAGGTCCAACAACATCCGTTGTTGTGAAGATGAGGCCAGAAACTCTATAACTATTTTATAATTTCGAGCCTTAGTGCCCGTATAAATATAGTAGATCGGGGAAAAATAAGAAAAAATATAGTATTTTCCGAATTTGTAAATAATTTTATTTCAAACGAGCTTTAACCCGCGACTTCGTCCGCATAAATTATATACCAGATTTTAAGTCAGATGATAAGCTATCAAACAAAAAAGTTTCATCAAAATCGGTTCAGTAGTTTTTGCGTGATACTCGAACAAACAAACACCCAAACAAACAAACAAACAAACGAACAAACAAACAAACACAAACAAACAGACAGACAAAAAATCCAAAAATTGGTGATTTGGAATCAGGGACATCTAAAAACCATATCGTAATTTTTTTTTTGTAAATATCTTCAATGTACAGACAAATTTCTGTTACAGTTTTATAATAGTTTAGATTAGATACCTACTCAGATATTTTTTGCTACTTTTTGATTTGAACACCAAGTTCTTATTTTTAAGGGACAATCATTTCTCTATTTCGTATTCGTTATAGAAAATAATGCATCCTGTAAACGCAAAAGCCGCTGGATTCGATACAGAAATAATATAATTTCTAAAAAAATAGATATAAGTCTGACTTTAGGAAAACTTGTTGTCCTTTTCAGTAATTATATTTAGTAGAAAATTGTTTATGGAACAAATGTGATGAAGAGAAAGAAAATTGTTAAAATAATGTTAAGTTATTGGTCATTTTTATTTGGACCTATACATATAAGTACCAATATATTTCAATTCTCTATAAATTATTTGCTCATCAAAATATAGTAGTTTTGCCTACTACATATATATTTTTCTCAGAATTATAGTAGTAGGGCCCCTAATATATGTATACCTAGTAGGATTGGCAACCCTAGGTTAAGTACCGTACACCCATACCGGTACCCTATAACCTTCAATCCTTCAATTTACGTTTGCGTGCCTATTCCATCCATTCCACGAAAATGAAAGTCTTACGTAAACAAAAATATGAAAGTGAAATTGTCTTTTGTGTTTGTTATATTTTGATTTAGTCTGATTGATGAAATGAACAACTTTTAATATGGGATCCAAATGGGAGCAAATCGATCGGAGACAAAAAATACAGCTGTTACATACCTACATTTGAGTCGAATAGGCATTTTAGTGTAGTAGGAACAGCAGATTTTTTTTTTGCTTCGATCGGTTTGCTCCCATAAAAGTTGTTCAGTTTGATGGGTAGATTCCTAGTTTAAAAGGAATGCTAATGATATTTCACCCTGGAGTGCGATTTTTGAATCTAGCACTCCTCAAGTATTATTTTTGAAACTCAAATCAGCAGTAGAAAGATGCGTATCTCCACAGTAATTTTGACATTTTCAACTGCTGAACTCAGCGAATGAGATTCAAAAATCGCACTCCTGTATACAACTGTATATCCCCTGTATAGGCTGTATATCCTAATTAAACTTTGTATAAAATAAGGATGACGATACAGAATCACGTAATGAATGCAATTTTGTAATATATTCGTTAAACAAAACATAAATATACTACATTGTTTATCCGACATGTTCTCCTATTGTTTTACTTTCATGAATGAAGAATGGTACTTATAATTATAAAGTTATGAACTCATTGCATTCACGTGCTGTAATTTATTCACGTGTCACTCATACTCTTCTTTTATTAAATAGCATTTTATAACAAGTGTAGGGAAATAAGGCTGCCTTTCCATCGGAGCCTTACATGTGTTACGAGCTTTAGGTACAATAGGCAATTATAATTTTGAACAGAGTTCGAAAGGATAATTCAGTGATAATTATCGTAATAATTATCACTGAATATCAATGTCTCCCGCCTCTCCGCACTAATACTTAGTTAATTATTAATCTCTCTCTACATAATATAAAATAAAGCAGTTGAAAATGTCAATATTACTATGGAGACGTGTCTTTCTACTGCTGATTTGACATTTTAAAAAAAACCATACTCCAGGAGTGCGATTTTTTAAAGTCAAATCAGCAGTAGATAGATGCGTATCTCCATACATTTTCAACTGCTGAGTTCAACGTATATGAGATTCAAAAATCGCACTCCAGGGGTGGCCAACCTTTTTTTGAATCAACGTGCCACTTTTTCTTTAGTTTATTATCATTGTGTCTTAATAAGATGAGAAAAACTTTAAAATAATCGGTAAAAGCAGGTTTTTTCTCAAAAGTGAAAAATACCGGTGCTGAAAATTTTAATCGGTTCCCATCACAAATATAAAGCTGAAATATGCTGAATTATGATATGATTGAACTAGGCAGATAGGTAGGTAAGTGGTAATAAAAATCGGCTGTTCTGGAGTGCGATTTTTGAAACTCATTCGCTGCGCAGTTGAAAATGTCAAAATTACTATGGAGATACGCATCTTTCTACTGCTTATTTCACATTCAAAAATCATTCTCCAGGGGTGCGATTTTTGAAAGTCACTTCAGCAGTAGAAAGATGCGTATCTCCATACATTTTCAACTGCTGAACTCAGAGAATGAGATTCAAAAAATCGCACTCCAGTAAAGTGATTCGACACTCCCATTTTTTTTAATGTGTTTATATTGGGATTTTTACCTACTTATGAATTTTAACACATTCACGGACAGTGAACGAGACAATAGAACTTTTATTGTTATCACTGCTATAGCCGGTCACTATCCGCGAATGTGTTAAATAGATAGAAAGAAAGAAAGAAAATTCTTTATTCACCATTAAAGGTGATAGGAAGGTGATAGGTGACTTACCTACCTATACAAATTCCTAGTTAAACAATAATTTTTTTTCTTTTTATAAACTAATTAAGTTGTTAAAAGAAAAAGAAATTATGAAAAAACTAGGAATTTAAAAAGTCTACGTCTATAAACGTAAAAGACCCAAAAATAAAAAAGCTACGGTTTATGTAATCCAATTCACACCTATGCAACACACTGAAAAAAAAATCAAACGGCCTTTCCCGCACCTTGATCTTTCAGCTAAAATTTCACAGCTACAAACTATTAAAAAATAACTGTTACTTACATCATTCCGGCTCCTCAAAGTACTCCTTTTTGGTCGCAGGAGAACGTCTTTGAAGTCCAATTTTACTTCGTTAATAATATTAGGCATTTTGCACAGAACACTTTATCTTTCGCAAAAAAAAAATAAACAAATCAGCTTGCAGTCAGCGCGCCTCTTCCCGCGCGCGATATCGACTGTCTCGTGCAGAGAATGTTGCCAGGAAGAAATCTATTTTTAGTACAAAGTTCTATGAGATAATTTTAGATAAGCTATTTGAGCAAAAAATTTTAGATTATTCCGCAAATCCCCACTGGCATTTCCCTCTGGTGGGAATTGTTATTTGTTTGGAAATCCGTACAGGTCAAACATACACAACCTATGGGTAGGTACTGGGCATTTCGGAAGAAATAATGTAAACCCCACAAATTTTTTATAAATATTTCATAGGTTTCTGCAAAATATTGGTAATAGAACTTTGTATAAAGTCGTTCAGAGGTTACATTAATTAAAAGTCAGTTAACACTCTTTATCTTCCATATATTGACTAAAACATACTTAATTTAAAGAATACAACACAATATACGTGCAACGCTCTATCCCGATCTCAAGAATGTGTGCTAGTTAAACTTTTTGAGTGGCATACCCCCTTCGCCCCGCTCCTTCCTCAACCCTCGTGTTACATTTGACAAAATAAAGTTAAAGCAATAAAGTTCATTTATCATTTATCATTTTAAGCTGTAGATAATTGAGAGTGCTGAATAGTTCAATGAATGTATACCTACCTACTTATGCATAACTTGTAAAAATTCAACTTATCGTGTGTTTATAAATAGAAAACCTAAACTAAATGGGGACGCATGGGTTCACCTATCACATCGAATAGGTATATTAATTTGGGTAATGCTAGCGAAATGTGGATATTCTGAATGTAGGTATTATATTTAGAATGCCCCGGACATATCGGTCTATTAGTCGTGTTGTGAGTTGTGACCATTATAATATTATGCTAACTGAGCATAAGAACCATTATAATAATTATGCTAAATGAGGCATTCTTATGCTATGAAGGAAATCTGTTCAAAGTTTTAGACAACGAATAAATGACGATTTTTTTTTATGTTATTAACAACTTTTACAAGACAATTTTTACATATTTAGACAATTTTTTTATATAAAATTTTAATCCTAGCAAAGACGAATAAATCACAAAAAATTGTGCAATCCATCAAAATTGGCAACACCACCAGTACCGTAACGTGACACTGACGTCACAAGGGCGCACTAAAATACCCACTTTCAGCTGCTAGGTGAAGGTTATCAAGCAGACAAGAAAAACATCCCATTTCTCCTCCATCCCAGCCGAAATGTTCCTATGCAGGTTTCAGGAAAATGACGAGTAATTTTCCACAATTGTCGTGGTAATCATTTGGTTGTGTTATTGACTTAACAATCAGCTGTTCGAACAGGGCGCAGGCGCAAACCGGAAGATAATCTTGCCAATTTAAGACGGCATTGGCGGCCGGGTAGGTCGACAGATGGAAGTTATTTTTAATTTTGTTTTGTAACCTTGTTAATTGTTGTTACAGTACGAAATTGAACCTTAGAGATTTTCTAATAGTATCCCTACTAAAGTTGGTGTTATGCTTAGGTCAAAGTAAAATGAATGGATAGGCCCAAAGCGCTTTAAATTGAAGCACGCAAAACTAGGGCACTTCAATATAAATTAGGGTACTTGGTCTGTCATCTCAGTACATTTTCGAAGTAAAACTGTCAATTGTTTTGCCTCATTTTTCTGGTTTGAAATGTTCGCGTAAGGCCCGTCCATTCTTGTTTACTAATGTCATTGGTGTTATGTACCAAAAAAATGTATTCTGCTCATTGTCAAACTGAACAACTTTTATCTTAGTGTGGGTTATGGGTCCAACTTTGAAATTGCATCCATCGAATCCATCCCTTACAAAGTGTGAACAAATAAATGCAATACTTGCAGAATACTGGCTTTTCAGAATAGGTACATAACAACATCATCATCAGCCACTTTCATTTTAATGTAACTTTGGAACATTTTCTCTACAGGTTCTAGAATTGGGTCTACAAAAAAATCTAGGTTGTAACTAGCCTGGGTAATTACCAGAGAAGAGTAGAAAGAAAAAAAGAAAAGAAGAGTACTTACTAAGTAATAAGAGTAGAAAAAGAGAGTTCTCTTTTCCAATAAGAGTAGAATAATCTTTACATTACGTCTAACAAAAAAATACTCGTCTAGCATGATTTCTCTTCTTGCGCGCGACTCGGCTTTATTCCATCGTCCGACAGTTTATTCAGTCGCGTCAAGCGCGGAAAAACGTTATTTTCTATGGAGCAAAGGCGCGTCGCGCGCGTGTAGAGAAATCATACTATATAGACTTGCAGGAGTGCGATTATTGAAAATCACCTGTTTGAGAGAAATAATTATGCATCATTCGATAATGATTTAGAAAGTGTGAGATTCAAAAATAGCACTGCAGTAGATACCTACAGGCCATTTAATTTGTTTTTCTAGTACCTGACCGCCGAAATTACATCGCATAAATTCTTCAGACAACTATCATATGAAATCAAACACTTTTAAAAATAAAAAACAAAAGGAAAAAATTACCCATGTACTCGTAGGTAAACCAAATACTATTACAAAAAAAAAACAAATTCACCGCAAACAGAAAATCTAATTTAAATAAGGTACAATATTTTATTTCGATCGCTTTGGTCTGGGACCTTGTGTCGCCTCGTAAAATGTTTGTTCTTTACCCTCTATTGCTAGCCCTGGGGACAAACATTTTATTTTAACAATAAAAACCGGTCAAGTGCGAGTCGGGCTAAGTTACAGCCCTAAATAGGTAGGACATACGGACGGACGGACGGACGGACAGACGGACAGACGGACAGACGGACGGACAGACGGACGGACGGACGGACGGACGGACGGACGGACGGACGGACAACGTAGGCTTAGTAATAGGGTCCCATTTTCACCCTTTGGGTACGGAACCCTAAAAACTAAGGGCTCCCACACATAACTGCGACCTCGCATCGCATCGCAAATATCTGCCAGCGCTCGATGACTTATTACGATGACATCATCATCATCATCATCATCATCAGCCTATAAACGTCCCACTGCAGGCCTACCCTCAAGGAGGGTGTATGGGCATTATAGTTCACCACGCATGCCCAATGCGGGTTGGTAGACTTCACATACACATCAGAATTTCTTCTTCAGTGTATGCAGGTTTCCTCACGATGTTTTCCTTCACCGTTTGAGAGCAGTCGAGTCGGTTATTACGTCCATAAGTTAGAAAAACTCATTGGTACATGGCATGTTGTCCGTGCGGATTCGAACCCGGACCCCCATAATTGGGAGTCCATACCTCTCCATTATTATTATATCCTCTCTCATTACGATGACATAATGTATGATTATTGCACGCATCGCATCGCAGATATTTGCGATGCGCTGCGACGTCGCAGTTATGTGTGGGCACACTTAGGGGAAAGCTTAAAAGGATAGGCGGGCTGAAATGCTAATTTAAATTCTTCCTTCTAGTACTAGTCCAGTAAATGAGTGCTCACAAAGGTGGTGTAGACGGAAAGGTCGAAAGCAGAAAGTTTGACTTCGGAACTTTGTTTGGACTAGATAAGAGACAAACATACCAAAAGTCGTGAGGACTATTACTATAGATTTCGAGATGTATGCAAAAAACTAAAAAAATTGACCTCCTTTGTGCTCCCCCCCCCTCCCCCCCCTCGAGCTTACCTCAGAGGGGTCAGGAGACTTTTAGTATATTTATCTCCTAACTAGTCCAAATAATGTTCCGTAGTCAAACATCCTGCTTTCGAGTTTTCCATCTAGAATCATTCGTTGCCTCAACTATACCTTCTACGGTCTCAACCCTTACGTTACTTACCGTTATCGTCATCAGAATCTTCGCTCCTCGGTCCCCACTCGTCGACGTGCGGCTTGAACATGGCGTCCTTGTAATTGCCGTAACCGTCGCATTCCATGTCTGAATCTGTTCTGCACTTCTCGCGGGCGCAGTCTACATGCAAACAGCATTTGTGTGGCAGGTGTGACTTCAGAGGTAATTCGCGCGCATATACAACGTGTTAATGAATTAACGCAAAACCTCATACATTCCAACTGATTTATAACAAAATAATTAGATTGCAACAATAATTTCATTATTTTGATAGTTAAAATTTAAAGTTATTCGTATTTTAAATTTTGAGGCAAAAATGATTTGTTATCATTTCAGCACTGAAAGAAAGCGCTAGCGTACTCATGGATACATTTTTATAATCTTGTTTTGGTAGTAAGTAGGGTGAGTGTGCCCATGCGGTGGGTTGTCATCGGGTTCAGTAAATTATAATTTTTGCAAAAAATTTATTTAATATTTTGAAAAAAATTACCTATGTTGAAACCATGATAATTCGATTCTGCTCTCGATTCTAAACAAACTACTTTCTAGTTTTGCGTTAATTCATTAACACTTTGTATACGTCGACGCCATTTTGTTTATGTAGCATTACTATTCAAGCATCGCGAGACAGTTCAATTGAACAGTGCCCACACATAAGGGCCGGGACACATAAACACGATACGACGTCGTGTCGTACCACGATGCGGCGTCGTTTCACGATGCGACGTCGCGTCGTGGGAATTTACGACGAGCGTCGTAAAGAACTACGTCGCGACATCGTAAAGTGCCACGATACACGGCACGACGTCGCGTCGGAGAAACTCATGATGCGTTCGCCAGTTGTTATTCATAATTCAAAGATGACGGACGCTATTGAGGTCGATCATTTAATAACGCTAGTCGAGCAGCGTCCCGTATTATGGGACAAAACATCTGAACGCGTCTAGTGCGGTCCATTTCTCGAAATTAACTGCGACAATTCACCCTGCATTGTATCGACGGCGGCGTCGTGCCGTGTATCGTGGCACTTTACGATGTCGCGACGTAGTTCTTTACGACGGTCGTCGTAGATTCCCACGACGCGACGTCGCATCGTGAAACGACGCCGCATCGTGGTACGACACGACGTCGTATCGTGTTTATGTGTCCCGGCCCTAACTGCGACGTCGCATCGCATCGCAAATATCTGCGATGCGCTGAGTGCAATAATCATACATATGTCATCGTAATAAGTCATCGAGCGCTGGCAGATATTTGCGATGCGATGCGACGTCGCCATTGACGCATCCTGGCTCCAATATCAGTTACAGAAATGGCACCACATTTTAAGCAAATTCAAGCAAAAGTAGTTCTTAACGCAAGGAAATAGCTTAGTCTTCCAGCTGAAGGTCTGGTGACAAAATGTTTCAAGACGGTATCTGTTGTACAATTGACGTCTCGCTTATTCTAATGGACGGCTGTCTTAAGTGTGAATGGATGTCAAGTAGCGTTTTAATGTCTTGCTTTATAATATAGATCTACCCCTATACTATATCTATGGACATCGCAGTTATGTTTGGGAGCCCCATAAAGGTATTATACTACGGAAGAGAGGCATTGACAGCTGAGAGAGCGAGATGCACCTAGCGTCACGTATCACTGTATAATAGAAAGAGATACGTGACGCGAGGCAATAGAACCGTTTTTGGGGATGTAGAATCCTGGCAAAAATTCGGTTTCTGTGAATAATCGTGAACCTAAAGTGAAATCGTAGATAATTTTGTGAAATATACAAACACTATTTCATTAAAATATCCACGATTTCACGTTAGATTGAGAATTATACACAGAAATCGAATTTTTACCCTGCCGAGGACTCCTGAAAACGTCCAAAAATGGATTCAATTGACAACTCATCCTCCAGCTCGCCTTTGTACATCACGACTTATTGTATTTTTTTTCATAACTATGTTTTTGTGTACAATAAAGAATCTACGAATCTATGAACTCATGTCACTTCCTCTATTCCGTAAGGTATAATATCTTTATGGGGAGCCCGAATGCCGAAGTTGTAATTTCAAGTGTCAAGGGTGTCAAGGGTGTCAAGTCAAGTGCCGATTGTCGGTTTAAAGGTGATATTTACCGCAGTTCATGTTGGAGACTTCGACGCGAGGCACTTTGATGCCCTCAATGATAGTGCCATCTTCCAGGGCGCAGTAGCACACGAAACGACGGCACTAAACACAAACAACATCGTTATTTCAGTCTTTACACAGCACCCTTTGCTGTTTTAACATAAAAAAACTGCGTATTGAATGAAAAAAGGGATAAATCTGCACCCGTAGGTAATTTATGCTCAATTTGTGCTCAATCAATGCAATAGTTCTTTACTTAAATATTGATAATGAAATATGAATATTGATGATTGATAATGATGCCTTCGGCCACAACGACTGTTTCAACTCCGTTCTTGGCGTTGATGAGCTCTCATGTGGCTAACATAGCCAATGTTCTTACGAGAAGATCCTCAAACAGAGCGGGCACGTGAGCACGCCGTTCTCATAGTACCTAAGGCTGTAAAACCGCTGGATATCATCATATCAGCCGAGCCGATAGACGTCCACTGCTGGACATAGGCCTCCCTCAAGGATCGCCACAACGACCGGTCCTGCGCTGCCCTCATCCAACGTGTTCCCGCCCTGCGCTTCCGGTACGCGGTCACCACTGTCCACTGGAGAACTCTTCGGCCTCATTGGTCAAAGATTCTGCGAGCAATGTGCCCCGCCCATTAATGCCAATTTGGTTTAGCAATTCTTCGGGCTATGTCGGCTACTCTGGTTCTTTTGCGTATCTCTTCATTTCTGATTCGATCTCTCGCTGGGACACTCCGAGCATAGCCCTCTCCATTACCCTTTGGGTGACTTTCTTGTGGCCTGGGCTGGATATGTGCTTAGTTAATTAGTATTAGAAATAGCTCGTTGTAATAGGTACCTGAACAGGTGCATAAAGCCATAGTGGGGTGCATTGCGGAGCGTTGTAGTGCAGATGACCGTCGTAACCGTATTTCTTCTTGAAGTACTTCATCTCGCGTTTACAGGGTTCTGGCAAAACGGCAAAAACGTAGGTGTATGATCACTCACACTCACGTAGGTACTACTTCAAAACTTCAACCTTGTCTCGAGTGGAGACCACGAATTGGCAGGTACCTAATTTTGGTCGTTTATATGACATCACTCTAAAATTTACTATCAGCCTATCATCTTCTACTGCTGAACATAGACCTCAAACAAAGCGCCCCACAAAACTCTCTCCTCAGCCTTCCTCATTCAGTCGCTCCCGCTTCCTTTTTAGGTCATCGGTCCAGCGGGCCGCAGGGCGCCCACACTACGCCTGCCAGTTCATGGTCTCCACTCCCCATCCGTTCTCAGTTCTTCGGCAGATTATGACCAGGCCATTGCCACTTCAGCCTGCTAATTATTTTTACAACTAAGTACTTATGTCATAGAAAATCTCTAACTATACTCCGAAATCGGGAATTCTGTCGGTCATTTTATGTAGGCTTTACAAAATGATTTGAATCAATTTCTTAAAACAGCAACAAGGGCCAACCACCACCAGGGGTCAACGTGTCTTCATCCCTCTTCCTGCACTTGCCAAAGGAAGTCTGCACCATTTGGATGTCCTGTACCCCTACCTGCACACCAGCCCGTCGTCGCCGCCTGGCTCCAGGAACTATGCTAAGAACCAAACAATTAGGGGTCAACGTGTCTTCATCCCTCTTCCTGCGCTTGCCGACAGGGGCCTGCACCATGTGGATGTCCCAGCAGTACCCCTGCTTGCACACCAGCTCGTCGTCGCAGCCTGGCTCCAGGAACTAAGCTAAGAGCCAAACCATTAGGGGTCAACGTGTCTTCATCCCTCTTCCTGCGCTTGCCGACAGGGGCCTGCACCATGTGGATATCCTGGCAGTACCCCTGCCTGCACACCAGCCCGTCATCGCAGCCTGGCTCCAGGAATTCTTCTTCTACCTACAATCACAATAGTGTCAGGTCCAACATTATTAGTATACCTACGCTGAAGAAGAAATTTTGACGCGTATGTCGAGTCCACCAATTTGCATCAGGGACGTGTGGTGGGTCGTAGAGAAAGTTGTTCAGTTTGAGGGTTTGAAATGTAGTCTTTGCGGTACAGGTTCTATGAAAATTAAGAATAAATAGGCTAAGTGCGATAGTACGCATCCCGCTACGAAATCATTTTAAAAAACCGTCAGCATTAAGAAAGTCACACTTTTTTTTTTAAATGGCTTGACTACAGTGTTGCTCAGGTAGTTAGTTACCTACTGCTTCTTACTTTGGGCAATTGGGGAACCACGAAGGGTCTACCGAGGCAGTGAATGAACTTAAGCAAACGAACTAGGGGCATGTACCTCGGTATAGGACGTTGCTGGGTGGGACTACGCGGCGGATTGGGTAGCGGGAATCTGTGAAAAGCGGCCTGGTATGTGCCGGTCATATTTAGACGCCAGAGGAAATAGGTGCGAGCAGAGTTCGCGGCTGTCCCTGCCGGCGGGGACGTCGATAGTGGTGACGACGACGTGTTGTATGAGTTTGCGAGTCTTGTCTGTTGAGCCGAAGAAAGAGTTTGTATGCTTACCTCAATCTCCTTAGTGCCGTTAATATTGATAACAGTCTTTTTAAATTCTGCACACTTCTGACCGAGTTCTGTAATAAAAATAATCCTCTGAAATAACATTGTTTTCAAAAGTAAATCTCTCTTCTGTCTTCTTATCTCCCCCTTCATCTCTAACTCTATCTCAGTTATGAAGAAATACATTTATTTCGACCTTCCTATACGATGAAAAGGTGTAAAAAAATAGATTTTTTCGAATAAATCAAGTGAGGTGTGAGGTAGGTAATAAAATAATTGAAAGAGAGACACTCTGTTTTTCATACCTGTTGTGCTCACAGTTCATACTCGACACAGATTACCCCCAATAAATACCGCATACAAGGTACAAGGCCGCCGACGCGCGCCACACATCTATGATTTTGCACTGATATAAGCAACGCGAGTGAGCGAGCTCGAAATAGTGCGACCTTGAAATGGCCAACCATATATTATGTTGCATTGACTTCGGGCCTGTACAAAATTTTCATCATGCGGTATCTATTGGGGTAATTTGTGATACTCGATAAGGCGTGGTCTAAAGCTTGTAATCTTGCTTTAAATGCAAAGAAAACTAAATGTATTAAATTCACTCTACCAAACGTCATAAGTAATGAAAATAATATAACTTTAGATAATGATATATTGCATTTCACAAGTAGATAATACTGTATTTTTAGGGATAAAGATTGACTCGAGGCTGCAATGGGGTCCACATATAGAAACCCTAGCGGGTAGGCTGAGCTCGGCAGCTTATGCAGTTCGAAAAATTAGACAGCTAACTGATATAGCTACTGCAAGACTTGTATACTTCAGCTACTTCCACAGTATCATGTCTTATGGTATTTTGCTGTGGGGCCGTGCTACAGACGTCGAGGCTATCTTTATCCTTGAAAAGCGGGCAATTCGAGCCATTTATAATCTGCGTTGTCGAGACTCACTACGAGATCTTTTTAAAGATATCAGTATTTTGACTTTCTACAGTCAATATATTTACGAAAATATTTTATATGTTCGAAAAAATTTGTCTCTCATTCCCAAAAACAGTGACGTTCATAATTACAATACAAGAAATAAAAATAAATTAGTATTCCCACATTTTCGACTCAGTAAAGTCAACACATCTTTCATGGGGCACTGTATACGCTTTTATAATAAGATACCAGAGGATATTCTAAACTTACCAGACAAAAAGTTTAAGTCTCATGTTAAACAAGTCCTCTGTAAAAAAGGTTACTATAAACTCGATTATTTGAATGACCAAAATGTCTGGTCTTGACAATTTTACACTATGTAATGCAATATTGTATTTTAATTGTACTTTGTACATTTTGTTTTGTTTAAAAGATGTGTGTTGTAGAGTTTCTGGCCGCATCTTCTCTCAACGGAACACCTTCCGACGCGGTGGTAGAGTCAAAAAATGACGTCAAAAAGCTATCTATATGATATTATTTTGAATAAAAAATTTTGAATTTTGCTTGTTTATGTAACATACGAGTACTCCAAAAACAGGTACTTCAAACAGACTCACGTTGGTAAGTGCTGCAGGTGCCACAGCAGTTGCACTTCTCCCTGTCAGGTAAGAAGGCCCCGGAGGCGCACTGGCGCTCGCTCACGGTCCCGATCTGGCAGTCGAAGCCGCGGCACGAGTCCGGGCAGTCCTTGCCTCCCGACGTCGGCTCGTAGCGGTAACTTCGTCTTCTGATAACACAATCAAACGGGACATATTCCACTAAAAGCTTCCCCTCTAGTATTGATTCGCGCGCGACGCGCCTCTGCTGCATAGAAAATGACCTCTTCACGCGCTTTTCAGAGAGCGAACGTCGTATGGGGAAAAACAGTCATTCTAGAAGGTGTAAAAGACATTGCCCAATACCGTTTCCCATACAAAACTGGTAAATTAGAATTTGAATTTTATAAGAAATATCACTGCAGAAAAGGATAATTTCCATTTCATTGGGAAGCACGATATTCCTCCTATCCTGTGTATAATTTCAGCTATCATACTATTTGTATTTATTTGTTCTTGAATCATAATATATTCACCAGCTTCGAAACGACCAGAAACGTATACACTATGTCAAGTGGGCAATGTCTTTTAAAGGCGTTTCATACTTAAAGGGGTGCTTTAGTTAGACCATCAAACAGAAGAACCCAACTGCACTTTCTGGTATGCGTTTGCCACTCGAGAACTCTTTGGTCCCATCGGCCGTCGGTTCTGCCAGCAATGTGCCCCGCCCGTCCATAGCAACTTTAGCCAAGGTACCCAATTCTTTGGGCTATGTCGGCAACGCTGCGTATTCTGCGAACCTCTTCATTTCTGATTCGATCTCACAGGAAAACTCTAGACATCCCTCTCCATTGCCCTTTGGGTAACTTTTTAGTCTTTTTATAAGGTATTTAGTGAACGACCACGTCACGGTTTCATTCATATGTCATCACATCAGTCATCACTACCAGTAGCAGAATACAATACAATGGTCAAACACTTTCGTTCTCAGTGTTTGTTTGTAGGTACAAGACCTTGCACGATTATGGTGATTAATTAATCAGAGGGTTAACTTACAAATTTAGCGTCTCATTGGGAATCGGGGGAATAGTGACCGGAACACCTGAGAACAATGGATGAAGGAATGAAAACTTATACTCTGGGCTACTAAAGCTGGCCCAGTCAGTAAACCAAGTGCTCTTTAGCGCAGACAAGTTGGTATGAGTACCCGCGCGAACTTACATCTTCGAAGAATTTTGTCACAACGAAGAGCTCGGAACTCTTGCTCAGAGTGACCCAAATAGGGATTGCAGCCGGCTCTAAAATCTGCGAATAAAAAGACTTTCTTAGCGGTTCGGTCAGGGTGGTAAGACCGAAGACATATAAAGCCGACGACATTAAACTGAGCACAGATCAGAATTTAGAGCCTGATTCGGCATAGATTACCTGATCTACTCTATCTAAAGAGCCAGCGCAATTTGACTGAAGCGCTCTTTTTACGTGATTCGAACTACCACGAAGTAGCGAACGCGTGTGGTCTCAGTTTTCAGTGGCTTGGTGTGGTGGTTGTGATTTTCATTTCATTTTAATTTCATTTTAGTACGTTAGATATTGGCAGATTTGGCACAAAGGGTTGGTATCTTTTGGGTATGTTGTATCTTTTGCTAGGGGCTCGATGTTCTTTTTCTCTGCCAATCTCTGCCAGGTTTCGTAGAAGAGAAGAGATGAAAAGTAAGAATGTAGAAGAGTGAGTAACAATACCTATTGTTGTTACTGGCAAAAATTCCTCAGCGTCAAAGCTATATTCATCTTGCATGCAGGATTGGTCCAATTCTATAATCAAAAGTAGCTCATTAGTCACCAAGGTCATGGATTATTTAATAGTTCCCAAGGTGGTCTTTTTTCAGGTATAGAATTAAGTATATGTCCCACACCACACATAGCTCTTGCCCGCGACTTGGACAGCAACCCGTCGTTAGGGGATGATTTTCAAAAAATCTTTCCTTAGTGATACCTACCAATCCTTGCAAAATATCCTTTCATTCTTCTATCTTCGTTGGTTTTGGCTACGCGTTGTCTGTTATTCAGTCAGTCAATGTGAGGTAAGTGTTTGATATGTGGTATCGATTTCTTCACGTGTGTTTCATAACTCTAATGAATACCCAGTTGTTTTCCATACCTCTATAGGGAATACACTCGTCACAACATCGGCACTGCGAATAATCGGCCGGGATGAACATGGTGCGCCATTTGCCATACTTGCGGTCACAGTACGTGTTGTAATCTGCTGGGTGCACTCTCTTTTCTCTGGCAAATAATATTAGATTTGTAAAGGTACAAGTTGGTAGTCGACCGAACGCAGCAGCAGACGACGTGTCGCTACAACAATACCTGGTTTGTATGTATTTCTATGAAATACCCTGCGTAGCTTGCGACACTGCGGTCGACGACACTGCTGTGCGGTCGGAGTTCACTATCGCTCGACCGCAGACCAGTAGTGTATAAGACAGTAATTCATCTTCATACAATGGTACCAAACGCGGCTTGTATGTGTGCTCGCCGTACGTACGACGATATCTAAGGCAGCCAAGGCAGCGCCAGACGGAGCTATTATTGTCAGTATAAGTGCGTGCTACGAGGCATACACCGCATTTGGTACCATTGTATGAAGATGGATTACTGTCTTATACTGTGCCAGAGAAGTCTCATTATTTACATTACGACGGACGGGCGCGGAGGGTATAATGTAAGATAATACCTATTTCAGTACCGATAAAGTTGACGGTTGAATATGGCGCTGCAGTCTGCTGCTGCTGCGTGCGGTCGGGTTCGAAATCATGACCGCAGCGACGCGACGTGTCGTTACGACGTGTCGTCTGCTGCTACTGCATGCGGTCGGCTACGAATTTGTACCTCGGATCGCACGATAGTAAGCTATACGGGATTTTTTTTAGATTTGACAATTGGCTAGGTACTTGACAACTAGTCAAATCAGCTACTCTTTATCGGACGTCAAAACATACGCTTTGTATGAAGGTTTGTACTAAATATTGAGTTGTGACGTCATCAACATTTTCAGTACTTTTTATAGTTTATCTTGTTTTTAAAAATAGTATTCAAGCTAAAAACTCAATGAAAACGGGAGTTTAGCATTATTTTCTAACCCTTTTTTTATTGAGTAGATAAAAATAAAATATATTGAATGTAGTCAAATACCCAATTGGGTACCTACCTCAGGGAGCAGCTACTGTTTATTACTGCGGACTATTGGAGGGACTACAAAGGGTCTACCGAGCCAGTGAATGAACTCAGGCAGCCGATCTAGGGGCACCCAGAATGGTTACGGAACGTTGCTAGGGCTACGTGGCGAATTGGGTAGCGGGGATCGGTGTGAGCAATACGAGAACCGAGGGAGAAGCAAATATACTCTACAGAGGGTGGAAAACATGGGTTACACGCATATTGACACATTTTCGTAATGCGAAATGACATATACACGAAATCACGCGTACGCAAAATGACAAACGCGAAATGACACATCGCAAAAATGGCGTACCTACCTAACATGACAAATCCCAAAAAATCGAATTTGTTCTCGTCTTCTTCTTATCGTGTGGGCAGAGCCCGACGTGGTTTTTATGTAACGACTACTACCACCAGAGATAGTAGCCGGGACCAACCGTTTAACGTGCCATCCGAAGCACGGAATCATTTTTCTTTCGTCTTGAAAGCTTGAAATAACTCTGAAAGCTACTTGATTAGATAATTTAACTACAAAGTAGGTACAACATACTTGCAAGAGTCCCTGAAGAGTTCGCATTCGGTGTAGTTATTAAAGTGAGGACATTGAGGGCACAATTGATAATCTAGGAAAAAAGAATTAAGTAACATTATTTGCTGGTTGTAGAAATAGTACCTATGTTTAGCAGGGTGGTCCAGATCAGATAAATATAAATAAATAAATAAATAATAAATAACGCTCACAGGCACATACATTGTAATGATCCCAAGAAAGCACTATTTATAGGCTGTTTATTATGGAAACCATACAACGACGGCACAAACATATAAACATCCATGACCGAACCGGGATTCGAACCCAGGACCCTGGTTTGGCAGTCCGGCGTGGTAACCATTACACCAACCGGGTCGTCAAAGGATGGATTGGATTTGGATGGATAACTGTAATTAAAATTATTTTTTAGATTGCTGATTTGGGAACCTAACCAGCACTGGTAGCATGCACACCCGCGATAGCCGTGATACGGCTTTATCACGTCTTTTATCTCGTTCTTTTGCGCGCGAACGAACGAGATAAAAGACGTGATAAAGCCGTATCACGGCTATCGCGGGTGTGCATGCTACCAGTGCAGGAGCCGTCAGCAAAAAAACCTGTTCTCGACCAATGATATTTTACACAAGATATTTGTTACCTCCATAGAAAATGGCGCGTAAAATTGTGCCGCGCCACAGCCGCCATGCACGTAGTATTGTTGGACGCGGACTATTGAAATACATCCTATATAGGACGTTTTCGAGTCTTCACTTAGCGCGCGCTAGTGACATATCTGCTTCGGTTTGGTATATAATATCATTGTTCTCGACTGATTACTTACAAGAAAAGATTTTTGTTTATCTCTTTCACAAAATTTTTATTTTTTCAATTACACTATTTGAATGTTTTCATGCAATGTTTACTTTATTAACTCTAGGTACTCTCTCAACAACAAAAACCAATCCGATTGGTTGATTTTAAGTGCACAAAATTTTTAAGTAAATAAAAATATTTTAAATACCTCGTGGGATAGAGCGAAGGGAAAGAAAAAGATCTAGTTTAGATCTAAGAGCGCTTACAGACGAGCGACACTTTGCGGTAGTCGTGGGTCGCGTCGCGTATGAGCGCAACCATCTGCGACCCACGGCGGCGCGACAGCAAAGTGTTGCTCGTCTGTAAGAGCCGTTAAGGTTAGTCATCAGATCCTCGTATACGTACCAAGCTGTGACTTGCAGATCGGACGAACGGTTCGCCGGCTCGGGAAGTGAACGAGCATGCTCGCGAGATTGCTCTGTTCGCACTTATCGTAGTCTATGTTCATCTGGTTGTTCTGTATGAGCGACAGTATCTCTGTCTCTCGCCAGTACTCGCTCGTATCTTTGTCCTTGTCTATTAGCATTATGAACGGTAGGAACTGAAAGTTTGATGAAAGAAAAATAAAGCTGCGTAGTAGTTACAAGTTACACCAAAAGCTTGGTGATTTAGCGTAGATTTTTTCTAAAAGAGGGAATCCGGTATAGCTGCTCAGACACCCCAAGCTTTCAATTTCGGTAAATTTTCTACATCTAGAAAAATAGAATTTGCGTGCAATTAGTTTTTTAGGGTGTTCTGTGCCCACCATTGCCCCCTGATATAATGTCACTATTTGGCTTAGACTAATTATATCCGGACCGGCCTTGCGGTAGCATTTCCCCTCTGCCACGGTATAAGAGCAATGATCATGTACATTCAACATTCAATTTTATAACTTATCACTAAACTAGACAGCCTATTATTGCGAAACAATAATTTCGAACTTAGAACGTTTGGGGTTTACACGAGACTACTTTTCATGATTTTGAACATTCAGTTTGTTAGTAGAATGACACGTGGTTACGCGTCCCGATATAATTAGTCTAAGCTATTTGGAAATAGTCCTATGCAACACGTTAACAAAATCTGAAAAGATAATGTCCAGCAGTGGTCTAGTACGGGGAGATAATGAGATTTCATAATAGATTGTCGGGTCTCCCCCCCCCCCCTACCCACCCACCAACCCCCATCCCCCAAAGCCTGGGCCCCAATTGTAAAGCCAACCCAAAAAAGTGTCAGCATATTGAGAAGGACCATGTAATGTAACACTGAAAGAGGAATTCTGATGCGTATGAGAAGTCTACCAAATTGAGCTCGCGTGGTGGACTAACGCCCAAGTACCCTCCATGAGACCTGTGCCCTGCAGTGAATGTAGGTTGATGATGATGTGGCACAGTGGCTCACAGTGCTTTGTCGGTTTATCTCTGACTTTAGACTTCAGCGCCCGTTGCATCCTCGGATGCGACGGGATGCTGCGGATGAGCGGCTCCTGTGTAAACTATATGGCTAGATCAAAGACATATATATTACTAGCGTAGAGCTTGACTATTGTCCCCAGTTCGTTGGCTCTAAAATGCAAGGAAAAATGTCAGTTTAGAGCACTACAACGATCAAAGAAAATATATGACACGAATTTTTGTTTCTATGAAGAAGGTTTTTGTAAAATATTCTGACGGGCCTATCCTTACGCTAGTAATATATAAATCTATGGGCTAGATAATGATTTGTTAACTAAGCTACAATACCTTCAGTTTAACAGCAACAGTCTTGTTAGGTTTCAGCCTCATCTTAGGGTCTAGAGTGAGAATAGGCACCACGCTTACATCGTTGCATAGCATCAAGTTAATTCTACTCAACATCAGAAATATCTCGAAAAACAACAATAGTGAAACATTCATGTTGATTTTGCAATTTTTTTGCAGTTTATTGTAAGTAAAATTATTATTTGAAGAAAAGCTTTGACGCTGACATGTTACGAAATTAATTTTGATTGAAAGCAAGGAATATAACTACATTGGAAGTTTTCTTCTGGTTTCAAGTTTGTTAATGGCCAGCTTTCTTCATAACTGCTGCAATACCTTAGGGTCAGCGCACACGCAGCGTAAAACTGTTCGAGCATGCGCGAGCAGATTTCATTGATTCAATTGATAATGAACTCTATTC
This sequence comes from Agonopterix subpropinquella, assembly GCA_922987775.1. Classification (NCBI taxonomy): domain Eukaryota; kingdom Metazoa; phylum Arthropoda; class Insecta; order Lepidoptera; family Depressariidae; genus Agonopterix; species Agonopterix subpropinquella. The sequence goes on along the minus strand of OV277694.1, from coordinate 5,302,999 downwards.
CCATTGAAATAAAGTCGAAAATAGCTTGCAAGTGATTAAATCCCTTCAGCGTCTGTTCGAGTATGCTCGCGTATGCTCCTCGCGGCGACGCGAGCAGTCGCGAGCATGCTCGCGCATGCTCGCGCATGCTCGAGCATGTTCGAGCATACGCCCGTGTCGATGCTTGCGATCCGTCGTAAGTGTTGCCACCTCTGCCGGTTTCGGACTAAATCTAGCATATTTTTTAACTACTTTAGCACGAAAAGGGCAATTTAGTACAGAAAATATATAATAATCTAACTCTTTTTGAAAATACAATGAAAATCTCAAAGGTCGAAGCAGATTTAGTAGGTTTTCAAATTGTTCATATTCCATTTTATAGTAGTCATAAAATAACTGTCCCTTGAACTTTAAACCGTAGCACAGGGTGTGGTATTCCCCAAATGTACATCTTTCTTGCCAGGTTGCTTCAGCCCATATTCTTCTTTCAATTTTGTGTCGTCCTCTTTTCATTTTATTGATGTGCTCTTCTTGCTCCTCTTCCTCTGCTAGTAACCCAATAATTACCAAATCCCAGTCCACCATACTTTAAAATTAATCTTCGCACGTCTTTACTTTAAAATATGCGCTGACCCTTAGGGTCAGCGCACACCCAGCGTAGAACTGCTCGCGCATGCTCGAGCATGTTCTTTGCAGTCGCGCACACCTAGCGGCAAAATCCGCCGGCGGCAGAGGCGAAATCCGCCGGCGGCAGCGGCGGATGCTCGAGCATGCGCGAGCATGCTCGCGCGTGTTCGAACAGTCTCGCGGATGCTCCCGTGTTGCTACAGTTGACAGTGAATTTTGCAGTTGTGTTTACAATATTTTAAAGTAAAGACGTGCGAAGATTAATTTTAAAGTATGGTGGACTGGGATTTGGTAATTATTGGGTTACTAGCAGAGGAAGAGGAGCAAGAAGAGCACATCAATAAAATGAAAAGAGGACGACACAAAATTGAAAGAAGAATATGGGCTGAAGCAACCTGGCAAGAAAGATGTACATTTGGGGAATACCACACCCTGTGCTACGGTTTAAAGTTCAAGGGACAGTTATTTTATGACTACTATAGAATGGAATATGAACAATTTGAAAACCTACTAAATCTGCTTCGACCTTTGAGATTTTCATTGTATTTTCAAAAAGAGTTAGATTATTATATATTTTCTGTACTAAATTGCCCTTTTCGTGCTAAAGTAGTTAAAAAATATGCTAGATTTAGTCCGAGACCGGCAGAGGTGGCAACACTTACGACGGATCGCAAGCATCGACACGGGCGTATGCTCGAACATGCTCGAGCATGCGCGAGCACGCGCGAGCATGCGCGAGCATGCTCGCGACTGCTCGCGTCGCCGCGAGGAGCATACGCGAGCATACTCGAACAGACGCTGAAGGGATTTAATCACTTGCAAGCTATTTTCGACTTTATTTCAATGGGAATAGAGTTCATTATCAATTGAATCAATGAAATCTGCTCGCGCATGCTCGAACAGTTTTACGCTAGGTGTGCGCTGACCCTTACATTACAATCTTCTTGGTCCGCTGCTGGATGCGACCATTGACTAAGTTTTGCTTAGCTTCTAAAGATTAGCTATAAAAGAATACCTAATAGTAGTATTTGGATCTATGCTAATAGTCAAAGATCCGACCGTAAAATTAAGCTCCTATTTCATAGGCGATATTCTAGTGTAGGTTTACACAGGGGGCCAGGGGCTAATTCAACGCCAGCGTTTTCTCGTGGTCCTACTATTTTGTCTTACTAGTAGATCCACCAGGGACACCTATTTCTGTTGGTCCTACTGATGGATGCTGAATCAAAAATGTACCTCCTGTGTAAAGAAAATCGGCCAAGTGCGAGTTGTAATATGTCATCAATGCAAATAATATGTATAACTTTTTCCACCTGTCTGTTAGGTAAGTAAATGAGGCAACATCGGAAGGAGACTGATCTAAAGTACTAGAAAAACTAGGGTTGCCTCCTCTCGATCTGCCGCAACTATAGGATTGCCAGGTTCAAAGAAGTTATATTTGGCATTAGGCAACTTGTTGGCGTTGAATTAACCCCTGTGTAAACACACTATAGAATCACATTTCGTTCGCCTATGAAATAGGTGCTTAATTTCAGGCATTTCCCGTGGTACACCTGATTTGGTTCACCTGGTGGACCATGGGCAGACATTTTTACCCGTGGTCCACCTGATAAATTTAAAATTACATTTTATTAAAATGGCCCGTGGTTAATTTTACGGTCGGATCTCGGTCTATAATACCTATCAGCGAACTTTTCTATATTCGTAGTACTTAAAATATTCCGAGAGGATCCGTGGGAGGGACTATACCAGGAGGAAGCTGGCATAGGTATTAAAACTTTACAATTTTTAAGCGAAAAATTGTTCTCGGTGGGATAATAACAAAGTGATAGAAGCCTTATGTTGCCAAATGAATACCCGGCTTTAAGTCCTACGAGTATTAAGTGCCAGTTGATGGACTTCCCGATTGTACTTCTGGTCCGGCGGGCTTCGATCCTGAGCTTCGATCATGGGTTTGGAGACAATACCTATGACAGGTTCCTGGCTTCGATCAAAGTAACATGCAAGAAAGTTTGTCCAGTTTTTAATTCTATTTATACTGAGCGTTATCTTATCGCAGACATCGCCTTGATTGCGCCGATTTCGCGGCGATAACACAGCGATGTCACGGCATATTAAAAAAACACAATATAATGAGTAGGTACAATCGTTTATTCGACGTGTAAAATACATTTTACAAAAGGTGTTTTTAAACAAACCGAACATTAGGTACTTATACAAATTCATCGAACATGCTTATCGAGCTTGAATTTTTTGAAACATTTAATTTACGTACCTCATAGAGAAAAAACACATTATTATAATTATAAATAATTACAATAGAAGTTATTTCATTTCGTGAACTCTCTTTTTATTATAATATCTCTTCATGATACTAGAAGGCACTTAATTTTGTCAAGGTCAAGATTTTAATATTCATTTAAAAGAAAAAAAATCGCCTTAAGTTAAGCCTACCTTACCGAGATAGTCATTACACTGCTCTGAATTCAGAACCTGATTCGGTCCATTGTTTTGAACGCTACACTTTAAATAGATAGATTCGATTAGTAGGGCTATTTTGTCAATGTCATCTCAGCCGATAAACGTCCACTGCTGGACATTGGCCTCCCCCAAGGATCGCCACAACTACCGGTCTTGCGCTGCCCTCATCCAACGGGTGCCCGCCGCCTTCACCAGGTTGTCGGTCCACCTTGTGGGGGGCTCACTGCCTACCCACGCTGCGCTTTTCGGTACGCGGTCACCACTCAATAACTCTTCGGTTCCATTGCCACTTATTTTAGCAATTCTTCGGGCAATGTCGGCTGCCCTGCTTCTCCTGCTAATCTCATTATTTCTGATTCAATTTCACAGGGAAACTCCGAACATAGTTTTTCTATCTAGGCCTTTCTCCGGTTATATCGATCGATTGCGTATTTATTATGACTGTACTAGGCAATTTTGAGTAATATTGTGTTACCCCGATGGGTCACATGTGACACACTTGTTTACAATTGGGATGATTACTGATCCTGGAAATTCATATCTTATAACGAATACTAAAAAAAGGCTACATTCTATAACAAAATGTTAAAACGAAATTACAATAAAACAGAAAACAAAAAATAATATAATACGCGATTGAAATACGTTTTTTATCATCATCTATCTCTTTCATGCAAAACAGATGTTTGTATGACACTTCGTTATTATTTGTATTAAAATACGAGGGTATGACGTCACTCCCTTTATATCTGTCTCTCGCTCTAACAGTAAATTTTAAACACTTATATTTCGGTTATTTTTGAAGATATTAAAAAATCTGTTTCACTTTAGTGTTTAATATATCAAACAGTTTTAAAAAAAGAAATATAATAAAAATTGTCATCATCCCTATTGAAATTGATACGTATTTCTATACAGGGTGTAAGGAAAAGTATCATTAACCTTTAAACCTAGTTTGAACCACATTCTCTACCCATCAAACTGAACAACTTTTACTATAGGAGCAAACCGTACGGAGCAAAAAAATCTGCTGTTGCATACATTTGAGTCGAGTAGGTATTGGAGTTTAGTATGGGACAACAGATTATTTTTTTGCTCTGATCGGGTTGCTCCAGCAGTAAAAGTTGTTCAGTTTGATGGGTAGAGTATGTGGTTTAAAGGTGTAATTTTTTGCGTTCACTGGTGTAATTAATGATACTTGTTCTTACACTCTGTATAGTAATAATAAAGTACTATTTGGCTAAGTTATCCAATATAATATTAGCTTTAGATATGAAGCAGAACCGCCAAAAACTGTCAGAAAACCCCAGGTAATAAATGCCAAATCAGGCTCTGAATTCAGAGTAGTGTAATGACTACTTTAGCTGATAAAAATCCCAAGACTTAATGGTTTTCTATACTCCTATATTTATTGATTCAAAATTACAAAATAATTAGTTGATATCTACGTAATTTAATACAAGTGAGCAAATTCAATACATTAGCCTAGATATTATTATAATTTTAATAATCTATCGGAACCTTAGATGAAACAAAACAAGGAAGAGCGAAACTCACACAACATAATATATTTAACGCGTATTTGCCATCTAAAATAGCTAGCGCATTCACTTTTTAAATGTAATCTTAAAATTGTGGCTTCATTGTTGTGTCAATGATTTTGCCAATTTCCAGTTTAAATAAATGCAGACATGCTCGACGTTCGGTAATAGATTTTTACGTGATCTCAGGGATTGTTTTTGTACAAAACACACCCTTGAGCCACTTCAAAATGGTTAAGCCACGTGGCCACCCAACCCTCGCGCTGAAACACGTCCACCCTCGAACCTTCTAGCCACGCGACCAAGGAAAAGGAACACATAAATAATCCTGACGGATAATGCGACTCTGCGCATTGACTTTATGTAAAATCCGAGAAAATATCTCAAACATCTGTCTCGATCGGAGTAAACTGTCAAAATCCATATTTTATTTATGGACCGTGATTTCTTGGATGTAGTTCACAAGCACCCAAAGACATTTAATTGCTTTAGCGACTGAATTACTCTCTCATCTGTCTTTCACCATTACCATTCTTTAAGGCACGATTTCACGCGCTTTTATAGCCAACAGCCAACGCCACAGATGATGAAAAAACCCGACTTTATGTCATCGCGCGTTCAATGCACGACAACCTGTATCGTGTGCAATACGCGGCGACGAAGCTACTTATATCAGCTGTCAAACGCGAGTGACGGAAAACTGAAAGGTCCACAGGCGTCTAACTGTCCATAATTTAAATGACATCTACGCATCAAGATCGATTGCTCGATGATTTCTCGTTAACAAAACGCATGAAAAGTTTCAGTTTCTTCCTCTTTTTGGTTGCATCTAAGATTCTTAAACATTTATTTTTCTGGTAGTTTAAGGCTTTACGTGAATATTAGGATCTGTCGCAATCAGTCGATGAAACTAATTTAATTTTCAATCTATCACATTCGTGGCCCCCTACTGTTTGTGATTTTTTTCTCGCGATACATAGATGTACGCATATATACCCGTTGTGTGCACTGCTAGTGCATTGCTATAAAGTTAGTAAGAGTAAGACGCGCATATGTGTCAGGTCATGCACATTGCCAGTGCTTGGGAAATATTTCCTTTGCGAATACGAAACATTTTCTCTTCTAAAAACAAAATGGAAATTTTCGAATAAAACATGAATAGAAACCGCAGAAAATAAGAGACCAGTTTTTTCAACTTTTAGCTGTGTGCACTTGAAAATATTTGCAAAAAAAGTGTACTTATAGGGACCTTGGTCCCCGACCCCCAATTTTTTTTTGGATATATTTCAAGTACACACACAATTCCAAGGATATGTAAAAGAATGCATTTTGGTAGTTTTCTATGTTGTGCATGCATCGAAGCATGCATCACTCAAAAAACTACTAAACATTAATGGGTGGCGTTTTTATTTGACAAATGTTTCATTGTTATGGGTACTGGGTATTTTGGGCAATACTGCCGTCAATTTGAAAACTTTCCGGCAAATATCGCAGTGGGAACATTGCCGGCAATGGGAATATTGCCAGGCGTGCATCATTAACCATGGGGTGGGCACGAATGTGTTAAATTTAGACAGTTCGAGGTTTTCTAATTTATTCTATTAGTTAGTCTATGGCAGTGGAACTGTGGAGGCAATTTTTTTATTTTACTTTTAATCATTAATACAGGGTGGAAAATAAGCGGAGGGTAAAATTCACCTCGTATAGTAAGTATGTAATCAGAAGGGTATCATTTCACGCCATGACATGTCATGGCGTGAAATGAAAAATTGAAAGTCGATGAACACTGCAGCACCTTATTTTCATACAAATAAGGATGATAATGAGCGTTTTTCTTTTGGTTTTCTAGGGGATCGATAGATGGCGTTACGGTCTGTGCGAATAAAGGCCAAAATTGAAAAAAGTGTCCCTTTAAAATAATAAAGAAGGTGATCAAAAAGATGCCTTTTCATTATTTACGAATCATTTTAATCGAAAATATGAAACTTTTTACGTCTGACATGGTTGTAAGGGCTCGATCCCTTGGCCTCTAAAAAAATGCAGCCACAGTCTTGACATGATTTTGACAGGATATCGCGAACGTCTCTATGGAGCGATAACCATGTCATCTGTCGAGTTTTTTAGGAACTAAATTAAAAAGAAAAGAAAAACGCTAATTGTCATGCCATCTACCGACTTTTCGATTTACTAGTCTTGGAAAACACTTTACGGACAGTTTTTTTTTGTCTTTGGTAACGCCATCTACAGATATTTATTTTTACTGCTTTTCGAAAACGGTCTCATTTAGGAACTATAGAGTAGTATGGAACATGTGCGGTGCACCAGGTTTATTTTAACTCCCATAAAATCATGAATTACTTCAGTAGAAGTTCTAATTCAGTCATACATCATTATTATTTGTACTCTAATTTAAAAAGTTGAAAAATCGTGTATAATTATTATACTAGTTTTAAATTCTAATATAGTGCGTGGTCGTTCATATACAGGCTGTAACAAAACAATTAAAAGGGGTGGTTTAGGGTGGAACCTCATCTGGCAACATCGCATCGCCTTAGATTATAAACTTTTCGCTTACGCTGAAAGATGTAGCCAAGAAATGAGAGAGCGAGATAGCCAGTTATGAAAACATATGTAAACGAAAAAGACAAACATTATTTTTTGTTTGTTTGTTATTTTTACCGGTGGCCAGTTGTCAAACCTATGGAAAATTTATGACATCTTGCCAAACAAATCGTCTTATAGTATGCAAAAGTCACACTATTGCTGTTTCATGTGCGGCCACGTTATGGTTACATCTAGTTACTATATCTATGCGTGATCTATGCGCATCGCCTTTTTCTGCCGCTCCATCCTTCTCTGTCACTCAGGAACGTCATTTGCTAGAGCAAATAAGACAGACGGAACGCAATCGCGCGCGGCGGTGCTGCGGCGTGCTTCGGCGACAGAAAAAGGCGATGCGGTACTGCCAGATGAGGTTCAACCCTTAGAACATCAAACTGAACAACTTTCAGCCAACATAGAGAAAAAACAAAATTCAGCTGTTTCATACAAAACTTATCGACTCAAATGTATGGGACAGCAGATTATTTTTTTCTTAAGTTGCATCATCATTATGACCGTTATCGAATGGCGGTGCCGGTGTATTGTTACACCCTGTATAATTAATACAATTTATTTATCTAATTCTTAAACAGCTTAATAGTCAAAATGGACGGAATACAAAGATAAAGTTTATTATAGTATGAGATCCCAGTGCAAGATTAGAAGTGTGGTAGTTGCTGATCCAATCAGCAGGATCATTACCAACTGAGACTGAACTATCGAGCCATTCGTCGGTTAGACTTGACACATTTACTACTTAATAATTTGCCTAATCAGCAACTCTTTATCGAACGTCAAAACGTGAGCTTTGCATGAAATGTTCTAAAGTCAGAAATATGACGTGATATTACTCACGACAGCCTTCTTTTTTAATAATTTATCCTCTCATTAAAAATATACTTAATTCAAGCTAAAAAAAATTGGTTGTCTGTAAAGTCCGTTTACGGACGACAGTTTTACGTGTAACGTCATAAAGAAACATTGATGAATATTCGAATTGCTAGCTCTGACGTCACGCGAGAAAGAGAGATTCGTTCCATGCTCTCGCTTGCACGCTCAGGCTCAGGCGGAACGTGACACTTTTTCGTGCGTGCAGCCTGTGTTCATCGATTTATAAGACGTTATCACGTCAATTACTTAGAATGTAAGTTAATGCATTTTTTCAAACGTTTTTTTAATGAGTTCATGAAAATAGCATAAGGATAATTATTTCATGCAGGTAAATACCCTATTTTCGGAATCTTACTAGGTATTTTGCAGTGGAATCTCATACTATTACATGTTTAGCAAAGTACATCACACAAAAACGGAATATGTTATCTTTAACTAACATAAATTTTATAATCAAACAAAATTGGTAAAACAAAAATTTATAATTTTTAACAACCAAAATATAAATTCAAGCGTTTTGAACAAAATAACATGACTAGATAAAATAACACAGACAACTTGTCAAACTAAGTCGGTTAAAATTAAATGATGTTTGGAATTGATACTCCAACCATTATTTGTTTTGACTCCCCACTTTCCCCAGTTTCCCCACTTTTAGATTACAGAAAAACAAAAATGAAACAATTGACAACATTTAATTTTTTTAACCACCTGTTTTTTTAATGAAAAATATAAAAATAGGTAAAAAAATAAGAGATACCTACGTATTTTTCCGATTAAATTTTTGACCGATATTTCTATTTTTAATTTACTTTAGAGTTTTCTGAAAAACGTAGGCTATTAAATAATCTGTGACGTAGGATTTATGGCTATAATAACTTGGCCGCAATAAAATTAAAAATAAAAACTGTCAAATACAATAGAAAAGCCAAGCGGGCAAAGTAATAAAATGTCATTCAACCTCATTAAAATTTTCAGTATTTTTCAAATAACTCGAGAAATAATTGATAGAAAAATCTGATAATTTTGATATAAGCTTTGAATCACATAATCTCCAAATAGTTTTCTAATTTCGGTACCTTTCTTAAAATGAAATGTTGTTAATTTTAAGCGATTCTTTGGTAGTAAATCATAACAAAATAACATTATCATTTATCTATATAAAACTCGGTCACAATTATCTCTGCAAATCGCTGAAATGCGATCTGTTTCCCCCTTCGCGTCAGAACGGACTTAATAATCGCGTCAGTACGGTTAGCATCATCGTCGCCGATACGCGTCTCGATAATTTGGTTTCACACGGAACCAGAGCGCCTATATAACGTACTCACGCCAGTGGACTTAGCATGCCACCCTCGAAAAAAGGAAAAATTTTGACGTGCTGCCTTTGTTAATTTGCGAATACGAAAGCGAGCACGCATGACGGTTTTCTCGTTTTGTCGCTTTATCGTGCGTGGCATGCTAGCCCTCTGATGCACAGATAATGTGACCGTATAAAGGTCGACCAGAATTTCATGAAAAATTTGGAAATCAAATTTTTTTTTTTTTTTTTTTATGTTCGATAGGTAAACATTTGACCCCAATCTCACCTGATGTTGAGTGATGATGAGGCCGAAGATGTAGCATGCTTACCTAGAAAGATGCCTATTCACTCTTGCCTTGAAGAGGCCCAGGTTGTATTGCTCAGGGAACAGGTCCGCAGGCAGTGCGTTCCACTCCTTAGCCGTGCGCATTATAAAAGAAGAAGCAAACTTCTTCGTGCGAATTGCTGGTAGGTCAACGACATAAGGGTGGAAACCCAGCCTGCGTCTCGTCCCCCGCAGATGAAAGGGAGACGGAGGTATTAAATCGTGTAATTCCGTCGCACACTCTCCGAAATGTATCCTATAAAAAACAGATAGACAGGCTACCTTCCGACGATGCTCAAGACTTTACGAGAGTAAGAAACACTGGGGTAATTGGATTACAAACACTAACTTTTTGCCGTTTTTGCAGCACTTCTGAAACGCCATACAGCCACGAAGAAAAACGTTCGTAATAAAATTCCGCTATAAAATTGTATGCCTTTTCTTATGAACAAGATGGAAATGTTCGGCCAGATGATTTGGGCGTTCAAATGATCTTAAATGTGCACTCATTACAAACGCGCGTTTTTATAGCCGCAAAAAGTTGCAGTTTGTAAAGGGCCTACTTGATGACAGTTTGACATTGTCATGTGAAAATCTATATTTTTTTGTTTTTTCTTTTCATGAGATTCTGGTCGACATAGTACTCATCATTTGATGAACCTATTCACAAAAAATATCCACAAAATCTCCGATCATTTACATTATTGGTCGAAGCATAAAATCATTCGAACCTTAGAACGATTCATCTTTATCCAAAACTCAATACATTGTAGCTTACAGTTGGGTCTCGGTGTTTATAGTTTTGCAATAATACATTATGATACAGGTGAGTTGGTCATTAGTGTCATTACACTCGAGGCTGGATTGCGGCACGAGCCGCAGGCGAGGGCGTAATTAAAGCCGAGAGTGTAATGACCATAAACTACTATACTGCGAGTAATGACTAATGCTCACGCATTTCATACGACGTTTTTCAACACATACTTATGCAAGAAAAAAATAAATGAGATTTTAGTTTCAATAATTATGCGCGCGCAGGTATTACAGCACTAAGCGCGGTAATGTAAAGTAAAACGCACGTGTTCTATAAGTTGCATTATGAACCTAAAAGCAGAGCTATAAGAGCTTCTTTATGAGCAAGTGTGTTGAATAATTATTTAATTCATAATCTTATCAGATACCTACTACCCTAAGCAAGAAAATTAATAAATAAATATGATATATGTATGAATGATATAAAAAATATCAAATGGTTATTGAAGTTAACTACTGGGTAAGCAAAAATTTGTAACAAGTTATAAAAAAAACTATTATTATTTTATGCACCAAAAAAGTATGGCGTTGAACACGCTAGAAGACCACCAATAAGCTACTCATACATAAACTCACGACCATAACAATTTTCGGGGTGATCAGAACCCTTGGTACGACTACAAACCATCTTGAAGCGTGAAGATGTAGCAAGGCTCACATTAAGTACATTGAAAGTACCTATGATTGAATGACGACGGCAATGGGAGAAAAATTGTATGGATTGGTCTACATGATCGAAGATAAGGCCATAGTATAAAAAAGAGTGTGGCACTACATACACTACAGACAGGAATATTACATCATCTCCGCTTCATAGGAAGCGTGGCAGAAATTGCAGGCAGTGATGTATTCCTGCCTCACTCAGTATCACACATACTTATCTCTTCTTAACAGTTTTTCCTATTTTTATGAAATGACAGCCAAGTGTCCAAGGTCTGACTTTGTCACAAAGGCGTATGCGATCGCGAGGACCCTTGGCAATGAGACGACAAAAGTTAAAAAAATCTAATAAAATTGTAGGGCTGTCACAAAATCAAAAAGCTAGTTCAACGAACGCCATTTAACTAATCACCTAGCCGTTCAATTAACTGCCTTAATTTATCCGGATAGCTGCAGAACTACCGAGACCCCAATCAAAAACACAGTCAATTCAACGTAAAAACTAAAAAAAAATACCCAAGAAATATCAAAACACATACCTCATCTTATATTGGTCCTCAAATCCATTAAGGCACTCGCAGTGATCACGCCATGTCGCTGATTATTCCTAACATAACCCAAATAATCTGCATCACCACCTATAGTAATTGTGGAGAAAGATGTGGAATTCCTTCGTTGTTGCAAGGTTTTCTTGGTTCCTCCACTCATGAAGCCAACTTCTGAAGGGGTTTGCCTGGTGACTGGTTGGAAGTAGTCACCATGGCAGTTGGTTTCCATCCAGTCGTGACGTGTCTCGTACTTGACCCTTGGCTTGGCGATGGTCACCTCAGATCTGTACTCCTTGAGTGGTCGTTCGATGGGCTTGGTTGGTTTAGGGCGTAATTTCTGGTCGGCTGAAGTGCTGAATTTCTTGGCGTAGGATTTTGTTAGGTCTGGTTCGTGGTAGCTCTTGCTGGGTTTCGTTGTTGGCGGGATGGTTTTGTTGCTGGAGTGGTAAAAAAATAAATAAGAAAATTAGTTTTATTGGAGTCGACGCCAAACCACGATACTCCGAGTATTCCGACGACGACGTCGTATCAGAGTGATGTGTTTTGGCCCTTAAGTTAGCATTCCGATACTAGCGAGCGCAACCCGCGACCGTGCTCTGTATGAATTTATATGAAGCATTCATAAAAAGGCTGAAAGTCGCCCAAAGGGCAATGGTGAGGGCTATGCTCGGAGTTTCTCTGCGAGATCGAATCAGAAATGAAGAGATCCGCAGAAGAACCAGAGTAGCTGACATAGCCCAAAGAATTGCTAAACTAAAGTGGCAGTGGGCGGGGCAGATTGCTCGCAGAACCGATGGCCGATGGGGCCGAAAAGTTCTCGAGTGGCGACCGTGTACCGGAATGCGCAGCGTGGGTAGGCCCCTCACAAGGTGGACCGACAACCTGGTGAAGGCGGCAGGAACCCGTTGGATGAGGGCAGTGCAGGACCGGTCGTTATGGCGATCCTTGGGGGAGGCCTATGTCCAGTAGTGGACGTCCATCGGCTGAGATGATGAAGCACTGACGGATGCATTGTGAGTGCTTCATATAAATTCAAACAGAGCAGGGGGTAGCGGTCACGCGTCGCGGTCGCTAGGATCGGAATGCTATCTTTACAGTGGGGAAACAAAACTCGTTTACCTGGCATGCATCTTCCGAGGCTGTATGGTGTTGTTGCCTTTAGCCATGATGCTGTACAGTTTGTTCCTGTAATCGTCCACCGACACTTGCTTGTCATCTCGCAGGGGTAGAAGCACATCTGAGGGAAGGGTGGGCTCGTCACGCTCCCTGTGGAACCTGGGGAACGAAAGGCCAGATGTTTTACTTGTCAAGACCTCAGGGCAGGAAGAATGCGAGATTTTTGAGATCAAGTGGGATTTGTTTGGTTATCAAATACAGACCAGCCCTCGGGATTCCGATCATTTTGTCAGTGTCTTATGTAAGCAGTTCTACTAATGTTTTCTTATTTCCATTACATAAGAGCAAATGCTGTGGTAAAATACAAGATTTGTCTAAGAACAGTTGGACCGCTAACCCAGCAGATGTAAATACAAGATGCGGGATTAAAAGATTTAATACCTGGAGGTATTAAGAGACAATGGGCGGTGGGTGGGCAGGAAGAAATTACTTGGTGGTTTTTGAGACCCCGGAATTAAGTTAATTTTGTCAATTTCTTATGGAGACAGTTGTTATTCTGTCTTATTTCCGTTTCATCAGAGCTACAGCAGAGGTAAACAAAATGTGACTAAGAGCAGTTGGACCGCGGACCTAGGTATTCCAGGAAATCGTTTTTGAACAAAATCTGATTAACAACCACTCTGAAGACATGCAATATATATAGTATATTGACGACCCGGTTGGTGTAATGGTTACCACGCCGGACTGCCAAACCAGGGTCCTGGGTTCGAATCCCGGTTCGGTCATGGATGTTTACATGTTTGTGCCGTTGTTGTATGGTTTCCATGATAAACAGCCTATTAATAGTGCTTTCTTGGGATCATTACAATGTATGTGCCTGTGAGCGTTATTTATTTATTTATTTATTTATTTAATATAAAATGTACCAATGATTTTTTCCAACTTGTGTACATAATACCCATTGCTCTTAAATGGTGAGGGAAAGCATCGTGAGAAAATCTACATACGCTGAAGAAGAAATTCTGATACGTATGTAAATTTTACAATATGTATAGTTCACCAATCCGCATTAGACACATGGTCGATTGACGCCCCCTGAGGGTAGGCCTGTGCCCTGCAGTGGGACGTGTACAGGGTGTAAGTGACAGCCTAGCAAATACTGAAACGATGAACTCAGACCATCAAACTGAACAACTTTCACTATGGAGGAAAAGCGATTCAAAATCTGCTGTCCCATACAAAACTGCTGTACCTACCCGATTAACATGTATGGGACAGCTGATTTTTGTTCGAGTTTCCTGAGGTAGGCTCCATAGTAAAAGTTGTTCAGTTTGATGGTCTGAGTTCACCGTTTCAGTATTTGCTGGGCTGTCACTTACACCCTGTATAGGCTGATGATATTAATGACTCATTCACCTTGAAAGAATCTTCCTTCACAGACTCCTTAACTTGCTGACCCTATTCAAAAGGAACAACTCCCACCAAAATCCTCAGTTCCACTTACTTGCCAACATATTCGTGGTCCAGAGCCCTTTCGGCGCTCAGTCTCTTAGCGGGATTGAAGACCAGTAACCTCTGCACCAGATCGGCCGCGTCTCGGGGAGCGCAAGACAGCAGCGAGGTCAGGGAAACACCTGGGCCATTTGTGGCTGCTTGCTCTCTGATGAGGGACGACCCGTAGCCGCTGCATACTGCTGCAATGTCTGGACGAAGGTATGGTTGATGAGGAAAGGGCAGATACAGCATGTAAACTAACTAAAGGCAAACCTTTTAAGGGGATGATCAGACCATCAAACTGAACAACTTTCTCTATGGGACCCACATCGAAATCACAAAAAAAAAATCAGCGGTTCCATACATTTGGGATGAGCTAAAGGCAAACCTTTTAAGGGGATGATCAGACCATCAAACTGAACAACTTTATGGGACCGACATCGAAATCACAAAAAAAAATCTGCGGTTTTGTATGGGACAACAGTTTTTTTTTGGCGATTTCGATGACGGTCCCATAAAGTTGTTCAGTTTGATGGTCTGATCATCCCCTTAAAAGGTTTGCCTTTAGTTAGTTTACATACTGTATAACCGATTGATCAGAGCTGTGCAAGGAAGGTAAAAGATTAGCTAGATTATAAATCTAGAAATGAAATAATCCTGTTGGTGGACTTTTTTCTAACTCTCTTTGCTTTCTCGCTTAGTTCTGGTGGAAACCGTTCCACCAGAACCCAGCAATAATAATAATTATGCTCATAAACTCTGCGCCAAACAAAGGTTCGCATCCTCTTTTATAATGAGAACCGGTAAGGTTTGGAACTCTCTCCCTGCGTCTGTTTTCCCAAGCAAATACAATCTGGATATTTTTAAAAGAAGAGTTAATAGGCTTTTTCTGGGCGAGCGCGCTTCATCTACACTTTCCATCAGGTGAGCTGAAGCCAAGCGCAAACCCATTACGAATAAAAAAAAAGGTGCCCCATCTCGCCTTTACCCTCTGGAATATTACGGAAACCGCTACGAATCACATGAGCGTAGCTAGGGAGGGGCAGATATGGACGACGCCCACCTCAGAAAGCCCGTTGCGCCCCATAGAAAAATCTAAATAATTAAACAATAGTAGGTACTGTTTCATCCATCCGGCCATATTAGGAAAATGAACTTTTGGATCCAACCTTGCCACTACAAATTTGAGTCTTGCCACGGAACGGTGGCTGATGAGCTGGGTGGCCGGTGGCTCCTCCTAGGGAAAATCCCTAGCTACTCCAATGCAAATCACCCGAATCAGGGCCCAAAACGTGTCTTTTCTTTCGGAATGTCATGAAGGTAATGTTATAAGTACACACGGCGACACATCAAACTATACAAAACCAAAATAAACTGGCCGCGCGTAGTTCGAGTAACGCATAGCGTCCCGCTGCCAGCTTATATTGGTTTTGAATAGCTTGATGTGTCGCCGTGTGTTGTTTTGTTTGCATGGTGATTCAAAATTCCATGCAAAAAAAAATCCCAGGAATTAATAGCATATTTACCTTCCGCGGAGGGTCTTGGTAGAGCAGACATGATCCTCTCGATCTGGTTGACGGTAGAAGTGCCGGGGAACAGAGGCTTGCCTGTCAGCATCTCGCCCAGGATACAGCCCAGCGACCACATGTCTATGCCTTTGGTATAACTGGGGATTGAAAGTTATGTCTTCAGAATATTGCTGCGATCTTTTTGAGTATCTCAGGGACCCTGTACCACCGGGTGGCTACGTAGTCAGTCAGGCAAATGTCCGCGCCTTCCCCGTCAGAGTAGATGCTTGACACTTATCTGTTCCATTGATATTGTTACTTACTTCTTACTAGCGATGAGTATCTCAGGGGCCCTGTACCACCTGGTGGCTACGTAGTCAGTCAGGCAAGGGTCCGCGCCTTCTTCCCCGCCAGAGTAAATGCTTGACACTGATCGGGCTAGGCCGAAGTCTGCTAGTTTCACTCTGTTGGAAGAAATGTAGGGAAAGTGCTGGACCTGTGACTTCGAAATGATATTACAAGGACAATTTATAAAACTATAGAGCTTCTTTCACTGCTTCTTAGTAAGTTCTTGTTAGCTTATCTTATCTGTCAGATCGTTTGACATATTTTGTATGAAAGATATGCCCAATGATCTGTCAGATATGCTAATAAGAACTTACTAAGAAGTGAAACAGGCCGTATAGTTAAATATTAAGTACGGGTATGTTTCTATTCAATCTAAAACAAACAAAGAATGCCCTCACCTGCAAGCGCTATCAATCAGCACGTTACTAGGCTTCTGGTCTCTGTGTATCACATTGCCAGAGTGTATGTACTTGGTGGCCTTCAGCATCTGATACATGATGTAGCGCTTGTGTATGTCCTTCAATATGTTGCCGCGTTTGATCACGTTGTGCAGGTCCGTCTCCATGTACTCGAAGCCGAGGTAGATGTCGCGGTTGTTTAAAGCTCTGTGCGGTAGGATGAGAGGGGTAGATATGTATGTAGTGATGCGGGGCATGGGCGGGCGGGCATTGTCCTGCCCACCCTAGAAAACTAGCTAACGAAACTTTGCACGTAGTTCAGACAAGGTAGGTATAGTATGTTAGTATGATTAGTATGGTAGGTCTTGGACTAAGTCAGTGTGACCCTTGGGACATAGAAGATTTTGGCTTATTGGAGTTTGGCCCTTGGAACATACACATAGCAGAGTTGGTCTTTGGGGCTTAGTGGAGTTTGACCCTTGGGACTTAGTGGAGTTTGACCCTTGGGACTTAGTGGAGTTTGGCCCTTGGACATAGTAGGGTTTGGTATTTTGGATTTAGTGGAGTTTGGACCTTGGGACTTAGAGGAGTTTGGTCCTTGATACTTGGTAGAGTTTGGCTCTTGGAACTTAGTAGAGTTTGGCTCTTGGGACTTACTAGTTTGGCCCTTGGTACTTAGTGCAGTTTGGCCCTTGGGACTTAGTAGAGTTTGGCCCTTGGGACGTGTGCAGTTTGGTCCTTGGGACTTAGTAGAGTTTGGCCCTATGTACTTAGTAGAGTTTGGCCCTATGTACTTAGTTGTTTGGCTCTTGGGACTTAGTGGAGTTTGGTCTTAGGGACTTAGTGGAGTTTGGTCTTTGGGGCTTAATGGAGTTGGGCCCTTGGGACTTAGTGCAATTTGACCCTTGGGACTACTTAGTAGAGTTTGGCCCTAAGGACTTGTGCAGTTTGGCTCTTGGGACTTGTGTAGTTTGGGCCTTGAGACTTGTGCAGTTTGGCCTTTGGGACTTAGTAGAATTTGGCCCTATGTACTTAGTAGTTTGACCCTTGGAACTAAGTGGAGTTTGGCCTTTGGGACTTAGTGGAATTTGGCTCATGGGACGTAGTAGAGTTTGACTCATGGGACTTGGTAGTTTGGCCCTTCGACTAAAAAATATGATGAAGTTGAAACTTAGTAAGGAATTATTTGTAACAATGACTACTTAGCACAAAATGTGAATATAAATTAATATAAAATAGACACATAGGTACATAAATTCACTATCTTACTCACAAGTGACTTGCTCACTTAGGGTGATCAGAAGCCTTACTTTAACCACTACCACCGCAAACCATTTTTTAAAGTTGCAATTAGGTTCAGTTTTATTAATTTTTAAACATTTTTGTATCAATATAAAATTAATTCATACTTAGGTAGCTAAGTCCCTGATATATCTGCCTAACATATTAAATAGGTTTAAAAAAATATATATTTTTTATTTTACAAAGGAATAAGGTGTCGTTTTTTGGTATCACTAATAAAACAATTATTTATTTCATTAAGAAAAAAAACAGACCACTCACCTATGAATGCTGTGTAGTTTCACAATGTTAGGATGATTACGGAAAGACTGAAGAAAAATGATCTCTCTAAAAGTCCTCTGTGCATCAGTCTGGTTTCGAAATGCATCAAAAATCTTCTTAATTGCCACCACATCCTTACTCTTTCTATCCATTGCCTTCCAAACTATACCATAGGCACCTTTCCCCAACCGCTTCTTAATTTCAAACCTCTTCAATATATGCTCATCTATTTCCGACATATTTTTTTCCGGGCTCTTTTTTTGAGTTTTCGGTGCGACATCTTTTTTTTTTTCATCTTTTTTTACGTGCTGCTGATTCGAATTCATTTGTAAATTGTTTCCTACGAAGCTTTAGTCTTCAGACTGCAAAATTCGGTACTAGAATCGTAAACGTACACATTTATGACCGGATTACCTTTTCACGAACTCGTAAAGGCCTATCCATGTTTGCAGGGTCGTAATTATGGAAATTTGGCTGATAATACATAGTGAACTCATTTGAATATGAGAGGGGACCGTGACGACCATCATTTTAAATTATATTGATTTCAAACAATACACCAAGCAACCGAAAATCGATAATTTTCGGAGAATTAAATTTAAAAATTTGACCCAAATTTTTTTCTAGCAAACTATCTAGGAACTATCAACAAGTGGTTACTTACTTGCAAGAAGGTAATAAAATATCACTATTTCCATATTTTCAGACTATTTTTAGATTCAGATTGGTTTACTCAAGTTAATAAGGAAAATATCGCAGGTTTTGAATTCTGCCAATCGGAATTCATTTGTTTACGGCGCCTAAACAAATGTGTCAGTTGCCATGGAAACTGCAGTTGTCAACTTTAGTAACGAGCCGAAATGTTTAATCGATAAATCGATATCCAATTATTACATGTCAGTCTAATGGAATGGAGATTTGGCTTCGTAAGGCGATGCAAGTAAACTGAAAAACACGTTTAAAATTTCGTTTTGTTTATTTGTAACACCATAAACTTTAATGATATTATTTAAGTAACACATTTCGTTTTAAGTTTAATTATTTGTCTCATAATACTTGATATTTTACGTCCAAGATGGCAGTAAAAATGGTGAATGAAGAATTCGTTAAAATTTAATTACGACAGTGATAACAGAGTGCGATTTGAAGCGTGTATTAACATTACAAAACTTCCACAAATAAAAAAATATATTAAATAATATGTACCTACTTTCTTCATTAAATATAGGTACTAAAAAACATGTAAATAAATTAATAAACCTAATTAACAATAAATAGTGTAAAAAACAAAAGAATTCAAAAAAATATTCTTAACTACCTTGACCATAAAAGTTTTATCACAGGTAGGTACTATAACATTTTTGACTTAATCTTAATTCTACGTCTAAGACTACGAAAAAAGGACAAATTTTAATATTATCTAAAATGAATAATGCTAAGTATTTCATATTCAAAATCACAGAATTATTCGAAACACAGTCACGGACCAGATACACAGTATGATTTCGAAATTTAGAAGAATAATGGAAAAAATTTAATGATTTTATCCGATCTTCGGTATAATGGAATGGCTGCTAATTTTACTGACATCATTATATTATTCGATGATGTAATCCTTATAAATATATGCAAAGTGTTCACGCTACGAAAAATTGCTTTCTTTATTAGTAACTTTTTTATTTATTTTTACCGATATAATTTATGTAACGCCCCACGGATATAGTAGGTAGGTACCATAAAGTTATTATACCTGTCGGAATAGAGTAACTGACATGAGTTGTCAAATGAAACCGTTTTTTGTGCATTTGTCGGCACTTATCGGCACCCTAAAACTTTGAGTTCTGTGTATAATTGTGAATCTATCGTGAAATCGTAGGTAATTTAATGAAATAGTGTTAGTATATTTCACAAAATAATCTACGACTTCACTTTAGATTCACTAATTATTCACAGAGCACGAATATTTACCCAGTCGATTGTGCCGACAAGTTCCCAAAAACGGTTCTATTGCCTCGCGTCACGTATCTCTTTCTATTATACAGTGGCGCCGCTAGGTACATCTCACTCTCTCAGCTGTCAGTTCCTCTATATGATACCTTTATGGTAGGTACTGTAGACATTGCATGTCACGGGTTTGATACTAGCTGCTTTACAAGATTGAATTTGGAATACGTATCTGAGAAAAAGCAAAGATTTGAAGTGAGAGGTTTTTGTTACGTTGTGGCTAAAAAACAGGGATTGACGAGTTGTATTATATAAATTTTCAGTTAAAGAAATATATCTCGATTCAAGCTTTTATACGAGTTAAGCTAATTTAGCACTCCACATATTCTTCATGCATTTCAGTACAAATTGTATCGGTAAAATTTTGTGCCTCTCAAAACTCTTTAGCTCAGCTCTAATGCTTTTTGAAATGCTCTACTCATTATCTAAATGCTGAATAATGTTTCTAAATGACTTCTACCAATCGACTGGTGAAGGCACATTGCTGGACTCTTCGATGTTTTAATTTATAGTAATGGGGGATGAATCTTCTTCTTTTCTTCTACATCCAGTCGTCCAAGGTCGATAGAGGACGGAGTTGGGAGACCACATGGCCATTCCAGCATATCAGCTTCGTGGGTCATAATGTGCTCGGCTTCCACTGCAAATGTAAAAAAAATTAATCAATTTGTTACAATCATATCTCGAAGTAATATTTTATTATTCAAATAAACTTGATGTGCGAAAGTGGAAATAAAAATTGATGAAGTCTTCCAAAAAAATTATTTAAATAAATAATCATGCGATATTTTAATTAAGTACTCTCATGTTCACCCTTTTTTCTTTTTAATTAAATAATGTTTAAGCTATGTTACACTATACCCACCCATTTTCATAAACTAACAAGGTGATTGTAAACTAGTAACTCAGAGAAAAATCGCAAAAATGTGGAATAGAATGAATTAATAAAGTAAAAATATAAATGGCACATGAATAAATCATAATAGAGATATAACATTATATTACAATCCATTAAGCAGATAATTCATTATTCATAAACTTACTCCGGATTCTATGAACCTTGTTTCCATAAGCAGCATCCCAGTAGTAGAGAGTTGTAAATGTCAAAGGTATTAAGGGCATTAACAGATAAGGCCGTTTTGTCCTCCTGAAACTGATAAGTAGACAAAACATATTAAACTAACTTTATAAATAATGTAGACTCAAAAAGCAAAAAATACATTGATGTCCCGTGCAATAAAAAAGATAGAATAAGAAGATGGAAAGAGAAAAAATAGAGAATAAATATTAAATTATTAGGGACACACAAGTTGCATCGAGAAATAAATTGTTGTAAAATCTTACAAATAGGCTGCAGATCCAGGTTGTGTGTACTACAGTGTACTGTACACCGCATGATTAGACGTGACTTCTAATTTTGACAAAATGATATTTAAACAATTTCTAAACAATGCACTACGACTACGAACTATCGAGGATGAATATTATCACAAAAAAATCTGGAAAATATTTTATAAGTAGAATAAAAAACTGAAGGGTGTTGGGCAGAAACTTAAAAGCTCAAATTTTTTAGCATAAGAAGTTATTTAAAAAATAAAATGGAAATAGGCCCATTTGGTCCAGGTACGGCAAGAAGCAACATTTTAGAATACCTAATCTTTTTTTCCTTATGTTAGTAATTTTTTTCTTTGTTTAGTCTAGTTGCATTTTAGTTTTATGGTATTTAATGTTCATTTGCTTTATAACTGTTTTAGTAAATTAATTTAATGTAGGTAATAAATGGAAAAATTATGGATGAGTTTCCAGGTTTCTCCCAACAATAATAATTTAGAGGTGACAAACATTAGTTCTAAAATTAATAAGAATGCAAAAAGATAAGAATAATTTATAATTAAAACAATACGACTATGAAGCTTACCAAGCAGGTGATGAAGTTCGAAGGAGACCTTTGCCCAGCAGTGGGGTTAAAAAACAAAAAAGGAAATAAATATACTACCAATAAAGCAACAGTTTTTACGTAATTTAATATTTTCTTACCCAGTAAAAAGACCAATAGTAGCGGTAACATAAAATGCTGTAAACCATAAGCATGTGTCTCTATTTTTGGCAATTTGCATTGCCATTTGGCGTTCTTGCATTTGGTATTGTAATTGGATTTGTCTCTCCATCTAAAATTATTAACCGAATATTTTGTCAAATATTTAATATAACTTTGATAGCAACATAATTGTTTTGCTAAGAATAAGTATTTTACCTTAATTTTGTTGATGCTTTGTATAAATTCTTGATTTTTCTTAAAATTTTCCTCCATATTAACCGTGAAGGTGTTTCCCATTTTGTTAGATTTATGTTTTTATTAAATTTGAAGCTAAAACAACAGACGACGCCCTTTCCCTCGCAACACAAAATTTGTCTGGTTACGTTTTAATAGCTAACAGCTGATTGTTGTCAATCAAACAACGTTTTATTTTTGCTACTTAAGGATAGGTTTACAATTTGCTCTTTGAAGTAATTAGTTTTACTATGCATGAAATCCCATTTAAAAATATCGGAATAAATCAATAACAAATAGATACCTAGAATATTTTAGCACTTGTATATAAATGAAAAAGTTCCTACAGGAAATTAATTTCCATGTCGACTTACTAATCTCGATTACGAATTTACGATATGAAATGCACTACATCACTAGAAACGTCAATGTTCAGGGTTGCCAGATTGGGTATTTTTTTCGCATTTTTGGGTAAAAATTTGGCTCCTTCCGAAATTTTGGAGAAATGGAACTTTTGGAGAAATGTTTGGAGAAAAAAAATATCATGTGGAGAATTTTGGGTAATTTAATTTTTAGTTTTTGAACGCTATTTATATGAAAAGAACATGCATTTAACGAACGTGTCCATTTTTAGATCGTTCTTTAGTTTCCTTTCCTTCACTCCCAACTCATTCACTCCACATGAGGTGTTTGTTTTGTAAAGTTTTGTTTGGTTGGTCGATTGTCGCGATCATTCTGTAATATCTATGAGAAGAAAATTTTAATAATTGGATGTATTAAATGTATTTGAATAAAATAGACTTCCTGCAAACGATTTAGTTTTATTTTATGTCAATACCACAGACAAAACTCTAGCAGTCAAACCACAGGCAATGCCATTTGTTCAGTTTTACTGGTAAAACCACGGAAAAAAAAACATTGCACTTGGTATGAGCAAAAAACGAGTTTGGGTAAAAGTAAAGAAAATAGTATCGTTTTGGAGAAAAATTATTTCAAATGTGGGGAGAAATAGAAAATCGCATCTGGCAACCCTTTCAATGTCATTTTCATAATTTTTTCCCGCCATTATATTGCGAATTGAATGCAGCGGCAGCGAGATTTATTGGAAATTTATAAATTAAAACAATCAAAATGGGTATTTTAAACTTATCAAAGTTGATTGCAGATATTGCTCCACAAGCTGTTAAAGAAATGGAGATAAAAAACTACTTTGGTGAGTGAAAATGGTGTAAATTTTTGCGGTTAGTTCTTTTATCAAATAAGTCGTTGTTTACGTATATTTTACGATATTTTCAGGTCGCAAAGTGGCTATTGATGCTTCTATGAGCTTGTACCAGTTCCTCATAGCAGTCAGAAGCGAAGGTAAGCAATAATTTGAGTCCATTCAACTAGGGCCTTGGTGTTTGTGAGGTGTGACAAAAGCAAACAACCTTTCTAATATGACAGCCCGATAGCTCAGTCGGTAGTGAACCTGCCCGCTGTGTCGAGGGTCGCGGGTTTGAACCCGTCCGGGTCAAATATTTGTATGATGAATATATTTTCAAATCCAGCATGGAGTTGTATTATGATGACTAGACAACTAAGACCATTTAAATATGGACGAGTTACGCGTGTAATTCTATTAACAAACTTTTCTGTCACTTTTTGCGGGGTACAAGGTAGCATGCAATATGCAACTTTAGATTTTATTCCGTTACTTTAGAGTCTAATTTTGAATGTAAAAAATCATGACAAATAGTCTCATGTGAACCCCAAACAAGACAATTGTTCCACAACTATATGCTGGGAGTCACGTTGCAGGAACTGACCCGAGCACACGTCTCGAGTGGTTTCGCGCGTCGCGTTTTTGCCTGCCACGAGGCGCAGCAATCCTCAGTCTCTTCTTGCTCTTGTCCAAAAAAAATCCCTGATTGGGATAGATTCTCCCATAAAATACTTGACACTGGTGGAAATGCAGTGCTAACACACAAGCAAGTGTCCATTAATTATAAATAAAAAAATAAAATAAAAACTATATGCTGTCTCGTTTAGTATTAAGGTTTAAAATTGTATGCACATGTACATGATCATTTGATCTTGTACCTTGGCAGAGAGGAATGGTAACGTAAGGCAGGTTCATATTGAAATGGTCTAAGCTAGACAATGATATTACCGCTGCCTTTAACAGATTGTCGGTGTACCTTAAAGCCTACCCACACTGCATCTACTGGTTTAAGTTCCTGTTCGATCCATACTAATCACAAATCTTCCTTAGCAGGGTTTGAAATTATCAAGATAATTATTTTCTTTGATAATTATCAGACAACTATCGGATGATTATCGGATAATTATCCAAGCTGATTCTTAATTTCGAGTTAAATTTCTAACTAAAAGTTCTAAAATTGCTGTTTTTGTTTTGAATACACTCGTATCCTGACCAACCAGCTCACAGTCTTCGGCATTTTCGTTTCGTATCACAAAAAAATAACAAATAATTGAGAAAAACATCAGAAAACAGTGAGAAAAGTTGTTTCGTGATTGTGAGCTTCTTACACATGTTGTGATATTGCTAGCGCAAGCTTTTTGTTTTTTCAATAATTTTATAATTATCAAGATAATTATCAATGATAATTATCACTTCGTACCCTGTTCCTTAGGTCACCAACTAACGTCAGTTGATGGGGAAACTACGTCGCACCTCATGGGTACATTCTACCGCACCATCAGGCTCGTAGAAGCCGGCATTAAGCCTCTCTATGTGTTTGACGGGAAGCCCCCGGACCTGAAGTCACATCAGCTTAATAAGAGAGCCGAGAGACGTGAGGAGGCGGAGAAGGAGCTGCAGAAAGCTACCGAAGCAGGTATTCTATTATTATTTTAAAATGTGGTCTCTATGATTTTTCCAATGTACACGCCATCACATCAATCTATATACAAAACCAAAATAAGCTGGCCACACGTAGGTCGAGTAACGTATAATGTCGCGCGACCCTCCACAAAGGTAGGCCTGTGCCCTGAAGTGTGACATAGTTACTTCACATATACATCGGAATTTCTTCTTCAGCGAATGCAGGTTTCCTAATGATGAGCAAGTGGTGTAACATACCTTATACATAAGTGTGAGTGTGACTACAATCATTTCGAAATACTGAACTAGACCAAATGTTTTTCCTCATCATCAGGTGACCAAGCCCAAATGGAGAAATTCAACCGTCGTCTGGTGAAGGTGACCAAGCAACACGGTGAAGAAGCAAGGGACCTCCTCAGGTTGATGGGCATACCTGTGGTGGAGGCACCATGCGAGGCTGAGGCACAATGCGCCACTCTGGTAAACTTATATTACACTAGAGTTCACCCGCGACTTCATAAGCTATCAAACAAAAAATGTTTCATCAAAATCGGTTTGGTATTTTTTGCTTGATGCTCGCACAAACAAACAGACAGACTAAAATAGATTGATTTGGAGTTAAGAGTGCTTATAGACGAGCGACACTTTGCGGTCGACGGGTGTCGCGGAGGGTCGGGCGACCGTAAAGTCTAGGAGCGCGACGCTCTGCGACCCATGGCGACAGCAAAGTGTCGCTCGTCTGTAAGAGCCCTAAAATCTAGCTAAAAACCATATTGTAATCTTTTTGTAAATAATCTTCAATGTACAGACACACTTCTGTTACAGTTTAATAGTTTAGATGCTTATGTTCAGGTATTAAGAGATCAATGCTTATGACTTTAAGAGCCGTTGCCCACCAAATAATGATATTCAATGAGATTTCAGGCTTGAAAAAAGCCATTTCATTTGGACAAAAGTCTTTGTCCTCTTGGAACTGGCTAGAAACTGCGGCGCTGCGTTCGGAAACCAAAAAAGAGCGCAGGGTAGATAGATAGATAACTCATTTATTTCAAATAGTGAGTGGCAAAAGCAGCAGGTAACACTATGGAGTCCGTATAAGGTACATGCAAAAAAAAAAAATAGGATGAGTGCTCGAAACAGAACGTTTCGAGATTCTGTTTTGTTTTTTGTCTGTTCCACAACAAAATAAATCCTGTATGCGCAAAATGCAGCAACAGTTCTTATAATGTGCCACTGGCCTAATCTTACGTTTCCTGTTTCATCCCATACAATTTTACGGAGTCCCTAAGGCGCTGTGCACCTTTTGCACTAGAGATGCTTATTTGCAAGTTTTAGAGAATTAAAAAGTAATGTTTATGTTTCTTCTTCCAGGTGAAAGCGGGTAAAGTGTTTGCAGTAGCGACAGAAGACATGGACGCACTGACATTCGGCTCGAACGTGCTGCTGCGGCACCTGACCTTCTCGGAGGCGCGCAAGATGCCCGTCCAGGAGTTCCACCTCGACCAGGTGCTGCAGGGGCTGCAGTTGAACCACAACGAGGTATTTACACTGTAGAGACGGACAATGTTCTTGAACGTGCTGCTGCAGCACCTGACCTTCTCGGAGGCGCGCAAGATGCCCGTCCAGGAGTTCCACCTCGACCAGGTGCTGCAGGGGCTGCAGTTGAACCACAACGAGGTATGGATGCTATCGTAGGCCTGTTCCACTATTATTGACTTGCGAGAGAGCTGACGAAACAACAATCCCGTCTTGTCGAGGCTATGATCTATGTGAAGGCATACTATTTAGCATGTCAATGTCATGATAACCAATCAAATGGTGAAGACAGCATTTAGCCAATCATGTCATAATCATCCTCTATTCTTCCACTACTAGTAGTGTGTGACTACTAGAGTATCGACATAGTATAAGAAAGAGTATCTATTACTAGATACAGTACGGACACTCCCTTCCTCCCACCAACTTTTTACCTCACCCCCTCTATCGCCCTCTGGTTACCTCGCACTGGTTACTCGTTACCTACGACAATTTCTTTGGTTTCGCATGTGTTGACGTCATCTTGTCGATTTCAAATTTTTGTATGCAGTGTCCAGGCTGTGGTATTGAGTAGTTTGCAGTTTTGTATGGAGGAGCGGTATTTTTTTCACGATTTCGGTGTTAGTGCCATAGAGAAAGTTGTTCAGTTTGACAGTCTGATCATCCCCTTAAAAAAGTGTCAGCATATTAAGAGGGACCCTATATATAGGGTGTGTGGGTTAACAGTTGCATTACTGTAAGAGATGACACATGATTCTGAACAACTTTCACTGAGAAACCTAATAAGAAAAAATTTTTAACTTTCCAATTGTAATGTTTGTCTGAAAATTGATTTTTTTATGCGAATTTCCCTTTATTTCTTTGGGAACGTTGTTCAGTTTCATAAGTGAAGATGATTGCTTACAGAATGGACTCGCCCCTGCTTGGCAGATTTACTGAATTACATGTCTTGGGCATGCGGTAGATCTGCCAGGAGTGCGATTTTTGAATCTCATTCGCTGAGTTCAGCAGTTGAAAATGTCATAATTACTATGGAGATACGCATCTTTCTACTGCTGATTTGACTTTCAAAAATCGCACTCCTGAAGTATGATTTTTGAAAGTCAAATCAGCAGTATAAAGATACATATCTCCACAGTAATTTTGACATTTTCAACTGCTGAACTCAGCGAATGAGATTCAAAAATCGCACTCCAGGTAGGGAAGTAATTAATTAGCCACCTCTGCCAACCCTTGATATTAATTTATTTATTAATGTTGTAATCTTCTAACATAGTTTATAAGTTCTCCAATCTTGACTATTATAAAAATGTAACAGAAGTGTGTCTGTACATTGAAGATATTTACAAAAAAAAAAAATTACGGCATGGTTTTTACCTGTCCCTGATTACAAATCACCAATTTTTGGTTTTTTTGTCTGTCTGTTTGTTTGTTCGTTTGTTTGTTTGTTTGGGTGTTTGTTTGTTCGAGTATCACGCAAAAACTACTGAACCGATTTTGATGAAACTTTTTTATTTGATAGCTTATCATCTGACTTAAAATCTGGTATATAATTTATGCGGACGAAGTTGCGGGTAAAAGCTCGTAAGGTATAAAATTGGGTGTGAATGCGCAAGATTAATTGATCTAATACCGTGGCACAGGGGAAATGCTACCGCAAGGCGAGTCCCTATTAAATTGTCTAAGAACATAATTTATAAGTTCTCCAATACCTACTTTTTGTATGGACTATCTTTAATTTGTCTGAAATTAAAGATTTTTATTTTATTTATAAGTACAATCACCCATTAAACTAATGTAACTGCCTACCTTACCACCCTGTAATATTCATTCATCTCTTGCGATCTTTGTCCACAGTTCATAGACCTCTGCATACTCCTCGGCTGCGACTACTGTGGCTCCATCCGAGGCATAGGTCCTAAACGAGCCATAGAGCTCATTAGACAACACCGCTCCATAGACGAAGTGCTCAAGAACATAGACACGAGCAAGTACCAGCCGCCTGAGAACTGGGACTATGAGCAGGCAAGGAGGCTGTTCTTACAGCCTGATGTCACCGATGCTAAGGATCTTGAGGTAACCACACCTATTTACCTTATGTATCTGTCCATCATCATCATCTCAGCCGATGGACGTCCACTGTTGGATATAGGCCTCCCCCAAGGGAGCGTTTAAACAGAAGTGACGTGGCGTGGACATTTCGCGGGCGGGGTGCGGCAATATAAACCTTATAGTACGTAGCATAGAGTTGTTTGGAGAATTACGCCCGCGCCTCCAGGCGACGTCGCCTGGTGGCGGGGGCGCGATTTTTTTACGTCAAAAAACGACGCTATGCTACGTAATATAAGGTTTATATTGGTGTTACTTTGACTACCCGCCACTGCCACTCGTCTCTTCTGTATAAACCCTACCCAAGGATCGCCACAATGACCGGTCCTACGCTGCCCTCATCCAATGGGTTCCTGCCGAGGTCGTTGGTCCACCTTCCTTGGTTCACTGCTTACCCACGCTGTGCTTTCCGAGACGTGAACTCTTCGGCCTCATCGGCCATCGGCTCTGCGTGCAATATACCCCACTGCCACTTAAGTTTAGCAATTCTTTGGGCTATGTCAGTTACTCTGGTTCTTCTGCGGATCTCTTCATTTCTGATTCGATCAGGCAGGGAAACTCTGAGTATGGCCCTTTGGGTGACTAATTAATTTTCAGGGTGTTCCATTAATTAGTTTTCAATGTATAATTTGGATGTTATAGATAAAATGGTCGGACCCGGACGAGGAAGGCCTGGTGAAGTTCCTGTGCGGAGACAAGCAGTTCAGTGAGGAGCGAGTGCGTAACGGAGCCAAGAAACTGATGAAGGCGAGGTCCGGCACCACGCAGGGCAGGCTCGACGGATTCTTTAAGGTAAACACTTGCTTTATCTATCAGTAACTATAATAATAGTTAATGGCATAGCTTAGCATTTACTCACGACTATATTCCTAAAAGGTAGTGAAAGTGATGAAAACATTATCTAAGGTCAATCAGTAATATTTAAAGGAGTAATTTTGATCATGATACTGAACAACTTACGGAATTCGAACCCGCAACCCTCGGCACAGCAGACAGGTTTATGATGATCGCTATCTCATACACGGTTACAGCGTAAGGGGAAAATTCTTCGTCTATGATTGTATACAATTTATATAAAGTGACATTTCTCGGTAGCGAATTTGCTATGTGCATCTCTTATTGAGTGAAAAAACAAAACACGTTCCGATCTCTATTTTCGACTTCTCGCTCTACGCTAAAGACAAAATTGTTGCCCATAACAAGCATTCACCCATGGTACAATAATATACTGCGCCTGGTATTCTCTTCCGATCATGTGACTGACCACGTGAATGACACAAGCCTACGTCATCATACCCTTTTACCATGTTTAGCGGCCATTTTTTTGTGACGAAGGCTTGTGTCAATCTGGGAATAGAAGACCTTGTTTTTTTAGACTATGGCATTCACCTAAAAACCTAACCTTAACCTTTGGTATACCGGCACGCGGAACCGCGTGACGAAAACAATTGATGTCTGGTTTTTCCCGGCATACGAGAGGTAAATGATTTATGTATGATTTATTGTTACAGTTAACAACAACACCTAACCCTAAACGGAAAGCGGAAGAAGATAAAAATAAATCGAACAAGAAAGCTAAAACAGGCGGCGGAGGCAGGGGCCGCAAACCTAAGTAACTATTAAGTATACAAATATTTTGTCTCTGTATAAATCTCATCGCAAGCAAGTTTTTGTGCGATACAATCTTAGACCATGTAACTATGGACGTGTCACGCATGTAATTCTACTAATACTAACAAACTTTTCTGCCAGTTTTTGCGGGCGACGAGGTAGCATGAAATCCGCAACTTTGGATTTTATTTCATTACTTTAGATAAGAGGTGGGCGCCGAAATAAATAAAAAATGACTATTATACCATCTGTCTGTTTGTTACCCAAAGGTAGTAAATGAGGTGCCATCGGAAGGAGACTGATCGGATGAAGTACTGGAAAAACTAGGGTTGCCACCTCTTAATCTGCCGCAACTATACGGTTGCCAGGTTCAAAGAAGTCATTTTTGAACCTGGCAACCCTAGAGTTGCGGCAGAGAGAGGTGGCAACCCTAGTTTTTTCAGTACTTTAGATCAGTCTCCTTCCGCTGGATGGCACCTCATTTACGACCCTTGGGGGAGGCCTATGTCCAGCAGTGGACGTCCATCCGCTGACATGATTATTAATAACCCGTAGTAAGAAATACTAAAATTACGGTTGAGGGCAACTCTGGAGGTTCGGTGCTCTCTTTAATTAGTATTTGAAAGTTGAATATTCGGCTGGTCCGATTTTATAACAATCAACGTGCAACTATGGAATGATGTATTGAATACCTCAACAGGATAATGTCTTAGTGAATGTCATTTTGTTCGAGTATCTTTAAGTTTTTTTTTACGGAAACGAAAAATATAAACTTACAGCAGTGCCCGTCGAAAAAACATCGTTTGTAAATAGTCTCGAATTATAGTTGTTTAATTTTTTTTGTCTCGAAAGATTGAATTATGATGTACCAATTTGCATTTATGTTTCATTTTTTTAATCAAGCAATGTCTGTAATGGTTTTAAATAAAAATCTGTTAAATACTTATCCAAAACTGTTTATATTTATTTGTCATCTAAAATACAAAACATTTTTCGAAAATTTTCAACATTTAACCACTATTTTTTTGTAAATACATTTTCTATTAAAAGCAAACAGCATACTTAAGATTCGATATCCTTCCGAAAATTCATTCTAATATAATTTGCATATTTAGGTAACTTTTTCTACTATATTTCACTGGCAGTTTTAAAAATAAAAGCTTTTCTTAAAATAATGTGATTTCATTTGTGATTATCATACATTATAGATCTATAATAAGCTAGTCTATCTTTTATTTGGATATATTAATGCTTATAAATTACTAATACACATTATAACAGATAGACAAAAACATTCACAGTATCTAAAAGTACAATCAGCAAATACATTTTATATCCTTCATTTTTACATTCAAAGCTATGGTTTTATAACATGATCATTTTTTATCAACAATCATAAAATTATATATACCTAATCAGGTAACATTAGGTAAACTAACGTAAAATCCAATTAGGAGTCCTTTTACAGTTCAGTAGCGCCCTCATGTCTATATTAAAGTTACAATAAAGAAATTTATTTTGATATTGTTAAAAGTGGAATATTTAGAACCTATAAAAGTATTCTTCATGTTGGGTTTTATTGTTTGATAATTAATATTGTGACGAGGCCGCAGAACGGTAAAGCTCAAAACAATGATACTCGCGCAGGCGCAGTGCTAACACTGGAATGCTATACAATTCTGACTTCTTCGGGCGAGTCGTGCGCACCGCGGCCCATTTGTTGCTGACCTACGACGTAGGTCGTCAGCAGATAAAGTGTTAAACGACAATCATTTTTTAAAACCATAATTTCACACACCAAATACCACATCCCTACCACAATGAAACCTCTAAAAGTTTTCCTTCAAGAAGTTAATGAGACCGTTAGTGGAGGCGTCATGGCTGGATACAGGCTTGTCGTCTTGTAACTCTGGTTCGATGGCCTTGGCCAACTGCTTGCCGAGCTCCACGCCCCACTGGTCGAAGGAGTTGATGTCCCAGATCACGCCTTGCGTGAATATCTTGTGTTCGTACATTGCTGGGGGTTGAAAATGTGGAAGATTATAATCTGGCGGTTGGTTACGCGTGGAGTCGTAGATAGAATATTATCAAGATAAGCTGAACGCATATACTGGAAAAAGATCGAGATATGAAAAAAATCTTGCCTTTGACAAAGTTTTCATGATTTGTAAGGAATTTCAATTCGGTCAAACAAAAATACCGCATACGCAGAAAGGGGCAAAAACATAGATTTTATCTCGCCACTCTATGCAATTAGCGTATAAGCATGTCTCATTTCCGCGATTCATCATCATCAGCCTAATATACGTCCCACTGCAGGGTACAGGCCTCTAGGAGGGTGTATGAGCATTAGGGTCAGCGCACACCCAGCGTAGAACTGCTCGCGCATGCTCGAGCATGATCTTTGCAGTCGCGCACACCTAGCGGTAAAATCCGCCGGCGGCAGCGGCGGAGCATGCTCGCGCGTGTTCGAACAGTCTCGCGGATGCTCCCGTGTTGCTACAGTTGACGTAGTGAATTTTGCCGTTGTGTTTACAATATTTTATAGTAAAGACGTGCGATAACAACAATAAAATTTTAAAGTATGGTAGACTGGGATTTGGTAATTATTGGGTTACTAGCAAAGGAAGAGGAGCAAGAAGAGCACATCAATAAGATGAAAAGAGGCAAGAAAGATGTACTTATATTTGGGAAATACTACGCCCTGTGCTGTGTTACGGTTTAAAGTTCTAGAGACAGTTATTTTATGTACTATAAAATGGAATATGAACAATTTGAAAACCTACGAAATCTGCTTCGACCTTTTAGATTTTCTTTGTATTTTCAAAAAGAGTTAGATTATTATATATTATCTGTAGTAAATTCCCTTTTCGGGCTAAAGTAGTTTAAAAAATATGCTAGATTTAGTCCGAAACCGGCCGAGGTGGCAACACTTACGACGAATCGCAAGCATCGACACGGGCGTATGCTCGAACATGCTCGAGCATGCGCGAGCATGCTCGCGACTGCTCGCGTCGCCGCGAGGAGCATACGCGAGCATACTCGAACAGACGCTACAGGGATTTAATCCCTTGCAAGCTATTTTCAACTTTATTTCTATGAGAATAGAGTTCATTATCAATTGAATCAATGAAATCTGTTCGCGCATGCTCGAACAGTTTTACGCTGGGTGTGCGCTGACCCTTAGTCCACCACATATGCCAAATGCGGATTGATAGACTTCACATATGCGTCAGAATTTCTTCTTCAGCGTATGCAGATTTCCTCACGATGTTTTCCTTCACCGCGTTTGAGAGCAGTCGGTATTACGTACATAACGGTGCCCACACATAACTGCGACGTCGCATCGCAACGCAAATATCTGCGATGCGCTGCGTTCAATAATCATACATATGCCATCGTAATAAGTCATCGAGCGCTGGCAGATATTTGACATTGCGATGCGACGTCGCAGTTATGTGTGGAAGCCCTAAGCTAGAAAGATGGTGGTCCCATCTCTCCGGAACTACGTTTCTGTCGAACTCTAAAAAAGAAGTGTACTTAATATTTCTCAAATACGAAAGGCTAAAATGTGATTAGAGATCGATGTAAACTGAAAGATGTTGTGACAAGAATAGAGAAAGGTGTGCTTCGTTGGTTTGGTCATGTGGAGAGGTGTAATGTAAATTGAAAGAAGATGTTGTGACAAGAATAGAGAAAGGTGTGCTTCGTTGGTTTGCTCATGTGGAGAGGATGAGTGGCAGCAGATGTACGAAAGAGATATATGTTGCAAATGTGAGTGGAAGTGTTGGCAGAGGGCGCCCTCGTAAGACGAATGCTGATCAAATCGATTGCGTCCTACAAAAAGGGGAGGTGCGGAATACTCGAAACCACCATGTCCCGGGGCATACCATGTATGAAGAGATGTATGAATGTGTATGAAGCAAAAGAGGTATGTAAAGATCGTAGTAGATATGGCGCGCCCTGGTCTCTGCCTACCCTTACTGGGAAAGAGACGTGACGTTATAGGTTATAGATAGATAAAAGGCTACTCACCAATAAGAGCACCGAGAATGAAAGGGGTGACTTTCTTGACGACGATGGAGTTGGTGGGTCGGTTGCCCTTGAACACCTTGTGCGGCAGGATCTTGGCCACGGCTTCTGGCGCCATGCCGGACTTCT
This sequence comes from Agonopterix subpropinquella, assembly GCA_922987775.1. Taxonomy (NCBI): domain Eukaryota; kingdom Metazoa; phylum Arthropoda; class Insecta; order Lepidoptera; family Depressariidae; genus Agonopterix; species Agonopterix subpropinquella. The sequence goes on along the minus strand of OV277694.1, from coordinate 5,268,283 downwards.
CCAGCTCAGCTTTAGCCTGCAATATTATTAAATTTATACAGGGTGTAAGTGACAGCCTAGCAAATACTGAAACGGTGAACTCAGACCATCAAACTGAACAACTTTTACTATGAAGCCTACCTCAGGAAACGCGAAAAAAAATCAGTTGTCCCATAGATTTTAGTCGGGTAGGTACAGCAGTTTTGTATGGGACAATAGATTTTTTTTCGCGTTTCCTGAGGTAGGCTCCATAGTGAAAATTGTTTAGTTTGATGGTCTGAGTTCACCGTTTCAGTATTTGCTAGGCTGTCAGTTACACCCTGTATAGCATCATTTTTTTCATGTGAAATCCTATGACATGCCATCATGCCATCGACTCACGTAGTTTTGACAGAAGCTTCGAGACAAAAAACATGTATTACAGTTTTGTATGAAACAGCAGATTTTATAAATTTTAATTCAATGTGAAAGTTGTTTAGTTTGAAAGTCTAAACCACCCCTGTAAAATCGCGAACTAATCCTCGCGAAATAATTCCACACTGCCTAAAAATATATCCTGAACTTAGTTTCTGGTACCAGGTCGACATCCCAAAACCTTCAATCATTGAAGGTTCTCTTTGGGTTCAGAAAGTTCCTACAGCTACCCGAGGTCGTCCTGGTACCAGAAACTAAGTTCTGGATATATTTTTAGGCACTGTTCAATCCCTTGCCGCTACTGGCTAATTGTTTTCGCGCCTCCCATCGCTGCTATCCGGCTATGCACCCTTTGATTACTAAATGACTTCGGCTTTTACGGGGACTCGGGTCTGCTCTGCGTAAACGAAGAATGAGGAGCGGAATTATTTTCCTGGTCGTACTGTACCTCTTCAGCAGTCTTGCCCTTCATCAGTGCCTCGGTCTGAGCGAGGAAGTTAGCCAGCAGGATCTTGTGGTGCTGCCCTCCTGAGATCGGGTTGTGGGTCTGGGCGGGCGCTATGAAGTCGCACGGAATTAGCCTGCAAGGAACATCCGGTATTTAGGTATCATATTTTGACGCTAAAACTAGCTTTGTAGGCAACATTCCTGATCATTCCGAAAGGTCATGTCGTGAATTTATGTAGGTGTGTAACAAAACATCGTGTGGAAACTTGCATGCTTCAATTTCGAGGCATGTATTGTGTCCACTGTCCATTACAAGTGGCGACGGGCTCACTCCCCGTCACACTGGACAGAGTTACGGTACTAGTAAAACGTGGATGTTCTGAGGTTTCAGAATATCTCTGACTACCCCCTCGGGGAATATAGTCGTGAGCATATGCTATGCTATGTAACAAAATCAAAAATATTTTAAAAAGAAATCACTACAGCTGATTTTAAATTAACATGCCACTCCGAGGAACAAGTGACCCCACAGATCAAGACAATTCACCCCACTCGACAAAGTAATAAAGGACATGTTGCTCATTGGCCACGGTCAAGATTCGGCGAGTCTTGTCAGACCTATTTTTGACAGTTTTTAATTAATTATTCTTGAAGGAAGTTATGTTATGACGTTGACCACTAACTTCACTATACCATACCTACCAATTGCACCATTGAAGTGAAGACTTACACAACTCCAACTTTAAAAAGGTGTAGCAGGCGCCTTGTTATGCATGTTACATATACATATAACCTCCAGACGCAAGTAGCCCCAATGGACATATTTATGATTGAAAACGACTTAACATTGAAAAGGACTCCGCATAATGCGGGCACTACATTCTCGCCGAGAACGAGAGTGTGGATGCCCTTCATTGTTCTCGTGGCGTCATAGGCCGTAGTAATTTTCCTTGAAAGTTCTCGCGAGAGTGAAGTGCCTGCTTATCAAGTGATCCCATATGACAAATGACCCTATACTAGTCAAATAACCCCACGGAACAAGTGACCTAACAGAACAAGTAACCCATCAGATGATTCCCATGAGACTATAACTCCTAAGTCAAACGCACCTGGTGCCCTGGTGGATGAGTTGGTAGAAGGCGTGTTGTCCGTTAGTCCCTGGCTCCCCCCACACGATGGGCCCGGTCGAGTAGTCGACCTGCTGGCCGGCACGCGTCACGTATTTACCGTTGCTCTCCATGTCGCCTTGTTGGAAGTAGGCTGCGAATCTGATAAAAACAGTCAAAATATCAAACTAATGTATGGATATTTTCAAATATTGAATGAATGAAGATAATGAAAGATCGAAAAATTAATTATCGGATGGGATTTGAACCCGCAATCTGCCAATCTGGGACTGTGTTAACTGTGTACGGGGTACTAGTATAAGCTTTCGTTCTACGGGAGATTTTCTGAAAGCCAATTAAAAAAATCCAGGGGATGGGTGGGATTTATCCCGTTGATGCGAGATGGGTATTAGTAGACTTGCTATTAGTAAAATACAAATAAATTAGGAAGAATAGCTTTCTTTAAAAGAAGAACATCATGAACAATGAAAAGATACTTTGTCAACGAATGCCTCAAGACTCGGCGACATGATTGTTTTTAACTTTGTAGCCTAAATTATTATCTTCGGACCCATGTCGCGTCAACGCCATCTCCGAGGCATGTTGAACTACCTACGTATAAACTAGCCGTCAGTAAATCAACCAATAAAGCTACCGAAACTCCTACCGAACCTTCTCGTCTAAAAAGATGAACGAGGTTGGCGGTTGGTTTAAGGCAAATTATCTAGAGGGTACCTGCATAGCGAGTTTATTTCTATTCACCTGTGCAAATACTGGTCGTAGGGCAGAAGCGCGTGCGTCTCCGCTCCGTGGAAGTTGCTGTACCAGATACCGAGCAGAGCCAAGATCACCGGCGCCTGTCATACACACAACAAAACTGTTCAGTTACATATCACACAATTGTTTATTTTATCAACAAAACTGTTCAGTTACATATCACACAATTGTTTATTTTATCACTTTCACTGCAGGTAAACATCCCACGTGTTAGGCAGCAGTTTTAGCAATGTCTCTAACAATTTTTACTAATTTTATACAGGGTGAAATTGATATCATCACCATCCTTTTAAACTAAGAGTCTACCCATCAAACTGAACAACTTTTACTATGGGAGCAAACCAATAGGAGAAAAAAATCAGCTGTTGCATACATTTGTGTCGCGTAGGCATTGCAGTTTAGTATGGAGCAGCTGATATTTTTTTTGCTCCGATCGGTTTGTTCCCATAGTGAAAGTTATTCAGTTTGATGGGTAGAATCTTAGTTTAAAAGGATGCTAATGATATCAATTTCACACTGTACAAAACCCTGCGCGTTAAAATTGATTAAATGTATCAACTGCTCCAAAAAAGGACTACTCTCTCGAGGAAGAAATTCAGATACGTATGAGAAGTCTACGAATCCAGATTGGGCACACGTGGTGGACTGACGCTCATAGGGGGGTGGAGGGTGCTCTATGAGGGCAGGCCTACTGTGCCCTGCAGTGAGACGTTTACATGATATGATTATGATGTAATAGTTGGTAAGTGGTCATAAAATTAAGAATAAACTAAGAATAAATTAGCAAAATGACGTAGAGAGCAATGCTGCAGTTTTACACTTGTTCCGACGCGGTGGTAGCTTAAAACAAAGATTTGACGTTTAATAAGTGTGCTTCAAGCTCCTATATTGAATAAATTATTTTTGACTTTGACTCACATTTTTCTCCAGAGGCGCGGTGGTGTAATGTTCGTCCATGAAGCAAGCTCCATCCAGCAGTTTCTCGAAGTTATCGTAGCCGATGTACAGAGAGATCGACAGACCTATCGCTGACCATAGAGAGTACCTGTCGACATTAAGAAGTTTAGTATCTACAGTTGCGAAATTCACTAGACGGTCAATGGGGCGCAGCGGCCTAAGCTTAGGGTAAGCGTAGGTATATTACGGAATATGCGTACTTCGCACACTAGAGCGGGCCGTGTCGCAACGCATTGACGGATTTATAGTTTGACGTAATACTGCAGAAGTTTTAAAAAGTTCAGCTTGGTATTGCACACGGACGGCAATCCACCGCGCAATAATGCGACCCACTCCAGCCAGGCATTGTGCGTTGCGGGTTCATTAATTACATACATACATATTAGCCGCCGTCGACTAATTCCTTCAAGCATCTTTACACATCTTTGACACCCAAACCATGTGGCTTTTGGTTATAGCTACTGCATCTGACCCAACCTCTGATCGTATCGGTCTCCCGTTCAATCAGACATCCTATGTCGGTATGTAAGGACGAGAGAGTGCATCTGTGTTTAGCGCGTACATTTATACACTTTAAAATATGTAAATTCATTTTCTTTTGTACTATTTTTTATTTGACCTATACAATTACGTTACACTGACGTTTTAAAAATTTGTATTTGGCAGGATTTGGACATTACTTGTATAATTGTATTACTTCGACATTACTTGTATAATTTTATTACTTTGACATTGCTTGACTGCTTGTATAATTTTATTACTTATTTTAGACATTCAATTTATAATATTCTTTTTTGTTTGACATTACCCATTTTTTTTTGTTTTATTTATTATGACCACTTATTGATTGGCATCCCTAACATTATCTTAATAATATAATTTGTATAAGCTGTAATATGTAGGACTTAATAATTATTGTAACAACTGCTTGTAAAACTACTCGTGTCTGTCAAATAAATGCATCTTTATCTTTATCGTCGTATCGACTAAGAATATCATCATCATCATCATCCTGGTTATGGACTTACAGTAGGAATGAGCGTTTAAAACGGGTTTAGCCCCAACAGATGTTCTTACCTGCCTCCCACCCAGTCCCAGAAGCCGAACATGTTCTTGGAGTCGATGCCGAAAGCGGTCACCTTCTCGGCGTTGGTGGACAGCGCTACGAAGTGCTTAGCGACAGCCGACGGCTGTCGGAAATTATTATGTTGATTGAAAGAGTCAGGATAGTAAATAGCATAGTCAATTTACGAAGTTTTGTTAGGAGGGGTGGGAAAAGTTATCTGAATATAAATTTAATAAAACCAATTTGCTACGCAACATAAAAATCTAAATTTTATCTCCCTTCCAAAAGGTTTTCAACTGAATAATAATAATACCGCCATCCACCACCGGCTCAGGACAGAGGAGGATAAAGGGGGAGGCCTTTGCCCAGCAGTGGGATGAAATAGGATAAGAAAAAAATAATAATAATACCTATGCACTCATTTTAACTAGATTTACCTAACAATATAAATTACTTTCGAACAAAAATTTGCCATTGAAAAAAAGAGCTATTCTTTAGAAAGCACTAGTATTTTTCTAGCTTTAAGCCTAAATTTTTTTATTGTTTTCGCGATTTCGAAGTTCGCTCCATAGTGAAAGTTGTTCAGTTTGATGGTCATCTTGATTGTATACAGGATGATTAGGACCATCAAACTGAACAACTTTCAATTTGATGGTCCAAACCCCCCAATAAATATTACACCTTGTAGAAACAGCTCTTTTACAGTTCGTGTTCTAAAAATGAGATAAATATAAACTTACATCTTTAGCGGCTTCAAGGAACCAGTTCTTGGCGGAGGTGGCGTTGGTGATGGTCTCCTGGGTAGTGTAGGTCTTGGAAGCTATGATGAACAGCGCAGTCTCGGGGTTCAGCTTCTTGAGGACCTCTGCCAGGTGGGTACCGTCTATGTTCGATACGAAGTGCACCTGCGGGAAATTTGAACCAATCAAGTATTTTTTGGAAGCTTTTTTGGAGAGGGAGCGTCGGTGGCGCGTTGCAGAGCTATGGAAACTAAATCTTGAGGTTCCGGTTCGAATCGGCACGACCGAAATGCCATGTATCAATGAGCTTTTCTAACTTATGTACGTAACACCGACTGCTCTCAAACGATGAAGGAAAAAACCGTCAGGAAACCTGCATTCCAAAAATTCGGATGTGTATGTGAAGTCTACCAATCCGCTTTGTGAACGTTTGGTGGACTAACGCCCGGTGTATGGGTGTTAGTCCGTCGTTGGATTAAATTAAACATTTGCAAAAATCGTTATTGTTTTTCCCCGATATGGAGGCAGATATTAAAGGACCACTGCCGACCAACGCCAAGAAGCCACGGCGGTGCGTGAAGTGGCGACGGGCTCACTCCCCGTCACACTGGACCGAGTTTCGGTACTAGTGAAACGTGGATATTCTGAGGTTTCAGAATATCTCTGACTACCCCCTTGGGGAATATAGTCGTGAGCATATGCTTATGCTACTGCCGACCAACCAGTCCTGTTTTTTTAAGGCTGGACCTATATTAAGTCCCACTGCAGGGCACAGGCTCTCACGAATAAGCGTGTGAATAAGTGGATTATACCCCACAACGCGGGTCCAATGCGAACTGTTAGGGTTGAGCCTCCTGGCTGCACGGAATCGTATTTTTTCACTCTCTATCCTTTTCTGTCGCTCAGGAAAGTCATTGGCTAAAGCGAGAAAGGTCGCAGCACTGCCAGTGCTGCCGCGTGCGATCGCATTCCCGCTCTTTCTCGCTCTAGCAAATGACATTCATTAGCGATAGAAAAGGATGGAGCATCAAAAAAAATTGAATCCCGTGCTGCCCGATGAGGTTCAACCATTAGTTGTTGACATAATGTGTGACATTTTGTGATTCCTTTATACTTTTTAAACATTGTGATTGAGTCACGTTGCAGGTTCTGACCCGAGCACTTGTCTCGCGTGGTTTTCGCGCGTCGCGTTTTTGCCTGCCACGAGGCTCCGTAATTCTCCATCTTGTCTTGTTCTTGACCAAAAACAATCTCTGAGATTGGGATAGATTCTCCCATAAACAACTTGACACTGGCGGAAATGCAAGTGCTGACGCAAAAGCAAGAATCCATTAATTATAAATAAAAAATAAAAAAAACATTGTGATTGAAAGTCAGAGTGTTAAATAAAACAGTACCTTAAGATGATTGGCGTAAGGTTTGAGTGCTTCAGTCACCATCAGGGGTCCGAGGTCGGAGCCTCCGATACCGATATTAATGACATCAGTTATGGACTTGCCGGTGTACCTGTTTAAATATATTGACATTAATAACTAAGTATAACATTTATTTCGTAACAAAACTAAGAATTGTCTTTATAACCAACAACATGAAATCAACGTGGCCTTGATATACTTGATAAAAGATCACATGGTCTGGCAGTTTTTCCACATAAAATTTTTCGAGTCCGACCAATTTTCTTATCAATTTACGTCCTGGCATTGGCAGACTAATATTTGATGAATAACGTACGGTCAGGACTGCCCTTTTGGCCCTTTTTGCCCTGAATGGTATTTTATGGTCGTTTCGTTTACTGCAACGCCCTTGGGAATTGGCCAATTTACGACGCGTTTGTAAGTAATAAACTCACCCCTTCCACTCGCCCTTGATGACCTGGTCTGTGAACTCCTTCATGTGCGCGAGCACAGCGTTCACGTCAGGCGTGACGTCCTTCCCGTCGACGAGGATCGTTCGATTCTTGCTTCTTAAGTCTACCTTCTGTCCTGTTTGTAAGTAATTAACTCACCCCTTCCACTCGCCCTTGATGACCTGGTCTGAGAACTCCTTCATGTGCGCGAGCACAGCGTTCACGTCAGGAGTGACGTCCTTCCCGTCGACGAGGATCGACCGGATCCTGCTTCTTAAGTCTATCTTCTGTCCTGTTTAGAAATAATAAACTCACCCCTTCCACTCGCCCTTGATGACCTGGTCTGTGAACTCCTTCATGTGCGCGAGCACAGCGTTCACGTCAGGCGTGACGTCCTTCCCGTCGACGAGGATCGTTCGATTCTTGCTTCTTAAGTCTACCTTCTGTCCTGTTTGTAAGTAATTAACTCACCCCTTCCACTCGCCCTTGATGACCTGGTCTGAGAACTCCTTCATGTGCGCGAGCACAGCGTTCACGTCAGGAGTGACGTCCTTCCCGTCGACGAGGATCGACCGGATCCTGCTTCTTAAGTCTATCTTCTGTCCTGTTTAGAAATAATAAACTCACCCCTTCCACTCGCCCTTGATGACCTGGTCTGTAAACTCTTTCATGTGCGCGAGCACAGCGTTCACGTCAGGCGTGACGTCCTTCCCGTCGACGAGGATCGGTCGATTCTTGCTGCTTATGTTTATCTTCTGTCCTGTTTGTAAGTAATAAACTCACCCCTTCCACTCGCCCTTGATGACCTGGTCTGAGAACTCCTTCATGTGCGCGAGCAAGCGTTCACGTCAGGCGTGACGTCCTTCCCGTCGACGAGGATCGACCGGTTCCTACTTCTTAAGTCTATCTTCTGTCCTGTTTAGAAGTAATAAACTCACCCCTTCCACTCGCCTTTGATGACCTGGTCTGAGAACTCCTTCATGTGCGCGAGCACATCGTTCACGTCAGGCGTGACGTCCTTACCGTCGACGAGGATCGACCGGTTCCTGCTTCTCAAGTCTATCTTCTGTCCTGTTTAGAAGTAATAAACTCACCCCTTCCACTCTCCCTTGATGACCTGGTCTGAGAACTCTTTCATGTGCGCGAGCACAGCGTTCACGTCAGGCGTGACGTCCTTCCCGTCGACGAGGATCGGCCGGTTCTTGCGGTTGCGCAGGGCAACGTGCAGCACCGCCCGGTCTTCGGTGAAGTTTATCTTCTCTCCTGTTTAGAAAACCGCGTCCCGTCAAAAACATTTCATGTAAGAGTCAAGACTTACGACCCCTTTACTCTTAAAAAGTTATGAGGTCTCATGTAGAGCCACGTCTTGAGTAAGTCTACATCTTAGTCAAAGACAGTTATAAAGCTTGGCCGACCCCATGGCTATCCTGAAAATTGTAGCTCTTAAGTATTATTCAGACCGAAGTTATGAGCGTTCAAAAATACGCCGAATCGCTTCAAGAAAAGGTACGGGAGTTCCCAGTTGACCCCTACTCGTTTCGATCATCTTGGTGGCACACTTAGCTATCGTGCCTCCAGTCCAGATACGTAAACACACGACTATAAGCCTTTCCGGTGTGGCCAGAAACTTCCTACAAATACCAACGGAGGATTATGTGACAGTCGATAAAGTAAATGAATAAAACGTTACCAGAGAACATAGCGTCGCGAGCCTGCTCGACGCCCCTGTTCCTGGCCAGGTTCTGAAGCAGAGCCAGCACGGCTCCATCCACGCGGTTCTTTGAGTAGTCGAGGAGGATGTCCCCATCGTTCGGCGTCGGGATGCGGAGACTGTAGGTATAATATAGATTTTTGTTAATCTCTATACAGGGTTCTTCTTAATATGCTGACTTAAGGGGATGATCGGCATACTGAACAACTTTCTCTATGGCACCAAAAATCGAAAACGCATAAAAAAAATTCAGCTGTTCCATAATAAACGGCAAACCTACTTGAGCCAAATGTATGACAGCAGATTTTTTTTCGTGATTTCCATGTTGGTCCCATAGATAATGTTGTTCAGTTTGATGGTCTTTAAAGCACCCCCTGCTTTAAAGACCATCAAACTGAACAACTTTTACAGGACCGGACCCGATCGGAGGACAGGTTTTATAGGACCAACATTGAAATCGCGAAAATAAAATCTGCTGTTCCATAAAAAATTACAATAACTTCTAGTCTAAAATGTATGACAGCTGTTTTTTTCTCGCGATTTCAAAGTTGGTCCCATAGTAAAAGTTGTTCAGTTTGATGGTCTGAACAACTCTTTAAATTATACAACGCATTTATGTTTACAGCAAGTGGTTAGAGTGTTAGATAATTATAAATGTGCACGACGTGACATGATCTTGTCTGTCAGTTAACACCTAGTGTTAAATGAAGTCTTTATAACAGTGCCAAGTTCCTATCTTAATCACGATGCTGACAGATTTAGACATGTTTTGATATTTGAGCTATTCGTAGTTTGAGCTATTATACTTACAAGGTGTTACAAAAATACAAATAAACATCTATGATTTTGCACTGATATAAGCAACGTGTGACTTTGAGTTGGCCAATCACGTTGCATCATTTCGAGCCCCGCTACCCGCACCTACCGCCAAAAATTTTGACTTCGGGCCTGTACAAAATTTTCATCATGCGGTATCTATCATTACAATGTATGTGCCTGTGAGCGTTATTTATTTATTTTATTTATTTATTTATCTATTGGGGGTAATCTATGGGTTAAGACCATCAAACTGAACAACTTTCTCTATGGGACCAATATCGAAATCGCGAAAAAAAAATCGGATGTTCCATCATCATCATCATCATCATCGCAGCCGATAGACGTCCACTGCTGGATATACTAAACTACAGATCTACTCAAGCTAAATGTACGGGACAAAAAAATTTTTTTTTCGCGATTTCGATATTGGTCCCATAGTGAAAGTTGTTCAGTTTGATGGTCTCAATAACCCCCTTAAAAGTTAGAAATGTTTATTTTTACTTTTGTAACACCCTGCATATGGAAGTTGACTTTTTTGCAGAGACAATATTAATTTGTTGTAATTTCCAGAAGAGGCAATTTCTAGAAGTGACCATTACCAGAAATGTTAATTTTCAAGGTAGAGGTAATTTTCAGAAGTGTGCAATTTAAAAATATTAGGAGGAATATCATAATTCCCAAGGAAATTATCCTTCTCTAACAGGGCATTTCTTATAAAATTCAAATTCAAATTTACCAGTTAGTTTTGTAGGTGAAACGGGATTGGGCAATATCTTTTATTTAGCTTAAAACTGAAAAAAAAACATTATCTTTATGAAGCATCCCCTTATATTGGTCCCATAGAGAAAGTTGTTTATGGTGGTTGCAGAGGGGCATAGACGAAGAATTTTTTACTTACTCTTTCTACGCAGAGGGGTCAATTTTACACAAAACTTTGACGCACAATACGCGTAGATGGTATAAGTAACTTTGTATACAGGGTCCTTCTTAATATGCTGACACTTTTTTAAAGAGGTGATCAGACCGTCAAACTGAACAACTTTCTTTATGGCAGCAACATTGAAATCGCGAAATAAAAAACATCTGTTCCATACAAAACTGCAAACCTACTCGAGCCAAATGTACGGGACAGCTGATATTTTTTTCGCGATTTCGATGTCGGTCCCATAGAGAAAGTTGTTCAGTTTGACGGTCTGATTATCTCCTAAAAAAAGTGTCAGCATATTAAGAAGGACCCTGTATATGGAAAAATAGTTTAGAAAATCTAGATGTCGCGTCATAAATAAATTGCAAATATTATTTGTGATGAGACATCTAGATTTTCTAAACTATTTTTCCATACATAAAATATTACTTTTATTAATTCTGTCTATGCGTATTGTGTGTCAAAAGTTTATATGGACTGAAACCACCTTAATTTGATGGTCTGAATAATCATCGGTCATCCTCTAAACTGTCAGCATATAAAGAAGAACACTGTGTCCCTGTATAATCAATATTGCAACAACTAGGTTGGTACATGTTTCACAATAATTTATCATTCATTAAAACTTAATCGGTAAAGATGCGAAGACAAGCATTTATAATTTTTTCACACCACCCGCTCGAAAATGGAACATTATATGTCATGTAACTCGAGCCTAAAGCAAGTCATTATAGCCCTGGGCCTAGCCGGGCAATAATATTGTACTGAATTTCATTATAACCCGCTGGTCAATAATGAGATTTGAATATGGAACCGCATCCACAGATTATTTAATAGTTACTACGATCCTTACTTAAAATTCGTATGAAAACCTGTGATGAAAACTAATTATGGAGACAGGCACCAAAAAGAACTTAATTCGAAATTTGAACTGGCCACCACGAGTATTGAACACAAAAAAAGAAAAAAAGGCGCGAATCATAAAGGTATCATCTTTATGGCGCGAATACTGCATATCTCTGTACTTGCTCTGTACCTATTATTGCCTTACTATTGCTACGAACAAAGTAATAAAAAAATATTACATTGTCTTTCCACAACTGGACTGCGATTTTTGAATCTCATTCGCTGAGTTCAGCAGTTGAAAATGTCAAAATTACTATGGAAATACGCATCTTTCTACTGCTGATTTGACTTTCAAAAATCGCACTCCTGGAGTATGACTGTTTAATGTCAAATCAGCAGTAGAAAGATGCACGTCTCCGTAGTAATATTGACATTTTCAACTGCTGAGTTCAAAGAAAGTTTAAAAAATCGCACTCCAGGAGTGCGATTTTTGAATCTCATTCGATGAGTTCAGCAGTTGAAAATGTATGGAGATGCATATCTCCATAGTTACTTTGACATTTACAACTGCTGAACTCAGCAAATGAGATTCAAAAATCGCACTCCTGGTCTAATGTTTCAAATATCTACTTTCACTTTTAATTTAATAAAATAGTTTTTCTAAATACTATACTATTGAACACTAATACTTTGTTATAAACTCTAATAAAAGAATTGGTTTCTAACCATAGAGAATTTACACGCTCCCCTGGGTTTCTAACAGTATTGCTTTTTATTTTCTCGCGGAGAGTGTGAAAAGTAGAGTATGGTCCTCGGGGATAAACGTGTTTTCATCTTGGGCGAGCTTGAACCCCTCGCTTCACTCAGGATTCTCACTCCCTCGCTACGCTCGGGAGTTAACCCTAGACTCCCTCGTTACGCTCGGGATTCAATATCGCGCCCGTGATGAAAGACACTGCTTTATCCCCTTGGTACATAATCTACTATTAGAAAAGGTAGGTAAAATAAAAAGGCAAAGGTAGGTCAGATTTCAAGTAAACATTTTTTCATTGCAGATAAAATAAATAATTAAAACCAATTAAAAACTTATCACAACAGTTACATCATACACTTAACAAACTTTAATTAAAGTCAATTCGGCGCCACATCGATAAATTTTAAGTAGGTATCTACGCGAAATTGGGCACGAATGCAAAATATGAAAGCTCATGCATGACCTTTGGAAGTTCAAGCAAAATTTTGATGATATAACTTTCTTAGATGAGAAAGTGTTACGATAAAATACCTACTTTAAATCATGAAATTAAAAAGTGAGTTCAATTAAAAAGTTATTACTTAACTTTTTTTTAAAGAAAAATAAACAAAAGTTAACACTTCACCTGAAATTATTAAAACGGTCAGGGTCTCTCTGGAACAGTTGTTGGATGTTTATTTTCTCAGAGTTCAAGTTGTAGAAATCTTGTAGAGTCTGGTAGGTCGGGTCTTTCCTCAAACTGTTTTTCGGCTCCATGATTCTCGGAGAAAGTAACTGGGTTCCCAAAGTGCGGCTCGGACGAAACTGCACTATCAATGATAAGAAATGTCGTTTTGACATTTCAATGACAATCGAAGGTTATTTGCGTTCAGTTTTTGCTTGGGCTTTTCAACTGCTGATAGGATTTGGATAGTGTTGTTCCAGAACATCGATTTAACTTCTGATCGATTTAAAACCTTTCTCTCCTGCAAAATAAAATAAATTAGTTTTATTTTTTAAGCATCAGCAGCTAAGATTAATATACAAAGCCAAAAAAATATATTGTTAACTTGTCTTAATAATGCTAAGAACAAAATTGCATAATGCAACTTTACCAGCAAATAACGATTTTTATTATTTATTATTATCCTGTTTATAAACTTTTGTTTTGGTAGGTAAGTCCAGTCAATAAAACAACAATTAAACTAAAAAATAGTTTATTAATAATAAATCAAATCAATTACTTTTGTAATAATATTCTATAGATGTGTATGTAATTATTCTACTAAATAATTGTTTACGATACAAAACAATAGTGCTTAATTATTATAAGCCAATTAAATAAATTGATTTAAAAAAAACGTTTTTCACTATCTTTCCCGCCATTTTTTGGCGCCATAAAGAAGCGATGGAGAATGGAAATATGGCAGATCGCTGATCGATGTTTATTAAGGGTTGAACCTCATCTGGCAGCATCGCATCGCCTTTTTCCGTCGCTCCATCCTTTTCTGTCACTCAGGAACGTCATTTACTAGAGCAAATAAGATAGACGGAACGCCGCATCACCGCCGCGCGCGCCGTCTATCTTATTTTCTCTAGCAAATGACGTTCCTGAGTGATAGAAAAGGATGGAGCGACAGAAAAAGGCGATGCGGTGCTGCCAGATGAGGTTGTAACCCTAATGGAATTGCATGGTTTTATTATAAGCTCATATACGTCACAGGCCTCATCTCACTAAATAAGGTTTGAGAGGAGTCGAGTACATGGTTTTATACTGGACTTTTTATCGCTAATCACTGCAGAATTATAATGGAGGGTGTAACAAGATACTGCCAATGATAAACGGTTGTAAAATATTTTAAAATATGTGTTAAGTATATTATAGCGTATGCTAAATTATAAATTCCCTACACAGCAATAATGATTAACTGATTACATAAAGTAACAGTCAATATTCATTCTTTTTTAAAGCTTACCTTCGATAAAAACAAGTGAGAAAGATGCTGCATTCACTGCGCGTATAACGTATATCTGCTAATGCTAAATAAGTCCAGTGAAGTGAATTTTGATGCATAATTTGACCTTCATAAAAGAATCCCTCATATCAAAAAGGCTTATTTTTATTTTTAGGGCCTATTTCTCCATTTCTAGATAAGTTCTTAATAGCTTATCTGATAGATTGATTGACATATTTCGTATGAAAGATCTGTCAAACCTGCTGTCAGATATTATATTAAGAACTTATCAAGAAGTGGTGAAACAGGTACTTAAAGTCAGTTTACAACATAGGTTTTTAAAAGTTGTCGTTTTTTAAGCTTTTTCTAACTTTGGTAAATAACATAAACTTAGTTTACGATAGTATATAGTTTATGGTAAATAAGATCTAGACGATTAACTAATTTAAATTGTCAAGCATTTTACCTCCCTCTCTTTTCCTATCGCAAGATTGAGAAAGAAAGGTGGGTATGAACATGTTGCATCTTCTCTCATTTGATTTTATCTTCGAGCATTCATTTTTTACATCTCTTCAAGAAATATTAATAATAAAACTATACAATACATTATCTATAGACATTTTTAAAAACAATTCATAAAATGATATGCTATATATAAAATCAATACCTATAGCTAGGTACATAATAATTACAACTACGGAAATATATTTAAAATTCAAAACATGACCAGAAATATATCTTTATATTTCCAAGAGAGTTGTAAATTAAAAAAATATATACAACTATTGAAAATCAATTTTATTATTTTCTACAGTTTTTTATTTTGTAAATAATCAAATATCACAATAATAAAAAAAATATATCTCTGATCATGTTTATGTTCATATTGTTTTCCAATACAAGATCGTTTTTAGGCCGAGGTTACATGTCCATCTATGGGGAGTTTACTATTTAGTTATGTGGTTACACTCAGTACACTTCATACATCTCACCGGGTTCCAGTAATGAAAGGTTCCACTGCAGGGCAGCCTACCCTCAGGGAGGGTGTATGAGCGTTAGTCCACCACGCGTGCCCAATGCGTATCGGTAGACTTCACATACGCATCGGAATTTCTTCTTCAGCGTATGCGGGTTTCCTCGCGATGTTTTCCTTCACCGTTTGAGAGCAGTCGGTATTATGTACATAAGTAAGAAAAACTCATTGGTACATGGCATGTAATCTGTGCGGATTTAAACCCCAACAATCATGATACACGGGCGACTTAACTCGACACCTGGCTCGAACGAACATCCCAATAACAATGACAAATAACAGCAAAAGAATAACTCGAAAATGCTAAAGTGCAACGGTAAGTGAGATGCATCGCTACTGGTCTCGCATGGCGACGGCGGGGTCCCGCGGGGGGTAGCAGGAGGGGTGTCGAATTCCGAGCCAGGTGTCAAGTTAATTCCGCAACAAACTGCCGACACCGACGGATTTTTGCTGAAGGCATTACCGTGAAAAAATTCAATCTTTTAACTTTAGTCAATCGGGAGACTAAAATTGTTGTGCGTGAATTGCATCTAATTTTTGAGTGTCTGAAATAGGAACAGTGTAACCTCCGCCTTACATAATAACATTAATCCTAAATGCTGAACATCAAAAGAGAAAAAGAAATTGAAATAATATAAGATTTTTTTAAATTACACTCTAAATAACACAGATTATACCATGCAGGTTGAAAGTTGATTTTTTTTTTAATATAAAAAAAGACATTGCCCACGTGCCAAAGTGACGAGTTTCGGGTCGTTTCGCTGCTGGCGAATGTGTATGATCAAAGAACAAATACAAATCGTATGAAGGCTGAAATTATACATAGGATAGGAGGAATATCGTGAAATTATCGTTTTCTACAGTGGCATTTCTTATAAAATTCAAATTCATTTTACCAGTTTTTTATGCGAAACGGGATTGGGCAATGTCTTTTGAATATTTTGACTTCCCTCCTACAAAATACCAATTCATATGCTAGCATGCCACGCACGACAAAGCGAGAAAGCCGTCATGCGCGCTCATTAATGCATACCTCGATTTTTCTCGTTCTGTCGGGGTCGCATGCTAGGCCTTTCTAAATTCTAAAGGTAAATAATTATATGAGATAAGATGCAAATATGACTCCAATATAACTACTATGTGAAAGGCCTAAGGTATAATTTAGCGTAACAAGCCTAAGAAATAAGGTAACCAATTATCAGTCAAAAGGAGGATTTTTCTAAATCGCGATTTGGCATTTTTTGACACAAATCTAAAAGACAATAAATATCTTTATTTCAAATAAAGTGACTGTCTTTAATTTATTCCTTTGATATACCACTGAATCGATGTTGATGAGATTTTCACTATTCACAAGTAAAGTTGTGATTTTACAGGTTGTTAAGGTGAACAGTTGCATTACTTTAAGGGGTGATTGTACCCATGATACTGAACAACTTTCCCAAAGAAACCTATAGGAAATTCGTAAAAAAATGTTCGTATTTCCCATACTAAATGCATTCGAACATTTGTATGAAAATTCGTTTTTTTTTTTTGCGCTTTTCCTATAGGTTTCTTTGGGAAAGTTGTTCAGTATCATGGGTACAATCACCCCTTAAAGTAATGCAACTGTTCACCTTAACAACCTGTATAAAACATTTTTTTTTATCTCGCCGCAATGCCCCTTTTTCTCGCGACACACACTTTTAACGACCCCTCCGAAAACTAATGTCCTTCCCGTCTCCCAGACAAAGTCTGGATCCGTGCTTGTCTGTCCAAAAGTTAACGAATATGCCCTAAACAATTTCCAAACAATAAATCAACGCTGTACAAACAGAAGGTACATCACTAGCGTTAGGTACATCACTTGCGTCGCTAGCTGCGTGTGTTGGTGCATGCATCTGCTAAAGGTCTACCAGAATCTAATTACACAAAAAAAGTAGATATTTTCACATGGTAATGTGTCATCTGTATAGTCAAAGTAGGCTTTATGAATTGCGACTTTTTGCAGCGATATAAACGTGCGTTTGTCAATCGCGTGACTGCATCGCTGCACTGGCAGTAACAGACGTTTGTAGCGATGCACACGCACGTCTGTATCGATACAGACGCGCGTGTTCATTACGACAAAAATTGTCGACGAATGACTGATCAAATATTACGAACGTTTTGCGTCGTGGCTGTATCGCGTTTGCTTCGATGCTGCATCACGTTTCCATCGATGCATCGCTGCATCGCGACTGAACCGATGCAGAAGCGCTGCCATGTCGCAGTGTGTAAATGGCCCTAATTCAATTACCGGTGTACATCATCATCATCATCAACCGATATACGTCCCATTGCAGGGCATGGCCTACCCTCAGGGAGGGTGTACGGGCATTAGTCCACCACGCGTGCCCAAATTGGTACACTTCACATACACATCAGAATTTGTTTCGGTGTATGCAAGCTTCCTCACGATGTTTTCCTTCAGTGTTACCCCAGTGTTGCTTACTCTAAAACTTTATTTCCTTTTTTGCCATCAGATTCTGGTACACCTATAGTAGAGGAGGGAGCGGGACAGCACTAGAGCGTAATGAAAACGCGTCGCTTGTACAGCGCGACGCCTACAGCAAGCCACATCAACATGGCGGCCGCGTGCGTCGCTAGAAGCTGCGCGTGCGATGGAGCAGGTACGTGGTAGTAGAGCGGGAAGTGACGCTTGAGTAGCTCGCTGCCGATGTAGAGGAACAGCGCGTTTTGACCTGTTGAGAGATAAAAAAAAGAATTTAATTATCTTTCCTAACCTTTGAATTATCGGGCCATCGCTGGCACGAATATGCGACAGTCGCAGACAGCATAAAACTTAGAAAGGCTATCGAATTGCTACGGAAAATAATTGAACTAACACTTTGCTTCCTAAGGTAGGGTTTGTACAGAAGAGACGCGTGGCAGTGGCGGGTAGTCAAAGTAACACCAATATAAACCTTATATTACGTAGCATAGCGTCGTTTTTTGACGTAAAGAAAAATCGCGCCCCCGCCACCAGGCGTCGTCGCCTGGAAGCGCGGGCGTAATTCTCCAAACGACTCTATGCTATGTCTATAAGGTTTATATTGCTGCACTCCGCCCGCGAAATATCCGCGCCACGTCACTTCCTTAAACTTACCAGGCAATATTAAGACATCGCCCAATCACACAACACACAAAACTACCAGGTAATCATAAATTAGTGAAAACATCGCCCCAATCATCTCCAGCGACCTCCAATAACTGTCACACAAAGTACTTACCAGGCAATCATAAATCAGTGAAAACTTCGCCCTAGCAACGTTCATACATCACACAAAAGTACCAGGCAATCACAAATTAGTAAAGACATCGCCCCAGCAACATCCATCCATTACACAAAAGTACCAGGCCACCATAAACTCACCAGCGTAATACAGAGGCCGTCCGCCCCACTTGTTCTTCAGGTCGACGACGAAGTACAGCACCGCCTGTATGAAGAGCGCCATCGATGATGTCACCAGGCAGTACGACAGCGACCACAGGTTCTTGTTCACTGGTATGGGGCCGCCGCTCTTTGAGAAAGAGCATAGGGCCCCGCCGGTGACTCCAAGGATTATGGACCAGAACACCCAGCGCATTATGCGGGCCCTGGAAAAAAGATATTAATTTAAATAGAAAGAAAGAAAGAAAGAAAAATTATTTATTTGGATCTCCGACACACATACAATCTTACATCATGGTAACATTTTAGTGAAGTGAAATAGGAACCCACGTTGTTAATCAACTTTAAAGATTTTTGGTTCGGGGGATTTTCGGCGGGGAAATCAAATCAACTTCCAAACAGTTTTGGTATCACAAAATTAACATGTGAATTCCAGGTGTTTAAAGGAGACTTCATAAATGTAGTTGTCTCCAAATATCCCCTGTACTTAAATAATTGCACATTCCAAAATCATCTGAAGTTTATCCGAAAAAATTGGTTTCGAAAAACGCTTGTCAAATTCTTGATTTGTCAAATTAGAGATTACTCAAAACCTAAAATGGTCAAATACTTGATTCGTCAAATTCTCCACTCGTTAAATCCTGTCCTGTTGCACCTCATGTACAAAAAAACGTGTTCTAGATAGAACGTGTTGTATGAAAAATATGTCAGATAAGCTAACAAGGGCCGCGGTCCGATTCACTCCAAAATCGATTTTAGCGCCCTCAAACGCGTCCCGATTTGGTGAAAGCGCGATCACGTTAGACGGCGTGACGTCATTGATGATGTCATTATCAGCGCCATCTTGGAATTTCTAAACCCATGCTCCACAGCGATATCACCTTGAGCCTTATGTCAAACTCAAAGAGTAATGTCAAACCACTGTCACTGTCAATGTCAAACTGATGTTTTATGTCGGTTTTTGGTACAATATAACGTGAATACAACTGTCAGTGGTTTGAGACCGGAAAAAGCGGTCCGATTCAAATAGCGCCGTCAGTTGTGAAATCGCGCTTTTTATTTCAGACCAGCGATTATGGACGTTAGCACTGTGAGTCATGAAATGGTGAATCGGACCGCGGCCAAGAATTAATCCAAAAGTAGTGAAACAGGCCCTAAGATTTTGTAATTTGACTAATTGTCCATTAGCGTATTGTTACAATTAAAACGTAAGACAATAGAATTCAGTGCGAAAGCGCGTGCGTGTAAAGGCACCAACAAAAACATGCCATCGTCTCGTCAGAAGAATACTAGTGTTTAAAACCACGAAGCCTTTTATAACTCATACTAAGTTATGAGGTAGTCCCAAATATGTTGATCTGCACATTGAGTTATGCTATTTAATAAACGTGACAATTGACAATGACAATTCAGAGTACACTGCTGAGAATGCTAGGACACATGAAGCACTGCAAGTTTAGCGTCATTAGTAACCAGCAATGTACTCTGAATTAACATTGTAGTTGTCGCGTTTATTAAATAGGGCCCTGGTGAAAGCTAACATCGATGGACTAATGAATTTCGAAGCAAGGTTTTGTTATCTCACCTAGCGTGGTTGTAGGCCAACATGATTCTGGTGGCGTGCGCTCCAGCTTGGACCACCAGCACTCCGGAGAGGATGCCCAGCAGACCCTCGGGGTCGTGGGGGAGGATTGTATGGTACAGCTTGCGGAATGTACCGCGCTGGTAGAGGTGCGACTCGCCGAGCACTTCCCTGGAAATAGACGGATTTATGTTAATGAGATGATACGATATACAGGGTCCTTCTTAATACGCTACTTTTTTCTAGGGACGATCGGACCATCAAACTGAACAACTTTCTCCATGGCACCAACATCGAAATCGCGAAAAAAAATCACCTGTCCCATACATTTGGCACGAGTAGTTTTGCATGGAAGTGCTGATTTTTTTTTTGCGATTTCGATGTTGGTCCCATAGAGAAAGTTGTTCAGTCTGTCGGTCTGATCATCCCCTTAAAAAAGTGTCAGCATATTAAGAAGGATCCAATAGTATACAGGGTTATACGGTGTCATCATCATCATCTCATTCAAAGGACGTCCAAATTTTTTATTATCATTAACCATGGGTTTGCTCTCGTCCTCAATCCAGTCCTCAGTACAAAGATGGGGTCAAAGATGTAGCAAGCTTACATTTGAGCCGAGCCTGAGCAGTTTTATGTGGAACAGCTGATTTCGTTTTCGCGATATTAATGTTTTCTTTAGGAAAGCGTTTGATGGTCCGAAACACCCCTTTTAATATGACTACACATGCTTCAATTTAAGGATTAGGGATGACAGATCTATAGACTTCCGTTAATACCTGTCAATATATCCCGCGATGCCGCCGGTGCAGTTCTCTAAGGCCCTGCCTTTGAGCGCAGACATGTGGAGACCTCCTGGACCCATGTAGCCGCGGGGACAACCCGGCACGGGGACCAGTAGCGTCACACACACCTACAACATTTATATTATGTATGTTGCTATTGCTAGCGCGCAAAGTGAAGACCCGAAAAAAAAACAATCGGGTACTCAATAATCAATGTAATATTTATTGCATTCCATAATGTACAAGGTATTAAATTATAAGCTACTAGAGTCCGCACAAATTATATACCAGATTTTAAGTTAAATCATAAGCTATCAAACAAAAAAGTTTCATCCATATCGGTTCGGTAGTTTTTTGCGTGACGCTCGAACAAACTAACAGACCTTATACAGACCATACCTAAAAACGATATCGTAATCTATTTCTAGTAAATACATACATAAATATGCTCACGCCTATGTCCCACTACCGGGGTAGGCAGAGACAACAGATCGCCTCATGCTACGATTCTGACACACATCTTTCGCCTCCTCAACATCCATAAGTTTGTTCATACAAGCTCGTCGTAAATAAATATCTTCAATGTACAGACACACTTCTGTAACAGTTTTATAATAGTTTAGATAGATAAATTTACCTGAATGGTAACCAGGACTATAGTTGCCAGCCACTGCTTCCAGCCAGCGGCGATGTCGCGGAACAGAGAGCGACCTGTCAAACAACAAAGGACATCATCGGATTTGGTCCAAAATGTGAAAGTGCCGGCCAACAAAAAGTAATGCGATATTCTGTTAGGACTCGTCCGTCTAAACATTTATTATTATGCCACCAAAGCTGTATGTCCATTGTCTTTGGTTTTATTTGGGTTCGAAAATCTGCCTTTTCATACACATTTTCGATGAAATTAGCTAAGGCTATATTCTGTTAGAACTAGTCCGTCGCAGCATTTTTTAGTATCACCAAAGCTGTAGGGCCATTTTCCTTGATTTTATTATAAATAAATAAATATCTTGGACAATGTCACACAAATTATCTATTCACATTTAAAGTACCAGAATCTAGCCTGGACTAAAAAGGCCTATTAAGATTAAGGTTTGAAAAATCGTATTTTCATACATTTTAAACTTACAGCTACAGCTTTCTTGCCATGATAATAAATGCTGAGACGGACAAGTTCTAACAGAATATGGAATTATTTTTTGTTGGCCGGTACTTTCACATTTGGACCAAAAATGTATGAAATGCCGATGATGTCCTTTTTAACGAAAAATATAATGTTAAGAATATTGCATTATGTAAATACCAAACACACTGCTTAAACCATATGTAACAGATGTAAAGGCCTATGATGGTGATGAAATACCAAACAGTGGCGGTCGGAAAGACATTTGAAGAATAGGTTTTTATTGCTGTCGCGCCGTTCTCGAGCAACCGAGCTACCAGTGCGAAAGTGTCAACTGCAGCAGATTTTACCTACATGAAATAGACGAAATCACAGTTCCACTGTTTCCTCCTCCAAAATTAGAGAGATTTCAATATTTTTTTCAAGAATAATATGAGAAAGAGTTTTGTTAATTTCGATATTTCTGAAAACGGCAGCAAAATCGACCAATTTTAAAAAGTTCCTAATTCTCATAGTAATTAATTTATGGAAAAAACAAAACATAGGGGCAAAGCAGTGGTAAGTAAAAATTGTTTTTGCTTTTCATTCATTACCAAGTGAGAAAACAGGGGAATACTTTTGTATGGACTAAACGGCACCCGCATTTCCTCTTAAACAGTTAAAAGTCTACTAAAGTCTAAACTAATTCTTGAAAAAAAAAAAACTGGCCTAAGTTTGCGTCTAGAATTCTAGATACATTGATAGTCAGAAGAGTCCGAACTAAACGCATAACTTTTATTACTACAATTAGAAGCAAATTGCAATGTAAACCATGTAAACCACAAACATAGGTATATGTAAACACATTTTTGACATTATAATAATGAGTATTTTAAATTCAATCAACTATAATCTCTTTTGTCATGTTTATCATGTATAATTTTTACGAATTATCATCATCATATCAGTATCCTACAATATTGTACACTGTTCAAAAGCAAAATAAATTACTTCTGATTGCTGAGTTAAACACAAAATGAGCACTAACCGGGTGTAATACTCTGGCTGGTATGCATGAAGGCACACTCCAGGGCCCCGACGATAAGGTACATGGCAGCCAAGCGCTGCAGCACGCCTGGCAGCCTGACTTCACCCCACGACACGCTGACAGAGCCTAGCATGATGCCGATGAGCGCTAGGAGAAGAGATCTACGGGCCACCTGAAAAGTAAGAATTATATAAAATATCTTGGACATTGTCACACAAATTATCTAGTCACATTTAAAGTATCAGAATCTAGCCTGGACTTGTATTATGATGACTAGACACCGATATAGAATTCATAATTATACTTAGATACAAACATCCTTGACTCGGGTAAAAATATTCATATGCATCTTACAAATATTTGTCCTTTGACGGCCTCACTTCTTCACTATGTAGACAACATAATTTTTTTTAAATCTGCTGTTTCATACAAAACTGCAGCACCTACTGGACTCAAAATGTATGGGACAGCAGATTTTTTTGTTCTCGGTTCGTTTTCATATTGAAAATTGTTCAAAACCTGGTCAAAACCTGGGTCAAAACTAAACCAACTCGTAAGTATTACTATGTGTTTTGTTACACCATACACACGACATAGTTTTTAATTACTATCAAAATTTTAAACTAAAAATGAAACTAAAGTTCGCGAAGCAAAGGAAGACTACGTCAGCGACCGTCAGACCATCCCACGTCGAGTGTTCTGTGCTCAACATACCTGATACAAAGCAGTTATTCTCGGTAGCGAAGTGCGCAGCCTAGCGTTGAGTGAGAGAACCAACGCTTCGCCCATAGCGAATCCGAACCACGGGAAGACCACGTCAGCTACCGTGAGACCATCCCACGTCGAGTGTTCTGTGCTCAACGTACCTGATACAAAGCAGTTATCCTCGGTAGCGAAGTCCTCAGCCTAGCGTTCAGTGAGAGAACCAACGCTTCGCCCATAGCGAACGCGAACCACGGGAAGACCACGTCAGCGACCGTCAGGCCATCCCATGTCGAGTGCGAGAAGATAGCGTAACCACCACCGCCGGCGTTCACGAATATCTGGTAGGAAAAATATTATTAACCACAACCTGAACATTTTCTTACAAACGGGTTTGCATTGACAAGAGGCTAGCACTTGTATAATGAGTAAAAGAGCAGTACACTGCTTACTGTCGGCCTTCAAGTACCACCGAGAGGGGGTGAGGTCAAAATTGTAGGGGGACATAGAGTGTCCGTACTGAAAAGAAATAATAGTGGCACAATCCCATAGTTGGGTAAAAGTCCTCCCTTTAGCGGCTAAAGGGGATCTGGGATTCTGGGGATCCCAGATGTCGTCATCATCAACCCACAGCAGGGCATGAGCCTCCTCTCTATTTTGCAATCCCTCTCGTGTCTTGCGCCAGTCGCATCCATGTCTTATCGACAATTTTCCCGATGTCGTTAACCCACCTAACGGACGACACATTCCTCTTTTGATTTAAACTATGCGTTACATGCTTCACACCATCCAACTGAAAAACTTTTACTACTGGACCAACTTTGAAAACGCGAAAAAAACTGCTGTTCCATAGAAAATGTTAATAACTACTCGACTCGACCAAAACACTGATTTTATTTCATAGTTGATCCCATAGTAAAAGTTGTTAAGTTTGATGGTCTAAACTCTAAAGCACCCCCTAAATTATGTAACGTATTTAAGTTTACACCGTGTATGGCGTGCAGCTTAATGTGTTTCTCACCATGAGAGCGATGCAGAATCCTCGGAAGATGTCGAGCGAGCGCAGTCGGGAGCGCGTCGGTGACCGCGGCACGCTCACCTCGATCGTCAATACTCTCGTCTCTGAGCCCAGCTCGTTGTCCTCTCTGAAAAAAAACAGTTCACATTCAAAAAAACTGTGTACGAAGTGCCGTAAATAGGGCGGTACCAGCGGTACCCATGTACAGGGCGCAGAAATGACTAGGTTTTTGGGTCATGGTAGTAGCTAGAGTTGTCAGATTTTTGTTGATCCTGTAAGGGACAAATGCTCATTTTGGCACATAAAAAAAGGGATTTAATATTTTTCCTCGGGACAAATAAAAACATGTATTTTGCGTCGTTTTTATTGCTAGTTAATAGTTATATTTTAAAGAAGATCGTGTAAGTTTTAGCATGTCTTTGTTTGATTTTACAAATTCAATGCAGCTATAATCATAGTTCATTTTAATGCCATCTGCGAAAAAAAATCCTCTCTACAAAGCAGTTGGAACTAGGGATACTAAAGACAAACTATATAATTAGAAAAATTTGCAATGCTTAAGTACTGAGTGCAAAAAAATAATGCCGTCGCCGAAGAAAATTTCGATTAGACAATTTTTCAAGGGGGCAGTTATAGAAGCTCGCGCCGGTCGCATAAATAGTACATTACTGCAGCGGCCAGCAACAGAGGCATTGATGGACGAACGTGTAAATGTGGGCCGAGGCGAAGCCGAGGCACACATACGTAAGTCCATCAATGCCTAGTTGTGGCCAAGGCTTGTATAGTACTTTTCTCAAATAATGCGCGGAAATTAAAACAGTAAATTTTCTCAAATAATTCACGAGAGTTAAAACTCTTTTCAAAATCAATGACGAACAACGAACAACAATTTGTTTTTTTTTTCAATAAACAGCTTTCTATTTGCAAGCCAGTTCGAAATTTAAATAAAACCTTTGATGGGTTACCTCCTTGGTCGCCATGTTTCGGAGAAAAAGATCGTTCCATTTTTAAATTACACGACAGATATGAGTTTACTATGTAATTTATTTGGCCGCTAAACACGACAGATATGGATTTTCATACAACATTGCCGGCCGCTGCGCGCATGTATTTGGCTAGTACTGCAATTTCGATTTATCTCGAAGAAAGTTGTCAAAATAATGCTCACATTTCCAAGCATGTTTGAGAAAAGGCTATTTAATCTGATATACTATCCACGCAGCACGATAAAACACTCACCTAGCAAAATAGCTGGCAATAAGCCTGCCAGCAGCCAGCCGTTTCCCGATGCCCTTCACAATGTACCATAGAGTTGCCATGGACAGTAGGATTACTACAGCAGTCAGGATCGGCAGCAGCGCCGCGTCGGGCTCCGCCGTCATGCGGGGCACGCATTCGCTCTTTATGTCGGATAGATTGAGACTGTATTGGCCAAACTCGCCGAATTGGTACGTTCCTGGAATAAAAGTATGAGTGAAATATTGTAAAGAAACATCATCATCACAGCCTATATGTATAGGGTAGGGTCCTTCTTAATATGCTGACACTTTTTTAAGGGGATGATCAGACCGTCAAACTGAACAACTTTCTCTATGGCACCAACATCGAAATCGCGAAAAAAAATCAACTCTTCCATACAAAACTGCAAACCTACTCGTACCAAATGTATGGGACAGCTGTTTTTGTTTTCGAGATTTCGATGTTGGTCCCATAGAAGTTGTTCAGTTTGATGGTCTGATCGTCCCCTTTAAAAAGTGTCAGCATATTAAGAAGGACCCTGTATACGTCCCACTGCAGAGCACAGGCCTACCCTCAAGGAGGGTATGGGCGTTAGTCCACCACGCGTGCCCAATGCGGATTGGTAGACTTCACATACGCATCAGAATTTCTTCTTCAGTGTATGCAGGTTTCCTTACGATGTTTTCCTTCACCGTTTGAGAGCAGTCGGTGATTACGTGCATAATTTAGAGAAACTCATTGGTACATGGCATGTTGTCCGTACGGATTCGAACCCGTGAGGAAACATGGACGCTGATAATAGGACTAGTACAATTCAAAGTCGCTTTGCAAACTATAGATAGAATAGAGCAAGGTAATTTCTCGAAGAGATCACACACATCGGGAATCAGTAGGTCTAGTATGATTTCTCTACACGCGCGCGACGCGCCTTCGCTGCATACAAAATAACCTGTTCCCGCGCTTTTCGGAGAGCGAAAGCCGCGCTTGCCGCGACTTTTAGTATGGGAAAAAGCCGAGTCGCGTGCAAGTAGAGAAATCATGCTAGACGGTCTGGTGTAAGTCAAAAAACTAAAGTATAGTCAAGTATAGTTGAGATAGCTCTTAAAATTAGCGAATGCTAGGCTGGGCCCCATTTAGTAATTTACAATGACAATTCAGGTTATACTGCTGAGAATGTTAGGACACATTACCTACTGCATGTTTTAGCGTCATTGATATCAAGCAATGCACCCTGAATTGTCATGTTTATTAAATGTGGCCTATTTCATAAACATGCAGGGTGTATTACTGGTTACTTATGGCGCTAAACAACATGTGTCCTAAGTAACGTTTTCAGTAATATACTGTTGGCATCGCAAATTGCAATTATGTAAAAGTTTCATGCATGCAAACAGGTGCACATACCTACTGCGGCTGAATATGTGCACCTGTTCGTAAGTCCTCTTACACGCGCTATGTATTTACCGACAGTGGCCGGTTGTATGAAGCTTTCGTTCTGTAGGGATATTTATTCATGGGCCTAGTGTTGATATACAGGGTGTTACAGAAGCAAAAATAAAAATTGAAAACTTTTAAGGGGTGGTTTAGACCATCAAACTGAACAACTTTCACTATGGGACCAACATCGAAATCGCGAAAAAATAAATCTTTTGTCCCATACCTACATTTAGCTCAAGCTCGAGCAAACGCATCGTATCATGGCGATTATGGCAAATCTCCTCATTTTGGGGGAGGCCAATGTCCAGCAGTGGACGTCTATCGGCTGGTATGATGATGATGATGATATTTTTTTTCGCGATTTCGATGTTGGTCCCATAGTGAAAGTTGTTCAGTTTGATGGTCTTAACCACCCCCTTAAATGTTTATTTCTAATTTTGTAACACCCAGTATAAAAGTTCATGGATCGGTGGAGGTATTGTAATCAACGTGCAAACTAAGGAGTAGATTGGTGGTTGTAGAAACATTTTTGATCAACCAGAAATAGATCGTGATTTACCTATGTATGTATCAGTAGTGCCTACCCCTGTCAGATGTTGGCGTGAGTATATGTATGTATGTGTATTAGTATTAGTAGTATTACGTATGTACGTACGTAGATCCCAGTAACTATGAGTCATTATTACTGGGAACTGGTTATTCACTATGTGTACCTATACCTATAGTATTACACAATAACATTTGAAATGAAACCAGACAGCGTAAAGTGGTACAACAAGTTTTGAACATTATGTATTCAATCACATTTCGAATTGCATGTGCCCTCAGATGACTTTGGAAATGTTTTTGAGTTTTATTTTTTAGAGTGAAGATTGGAATCAATGATTTATTGAGCATCATTGGATTCTGTACCCAAAGGATTTTTTTTTAATTTAACTATGGGTTTGCTCTTGACCTCAATCCAGTCCTCAGGACGAAGATGGGGTCGTAGATGAAGCGAGCTTACCCAGAAGATGCCTATTCACTCGTACTTTAATACTAAACTCGGAAATACTGACGCAGGTAAGGCAAGGATGACACCCTTTACGAGACCTTACTGCCACAGAGCACTATAATTACTACCGTTACTATTACTAACCCTACGCTATTCATTCGTCTGTCTGTCTGTCTGGTCTCTGGTGTCTGTCCTAACTTCAAAGAAATGTTTCATTTAAACCGAAATAGGTAGCCGGATGATATTTTCAACATAATATGTGTTATTATTATGGCGAATTTTCCGACAAATAATTTGGAAAAATTGAAAAGTTAAGGGACACACAAGAATTCTTATTTTCAATGTTTATTGTTCTAACTCTATCGTAAAATCGGTTATGCATACAAGAGTGAAACTTGTTGTGATTATAGTGAAAACTCTGAAATAAAACAACTAATAATAAAAACCCGCAAAATGTGAGTGTGGGCTCGCACTAACGATCCCGAACTAAATGAAAGTATTTTTTTTTTTCTAAATACATAACACAAATATAATTTTGTTATGCTACGGAACCCTCGGTATGCGGGTCCGTCTCGCATTTGGCCGTTTTGTTTTCTATCATGTAAAGAGTTGGCTTATTCTATACAATACACTCACACCATTTTTTTTTCTTCCAAATTCAAAGACTTATTAATATCCTTATCAACAGATAAAGGAGTCACCCTGCATTGTTTGATTTGGTAAATATATTAGTCATAGATACATTTATGTTACACTAATATAACGGCGCCCGCGACCGTACAAGCAGACCATTGACTTTAAAC
This sequence comes from Agonopterix subpropinquella, assembly GCA_922987775.1. Classification (NCBI taxonomy): domain Eukaryota; kingdom Metazoa; phylum Arthropoda; class Insecta; order Lepidoptera; family Depressariidae; genus Agonopterix; species Agonopterix subpropinquella. The sequence continues at coordinate 5,238,810 of OV277694.1, read as the reverse complement.
ATTCATAACTTATGATTGAATGATTGTGATTAAATAAAGCCTTAATGCTAATCCAAACTAAGTCAATATGCTTTTGTGTAAACCCCATCCGAAACGGTTCAGTAGTTTTGAAGTGATGCATGTACAAACAAACACACAAAAATTCAAAAAATGATCTCAGTGCATTCCATTACATGTCCTAAACACCTCCAAATAATATTTATGTAAATATCTTCAATGTACATGCCACGCCATGTTTGCAATTTTATCATATGTATTAGAAGACTAGATTTTGCCCACGAGTTCGTCCACACTGCGAAGTTAACGTAGTTTTAGTCAGGGACAGCTAAAAACCATATCACAACTTTTTTATTGCAAATATCTTCAATGAACACAGACACAATTCTGCTACAGTCTTTATAATAGTAGAGATTCAGTCAGGACTTTTATTTTGAATGTAGTTTTGAATCCTTAAAACCGATTTGTTGTATTAAATGATTTCATTATAACCAATTTCAACTGTCTCTATCTGTATATTGAATACAGACTATTGATATTAGTCATAAATACACACTATATTACATATACCTCATGTATTCATTCTCTCAACATAAAGAGTGATCTGATTTATTGGAAGCATATTTATTAAGACCTTCGCATTAAGGTTACAATTGCAAGATAATATAACAAAAAATTAAAACCGCCTTCAAAAAAACTAAAAAGTTAAAAAATAATATTGCAGCCGATGACTTTTTCGTTCGCATCATAAGAACATTAATTTGTTTTATCGAAGTCGCTGTCAAGCCGATTCGCGACAGGGCTTGCATTAGTTTTTTGGCTTGGCTTGACACCGACTTCTATAAAACAAATTAATGTTCTTATGATGCGAACGAAAAAGTCATCGGCTGCAATATTATTTTTTAACTTTTTAGTTTTTTTGAAGGCGGTTTTAATTTTTTGTTAAAATTTTGTTTATTTCACAATTTTCAGTGGTGAATTCATTAGTTTGATTTAACAGTAGTGTTTCAAATTAACAAACGCACTAATCGGCACTACGATTTTCGAAGATTCCCCTCGATTTCTCTGGGATCCATCATCAGATCCTGGTTTCCTTATCATGGGACCACCCTTGGGATATCTCCTTTCCAACAAAAAAAGAATCATCAAAATCGGTTCATAAATGACGAAGTTATCCGCGAACACACATTAAAAAAAAAAAAAAAATATACGGTCGAACTGAGAACCTACTCCTTTTTTTGAAGTCGGTTAAAAAGTGCTGTTGCCATGTAACTTATTCATTTAACTTTATTATATAGGTCATTAGGTCTACTTCCATATGCATTTCTAGAAATGTTAAACATACTGGGTCCTTCTTAATATGCTGACGGTTTTTTAAGATGGTCAGACCGTCAGACTGAACAACTTTATCTAAAGGACCAATCAGCTGTCCTTTACATCTGGGTAGAGAAGGTTTGCAGTTTTGTATGGACCAGGTAATCTATACTGTAAATTTTTGTTTGTTTGTAACAGCATAATGCAAAAACTACTGAACCGATTTTGATGAAACTTTTTTTTGTTTGATAGCTTATGATCTGAGTTAAAATCTGGTAAGTATACAATTTGTGCGGACGAAGGCATGGGTAAACTCTAGTAATGGTAATAAAATTGATAAACTTGGTCATAATGTTTCGCTGACTCCAAGTAATGGAACAGGTCAAGGTCAAGGCTATAGCTAGCCAGTGGGCTAGGGTGGGGCATGATAATGAAAATAAAAAATCAGGAGCGAACTGGCATGTCATTACCAGAGATCGGAATTACGGGTGCGATTACTAACAAAAGTATAAAATTAAATAAAAATAAAAAAGCCTTTATCCTACTAAATTTCACAATTAAAAACTTCATAAATTAACAATTGATACATGCACGGATTAAATTTTTTCCATATCATTTTATTATATTAACAAAACAGTAGAAATAATAACATTACATTTATTGCATTTGTCACAAAAGTATGGATACGACCAAAAATCCAGGGATTTCCCGGGAATTGGTACCTTAGTAACAGGATGTAAATACATTAATAGGATTCGGAATAAGCATGATCCTACTGCCTGCTTGTAGTATACACAATCTTTTCCTTTAACTGAATAACTGCTTTTATTTAAACTCAAATTAAGTAATAAAAATTCATTGACTTCCCGGAATCCTGGGATTTCCAAGTCAAATCCGTGCTATCTGAAATAGCACCCAGATTCCGATCTGCACTCACACGTCATTTAATATTATAAGTTGCGTTTTCATGACTATATTCATAAAATAATTTTATGCTATTTGGAATCGATTACCATGGACCGACCCATTTGTTCTGTGCAGTCTGTGATGTCTAAGCAGCTAGCTCTAGATTCAGCCAAAGCCCATGGCACAAGTACAAAGATGAATCAGAGCAATAAGAGTCTTAAATGGGTTAAATAACAAGTACATCAAAAAGTGTATCAAGTTGTTATTGTAATGAGGGTAAGGAACTAAAAAATAAAGGTTAGTAAGCCATCTACCTGCTACATGGTTAATGACTCACTAGATTAAATGTAGACATACAATATTCACCAATAGAATGATGCTGTGAGTGGTGATAGAATGATAGATGGATACATGAATGCAATAAACTTTATTTACACCAAAAACAAAATACAATGCATAACAGAAGAAAAAACTGATTATGGTACTGAAGCTGCAAGGGGATTGTTCATCTTTATGAACTTATTACTAGATCTATTATAGGTAATTGTAATCTTAAAATTGTGGCTCAATCATAGTGTTGAAGATTTTTCCAATATCTCGTTTAAATAGCAAATGCACTTGATGTTGACTGGTAATCAATATTTCAGTGATATCTAGGATTATTTTGGACAAAAACACACTTGAGCTGCGACTAAAATTATGGAGCTTCGTGGAAAGTAGAGAGCAGACAGCCAACATTTGACAGCCCGATGTGAACTGATGTATCACATTCCTACACCTGTTCAATTCTCAATCTGAAGTGCTATTTTTGAATCTCACCCTTTCAAAATCATGATTGAATGATGCATAAACTCCATAGTAGGTAGTTTTAACATATTCTGCTGCTTATTTGAACATGTGACTTTCAAAAATCTCGGTTCAGTGCATATGTTTCCTTTTTCATTTGGGGTTGAAATACATTGACCGACGGCAAATGATGGTGGGCCCATATAAAAAGCATGTTTAGTATGGGACCCCACCAGCCATTGACGTGGCGAACGGTACTGACCACATTCCCATGCTAATCGTAATTTTTTGTATGGGCCCACCGTTGTTTGCCATCGGTCAATGTGTCTCAAACCTTACTCTAATCTTACAATCCTATGCAATATAATTAGATTACCTTTGAATGCATGCACGCTTTAATCCAATAAGTCAGACCAGACTATATTTTCTAAACAGGTAGGTAGATTTAAAAAAAATACATTAGGTTATTCAAGTAATAATAATTTCAAGGTTACCTAATACCTTCATATTTCAATAATTAGTAGGAAAACAATGGAATTTCTAAATCTATTATCCTTATCTGGCACAAATGATTTCAATAAGAATACGAAACAAAGAACTGCATACGAACCATTGCAGATTTCCGATCCATTCCAGTATTTTCCTGTCTTCACTGTGTACCGCACCGGACTCAAAGTCTTCAGTACCACCGCTCGCGAGGTGTTCAACCTAGCAGTTGGCAGCAGTTCACAAAACTGGCATTCCTCGTATTGACTCCAAAAAGTGACTTCTTCGGGTGCAAGAATATCTAAACAGGCTTGATCATATCGCAGAGTCGTGCCATTACAGGCCCGTATGAAGGCACCGACGTTTTTGTAATCACCTAACAACATTTTGGTTGTTCAACATTAAGATTTGTAAAGAGTTTCTGGGAGAACAATTGGGTTTTTGCAAAAATGTAAATGCAAAATAAATCGCAAAAACAATCGCGATGATCTGTCACTGTCACTCACTGAACGTGAATGAATCATCTGATGAATGAATGAATGGAACTGAGATTGGAAGCAAAATAAAAAAATGCAGATAGCCTGGAGACTAGGGTTTTGGCTTTTCCATTTTTATATCTTAGTTTTAAACAATAAAACAAGAAAGGTTCCTTTTCCTTTTATGTTTTCGGTACCTCTACGATAAATATAAACAGGCACGTACAGTACGACCGTAAAGTCTAGAAATTAAATAAATCGGAACTAAACTTTTTCATTATCATGACAACATTATGGAAAACGTCAAACTGTCAATGTCAATCACCAAAGAGCTTCGAACATTTCAGTATGGAAGGTGGCATACCTACTTTCCGCCATTTTGAAAAAATCACGATTTTGCGGCCACTGATGAAACATATGCCAATCGACAGGGAAAATGATTACAAACAGAAAATATTCTTTAGTAAAATGACCTAAGGGGTATACTTTCGGAGATATAGGGGTTTGAAAATAATAAAAAATATAAACATTTTTTTCCACCCAAATTGACTTTTTTGATCAGGAATAGATCAGCAAAGCTCAGGATCGATCAGGACATAGTATAATTACATAATATTATTATTATAAATAAGTTTTATTCATTTAAATAAATAAAATACCTATCTACATGCAAGACAGCTACTCGAGCAAGACGTTTGTTGTAGCAGTGTTGCTAACTATTCCGAGAGGGATTAATATGTATTTACCTATGTATTAAATACTTGATCATCATCATCATCATCATCATCTCAGCCGATGGCCGTCACACTGCTGGACATAGTCCTCCCCAAGGATCGTCGCAACGACCGGTCTTGCCGGTGTCCTAATCGAACGGGTTCCCGCCGCCTTCATCAGGTCGTCGGTCCACCTTTTGGTGCCCAACCTACTCACTGCTATTACCCGGGGTGCGGGATGCGGGAGCTACCCACGCTGCGCTTTCCGGTACGCGATCGCCACTCAACGGCTCTTCGGCCCCCATCAGTTCTGCGAGCAATGTACCCCGCCCATTGCCACTATAGTTTAGCAATTCTTTGGGCTATGTCTCAGTGGATCTCTTCATTTCCGATTCTATCTTGCCGGGATACTCCGAACATAGCCCATTGCCTTTTGGATGACTTTCAACCTTTTTATGAAGCCTTGAGAGAGCGACGACCGACGTCTCAGTTCCGTAATTCATCTTGAGACACTGCGGTATTTTGGACGTGAAGAGACTACGTAGCTTTCCAACGTTGCCTTGCCGAGTCGGATTCGACAGCAGGCCACTTCTGCGGCGGTGGGCTAGGCTATAAAGCTTGGTCTCCACCAGCTTACTCTCGCCAATGAGCCTCCTGGCTCTGCGTTCAGCCGAGTCGATTGCGTCAAGTTGATACTTGGCAGAGCTATCCCACAGGTGGCAGCAGTACTCCATACATGATCGAACCTGAGCTTTATACAACATTAAGAGCTGTCCAGGAGTTTAGTACCGCTTCACCTTGTTTAAGATACCCAGCTTTTTGGACGCAGTTTGAGCCTTAGACTCGATATCAGCGCCGAAGTTGAGTTTCGTGGTCAACCTCATGCCCAGAAGCCCAAGACTGTCGGAAACAGGAACAGATTTACCCCGGATAATAGAGGAGTCAGATTAAACGGACTCCTTTTTGCGGTGAACATACAAGCCTGTGTTTTGGTGGCGTTGAAGTTGACTAAATTATTGTCACCCCACTGGGAGACAAAACTTAAAGTCAAGTTTGTCCGCTCCACCATGGCCTCCCTCTGCGAACGTATTTCATCCCCGCTGGCCCTTGCGCCGGATACATATCTCTCCGTGACAGTACTATCATCTGCATACCGAACAATACCTGACACAAGGAGGTGATTGATGTGTAGCAGGAAAAGTGTCGCGGAGAGAACAGACCCTTGAGGAACCCCAGCATCAATTGCCAAAAGGTCTGAAGAGCAGCTGTCAATGACAACTCTAATCGACCGTTCTCTCAAGAAATCAGATATCCAGCTGCAAAGATCAGCGGGGATACCATAAGCAAGAAGCTTGCTCAGCAAACTAGCGTGCCATACCCTGTCAAAGGCCTTCAAGATGTCAAGTGATACGGTAAGAGCTTCACCGTGTTTCTCGAAGGCCTCGCCCCTGCAGTGCGTGACATACACAAGAATATCCCCAGTCGATCGCCCCCGGCGGAAGCTATATTGGCGATCACTGAGTAGATCATTATCTTCTAGGTATGTCAGCAACTTACTGTTAAGTATTCTTTCCATGACTTTACAGAGAATGGAAGTAATGGCGATAGGTCGGTAGTTGCAGGGGTCGGCACGACTGCCCTTCTTGGGTACCGATTGCACATTTGCAAGGTTCCAGGATTTTGGTACCGTTCTTGTTCTGAGAGAGAGGCGATACAGGCGTGTTAGAACAGGAGACTACTCAGGCGCACAATATCTCAGCAATCTTGCAGGTATACCATCAAGACCACTGGCCTTATTCACATCTAGACAACGCAATGCTCTGAGGACCTCTTTTGTACGTATTGTGATCTCCGGCATCGAAGAATGACAACGAGGAATGGTTGGTGGCTGTTTGGCACCAGCGTCCAGACGTGAATTGCTCGCAAACAGAGAAGCAAATAAATTAGCTTTCTCAGTTGCGGAGTGAGCCAGCGACCCATCAGGTTTCTGCATGGGAGGCAAAGTGGGACGGCAGAAATTGGATTCGACCGATTTTGAAAGGGACCAGAACTGTTTACTACCAGAAGGGTAGGATGCCAGTCTGACTCCAATGCGGCTGACATGATCGAATCGAGCCTTCTGGATCACGAGCCGTTTGCATGACTTGACGGCAGAATTAAAGGCCCTCTTTTTCGGCGCGAACCCTACGAGCTCTATCTTTGCGGTCGCGAGCTTGGAACCATGCTTGGTAGGCGGATTCCTTTTTAGCTTCAGCGCGAGCACAATCCGCATTGTACCAAGGTTGGGCTTTGTGACCGAGTGCGATGTCGGAGAATGGAATATAATATTCCATTCCCAGTACCAGTACCATTCCAATTACGTTCGCAACCGCATCAGCAGAACTGGCAGGGTCACTCGAAGAAAAACTCACTTGCCGCCACGGGTAAGACGCAAAGAAGTGCCGCATCTCATCCCAATCTGCCGACCCGTATCGCCAGACTCGCCTCGTGCCCTTAGGGCTGTCATCGGGAGGAGAGCAGATCTAGAATCTGGGGAATCATATCCACAGTCTCTTCACGTCCAAAATACCGCAGTGTCTCAAGATGAATTACGGAACTGAGACGTCGGTCGTCGCTCTCTCAAGGCTTCATAAAAAGGTTGAAAGTCATCCAAAAGGCAATGGGCTGTATTCGGAGTATCCCGGCAAGATCGAATCGGAAATGAAGAGATCCGCTGAGACATAGCCCAAAGAATTGCTAAACTATAGTGGCAATGGGCGGGGCACATTGCTCGCAGAACCGATGGGGCCGAAGAGCCGTTGAGTGGCGATCGCGTACCGGAAAGCGCAGCGTGGGTAGCTCCCGCATCCCGCACCCCGGGTAATAGCAGTGAGTAGGTTGGGCACCAAAAGGTGGACCGACGACCTGATGAAGGCGGCGGGAACCCGTTCGATTAGGACACCGGCAAGACCGGTCGTTGTGACGATCCTTGGGGAGGACTATGTCCAGCAGTGTGACGGCCATCGGCTGAGATGTTGATGATGATCAAGTATTTAATACATAGGTAAATACATATAAATCCCTCTCGGAATAGTTAGCAACACTGCTACAACAACCGTCTTGCTCGAGTAGCTGTCTTGATTGTAGATAGGTATTTTATTTATCATAGTAAATGAATAAAACTTATTTATAATAATAATATTATGTAATTATACTATGTCCTGATCGATCCTGAGCTTTGCTGATCTATTCCTGATCAAAAAAGTCAATTTGGGTGGAAAAAAATGTTTATATGTTTTATTATTTTCAAACCCCTATATCTCCGAAAGTATACCACTTAGGTCATTTTACTAAAGCATATTTTCTGTTTGTAATCATTTTCCCTGTCGATTGGCATATTTTTCATCAGTGGCCGCAAAATCGTGATTTTTTCAAAATGGCGGACAGTAGGTATGCCACTAAGGCAGGTTGCTCTTTCAAATGTTTTATGCATTTCAAATAAAAATTTACCGTAAAATATTTGAATTTGTCCTAATTATTATTACTAATGGATAAAGTAATAAAAAGTGGTGCAAGTTTAGTAATTTACTACGTTATTTTCTGTTATGTTTGGAGGTATATCAAGCGGGGAAAATTGGAATAGATTGGATGTTGTTTACAAGCGATTTGCTGATATGGTAGGTATTTATTCACTCTCATGTTGCTTTTTAACAATAGTTTTCAGCGTAATTATATCAATTATCGTCAGTTATCATCTGAAAAATAATCATTTAGGGCATTTTCTTTCGAGTTTGGTTCGTTTGGGGTTATGATCTTTTGTTGATAAAACTGACGTTATTATATGCGTGGACCGCATAATTTTGATCCTTGCGTGTCATTCCTGCATGTTTAGTTTATCTTCACTGCGACTAGTTAATATTTTATCGATTACCTACTTTTCTGTCCGGAATGCATCGATAAAAAAACTGCCATGCCTAGAAATAGAAATCTTAAATAGAAGGAATGTAAATATCAGATCTACGAAAATAGTAAACATCGTATTCAAAAACAAATAATTTGAAAGTATTGTTACGGCCGCTGTCAAACGTCAAACGTAAAGAAGGCATTCGAAAATTCGGCCGGCTCATTAACAATCGCCGTGGTCCTACGGTCTAAGGTTCCGCCTCCCATGCTAGGGGGTGACGGTTCGAATCCGATCCGCGCCAAAAATATTTCTAGATTTTTGTGTTTTTAGAAATGTTCTAGAAGGTAGAGAGAGAAGGAATATTTAAAAAGGACCAAAAGGTCTAGGGGTGTCTAGGAACTTCGAGAAAGGAGGCGAAATTACGAATATTTGAAAAGAACCAGAAAAGTGGGCGTGTCTTCGATCGGTTTCGAGACAAGAAGGCGGGGTTGGAAATATCTGGAGGAAAACAAACGAGTAAAGAAAAGAATAACGAAATTCGTAGATCTGGAATATTCTGCGGACTATAAAAGGCGGCGAATTCCGACTGATGGGTAGTCCTTGGTTAAACAGTGAACAGTGCGAAACAAAAGGAAGAAAAGTAAAAGTGGAAAAGTACTAGTGAAGAGAAAAGTGCTAAGAGTGGAACAGTGAGTAGACTAGTGTCAGTGTAGTGCGTGACGTCATAGTGTCAGTGTAGTGCGTGACGTCATAGTGTCGTACGTCTTGACGTCATAGTGTCGTACGTCGTGACGTCATAGCCGTGACGCGTGTCGTGTCGTCACAGTAGTGACGTAGTGAACCGTGAACAGTGACAGTAAGTGGTGCACGGGGAATCCCTGCGAGGAGGACCCGGTGAAGTGAACCGTTCAGGGGAACCTCTGCGAGGTGGACCGTTTGTAAGTGTATTCCAAATAAACTCTGTAAAGTTGGACTTAGCGTTTCACTCCAATCCCGGAACCCGTCGCTCGTAACATTTGGTGTCAGAAGTGTGGGATTGGAGTAAGATGCCGCTGGTGCCAAAGGAGTTAAAGGGAGTCACCACCCGGGCCATGTCGGAAGCGCGGCACGACGGTGCGGCCCCCGTAACTGAGGTGCAGCGAACCCCAGAGAGAAGACCTGAGGGGGGTGAAGTACAGCGCACTCCAGAGCGGAACCCGGGGAATTTCCTCTATCAAATCCAATGCATGATGGAAGAACAAGCTCGCCGTCAGGAGGAACAGGCAGCTCGCCGCCAGGAGGAACACGCTCGCCGGCAGGAGGAGCAGGCTCGCCGGCAGGAGGAACAGCTGCGCGCACTGAAAGAGGAACAGGTTCACGAACTGCGCGCAATGAAAGAAGAGCAAGCTCGCCGCCAGGAGGAACAGGCTCGCCGGCAGGAGGAACAGGCTCGCATGATGAAGGAACAGGTTCTACGCCAGGAGGAACAGGCGCGCCGGCAGGAAGACCAAATGCGCACAATGCAGGAGGCGCTTCATAAAGATATTACGAAAGGCTTGCAACAGGCAGTAGAGAGAGTCGAAGCCGTAGAAGGGAGGTAGGATCGTGTGAAGGGCGAGTTCGAAGGGAGATTTGATCGCGTGGAGGGTGAGTTCGCCAAGATCCGGCGAGAGGTTGAGCAGAGCAAATCTCATAGTCGTGTCGCTGCTGTTTTTGACTCACCCATGCAACCAAAAGGTGTGAAGACTCCGGTTTACGATGGACTAACGTCATGGCCCGCCTTTAAGCTACAATTTGAGACGGCGATGAAAGTTAATGGCTGGGGCAAAGAGGAGGCGCAGTCTGCGTTGACATTAGCACTCCAGGGACAGGCTCTCACCGTGCTGGAAGCCGTAGGTGCAGGCGAAAATCTGACGTTTGACAAGCTTTTCGGAGCTTTGGAGGCTAGATTCGGCGACGGACATCTCGAGCACATGTATCGGGCGCTTCATAAGGATATTACGAAAGGCTTGCAGCAGGCAGTAGAGAGAGTCGAAGCCGTAGAAGGGAGGTTGGATCGTGTGAAGGGCGAGTTCGAAGGGAGGTTTGACCGCGTGGAGGGTGAGTTTGCCAAAATCCGGCGAGAGATTGAACAGAGCAAATCTCATAGCCGAGTCGCTGCTGTTTTTGACTCACCCATTCAACCAAAAGGCGTGAAGACTCCGGTTTACGATGGACTGACGTCATGGCCCGCCTTTAAGCTACAATTTGAGACGGCGATGAAAGTTAATGGCTGGGGCAAGGAGGAGGCGGAGCCTGCGTTGATATTAGCACTCCAGGGACAGGCTCTCGCAGTACTAGAAGCCGTGGGTGCTGGAGGAAACCTGTCGTTCGACAATCTTTTTGGAGCTCTGGAGGCTAGATTCGGCGATGGACATATGGAACACGTGTATCGGGCGCGGTTGAAGGAACGTAACCAACATGCTAACGAGAGTCTGCAACAGTGGTCCGCGGAAGTGGAGAAGCTCGTGCGGAAGGCTTTTCAGTCGTCACCGGCAGTCATCGATGACATGCTCCTGCAGACCTTTACGGATGGGATACGGGACCCGGAGGTGCGAGCTGCAGTGCGACTTGGGCACCATGTTACACTCAGGGACGCTGTTGCTCATGCATTGGAAGTGGAAGCTGTACGTCAGGATCCTCGTTCCGGTCGTCTCAGGGAGATTGTGGTGACTGGAGCGTCAGCGCCGAGAAATCGGAGTGACAATTATATGTGCTACAAGTGTGGTGAACAAGGGCATATTCGTAACTCCTGTCCGAACCGATCAGGCCGTCGTTATGTGTGCTACAAGTGTGGTGAACGAGGGCATATTCGCAGCTCCTGCACGGGGCGCGCAGGCCGTCGTTATGTGTGCTACGAGTGTGGTGAACGGGGGCATATTCGCAGTTCCTGCCCGAAGCGTACAGGTCTTCGGGACATAGGAGTCTCGACTGATGAGCAGCAGGAGAACTGGAGAACGTTGGCCGGTTATGTTGCAAACCCAATCATTAGAGTCAGGCAAATATCGGACGGAGATAGTCTGTTAGTTGAAGGAGGGGTGAATGGTAGAATCTGTCAACTAACTGTGGATACCGGTGCTTCGAGGACGGTGGTCAATGCTCGACTGATAAGCGAAATGGGAAGTTATCAGGAGACACGACTTCTGCAGCGAACTAAACTACAGTTAACGACTGCTACCGGCCAGCGCATACCAGTTCAGGGGGAGTTGGGAGTTTCAATTACGATCGGTGGGACTCTTTTCAAACATGAGGTGATCGTAGCTGAGATAGTGGACGATTGCATCATTGGTTTGGATTTCTTACAAAATCACCAGTGCGACATAGACATGAAGAACAGAGTGCTACGATGTAACACAGAGGAGGTTCCGATGAGATGTGGATCATCGGGAAAGGTCTACTGTGTGAAAAGAACGGTTCTCGAGCCTAGATCACAGAACTTGGTACCTGTTGTTTTGCCCAAGAGTAACGATGGGAGCCGTGCTGTGATGGACAAGGTGGCAGCTGGGTCTTGTTGGATTACGGCGAGGAAAGTTGTTGGACCAGTTTCTTCTGCTTCGATTCCGATACTTAACGTTGGAGGTGTGGACCTGACGATTGGGAAGCAGAAGGCTGAGGGGAATGTAGTGTCGAAAGTTGTGGAAGGTTCCAGCAAGGACCTGGCAAAGCCACAGGCTGTGATAGCGAAGAACTCGCTCTCTAAGAACGGCGCACATATTGGTAAAATAGACCTGGTGAAGCATGCGAACAATACAGGAGACGTAGCGCCAGTCAATCAGCAGCTTAGGCGCATTCCGTTTGCTCGTAAGAAGGAGAAGCGTCCGAAGTTACAATCAAGTTGGAAAAGGCCACATGAGGTAGTGACCAGGATGAACGTCGGCCAATACCGATTCCGGCGTCCGCCAGGGAGCCCGTTGAAGTTAGTGCACGTTGACCGGTTGGCTCGATATTTCAGCAGTAATGATGCTCGGGACGAGCAGAACTAAGGGAGGGGCAGTGTTACGGCCGCTGTCAAACGTCAAACGTAAAGAAGGCATTCGAAAATTCGGCCGGCTCATTAACAATCGCCGTGGTCCTACGGTCTAAGGTTCCGCCTCCCATGCTAGGGGGTGACGGTTCGAATCCGATCCGCGCCAAAAATATTTCTAGATTTTTGTGTTTTTTGAAATGTTCTAGAAGGTAGAGAGAGAAGGAATATTTAAAAAGGACCAAAAGGTCTAGGGGTGTCTAGGAACTTCGAGAAAGGAGGCGAAATTACGAATATTTGAAAAGAACCAGAAAAGTGGGCGTGTCTTCGATCGGTTTCGAGAAAAGAAGGCGGGGTTGGAAATATCTGGAGGAAAACAAACGAGTAAAGAAAAGAATAACGAAATTCGTAGATCTGGAATATTCTGCGGACTATAAAAGGCGGCGAATTCCGACTGATGGGTAGTCCTTGGTTAAACAGTGAACAGTGCGAAACAAAAGGAAGAAAAGTAAAAGTGGAAAAGTACTAGTGAAGAGAAAAGTGCTAAGAGTGGAACAGTGAGTAGACTAGTGTCAGTGTAGTGCGTGACGTCATAGTGTCAGTGTAGTGCGTGACGTCATAGTGTCGTACGTCTTGACGTCATAGTGTCGTACGTCGTGACGTCATAGCCGTGACGCGTGTCGTGTCGTCACAGTAGTGACGTAGTGAACCGTGAACAGTGACAGTAAGTGGTGCACGGGGAATCCCTGCGAGGAGGACCCGGTGAAGTGAACCGTTCAGGGGAACCTCTGCGAGGTGGACCGTTTGTAAGTGTATCCCAAATAAACTCTGTAAAGTTGGACTTAGCGTTTCACTCCAATCCCGGAACCCGTCGCTCGTAACAGTATAATATAAAGTAATATGCGTTTTCATTATTTTCTTCTAGAACTAGAACACAGGAGGCGTACGTAGCATGTTACACGTGATATGGCTATATCATGCCTTTTATTTCGTTCGTTCGCGCGCAAATAGAAAGAGAGCGAAGGTGTGATAGCGCTATATCACGCTGCCATGCTAGCCATGTAGTTGCCGAAATTTAAAATGTATATTGGGTGTAAAATTTAGCTGCTGTCAGAGCCAAATTTAGCTAAACATAGATAACTTTTTACATAAACTTTCGGAGTAAATACAGCAAGTATCAAAATAGTTTAGGTCGTAGTGTAGTGTTGCCGTGTAAAGCGACAGTGGCGCCCTCATTTAATTTCTACTCTTTCTGGTCGGGCTGTAGATCAATTTGTACCTATATAATTACTTTTTGAATAGTACTGTGTAGTTTTAAATGTCTTGCCGTGCTGTGTGAAGCGACCTTTTAAATAGGATGAATGGAATGCCGAATGTGTAAACAGGATGTTGGAAAATTCGTTCAGCTCTACTTCCTATTTCCGGGCTGTAACGCGCTGTTTTTTAAATAAAGTTACAATCATGGTTTTTATTAAAATGATTTATTTCCAGAAATTCAATCTACAAAAATACACTGAAACACGAAAACTTAAAATTCACACAGGAAAACTCAGTAAGTTTTTTAGCAAACTCAAAAGTGCTCTGTAAAATTCTCCTTTTAGAACGGCTGGTATTTCAACGTACACATCATCTCCATTCTGCACAATGTTCGTGTGTTCTCTATAAAACCAAGCCGAGAACGGCGAAGGCGGACCGATGAAGTAATGCCATTGCTTTATACCAAATTCTACAACCAACGATGTGAATGGACCTTTAAAGCATAGCTGAAAAAAATCACAATAAGTAAATATTAGTCAGCAAGCTTGTAGCAAGATTTTTACTATAATTTAGAGGTAGCTTTTGTTTTTAACTTGTAGTCTACGCAACTTTACACAATAGTCACTCGCCAGTAGGGCACCTACACTTTGGCGCATCGTAAGCGATGCGCTTGCTTGATTTCCGCCAGACGGCAACATCGCATGTGTCGCGCAACAATATATTTTTGAGGGATAAAATAGGCATTGAAATTTAAAAAATGATTCATTCATTAGAAAATACTAATGTTTTTCAAAGCCTTCTAATCTAAGTAGGCAAAAATTTTAAAACCATGTTTAAAGTATGTATGTATGTAAAGCCTTAAAAATGTGCATAAAAACATTTGTCATCAGGTTTTTTAGAAAGAGATAAATGCTAAATTTTAAATTTGGGGCTGTTGCTGACGTAATTTTTTTTTAATTTTGGTACTTTTTTAAGCTCATATTGGCTCTTAAATGGGTGAATCAACTTTTTGTTGTCGGATCGGGTCAATTTTGTGATCCAAAAAAAATATTAAATTAATTTTTTATTTCATATTATTCAGAAATAATTACTGACAAACTTCAGTATTTCAGTAAGGGGCACGAACTTAAAATGATTTTAATGCAATTTTTAGGGCTGAGTTTAGAACTTGAGCTTATACGGGGTCCCATGAGCAACTAGTATCCTATTATACAAAAATACGATTGATTACTTTATAAATCACTGTAAATTCAATATAAACATAGAGAATTATACTTAAAAACCTCGGATTCACGGAAATAAGAATCCTAGGAATAATGAATAAATTAAAACGTAGGGTCGTGAAAACCACCAGTAACAGTGCAATTGGCATATACGTGGATAATATCAAACAAAAATAAACTTCAATACAAAAATATTGTGAGAAACAGTAAAAAGTCATCACTAAGGTAAGCCAGTGGACAGTGACTCAGGGGACATTTAACGGTAAAAATGAGTTTTTACCATGTTTTTTTTGGACAAATCTCTAAAATAAATGTTATTACAGCATATTAGAATACAGCTGCTATGTTTCATTCTTCATAATAGGTATTTAAAGTCAAAATGTTATCGAAAAACTGAGTCACCCAGCAGACATGTAATAAACAATCTTTGCCTCTCTTTGAGCCGCAAACGAAATGACCGCCTAAAATGAAGTTCCCTGGATAGGCGGACTCGATTATGTGAGACACAGAACGCTTCCTTATTGGTAAGATGAACTGTGGTGAGATCCCACTTCAACCAAGTGGAATTATGCTAGGTTAGTCAGTGGACTTCAATATTACTCGTCTACCAAAGACACCAAATTACAAGACAATTATATAAAATCCAGTCAACTTCATAATATGTTTGAACGTTCTTTAAAAATTATAGACTTTATTCTTACTGCCAATGGCATAAAACTTCAAGAGATCGTATAATTTTTTATACAGCAGGGTGACATTCAAAGTCAACTCACTCTGGGGACAGTGAATATTTGCAGGGAAGCGCAAAATTGTCTGCTGGGTCACCAATAAAAAATCGAATAAACGAGAGATAATATTTGTACTGAACACTGAAGTTTACTGTTTAATCATCTAATGTATCGTTAGTGTTGTTAAAAGTTATTCAGATTCTCTAGTTTTAATAAAATAATGTATGAAACATTGGGGACGCTCATTTACAACAAAAAGTTGATTCACCCAAATACTATACCGAAAAAAAATATCAATTATTAATTAGTCCCGGCCTAGTCCCGGCTCAAACCGTAAAATGACTGGGCTAGTCTAGTCCGTCTGGGCCGAAAGGTGGTCTGAAAAAACTCTGACACCAGGGCTCTGCCCACACGATAAGAAGAAGTCTAGTAATCTGGTCTGTATTCTGGTCTACTCGCACATTCGAACTTCGCAAAATTGCGTGAACATTTTCATTCCAATGTCAACGCTATTCCAATGAAGTGCGGACCGAAACAGTGACGATATAGCGAACATCGAAAGTGCGGGTACAGGGCCCAAAACCCAAATCTGCGGCTGAGGTCTTCACCAATATTATGGTTAGGATGTGTAAGTGTGTGTTCAATGCACATAATAATAATATTAAAACGAGCAATTTTAATTAGGTAAGTACCTTAGTAATAAGGTAAGTTGTGGCAAATGGGGAATGGCACCACCCCATTTCCTCCCAGGGATCTACCGGAGTATGGGCAGCAGCATCCTCTGAGTACACACATTCAATCCAACTGCGAGGGGAGACCTTTGGGGGAGGCCTAGGTATGTCCTGCAGTGGACGTCTATCGGCTGATATGATGATGATGAATGAGTTTTTTGGTAGGTTCTACCGTGGCCTACATTTAAAGTTGGTTGGCTGTACCTGATGTTGATAATCTTGGTGAACCCATAGAAAATACTTACAGCTACCGAAGGGTTCGTGCTATGTTCCACATCAGCACCTGGTAGATGTGATCCAGCTTCCACAAAAGATAATCTATAAAGAAAACAACGTTAAAATTTAAAATTATTCTAACCAATTTAATCGTGTTTTTGTTTTACAGGGTGTCCCAAAAACCAACGTCAAGCCGAAAACGGTTGATAGGCCAGGTGGTGACAGTTATAAGAAAAAAAAAATCTAAGATTAGTACTTTCCATAAAAAAAATTTTTTTTTTAATTTACACCCTGTGATGATCTTTTAAGTACTATGACTACAAATCTTTACTTTTCAATTTTTTTTTGTGTGTGGTGTAACCCTGAATAGCCCTTCTGTCATCTACAGTCTGAAATTAAAACACAACTGCCTCAGTTTTAAAGAAAATATCACTTTTTGCCCCACCATGCACTAAAAATTATTACATCGCCCAACTTTAACTAACTGTACTGAAAAAAAAATGTACTGTGCTATTTCGGCAAGTGACTTTAAAAGATGGTGTATTTAGTCAGGATTCTAAAAAGGTATAATACTAGCTAGATTATTTATTAAATAAGAACACATGATTTTTTTTTCAAAAGAGACCCGATTTTAAGCTAATTCTTTTTACATCGTTAAAATGGTTCTAATGCACGTAGGTCACTATCCATCTCATTCAAACTTGTACCTGGCAATTAGGGACTTAGAGAAAGCCTAACGTGCATTAGAACCATTTTAACTATGTAAAAAGAATTAGCTTAAAATTGGGTCTCTTTTGAAAAAAAATTTATGTGTTCTTAGTTAATAAATAATCTAGCTAGTATTATACCTTTTTAGAATCCTGACTAAATACACCATCTTTTAAAGTCACTTGCCGAAATAGCACAGTACATTTTTTTCAGTACAGTTAGTTAAAGTTGGGCGATGTAATAATTTTTAGTGTATGGTGGGGCAAAAAGTGATATTTTCTTTAAAACTGAGGCAGTTGTTTTAATTTCAGACTGTAGATGACAGAAGGGTTATTTAGGGTTACACCACACACAAAAAAAAAATGAAAAGTAAAGATTTGTAGTCATAGTACTTAAAATTTAAAGATCATCACAGGGTGTAAATTTAAAAAAAAAAATAATTTTTATGGAAAGTACTAATCTTAGATTTTTATTTTTATTTTTCTGATAACTGTCACCACCTGGCCTATCAACCGTTTTCGGCTTGACGTTGGTTTTTGGGACACCCTGTATATGCGAAACATATTTTTTATTGAAAAACTTACACGAATTTGTTGACAATTTTTCTTATCTCTTCTTTCATGATCTTCAACTTGATATTGTTGTTCTTACCATCTTCTGGTTTCTTGGTCTTGGTAACTTCTTTTAAAGTCCGAGCTCTTTGACGACTTTTAAAACTGTAAGTAACAATGTTTTTGTATTTTGCCAAACCAGGGTCCTGGGTTCGAATCCCGGTTCGGTCATGGATGTTTATATGTTTGTGCCGTTGTTGTATGGTTTCCATAATAAACAGCCTATCAATAGTGCTTTCTTGGGATCATTACAATGTATGTGCCTGTGAGCGTTATTTATTTATTTTATTTTATTTATTTTATTAAATAGGGGCGTATCCCGGCTCCCTGAGCAGCCACCCACCCATTGTATTGAAATCTACATGGACACTTACTTAAAGGGGTGCTTCAGACCATCAAACTTCTTCTGCTTCTTCTTCTTATCGTATGGGTAGAGCCCTGGTGTCAGAGTTTTTTCAGACCGCCTTACTACCTGTGACGTGGTTTTTATGTAACGACTACTACCACCAGAGATAGTAACCTGGACCAACAGCATAACGTGCCATCCGAAGCACGGAATCATTTTTCTTTTCAGACTAGGTGATTCAGCCTGCAATGTCCTAACCAACTGGGGAAAAACGCACAAAGTGACATATCACTAGGTGTCCCCCGTGGGAATCGAAACCACGACCTCCGTGTCGAGAGCCCAATACTCTACCATCAAACTGAACAACTTTTACTTTACTATGGGACCAACACGGAAAACGCGAAAAAAAAACCGCCATAACTCGACTGAAATGTATGGGACAGCAGATTTTTTTTTCGCGATTTCGATATTGGTTCCATAGAGAAAGTTGTTCAGTTTGATTGTCTGAAGGACCCCTTTAAGTGTCCTATTTAGTTTTACACCCTGTATTGTGCCTCGTTTACCAAGCGGTTAATAAGTCATTTACTTATTTTAAATATTGTCACGAACGCTGTCAAACGTTAGACGTAAGAAGGCATTCAAAAATTCGGAGGGTGTATTAACAATCGCCGTGGTCTTACGGTCTAAGGTTCCGCCTCCCATGCTGGGGGGTGACGGTTCGAATCCTATCCGCGCCAAAAATATTTCTAGATTTTTGTGTTTTTAGAAATGTTCTAGAAGGAAGAGAGAGAAGGAATATTTAAAAAGGGACCAAAAGGTCTAGGGGTGTCTAGGAACTTCGAGAAAGGAGGCGAAATTACGAATATTTGAAAAGAACCAGAAAAGTGGGCGTGTCTTCGATCGGTTTCGAGAAAAGAAGGCGGGGTTAGAACTATCTGGAGGAAAACAATCGAGTAAAGAAAAGAAGATCGAAAAAGGGTAGTCTGGAATATTCTGCGGGATATAAAAAGCGGCGAGCTCGCGGTCAGAGATCAGTATTTGATTTAACAGTGAACAGTGCGAAACAAAAGGAAGAAAAGTAAAAGTGGAAAAGTACTAGTGAAGAGAAAAGTGCTAAGAGTGGAACAGTGAGTAGACTAGTGTCAGTGTAGTGCGTGACGTCATAGTGTCGGTGTAGTACGTGACGTCATAGTGTCAGTGTAGTGCGTGACGTCATAGTGTCGTACGTCGTGACGCCATAGCCGTGACGCGTGTCGAGTCGTCACAGTAGTGACGTAGTGGACTGTGAACAGTGACAGTAAGTGGTGCACGGGGAATCCCTGCGAGGAGGACCCGGTGAAGTGAACCGTTTAGGGGAACCTCTGCGAGGTGGACCGTTTGTAAGTGTATCCCAAATAAACTCTGTAAAATTGGACTTAGCGTTTCACTCCAATCCCGGAACCCGTAGCTCGTAACAATATATTATTATATTGGGCGGGGCACATTGCTCGCAGAACCGATGGCCGATGGGGCCCAAAAGTTCTCGACTGGCGACCACGTACCGGAAAGCGCAGCGTAGGTAGGCCCCTCACACGGTGGACCGACGACCTGGTGAAGGCGGCGGGAACCCGTTGGATGAGAGTAGCGCAGGACCGGTCGTTATGGCGATCCTTGGGGGAGGCCTATGTCCAGCAGTGGACGTCCATCGGCTGAGATGATGATGATGATGAATATATCATTCAGGTAATTTTTATTTTACTCACCGATCAATCATTGGTCCAAATACTGCATCAAATTCATTTTCCTGTTCCTTACTTCCCAGTGTCAACCTAAAAGGACCTAATCCGTCCAAATCGAAGTTTAAAACCCAAAACTCTTTCGAACGCTCAGAAAGGTTTGGCGACTTTTTTATTACGTTCGAATTAGGTTGTTCAACTACATTGAAATATTCTAAAAACCAAAAATCCGGTGCATGAGTTAATTTCGAAGATGCTAAAGTGATAAATGAAAAAATTATAGCTAATTTAAACATGTCTGTTTCAGATGGTGTATTAATTAAAATGTTTTAAGTAACTGGAATTGTTAAAGAGACAATTTTCGCACACCTGTTTAAATAAATTACTTACCAACATTCTTATTTATTTCTTTAGCATTAGTCAGTGCGTCAATGAAAAACGTATGTGGCTTACATATTTTCTATTGAATGCAACACGTCACCCGAATATTGTTGTCTTGGTTCTTGCATTTAATTATATCGTTGTTTTGACGGAATAATCAACCAATTTTAAATGTATAGGCCACTTTAGATAGTTTGGAACCTTCACAATCACCTATTCATTAAGCTAATGTAAAACATAACTGCAAATAGTTCGATAAGGTTCTATCACTCTCACACAAGATATTCTTATTACGACCCGATTGGTGTACTGGTTGCCACGCCGGACTGCCAAACCAGGGTCCTGGGTTAAAATCCCGGTTCGGTCATGGATGTTATAATGTTCGTGCCGTTGTTTTATGGTTTCCATATTAAAAAGCCTATAGTGCAGTGGTTCCTAACCTTTTCAATCTTGTTACCCCTATGACCTAATAGGGAAACCGATTTTACCCCTCTTTAAAACAGTGGCGTACCTAAATACACTATGTCTGTCAGGCCCTTGGCAAAATGTGGGATAGTGGGGCTCTCCTCTGCCTACCTCAATCAAAGTGAAAACCAGCGAGGGCATAGCCAATGATTTTTTCAGGAGAGGGGAGGGGGAGGAGCAGGTCCAGGTTAGTACGCGATACGACCTAAAATCAGAAGCGAGCTCCTTGCAATAGGTACAATAAAAAACCAAGAGCGAGCGAAGCGAGCTCGAGATTTTACTACAATACGGCTAATATGTGCAGGATAAAACCCAGGAGCGAGCGAAGTAAGCTCGAGATTTTACTGCAATACGGCAAATAATCATATGTTCAGGATGAAACCTAGACAGGAGCGAAGCGAGCTTGAGATTTTACTGTAATCCGGCTAATATTGTTCAGGACGAAACCCAGGAGCGAGCGAAGCGAGCTTGAGTTTTTACTGCAATACGGCTAATATGTTCAGGACGAAAGCGGGCTAGAGATTTTACTGCAATTCGGCTAATATGCTCAGGACGAAACCCAGGAGCGAGCGGAGCGAGCTCGAGATTTTTCTGGCAAAATCAGGAGGGACGGACGCGCCGCGTGGGCCGGGCCCACCTCCCTATTACCCCCCTAGAAAAGCTGTTTTACCCCCGCGGGGGTAATTACCCCCAGGTTGGGAACTCAGGCGATATATATTGCTTAACTTGGGATCATTACAATGTAAGTAGGTATGTGCCAGTGAGCGTTATTTTATTTTTATTATCGTGTGGGCAGAGCCCTGTGTTGTCAGTTTTTTCAAACCGCCTTCGGCCTCTGACGTGGTTTTTTGTAACGACTACTACCTAGCGCCAGGGATAGTTTGTTGTAAAGTTGAGATTGGAATCATCTTATAATTAAATTATAAATTTTAAAAAAGTCTAAAATCTAGGTACCTACCTTTTAGTTTTATGACGTGCAAATTTTTCAACTTAAGGTGGCACACCACTTTTCCCAACTTTACAGAGAGGATATTAAAATAAAGTGCAATCACGTAATAAAAATAATATTATTTATTTATAACTAATTAAACGAAATATTTGTTTGAAATTAGGTACTATCTTAGGAAAAATCGTTATTTAGCTTCGCTGATAGAAATTAAACAGGGAAATTCAATCAACTTAGAGCCGTATCATACAAGCTATTTTTGAACGTAGGCAATTTAGCAATTGAACCGCCGCGAGACGTCGCGTATATACCGCCGCGGTTTTTACTGAACGTTACCACGCCGCAATTCCACCGCGACACTGATTCATCTTAGAAATATCGCGGCGATATCTTTCCGTCAGCGCCAACGCGCGAAAATCGCTTATATGACAAGGCTCTTAAACGCTGGTAACGCAAAAACTGGAGCGGGAGCGGTTCAGAGCGGTAACGCGCGGTTATTTATTCGACACGGTTCAGAGCGGTAACGCGCGGTAATTTATTCGACATCGCATTGTGCCAAAAAAATTGCCCGTTCCGCTAAGCACCCGCTGCGGCCTAAGTTTGACCAGCACTTTATTATAATTATTTAGTTATCAAGTAATAAAAACCGTACAATCGAATAAATAATGGACATCCGGCACATAATACCAAAAAATGTATAACCGTCCTTCTATTTTTATTATGGACTATGGAACACTAGAAACTAACTGCAGGCATTATTAGTTTATTTTATAATGATTTATCATCTACACTAATATTATAAAGAGGAAAGATTTGTACCTATTTTTGTATGTTTGTATGTTTGTAATGAATAGGCTCAAAAAGTACTGGGCCGATTTAAAAAATTCTTTCACCATTAGAAAGCTGCATTCACCCTGAGTAACATAGGCTATATTTATTGCTAGAAAAGATTAGACGTCCACCCGTGCGAAGCCGGGACGGGCCGCTAGTTTCTATATAAAAAAAAAACATTGTGCTTGCATCACCTCCTACTAAACAACATTGACAGCCATTTTGGGGTTGCAGCCTTTTTATAATTTATTAATAATAAATGACTAAATAATTCGTTAAATAAAAATAAATGATACTATCTGAGTCGTTTTTATAAAACCCCATAATTTATTACACATTTGACTTCAGTCAAAACTTTTATACATTTTAAGGTATTTTTTTCAAGGGAGAGCGGCGGTTGTCCTTTACATGTCCCAGAAATATAGAATCGATCAATAATGTGATAAAAAGGTAGAAAAAAAAATCGTTTCAATGTGGCCTGTAATGACACGAAATATGCCGAATAAGAATAATTACTGATAAAATGTAACCTTCTTTTCTAGGCCCGTAAACCGGGTAACTTAAGCTCAAGAGAGCACCAAGCATTTGAGATTGGTATTTATTATCCCATTATACCATCGGCCAGCAAAAATGAACTAAAATATTTTACAAAACAAGTTTAGTTCTAAATTATTCCGCAAAATGGCGGCTATTTAACAATTCTGTTCATACAATTTCTGGGACGCTAAACCTAGAGGAATGTATATCGTAACCATTAAGTTGTAGCGAAGAGATATAGCAACGCTTTAGCAAACTGCACGATCTCCGAACCTCCCAGCTTGGACTCCCCGTACACTCGGTCCACAAATGTTATTGGCACTTCTCCTATTGTGTACTCCAGTTGTCTCGCCCTGGAATAAGGGTTACTGTTTTAGACAAAAGGTTATGGTTCTTTTTTTTTGGTAACGTATACAGGGAACCAGATTTTATTTTTTCAAATCATAAGTTATCAAACAACAAAAGTTTCACCAAAATCGGTTCAGTAGTTTTTGCGTGATGCTCGAACAAATAAACAAACAGACAGACGAAAATTCTAAAAAAAAAGGTTGATTTGGAGTCCGGGCACAGATTTACCCCCAATAGATACCGCATGATGAACATTTTGTACACGCCCGAAGCCACAATTTTTGGCGGTAGGTGCGGGTAGCGGGGCACGAAACGATGCAACGTGATTGGCCATTTCAAGGGCGCACTAGTTCGAGCACGCTCACTCGCGTTGCTAATATCAGTGCAAAATCATAGATGTGTGGCGCGCGTCGGCGGCCCTGTATGCAGTATCTGTTGGAGGTAATCTGTGAGTCAGGGACACCTAATAACCATATCGTACTCCTTTTCTTGTAAATATCTTCAATGTACAAACACACTTCTGTTGTTTTTTTTTTTTTATAAATTAATGGACTCTTGCTTGTGCGTTAGCACTGCATTTCCGCCAGTGTCAAGTAGTTTATGGGAGAATCTATCCCAATCTCAGGGATTGTTTTTGGTCAAGAACAAGAAGAGATTGAGGATTGTGGAGCCTCGTGGCAGGCAAAAACGCGACGCGCGAAAACCACGCGAGACAAGTGCTCGGGTCAGTTCCTGCAACGTGACTCCCACACTTCTGTTACAGTTTTACAATAGTTTAGAAATCTAAAATAACGAACTTGTAAATGTAAAGAGATTTATTTTCTCACCTTATAATCATCTCCATTTGGAAGACATAGCCTTTTGACACACAACTGTCTATCAGTTTTTGTAGCACATCCTTTTTGTACAGCCTGAAATTAAAAGAAGATTCTTAAAAATCTGTGAATAAATGATGTGAAACGCATGGATTATCTTCTCAATGTCTGATTTAATCAAGTTTAGGGTATGATGGGACTGTAATATTAATTACATTCCATTCGCTGTTCGTTTAAAAGCTGTGGAATAAAAAAAAAGAAAACTGGAACGAAATAGATTTTGAATAGTTTCGGGATGTCTCGAATGCTTGGAGAAGCGCCAGAGGTTGTTAGGGCAGAGTAGCGGAAGCTTTTGAGTTTGTCAAGCACGTACGCACGTTTTTCAGGGGGGGGGTGTTCAATTCGATACCTAAAAAAATATAAATTTCATTTAGTACATCATCCACGGAAATGGTCTGATTTGAGTGGACTGACATCAACACTGCTGCGTTTAGGGATTTATTTTATTTCATTTATAACATTTTTCGCCCCAACCCCCCCTGGGTACGTCCTTGATGTGTGGACTAATGTTTTTTTTTGGCATCAGTTATATAAAATTATAGTTTGCGTTCTGTCAGTAAACCGATGAAAAACATTTGCATACAGTAAATATTTTTATCCAAAAAGTCCAAAAAATCATCAACACAGCTTTTTGTTCCCAAATTATTATTTACTTACAATTTGATATTCCTTTTTTTTTCTGGATAAAATGGGCAAGGCACACCCATTGAATATAATTATTTATTATGTATTTTTTGTTTCTAGTGATTGATTAACATAAATTTATCAAAAACTAGCATTATGCAATTCACCACTTATCAGAGACAGCCACTGCACTTAAATATAGCGTATGATTCTAATTCAATCGAGCAAGTGAAAAACACTAAATTCTTGGGACTTATAATAGACGTAAATTGTAGTTGGAAAGAACATATCCAAGATCTGTGTAATAGGCTGTCACGCTACCTCTATCCTTTGAGGCGTATTGTTTATAATTCATCGGAGAAGGCAGGGTTAATGGCATATTTTGGATACGTGCAATCGCTTTTGTGCTACGGTCTAATCTTTTGGGGTTACTCCACAGACTCTATAAAGGCATTCAAAATGCAAAAGCGTTGTGTTAGAGCGCTATGTGGTCTATCGCAGAGAGATTCATGTAGACCTCTCTTTGCCAAATATGGAATGCTGCCACTTCCTTGCCTATATATTAAGGAAGTCACTATGTTTGTTAAGAAAAACATGAAACTTTTTGAATCTAACAGCAAATATAATAAGTATTGAACACCTTTACCGGTAAACTGTAGCGCTCTTATGTAATTGTTTTAAAACCTTGTCGCACCTATAGTTTTACAATAAATGCTTTTGACTTTGACTTTGATTTGAAGTTTATATTAAGTAATTTTTTTTGTTTTTTTTTCAGGGCAAAATGGGCACACCCATTAAAAATAAAACATTCACACAAGCTATTACGAGTCTTACCTGAAAGACCCAGTCAAATCGGACGCTCCAGGCCTCAAAAGCATCTGCGTCAGGAAATTAGCTCCCCTAGATATCAGCTTCCTCTTGAAGTCCCAACCCTGGACCCCGCCACCGTCCTGGTACCGAGTTCCGGAGACCAGGTCGTAGTCATGCTGGCGTTGCAACTCTATGAACTTGGGGATGAATTTTGGCTGTGGATTAGAAATCAGAAAATTTTTTGCCGGACTGTTTTACAAATAGATCTGCATTAAACTTTAAAATTAATATACAGGGTGCAAAGTTAAGATGGGACACAAAAGGCAGCTACCAGAAGCATTACAGCTACCAGATAACATTCTTAGGATTAGGAGACTAACCCTAACTTTTGGAGTATTTTACTTCTGCATTCATAGATTTTGAAAAAAATGTAGTCATCGAAAAAACTGCTATTGCAGGTTTGCTCCCATAGTAAAAGTTGTTCAGTTTGACGGTCTGAACTGCCCCTAAAAATTTGGGAAGTGTTTACAACATCACAACTAGGGTGATTTTGATATTTCCCTAATAAATGTATGGGAATTTATTTTTGCGTTTTCTGAGAGTTCTAATACCTCGACCTTGGTTGACCCCATAGAGACTTATGTTCCTTATCAGTAAGAGGATTGAATGGGATAAAAAAAGTTTTGTGAAAATTTCAGTTTTTCTTGATAACTGTAATTTTTTTTCAAAATTTGTGAATGCGGAAGTAAAATGCTTTAAAAGTTAGGGTTAGTCTCCTAAGAACGTTTTCTGGTAGCTGTACTTAAGGCGGTTGCAGAGGGGTCAATTTTATACAAAACTTTGACGCACAATACGCGTAGATTAATATAAGTAACTTTGTATATATGGAAAAATTGGTTAGAAAATCTAGTCGTGCAATTTATAATAAAAATACGAAGATATAAAGCTTTGAAATTTTTCATACAAAATTTTCAAAGCTTTATATCTTCGTATTTTTATTATAAATTGCAAATGTTATTTGATACGCGACATCTAGATTTTCTTAACTATTTTTCCATATATAAAATATTACTTTTATTAATTCCGTCTACGCGTATTGTGCGTCAATCGTTTGTATGGACTGAAACCACCTTAATGCTTCTGGTGGCTGCCTTTTGTGTCCCATCTTAACTTTCCACCCTGTACAGCTTGTAAGGTATACAGATTTGATTTTAACTTACGAATGAATGAGCCCTTTATTCAGACAGTTTACATTTGAATTAAAATTTCAACTTACATGATGACTCAAATCAGCATCCATGATGATAATAAAGTTGCCAGTGGCATGTTTTATGCCATGTATGTATGCCGTGCCTAACCCCAACTTCTTTTCTCTCGGACGCAATATTATCTTGCCTGAACCATACAACTTCTGAAGTTGTTTCGCGATTTCCAAGGTCCCATCTGGGCTCCCATCGTCAATTACGATGATTTCGTAGTCGTAGCCACTGGGAAATAAAGATAACAGTGTGAAATTCTAGAGCAAACAACAAAAATAACAAAGGATGTTTATGTTCGTAGTTTGAAGTAAATATTCGGTGTAGGGACTTACGTATTGTCCAGGTATTTGACGATAAGCCATATAATGATAGGCAGGTTCTCTCTTTCATTGTAAGTTGGGAGTAATATGGAATATTTATCACTTTTTGTGATTTCGGAATCTAATGCGGTGGCCGCCATGCTGACTGCTGTCAAAAATATGTCAGCGTCAGCTGTTGGTTTCCGAACGAAAGCAAAAAGTTTGGGAGTTTTTGGCGGGAACCCATCATCTATATTTGGAGAATGGAGTCCACATATTTTATCGAATTTTTATTGTTTTGGTTCGTAAAATTGGTGTTGTTTTGCGTAACAAAGCGTCGTGCAAGTTAACAATATACATTTCAGTGAAATATGATGGTGTGTGGGTCGTAAACAGGAAAAGTGTTCCGTCATTTGTCGCGCGGCAAAGCGATCGGTTCACCTCTTTCCTGTGATCTTCTCTGCATTTCCTGCGTCTTTCAACTGTCTCTAAAAACTCCAAAGAAGCGTCAAGCGTCGTTTTAATTGCTATTAATGAAAGAACTTTATTGAAGACATCGGTTGTATTGTATGGGATATAATACCCTTTACCTTGAAAAGAAACCAAAAAAAAAAGTAAACGAAACGTCAACAAATTTTTTTGTGTTCGATTGCAAAATAGGGAAAATTCTTCAAAAATAACAGAAATTTACATTTAAACCTATTCAAAGTTTACTTTTTATACTTTTCCAAGTGTCTATTAATAACTAACCATGGCAAAAACCAACAAAGAGACCTAAAAATCTAATATAAAAGGAGAAAGTAACAGCTTCCGATTAGGACCAGTTTTCCCAAGTTTTTCCAAACAAAATGGGCAAAACAAGTAAAGTAGTCATCTGTGGCATGAAGGGAGTTGGCAAAACTGCAATATTGGAGCAACTTATCTACGGAAATGTGAATTTAAAGTCGTCTTTCTACCCTACTATAGAGGACATATACGTCGCTAATATAGAGACGGACAGAGGCACGAAGGAGCGTGTTTGTTTCTATGATACAGCGGGCCTGGAGCCCCCGATCACAGGCGAGTTCAAAGGTTTCAATCTGGTTTTTATGTTAGCTTTGTTTCACCATCATTTCATCTGCACTGCACATAGCTGTAAGAATTTATTTACTTTACTATGTATCTCTTTTCCTGCCATATGGTGGTGTCAGAATTGGAATAGTAAAAGGAAATATGAAAAAAAAACACTTTGAATATATAAGGGCTCTTACAGACGAGCGACACTTTGCTGTCGCGGTGGGTCGCAGAGCGCCGCGCTCATACATTTTACGGTCGCGCGACCTTCCGCGACACCCGGCGACCGCAAAGTGTCGCTCGTCTGTGAAAGTGCTAAGTCAGATTTTTTTATGACTTCGAAGGGTTAGGGGCATGCATCCAGGTAAAAGTGTAGTATCCTGCTGCACGAATTTAAGGGGGGGGGGGGGGGGGAAGTTGTTTATTGTTATACTGTTGAGTTTGCTCTATAATCACACCAAATATGACGCTTGTATGTATTACCCTTTTTACGATAGAGCCAGAAGAAAAAACATTGATAAAAACTAGGTTCTTGTATGAGAACCCCATAAATTTTCAACTTTTTGACATTTTTATTATTTGTTAGAAAATCCTAGTAATAATGCACATTCTGTGAAAATTTCAACTATCTAGGTATTACGGTTCATAAGTTACAGCCCTAAATAGGTAGGACAGATGGACGGACAGACGGACAACATAGGCTTAGTAATTGGGTCCCATTTTCACCCTTTGGGTACGGAACCCTCAAAACCATAATGTATTGATTTAAAACACTTTTAATAGCATGGCCAAATTGTTTCAATTCAATAATAAAAATTACATTTGAAATTGAATATTATAGATAAGTCTATGTTTGCACCATTCATTTCCACACCCTGCCATACAATTACCTAAGTCCAACTAGGACGAAAGTCCATACACTTTATAACTCCTTCCAATGCTCTTCCACGGCAGGTCCACCACAGTCACCTACGATGCAACTAACAGCGAACCAAGTACTGCAGCGGCATTACCTCGGCTTCGCAGAGGGTTATGTTATGGTGTATGACACCACGAGACCAGAGTCGCTCGATGTTCTTATGTATTTGAAGAAGGATATTGATAGGAATAAGGATAAAAAGGAGGTGAGTAGCTTCCTAAAAATTTTCACACATACAAACATACTGATACTCACTCAAAACAAAAAAAACTGCTTTTCTGCTAACTTTTGCGAGTATTATCGTAATCTCTAGGATATGAAGAAAAATAAAATTGGTTTAATAGGAAATGGAGGAGCTTTGTATCACCAAAATGTGCACGATTCACAACTTTCTGTGATTCGAATAGCCACTTAACAATAGAAACTAGCAAAATTCTAAATTCAAAATTTTGACACCAATTTTGACAAATATACTGAATTAATTAACTTTTCGATCTCTAATGTCATCGGATTTGCTGAAATTTAAAGCTTGTGGTGGACGATCAACTGGCCAGCTGCCTAACCAATGCAAAATCGCTTTCTACTCCAATAAGTTGTCCTACATCTTATGTAAGAGATGGTCACCTCTCATGTATAAAAGGGACATATTATTTTATCATTCCTCCCTTTAACACTTTAAACTGCTGACGACCTATGTGGTAGGTCAGCGACAAATGGGCCGCAGTGCGCACGACTCAAACGTTGAGTCAGAATTATATAGCATTTCACAGTGTTAGCACTGCGCGAATATCATTGTTTTGATTATTATAAATATTTATTTATTTTCCCATGAACAACCAGCTCATGAAAAATTACTGATAAAGTTTCCTAGGGTTGGTTGAAAGTGAAAAAAATATTAAATAACTTCAGTGGGTAGTAATAATCAGTAGTAATCATTGTTTTGAGCTTAGCAGCGAAAGTGTTAAACTAACCTTGCAATCATTGCAATTTTCAGGTAGTAATGCTAGTAATAGGCAACCGAACAGGTCCAGACGATGTCAACTGCCTCGAAAACACATGCTCAAAAGCCGCCAACTGGTGCTCCCGCGAAAAGATCCGTCATTTTGAAGTCACCGCCATGGATCGTCCATCTTTGTACGAACCGTTCATCTTCATGACCACCAAGCTGAATCCGGTACAGAATAAAACTGCATTTCCTCAGTTAAGTACGTTGAGTAAACTGACGCAGAAGAGCAGGAGTGAAGCTATGTAACGGTATGTCTTTAATCTATGCCCGTTTTGTAGTCATCCTTGAGTTTTGGTCGGAGGTTAGAAGGGATAAAAACTGGTGCTGTGCAAGACGCGCGATATTGCTGTCTCGAACAAAGTGAAAGATAATTGAAAGTGTCACACTGGCTAGATGAGACAAGAATGAAAAAGATATGTGATAATTTCCGCCTAGCAGTGAAAAAACATGTTAAGACAATGCAGTATCGTGCGGCTATGCTATGAGGGTCGGAAGTGGTGAAGTGACCTTTTTGCTAACAATAATGAATATTCAACCTTAGAAATAGACTCTGAACAACTATTAATAGCTTGAACAAGTGTGAGACATTCGTAATTATCACCTTAACGTCAAAGCGTATCATCTAAACTATTATAAAACTGTAACAGAAATGTGTCTGTACATTGAAGATATTTACAAAAAAAAATTACGACATGGTTTTTATCTGTCCCTGATTCCAAATCACAAATTTTTGGATTTTTTGTCTGTCTGTTTGTTTGTTTGTTTGTATGTTTGTTTGTTTATTTGTTTGTTTGTTTGGGTGTTTGTTTGTTCGAGCATCACGCAAAAACTACTGAACCGATTTTGATGAAACTTTTTTTGTTTGTTAGCTTATGATCTGACTTAAAATCTGGTATATAATTTGTGCGGACGAAGTCGCGGGTTAACTCTAGTAAGGTATATTTTCCTTGGAACGGCCGCGAGAATTCAATGGATGTCAGTTCGTCATGCTCTATCTCTTCCTTGTGGAGAGGATGCATGAATAAATTTTCCTATGAGCAACCAGAACTAGAAAAGAATTTCTTTTTCTAGAATTGGTAGTATGTGAAAAACATTTATAAATGTTTCTACGGTTGGTTGTACGTGAAAAAAATATTGATTAATTTTTCCATGAGCAACAAAATAAAATATTGATGATTTCCCATTAGCAAGCAGCTCATGAAAAAATAAAAATTGATTTGATTGTTTTTTTTTTTTATATTTATTGATTTTCCCATGAACACCCAGCTCATGAGAAAATATTGATTTATTTTCCCTTGAGCAACCAGCTCATGAAAAAATATTGATTTATTTTCCCTTGAGCAACCAGCTCATGAAAAAATATTGATTTATTTTCCCATGAGCAACCAGCTCTTTAAAAAATATTGATTTATTTTCCCATGAGCAACCAGCTCATGAAAAAATACTGATAAAGTTTCCTAGGGTTGGTTGAACGTGAAGAAAATATTAAATAACTTCGATGGGTTTTTGATGGAATTTAAAAGGTTGAAAATTATTAGCAAAAACATCACTTCACTGCACGAATTATGGGCAATGGTATGTAGCTCAATTGTGGAAGGACTTAAAAATCTCATCTATTCATTAAGCCTTTAGTATTATTTTTATTTTATGTTGATTATCTACCCATTGTAAACGTGTTTGGCCAGTAATAAAAAAAAAAAGTTTTTTAAGTAGGACTGGAGTGCGATTTTTGAATCTCATACGTTGAACTCAGCAGTTGATAATGTATAGACATTTACATTATGCATCTTTCTACTGCTGATTTGACTTTCAAAAATCATACTTCAGGAGTGTGATTTTCGAAAGTCAAATCAGCAGTAGAAAGATGCGTATCTCCATAGTAATTTTGACATTTCCAACTGCTGAACTCACCGAATGAGATTCAAAAATCGCACTCCTGGACTTAATTTGTGCCTTTGGTATTGGCACTACGGTGGCGCCATCTTTGCTTTACAAACGGTAAAAAAATAAACAAAGTATCACCTTATTGAAAATTGTTTAAAAATGTTGTTATGGACTCATTATTTATAATTTATGTAGAAAATGCTTTAATCTAAAACTTGTACTTATTTTAAACGTATTATTTAAAATCTCAGTAGTTTAGTATTATTTAGGTAAGCCCCTTTAGTTAATGATTTTGAATCATAAACAAATCATCTCATTAAATGAAATGGTTGGGGGCATAGATTAAACTAATTGAATTTAAAATTAAAATGAACTGTACTTAGTTTGTAGAAATCTATTTATAATACAGAGTCCTTTTAAAATAGTCCACGATCAGCGTTGCCAGACGTCCCGATTTTGGCGGGACCTCCCGATTTTTAGCCCAAAATTGAATGTCCCGCGCGGGACAGGCTTTGTCCCGCTTTTCGGGAATTAAGCCAATTCAATCTGGAGCTATCCTGTGCAGAGTTCTTCAACTAGGTTAAGGAAAAAATTGAAACTTTGAAAGAAGTTAAACCTTCAGAGAAATATAGTAATTAAAATATCTACGTTTTCTATGGCTATCTATCGTCAACATCATTGTAAACTTAGTTTGAAACTCAGATAAAAGCATAAGTAGTAAAAAACTACTAATTATTTAGGTTTTTTTAATTATGTCCCGCTTTCGACAAAAGAATCCCGCTTTGCCCGATAACGAAATCTGGCAACGCTGCCTATGATATTTTATAAGGTGATAATCATACCACCAAAGTGAACAACCTTCTCTATGGGACAAACATTGAAATCGCGAAAAATAAATCAACAATCAACGAGGTTTTAGTTTTGTCCATTGACTTACCAACTACTGGACGTCGGGTCCGCTCTCAAAAGTGTCTGAACCAAAAGAGTACCAAAACGCATAAAGAGTTACGATTTCGCGCCAGTCTTCGTTTGATCGACTGATTACAGACCTACAGTAAAAACTATGCAAGCAAATTGAAAAGAATTTCATCAGTTTCAATGTTTTTACTTTTTAGTTGGTTTAACTAAAAACGTAATTTATATTGGTTAGTCTACTTTTCATACAATCGATAGTCGTGTATACATACAGAACGGCCCCTCTCTGACTTCAGATACCGTTCATCACCCCGCACTTTATGGGAACACTTTAGGGGAGCTAAAAGTACATGACAGCAGGCAAGAGTGTGAATGTGCTGACGCCATCTTATTTTTGTTTACCAGTGAGTCAAACATCATAAGACCCTTCTATTGAGTGCCAGGGATGTAGTTTTTATGGAACAGCTGTTCCTTTTTCGGGATTTCGTTTTTAGTCCCTTTGAGAAAGTTGTTTAATTCGATGGTCTGATCATCCCCATAAAAATATAGTTCACTATTTCGGAAGGACCTAGGACTGATGCCCACGCAGCCTCGTCTTGAGAGTGGGGTGTCCCAGTTGTGGGACTGGTATAGGCTGATGATGATTATAGATAAATAAATAAATAATACGTATACGTATTCCGAAATGTTTATTGTGTCTGGAGTGCGATTTTATAATCTCATACGTTGAATTCACCAGTTGAAAATGTATGGAGATATGCATCTTTCTACTGCTGATTTGACTTTCAAAAATCGCACTTCTGAAGTATGATTTTAGAACGTCAAGTTTCAAGTCAAGAGTTCAGCAGTTGAAAATGTCAAAATTACCGTGGAGATACGCATCTTTCTACTGCTGATTTGACTTTCAAAAATCATACTTCAGGAGTGCGAATATCTCCATAGTAATTTTGACATTTTCAACTGCAGAACTCAGCGAATGAGATTGAAAAATCGCACTCCTGGTCCATTAAAAGTGGCGACAGTCACTTTATGCTTATAAGCAGATGACCTCGAAAAAATATCGGACATTAATCTGCATTATGATAAAATATGAAATGAAATTATTTCACTAAATAAAATACTTAGATGTGTAGGTTAGGTAGTGCAATATTGATCTTAACTAAATTATAAAATTAAATCTCTCTATTCTTAGATTAGGTAAAAATGTCTCTTGATGCATTTTATTTGCTCATGATGAACAATTTCATTTTTCCATACAAAATGATCAGCTGTTTTTTTGAAATTTGTATGGACTAATGAAATTTTGCTTTTACATATTCCCAAAATATCACCTATTAATCTCGCTGATTAGGTAAATCCATGGCTTTTGGATATGGACTTACCAGTTTAAATGTTCGAACTATTATGAACTCTATTTGTAGTAGAATAAGATCGAAAGTGTTAAAAGCTGTTGTTCATGAGTGTAACAAGGATGGAAAAAAGGAACTCATTGGGTTTGATTGTGCCCGTTGTTTAAATACTTATAATACATTAATTTATTATCGATTAATGCGTTTTCTTTATTTGTGTTAAGATTTAAAATATGGGAAGGAATTTTAAAGGAATGGTAGTAGTTAAAACAAAACACAAACAAGTAGTGGCAATATTTTTAATCTTGCATTTCAAAATGACAGTCGCCTTAGCCGTAATATCATCAGTTTACCTACGACTAATTGTTGGATGTTATCCCTAAACTAACTACAGAAACAATACTTAACTAGCTCTTTTGAGCGTCTCTTAATATATATATTTGCTTAGACCTTGTCCGCAAGGGGCTGATTCCGCCGCGCATCATTTTGGGATTGCATTGTACTACTTGCCTAGTGATCAACAGTAAATGTGTACTTATTTAGTGAACCCTACATGTTTATTTATTGGAGCATTATTCTTCTATCGAGTCGATGGCAAGTCATTCTAAATTTTTCCAGCCCAGTATTTCGCCACACGGATAGCACTGCCGGCAGCGTCCATAAGCTCCGTTCTCGTGCAGGTGTCAGGGCAGGAAGGGCAGGTTATGAGGTGGGCCATAGTCTGTGGGGAAACACCGCATTCACAATGGAGGTCAGACCCGCTAATGTCATGCCATTTGAACAGGTTGTCTTTACTCCGGCCGACCTGAGTTCGGAGTCTATTGGAGCATTTATCGCTATTCTTTTCGTATTTTCTGCTAAATGTTTTCAATAACTCGCGCGTTTCATAAAATTAGCTCCTTCTGGACAAGGTCTTACTCGTAGTTGGTCAAAAAATGGGGGTTTGTACACTTTTGAATCAGTTTAATTTTACTTAAGTATTGAATTATGTCAATGAAATATATTTTGTACTTATTGAAATATTTTTACGACATTCCTATTCAGTGTTGTATGAATTTCATAAAATAATACTGGACGTTTTTATGTGTTTTTATTTTATTATACTTACATATTTTCAGCATAAACTTATTTGGCAAAAGTTTTTCAAAAGTGTATAAAACCCATTTTATGGACAAATTTATTATTTTTTGGTAGACTTAGAAATCTTTAACGCAAAAATACAATACTATTGTATTTTAAAATGGGTTTAAAATGACTTAAAATTGAGTAATATCAATTAAAAAAAGTTCCTTATGGCACTTATTTTAAAGTAATCTCATACAGAGCTGCCGAAAAACCATATTTTGTTATAATAGGTACCTACACGCAAAGGTACCTACCTACCTACCTAAAATAGGTACTACCTTAGTGGATAGTCGCGTACTTTACTAAAATGTCTCGAATACAATATGAAAATGATTTCTATCGAATTATATAGAAATACAAATTATCTGTTCGTTTTTTTTAAACTAACACAATTAAAAGCATTTTTTTTAATAAGTACCTGTTTCTTACAGGTTTTCTTATAGAAAACCTCGAATTCTGCGTAATTTTTTTTCTTCTTATTTTTACAGCGATTCTTAACTAATTTACGCAAACAACGGTAGACTGAAATATTTTCACCCGCATTTTTTACACAATAAAGGTATTAGATGAAACCAAAAAGGGTCGTGCAAGTGAACCGCTATTCTATCTGTCCCGCAACTAACTAAAGTGAGGGTACAATTTATATTTTGACAAGCGTATGCCACGCTTGTTCTTAAATTGCGTCTTCCCCTTTTAATTTCATCTAAAATAAATGCGCGTTTGGTCATAAACTCTGCTATAATAGATAATAAATAATAGATTTTACGACAAACGTTTAAAGGACAATGGAGAAAAATGTTAAGGAGCTGGTATCAGTATCACCATCTCCGAACATCTAACTGAACTGGCTGAGAAGACCGGCCATGGTAACTATTATTTAACTTAAATAAACATATTTTTAAATGGTGTTAAGAAATAGTAGGTTTGGATCGCAAAAACTATAGGTAATTCTCATTTTGTCTCTTTTACAGTCTACCACGTATGCGTGTGCGTTCTACGCGATACTAATTATCTACAATTTTAACAAGATAGGTAAATAATAACGCAAGTGACTATAAAGAGAATTAAATACTGATAAAATATTGCATAATAAAATCTTTCAAAGAAACAACGACGCGATATAAGACTCATGTCTTTTTTACCTTGTTGTGTTTAATACATTTTTATCAAGTAATTTCGAACACAAAGAGTAGGTAAGTATTCTAAATGTGTAATGTTTTCAAATCATAGTGGCGGAATTATTTACCCGTTCTTGTAGCTAACAAATGACTAGCTTCGCGATTTCGTCTTGAACATCCTTATTAATAATCTACAATAGGTAACGTATAATTTTATCATAATTTTCGGGCACCAAGCTTAAAGTAAATTGTCAAATTAATTAAAATTTAAGCAGACTTTAGATTTTTATTTAGAAAGCCAACAAAATTTGCCTAAAGAATAATTTATTATTGAATTTCACTGATACCAAAACCAGATTCTGTCCATTTCATTTAAGTGATACAGATTAAAAACATATTCGAACATAACTGGTAGGAATTTAAAAACTATAAGTAATCATGCTATAATGAACAAGCCCAATTATTGGCATTCTCCTTTACTCTGGCCATGATAGCCTTAAAACTGGACTGTATTTTCAGATTAATTCATCTAAAAATTACTTTTAGGTAAATAGTTTTTATGACCATCTCAGGCAAATTTAGCTAACTTGCAAAAAAAAACATATTTTGTATGACTCATTCATTTCCTTTTTTAATTTAAATTCATTGTTTGGTGGAATGGAAAAGAATTTGATGAAATGTATTTTTTTTTCTTTTTTATAAAGGCAATATACACATTGCTTTAGGTATACCTATAGTGGATTATTTCGTTGTAAGGACTTAAATTGGTACGTAAAAAATATCGAGTAAGTACCTACATATTTCGTTAGGAAAAAATTTAAAAAAATGTACCAGTCATACAAACTCTGTATTTTTACTGAAACAATATCACAGAAAAACTCAAACAAAGCTTTTGATACTTATTTAAAGTGCTTTTAAAACACATATTTTTGTCTTTTTTGTGACGAATCGTAAATGCTATAATGTTAGGAAATGTTTTTATTATTATTTTACTTACAATAAAGGCTATTTTTGAATGCACACAGAGCTTTTATAAAGAAAATTCAGGAAAAAATTTCCAAGACCTAAAACCAAAAAAAAAAACTTGAAAAGAAAAGATTTAATTTTTCTTTATTTAATTTTTATTTTTGGAGTTAAATATTTAATAAACTAGTATATTGACTCTGCGTGCATGATTTTTGAATGTCAACAATAAGTATGCAGTATGTTTCACTATAAATGATCAACAACTTACATCTAAATGTATCATAAATTCATAATTTCAACGATTGGCCGACCCCTTTACAATATTGTTTTAATATTTATACATATTTAGGCACACGTCCTACTAAATGCGATGCGATAATATTACTTATTGCCTGTAATTGATACAAGGTCCTTCGCCATCGAAAATTTTATTACACTCAACCGTTTTTTCCCTATTTACGATGGCTTAGGGTTACACAGATCCTAAAAAATAAAATTTGAATGAAATAAAAAAATATGAATTTTTTTTTTATTACAAACCGATTTAAAAAACAATTTTGTAAAGTATTTGATTGAAGTTTGATTCATTTTATTTAGTTATCGATATCGATATGTCATATCGTTCACATTATTGTAACTATAATTA
The DNA here is from genome assembly GCA_922987775.1 of Agonopterix subpropinquella. Taxonomy (NCBI): domain Eukaryota; kingdom Metazoa; phylum Arthropoda; class Insecta; order Lepidoptera; family Depressariidae; genus Agonopterix; species Agonopterix subpropinquella. Next base: position 5,200,376 of record OV277694.1, on the reverse strand, counting down.
ATAATTTATTATTATGATTTATGGCACAAATATTTAGTTTTTCTTATTTTATCTACATGGTGTATTAAATCATTAGTAGCGAGAAAAGTTTCTGATAAACTAGGTTCAATTTGAATTTTAATAACACCCTTCTTTTTCCGTTGTGGGTTAAAATAAATTTGTTTATTGTAATATCTATTGATCACTAATAAAAATGACGCTGTTTAAAAATTTGTGATTTCAGAAAATATCTAGTAAAATTATCAATACACCATGCAAAACTTCGAATAGACTATAAAGTCTACATTCGTAATATTCCGCAAAATAACATTTACAAATCTAAATTTAAATATTTAAAATAAACGGTCAATCGACTACGTCCATCTTGAAGGTAGTCGGCTTCCGGCCAATCGGCTTCATCGCTAGTCGCCCCACTCCGGTGTTTGTATTTAGAATGTCCTCGTCACTGCTGCTCGATTCCTCGAAGCGGGCGGACGTGCGGATCTCGCCTTCCGAATCGGTCTACGGGAATTAAAACAATGTTTAATTTTATACAATTACCACTTACATTTCTGTCTATTTCGAAGCTGCGTTTTTTTTTTCATGATTAAATTTATTATTATTGCTTAAAACATGGGTTATTTACAATTTAAATCAAATCAGTAGTCGAGAACAACATGAAAAAAATGCATGCTTATATTAAAAATAAAATTATTAATACTAAAATTATTCTCAAATGCTTAGTCACCATATTTACATCAAACAAAAATCCGTTAAGTAATTGAAGACGATAATAATTACAAATAAATCTGTAAATAAATAAACACAGTATTAAATGAAACCCAAAGGAAAAGCTAGAAGTGTAAAGAAAAGCAATAATGTAAGAGCGAACGACAAACATTTATTTCTTGGGTCGGCTGCGAGCGATGCTGGATGGCGGCCGCTGCTTGGCTGGACGCTCATCACTGCTGTCCACCCCCTAGGAGATATTATTTACAAGTCTTAGGTCAACACAGTCAACATACAAATTTACAGTTAGTTTTATTGTTGTCAAGAACCATTGAGTTATTATGCTACTAACAGTCTGAAATCTTTCGCTCGAACTCCTTTTTAAAATGTTTATTTTGTCGCTTTTTCCAAACAATATTCACTCTTCGATAACATCACCCAAAACCGACATACATACATATGCTCACGCCTATGCCCCATTGAGGTACGCAGAGACAATAGATTGCCACATGCCACGATTCTGAAACAGAACTCTCGCCTCTACAATATCCATAAGTCTCTTCATAGATGCTTGTCGGTTCTTTCTGGGTACATTTTACTTGGCCCTTTTTAAAGACGCATCTAATTTGACCAGCACACATGCATCTAGGCTAAGGCAACCTCCTTCAACTATTCCATTCACACCTGCCTTGTAAAGGAGTCAATTTATTGTAGGCCCACAAACGGGTACGTTTATTGATGATATTACACTCTAAAAACATAATTTCATTTATTTTAGTAATCGGACGAAAGATTAGGTAAAAATGCAAACGGAATTATGAAACAAATATAAAAAATGTACCGTTTTGATTTTGCTAAGATTCTTTTTTCCTATTAAAACGGCACATGTCAAGCAATGCGTGTATAGGAACATCTTAGATGTTAATACGGAAATAAAAATAAAAAACCAACATATCTTACTAAGACAAGATGTGCGCCAACTGCGATTACGCGACACTCCGTTTAGATGAGATATAGCTAATATTCCCAATATAATCTAGAGATTATGACAAACAAATCGACATGAGTTCCATAACTATACGCCAACTAATACGTAAAAAATTGTTGGTGGCCTTTTTCCCATAGCTCAAGAAATTATCTCTTTTCATTCGTCAACTTACTTTCACTCATTCTATCCACATTATCCACATGACCAAAATCTAAAACAGAATTTCACCTATTTTATCTTCAGTTCCAAATAAAACAGAAAACTAGAAATATACATCAAACCATCCCCTTACATCAAAATCGCCAATCGTGAACTTGGTGCCGACAGCTTCGGCGACGAGCTGCGCCGGCGCTGGTGAGATGTCATCGTCCGGCGACAAAATCTGCGTGTACGCATGCATGGAGGATTTGTTAGCAGTTAGTTAGCATTGGTTACTTTTACATTAGATTTGAGGGTATTTTTATAACCTTATATTATAGATTGTTTAATGTTAGTCAAAATTCTCCATCCTCTTCATTGTGTTTTTCACAAGTTATAGAAAAACCCTCAGACACACAAATTAATACAATTTTAGCGCAAATGTGTAAAACACATTTAAATATTAGCACAAACTGTTGGTTATTTACAACAATCATTAGGTATAACACAAACAAACTTACTTCAATAAACATTTTTACAATTTTCACAACGGTAGACGTAAGAAACTTTCTGAAAATACCAAAATTCTAAATAAAAACAAAATCTAGCGAATATAATTAGTTCCGTCACCAGTAAAAATGTTAATTTGAAACTGTTTTCTTCAACTCGCGGAAAACAAAGTAGAAGATGGTAAGTATTATTTCACACGTATTTCATGCTTGCTTTCATTACACTAGCATTTGTCTAGCATAGTAGTCATATTTAACGTGGTGGTTTAGTCCATGAAACTGAACAATTTTCGCTATGGAGCCAACATAAAAAAAACAACGGGTTGCACTCCGGGAGTGCCGGCGGAAGTGAAAACTTGAACATATAAAAGTACTATCATTTATGTGGTAAAATACAATATTCATTTACTGCGCTATCGTACAAGAAACAACAGGAACAGGCATACATTTCGCCGCACGGTACAAAGAGAGGGGGCGTAAACGAAATAACAGGAACAGGCATACATTTTCGCCGCGCGGTAGAAAGAGAGGGGGATATGTGTGACCAATTTTCGACCAGGTCAGGGTGACGTCACGGTCCTGACGCGAGTTTAACATTTTTTACCCATACCAAAAAGTGCACAACGCCGCCAAAGAAGTTTTCACTTTAAAAAAAACAGCAACTGTGCAAAAATCAGCTGTTTCATACAAAACGGTAGTACTACTCCACTCCAATGCATGGAACAGCAGATTTTAAAATTTTTATTTTTGATTTCGGCTCCCCAGTGAAATTTGTTCAGTTTAATGGTTAAACCACCCCATTACAATATTAGTAAGGTGTTTTGTTACACCCTGTGTTTCTGCAGTTTTACTGAACTACAGGGTAATAAGTTGCATTACTTAAGGGGCTATTGTACCTACTCATGATACTGAACAACTTTCCCTGAGAACCTTAGAGAACATTTGCAAAAAAAATTCCACTTTACATACAAACGTTCCATCAGCTGATTGCATTTAGTATGGAAAGTACAATTTTGTTTTTTGCGAATTTTCCAAGAATTTCCTGTAGGTTTTTTAAGAAAAGTTGTTCAGTATCATGTGTGAGTAATCACCTCTCAAAGTAATGCAATTGTGTCCTAACGTACCCTGGATACAAATGCAGTGAGAACTGAAGACCCTTTTTGAAAGAAAGAAAATATTTCTAGCCTATCAAACTTTCACTCCAATCAAAAATGAAGACTAAAACTCACATCCTGGTCGCTCATCATCTCTTTGGTCGACACGGTGGTCTCGATCCTCCTGATGGAGCCCTGGTGGATGTCGACGTCCAGAGTAAGGCACTGGAACCTCCTCAGCAGAAAGACCACCGGTATTGGCAACACACCGGCTAGGATCATCGCTACTGCTATGCCGAGCACCCATGGTGGGTACTGCATTTTTTCTACGTGGCCCTGTTGAGAAAATAGAGAGCAATAATGTTATTTTAAAATATTTCTGTAGACTTCGACTCAATGATTGCTTGATCACTATCTCGAGTGGTTTACTTGCTAAAATCATTTTGAACCTGACTGCTTACATAACATTGAAAAAATTGGTGCTTATATATTTTGAACACTTTGGGTGCTTGCTTGCTTATCGTGTCGACTTCAATTTCTGAACCAAGTCGCTAAATAGTACCAGTAGTATTGGGTTCTTGGACCAATATAAATACTCAGGCCCTGTACCCGGACTTCCGATGTTCGATATATCGCCACTGTTTCGGTCCGCACTTCATTGTAATAGAGTTGACATTGGAACGAAAATGTTCACGCAATTGCGAACTTCGAATTTGCGGGTAGAGGCCCTGATTGTGTAAATAAAATTGAACTAAATCAAATTAAAGATTGAAAAGTCGGGCGGCGAGCGGGATTCGAACCCACGACTTGCCTATCCGGGGCATGCTCCTCTCCAACAGAGCTGTCGGCGCCCCGCAGGCCACGACGAAATTAGAATCTTTTGAATCTTTAATTTGATTAGGCGAACATGGCATACATGTATAAACAATAAATTCGATTAAAATTGAACTTCTGTAAATGAGATCTTTTTGAACGCCCTGGACGCTTAGATCATTATGATGCTGACTGTACATACCCTAATGGAGACAACATAATTTAGAATGAAATCACAACAACATCTTACTTCATCAGCATTCCAAGCGCTATAAGTCGGTGGGTTGATGAGCATGAAGACCACCGAGGACAGCAGGATGCAGGTCACGATGAAGGGCCCGACGTAGCGCCAGGTGACCTGCCAGTACAGGCCTGGGCGGTAGCCTGTCATCTCGTAAATGTCGTTCGAGAACCTGGAAAGAACGAGCAACGTTACACGACTTACACGTAGATTTTGTTGGGCCCATTACATGGTTTTTTTGTTGTGTTTAAAATCTATGTTTGTTTTAAATTGTATCTTTGTCATTCATTATACAGAGGGTGTAAGCTTAAATGCGTTACATACTTGAAGTGATGCTTCTGACCGTTAAACTGTACAACTGTTAGTAAGGGACCAATATAGAAATCACGAAAGAAAAAAGATTGTTCCATAGAATATATACTCGACCCAAATTTATAGAACAGTGGATTTATCTTTCGCGATTTCAATTTTGGTCCCATCGTGAAAGTTGTTCAGATAGTCTGAAGCACTTCCTTCAATATGGGAAATTGGCAGAATTGTATGGACTCATCAAACTGATCTGACCTGATTTCGTCTGGCGCACCTGGGCAGCCACCAGAGACCTTACTGAGTACTGACATTTTACTTGCGTTTTTGTTCTATTTGCATCTTAAGCAGCTGATAATACTGTTGTCTGGACCCTGTAGAGGTGGATGGCAACGCTCTTGGTTGTTTGTAATGTAGGATTGAAATCATGGAGAACAATAGTAACTTGTCTAACCTCTCATGTCCATAGATATAGACGACGGAGACCATCTCGAGCAGCGCCACGACGACGAGCCCGATGGTGCCGGCGAACGAGTCGAACATCTTGAGCCAGTACTCGCCCGCGCCGGTCGTGAATATCAGACCCACGAAGAAGCAGAACGTGCACACTATACCTGTGGAAGGTAACTTGATACTTGTAGTTGTATTTTTTAAGGTTCCGTACCCCATAAATATTGTGATACCAATGAACGGTAAAAGGACTCTTAACGCATTGGACGCTCTTATTAGGTTAGTTTGTAATGTAAAGTAAGTATACTTTACTATTCCTATACACCACTAGTTTTTAGGGTTCCGTACCCAAAGGGTGAAAACGGGACCCTATTACTAAGCCTACGTTGTCCGTCCGTCCGTCCGTCCGTCCGCCTGTCCTACCTATTTAGGGCTGTAACTAGGCTGTAACTTTTGAACCGAAATAGAAGCATTTCTCAGATTATGCGTTATTATGGCGGATTTGTTAACAAATAATAAAAATTTCAAAAAGTTAAAAGTTAAGGGGGGTTCTAAACAAGAAACTAGTTTTTATCAACGTTTTTTCTTCACGCTCTATCGTAAAGACGGTAATACATACAAGCGTCAAACTCAGTGTGATTATAGAGCAAACTGAACTGTTCTACAGAATAACAACAAATACTAAAAACCGACCAAGTGTGAGTCTGTCTTGCGCTAGAGGTCCCGGACAAAAAAAGTTTTTTTTTTAAAGTTAGTAATGTTGTGTTCTGTGGTGGTTGGTACGGAACCCTCGGTGCGCGAGTAGCCCGACTCGCACTTGACCGGTTTTATTATAGCTTAACGTGTAGCTGTACCTGTGTGTGGGCACGGCGTCCTACACATTCTGCGCATCCCTTTGCGCAAATGCTGCAGCGTTATACATTCTCGACACCTCCGACGGCTTAGATCGAAGGAAAGACCAATAATTATGGGCTATCACCGCTCTATCTATCTAGGCTGAATCACCCAGACCCAAGGAAGACGAAATAACGGAATACATGGAATATTAGAGTCCATGGCGTGTTAAATTAAAAGTCAATTACTTTTTTGGAATTGCCGGACATCGTGTGAAATGGTGGAATATTCGCCAATCCAGTTTCTTTTCTACTAGTGTCTTGAGTTCTTGGTACGACACGACATCAACCTTTTCCTTCACTTGTGGTAAATAACTCTGTCTATGTCTTCCTCCGCCTTTCTATGTGTATGAATCAAAAAACTAACCGGTAAGTACAGGCTTGCTGAATCTCTTAAAGATGTCAATATCGAAGATGGTGCACAGCATTCCCTCCATGATGCCGATCTGGCTTCCAAGGCCCAGGGAGAGCAGCATGAGGAAGAATATGATGGACCAGAAAGGAGCTGGAGTCAGCTTCAAGATGGCTTGGGTGAACACTATGAAGGCAAGTCCTGTGCCTTCTGCTGCCTGAAAGAGATAAGATTAGATTAGGAAGCGTTCGAATATGCTTCTATCTTATAGGCGGATACAACTGTTTCGTAATTCCAGTATTAGTCTTTTAGAGCAACAACAAAAAGCTCGCTATTATTGAGAGGAAAATGTTCGGTCCTGTCAGAGATGGTAGCGAATTTCGAATTCAGATGAATCATGAACTTTGCAACTGGAGAACTTAGTGAGATCCATAAAATCACAGCGTCTCAGGCCGGACACGTTGAAAGGATGAAGGTGATCAGGGCGCCCAAAATATTGACCCACTGGAAACCACAGCAGAAAAGACCGCAGCGGGTGATCGAAAAGGAGATGGATCGATCGTGTTGAGGAGGATCAGAGAGCCTTGGCCAGTTTACCATCTGGACAAGGAAAGCCAGGGATCCTGATAGATGCCATTCAATTGTAGAGGAAGCCTTTGCCCTTTGGGATCCTATAGGGAGAGAGACTTACTTGATCCAATTGCCTGCTCATGGTACACCCTGTCAGGTTCAACGGCTCAGTCTGGTTGGCTGTCAGAAGTGGATAGTGCTCCTTGTAATAATCTTCGGTTGAGGAGAGGTTGAACCCTCCCAGCCCTGCTTGGGCTAGCACTTTGATTTCTCTGGAAACAATAATTTTGCATTATCAGTTACCTACGAGAGCATCGTTGGGGCGTTGCGGGTATAGACACTCAATAATGAGGGTCCGGGTTCGAATCCGCATGGACGATATGCCATGTACCAATGAGTTTTTCTTACTTATGCACGTAATATCGACTGCTCTCAAATGGTGTATGAAAACATCGTAAGGAAACCTGCATACGCCGAAGAAGAAATTCCGATGCGTATATGATATCTACCAATCCGCATTGTACACGTATGGTGGACTAACGCACATACACCCCCTGATGGTAGGCCCTGTAGTAGGACGTATATAGGCTGTTGATGATGATGAATAAAAAAATAAACAAAAAGATGCCAGCGAAGCGAACTCGAAAGTAGTCAAATAGCAGCAGTAGTAGTAGCTGAACTCAGACCTTTAAACTGAACAGCTTTCACCAGCTCCATAGAGCCTACCTCAGGAAACGTGAAAAAAAATCAAATCCCATACAAAACTGCAGTACCTTCCCGACTCAAATGTATGGGACGGCTTATTTTTTTGCACGTTTCCTGAGGCTCAATAGTGAAAGTTGTTCAGTTTGATGGTCTGGGTTCAATGTTTCAGTATTTGCTAGGCTAGGTACCTGCTACGATTCATTATTTTCATGAGCTGCTTCAGCTCATATTATTCTTTGAATCCCTGCACCTCTTCCCCTCCTGTCTAAAATCATTTCCACGGAAAAACAATTAAATCGATTGCATTTTTCTCGACACATGTGTACACAACTGTAGACCTCCGTTACGCCCCTTTCACTATCGTAACATTTTATTACCTACCAATCCGCCCCTTTATCGGTAGGTTTATACCTACCCTTTAAATATTTATGTATAGCCTTTCAACATTCTAGGATTAAAATAAATACTTAAAGCAACACCCATTAAAGTCGTTAATCGCATATCCGAATGGTAATTCGCGTTATTATTGTTACGATCGTCGTAAAAACGCTTTCACAGAATAATGGCCGCTGCGATTTTATGGTGCACTACAAAATTCCATATTTTGTTAGCCATTGTAATATTTGATAGGTTACCTAAGTATGAAAAAATGTTGATGATAGCTGGCAATAAGAGAGTGGAAGATGACATGTGTAATATCGACCAATCAATAAAATCAGCCCATTTCAACCTACTGCTGGGAATATGCCTCCTTTTGATTACACCGTTCCTCACAGTCCTGCGCTAATCTGATACATTTCTGACCCGTAACTCTTACAATGTCGTTCGACCAACGTGTTGGTCTGCCTACTGACCTCCTCCCTTCCCTTGGCCACCACGATACGGCCTTGTGTAAATAAAAAGTGAATATCCTAGCTAGGGAAACGTGTAATTTCTGTATGGTGAATACTTTAAACTTCTCAATGGCAGGACGATGACGATCTAGTTTATTAATCATCAGCCTTTATAGTTCCCATTAGTGGGACACAGGCCTCCCTTATGGAGAAGGTGTGTGCGTTACTCCACTAAGCGGTGGTGGATTGGTGGACTTCACATTTGAATGTTTTCTTCAGCATATGTATGTTTTCATTTGAGTGCAGTCTTTTTTTATTATTTATTACCCTAAAACTAGACTCTTGCTAATGCAACCATGGTATTTTATGTCGAAGCCAAATCCTAAATAATAGGTAAAGGACAGAAGATCATCTATGTACGAGTATACTATTACAAAACACTACACACGAACACTTATATCACGAAGCAACAACACATTGCGAATGTGTGCATGACTGCAGGAACTCTCAGTGCTGTCCAAAACGTGGGCGAGATCGGTAGTCAACAAACAAAAAACCACCAGCTACTCCGTTAGATAAAAGTACCTACTGTACCTAAAAACGAAAGACACTTACTTGCCAATACATTTCTCCACCATCGTGAAAGCTTTGAAGCCGAGAATGCTGAATATGACGACGGAAGCGTAGATAGCGGTGAGGGCGTTACAGACGGACACCAGGAGGACGTCTCTGACGCAGTTGTTGTTGGGCGGGTTGTAGGAACCGAAGGCTATGAGTGAGCCGAACGCTAGGCCAAACGAGTAGAACACTTGGGTGGCCGCGTCGAGCCACACAGTCGGGTCCAACAGTTTCTCCAACTGTAAATAAAAAGAGAAATCAGAAAACGTATTTCAGAACTGGTTCACAAATAGGTCTTAAGATAGTTTAGAAGCGGAGGATTTTGTTTAATAACGCGGCTGGGATATTGTATAAATTTCATTTCAAGGGGATTGGAACTTTATGTTTAAGCTCTTGGGGCCGATCGTTCCGTATGTCGTCACTGCCAGTACACACTGGTAAAATGACTTTCATCTTGAGACACTGCGGTATTTGGGACGAGGAGATACTACGTAGCTTCCCGAACGCTGCCCAGCTATTTGACAGCAAGATAAGTCGTAACTAGTTCGCTACTGACGTGTTACCGATGTCAATTGAATACAAAATAAGTCAAGTTTAGCGCGATACCAAATTACACACACTTGGAACGACACTGGATCACAATACACAACCAAGACTGAATCTCAACGGAATCTGCAGTCTGTACAGAACGTGAATGATTTTAATTACCGTGTTTGGCCCCCTGTACCTCCTAGATCTTGTTGATTCACTTCGTCTGAAAGGTGTGTGAAAAACCTAATACAGGCTCGTAGGTACATGGATTCTTTACCTTAGGTTTATACATGTGTATGATGCCGTCAGTAGATCCGGGGAGTGTGATCCCGCGCACGAAGAATATTGTGAGCACCACGTAAGGGAACAGGGACGTGAAATATACCACCTGGAACAATCAGGAGTTATCATGAGGAGTATCTTATTTACTATTTTGATGTCTCTCCAGAGAAGTAAATGCCCTAGAAGGCAGAGGGAAATCGTGTGGCAAGTTGAATAAAACATACAAGTAGAGGAATTGAGTGGAATCTTTTCCATTAAAAAGGGAAGATCTTCCGCCAGGCGTGGTGTGAAGCCTGGGGACCGGCCGTGGTCCAACAGTTGTTAGTTGGACCTTGTATATAATATCGAATCTTTGTGATTATTTCTCTTGCGCGATTTATGTCTTACAGTTACATTCAATTGTGAACCTTATTTGTAGTAGCGTATGGAGCATATTTCCCAGCGACATACAACTTGATTCGGACCTATGCTCATTGCGTAGAACACAAAAACTAGCATCATGGTGTGATATGTCGGCGCGCGCAACTTTAATCCCATGCTGAAAATACACTCTGATCTGTTTTTCTCAACGCACCAAAAGAAGTATAACTTTAATAAAAGTGTCCGAACTCACCTTCCCACTACTCTGTATGCCCTTCATCACGATGAAGAAGACAACACACCAGGCCAGCAGCAGGTACATGACGATCCACCACCTGGGAACGCCTGGCTGATCGATGCTCGGCGACGCGTCCAAGGCTTCCCGGTACCAGAAGTAGACCGTCGCCGACGCCTTGCCGCATTCCACTGCCGCCGAAGTGTTGCCTTCTGGGCAGTGAGACCAGGGAAGCTGGTCGGCTGTTAGCTGGAACAAGACTTTACGTTCGAAATTTTCTTTGTGAACATGAAGTACAAAGGTGCATTTTCGAAATTAGGGCTGTCCCAGCGGTGCCCAGGTAAAGGGCGCAGACCCTGGAGGGGCGCAGATGTTTTGGGTTATGCAAGGTAGTATCATACCTACAATATTGTTTATCGCATATACGGTTGTAGACTCGCCCTACTTTTATCTGTGGAACTAAGTAGTTTGCACAAGTAGTTCATGCTGTCAGCCACATTCACGTTGAATATTGTCGCACTGTTAGCTTATGAGATATAGCAATATTCATCGTCAACAAGAGTGAAAAGAACGCAATACAGCCGGCGGTGCGGCACCAAACGAACATCAACGATGCAGCACTCAACTACTAATCTGTGTACTGATCGCAAAAAGATAATGCAACCGCCGCAGGAAATTTAGATTAGATAATTTTTCAAGGACGGAGTTATAGAAGCTCGCACCAGGCAACAATTATCAGACTAAATGCAATTGGAGATACAGGGATCGTCGCCTCAGTGTCATTGCAGTGAACATCCTCTTAGAATGTTCCTTGTACCCGAACACCTACATGAGAGAAGACTTAAATACAGCTACACCAGACGCTATCAAGCTTCTGGCCCGTAAAATGTAAAAACAGAACCATTGACACGAAAAGAAGAGGAATTCTCTTTCAATTTGTCTTTCCGCGATGAAAGCATTCGACACACAAGTTATCGCTCAGTGCCTTTTAAGTAAATTCATGCCAAAAACAAAACAACTCACCCGAATACTATTAAACAGATAGAAGAACACCCAAGTTATGATAACGTTGTAGTACAACGCCACGAACAACGTCACGATGCAGCTGGAGATGCCAATGCCTCCAAGCCAGGGATGTATGGTGTTCCACACGCCGAGGGAGCCCAGCCGCATCTTCTGACCGATCGCCATCTCAATCAGGAAGAGCGGGATCCCTTCGAGGACCAACATGATGAGGAAGGGGATCAGGAAGGCGCCTGTGGACAAGAAAATACGTTAAAACGGTAGGATAGTGGTGCGTTTTGATGAAGGTTCATTTTGACGACCCACTTAGTTGGTGTGGTGACCTGCCTGCTATACTGACAGTCGCGAGATCGAATCCCACAAGGAATATTTCTATGGTGAATACGAATACGAACATTTGCATCCAGTCATGGACAGTTGTATGTGGTTGTATCTAGCCAGCTATGAGTGTTCTATCTATCATAATATTTGTACGAGTCTGGACTTTGGACTAGATTACGGTAGGCTATAATCGCTTCAGACCCACCGTACCCCTGGCCATACGCCTGGTGGTACGGTGGGTCTTTTAAAGTTAAACGGTACCACTGAGTGTAGTGACCCTAGTGATGTGACCTACCTATCTCTCGTATGATAATCTAGATAAGTAAAAATAATAAAATAAGTAGAAAGAAAAGAAGAGATGAAAAAAATTATGAATAAAAAAAGGAAAAATTAAAAATTAAAAAAAGGATGTGTAAAAGAAAAAATTTAAAAAAGAAAAAAAATAGAAAGATCATCATTCTCTTGCCCATTTCCCATTATTTGGGGTCGGCGCAATATGTCATCCTCTTCCATTCATCTCTCTTAGCCGTCGTCTCAACACTCACCCCCTTTTTACACATATCATCCTATCCTTCACACAATCCATCCATCTTTTCTTCGGCCTGCCTCTCCTACCACTGCCATCCACATTCATACTTAACACTCGTCTCGTAACATGACACTCACCCCTCCGCATTACATGCCCATACCACGATAATCTATTACCCTGCAATTTTTCCGTCATAGGTGCTACTTTCAAACTTCCTCTAATATACTCATTCCTAATCTTGTCCATTCTAGTTACACCACACATCCATCTCAACATTCGCATCTCAGCTGCATGCAGTCGTTTCTCATCCGTCCCTTTTGTGGCCCAACATTCTGATCCATACATAACGACAGGTCTTATTATACTCTTATATATTTTTCCCTTCAATTTGAGGGGGATTCGGGAGTCGCAAATCGTTCCCGTAACCTGCCGCCACTTCATCCACCCTGAGTTGATTCGGTGCTTCACGTCGCGATCTATCTCTCCATTTTGTATTAGTGAACCGAGGTACCGGAAGTCGGAGCAGACTGGCAAAGGCACGCCATCAAGGGCAATAGGCATGCAACTGGAGAGACCGCCGAAATCGCAGAACAAATGTTCCGTTTTAGTTCTGCTAATTTTCAAGCCAACACTCTCCAGTTTTTGCTGCCATTTTGCCAATCTGCTCTGGACCTCGAGTCCATCTTCACCGACAAGAACAATGTCGTCGGCAAACAGCATGCACCAGGGTGCCTCTTCCTGTATGTCCGATGTCAAAGCATCCATAATCAACAAGAAGAGGTAAGGACTTAAAGCCGACCCTTGGTGCAAACCTACAGCCACATTGAACTTATCGGTGGTACCAGCGGATGATCGGACGCATGTACTGGATCGGCTGTACATTGCACGAATCAACTCATGGTATTTTCCAGGTACATCTTTCTTTTTAAACCTCACTAGCTGGGATTCCCATTCTTTGTTACAAAATTCTCATACAAACTTTCACCACCGTTTTCACACCTTTGGGGGTTGAATTGCGAGAAATCTTTTTTTTATGAACACCTAGATGGCAATAAAAACATCCCTGCAAAATATTAAGTATGAGTATTTGCTGGTTTGGATATTTGAGTATTGAATGCGTGTGCGGATTTGCATAGATTCAAGCAAATCTGACACAGCTTCGCCGTCAGTAGTACAAATTTCTGCCACAGCGTGCGCTGCGATCGACTTGACAGTTCCCAACACCCACTTCGCACATAGCCAATACTATAGTCCATATGCGACTGCTTGGTTGCAAAAGTAGTCGTATAAAATCACAAAATATTTAGAGGTTTTCAGGTTTTACGTAATTGGTTAAGAGTCATAAAAATCGGTAAAAAATCTGTTTACAAGTATCTTAGCTACGAAGCTGAAATGCTATTATTTACTATTCATATGGCTGAAATAACAGACATGCCCTGCATGACCTTTGAAAGGTTGCGATTTGCGGGGCCGGATTGTCTAGTCAGGATTATCGTAACACTAAATATCAATACAGAATAATTATATTTCAGAGAAATAAGTAATAGTACCTATAGGTATTTGAAAATTGTTAAATAATTTCAAGCCGTGGTAGGATAGTATTGTACATTTGCTTTGAGAGATAGAGATAAGACAAAACGAAATTCCAAAAAATATGTACATTTATTATTTGGTCTTTCTCAAACGGTGAAAAACATTTTAGAATATAATTTTTTTTTTATTCTAAATTCCATTGGAAATAACCGGCCAAGTGCATGTCGGTCTCGCGCATCGAGGGTTCCTAACCACCATATTAACAGAATAAAATTATTTTTCTCTGGGATCCTTAGCTGGAGCCGGACTCACACTTGACTGGTTTTTATCATTTGTTGTTTTACTTTAGGATATGCTCTATAATCACACTAAGCTTAACGCTTGTATATATGAAGACCTGCCTTGATCTTTTACTTTTTGTAAATTGTATTATATATTTTGTTAGCTAATCCAAAATAATAACACATATTCTTCGAAAATTTCAACCTGTTACGGTTCAAGAGATACATCCAATGATACAACCCTTTAGAGTTAGGACGGACGGACGACAGACGGACGTTATAGTTACTCGGATTCTATGTACCTACACACGGCTACACATCAAGCTATACAAAACCAAAATAAGCTGGCCGCGCGTAGGTCGATTAGCGTATAACGTCGCGCGGCCAGCTTATGTTGGTTTTTTTATAGCTTGCTTTGTCGCCGTGTACATAATAGTGTTCTGTTCCCTTTGTGTACGGAATCCTAAAAATGCGCCAAACAGTAACAGAAATCGATGCATCACTGTTACAAATCTATTTCGGTTTATAAATAACTAACCTTCATTCTCGTGCCCTCTGACCTTTCAAGAGTTGCAACAATAGGTAGGTAATTACGACGATATCGCAGTTGCAATCACACTTTGCATGCTTCCACGATACCATTTAAAATGTATGAAATTAGTTTTCATTCATCCCTCGCATGTGCCGTGTGTTGTTCGGCTTACAAAGCTAGCACCTACTCCAACTGGTGGCGTAACATAGTGCACTGCCTTAGTGGAAATAAAGTTCGCTTCCGGATACCAATACCAAATTTTTATATGTTGTTAGGTATGTTATCTAGACCCCAAAGCTGCTGGGAGACAGTCTCTAAGGTGTCAGGGTCTCCAGTTATGACGTCATAAAATTTTTGTATGGGATTAAATTTTGTTTTGTTCTAAAACCTATCGTGTGGTATATCAAATGAAAGGGCTCCATGAGCCGGTTCTAACAATATACCACACTAACTTTCAGCCAATTGTTTTAAAAAAAATCCAAAAATTATTTTTAAAACATACCAAGTTTGGGCTTCTCCAGGTAGGAAGCGGTTGTTGAGTAATTTTTTGTAAATCATACGCCAAATGACTTATAATATATCAAACGTCAATAAAGCAATTTCAAAAATGTTTATGTTTACAATTTTTTATAATTTTTTTCATTAAATATAAAAAAATAATTTAAAAAATATAAAAATTTTAAACATAAACATTTTTATAGTGTGGTTATTTTTAGAACCGGCTCATGGAGCCCTTTCATTTGATACCCCACACGATAGGTTCGGAGGGATTATGTATATGCTTATTTGTATGATGCAGATATAATAAATTGTAAAAATTTTAAGGTAGTAGGTACCTACTTATCTACGAAATGAAACAAAATAAACGTAAATAAAATGTTTTTTTTCACTACATATTTTAATTTTTTGTTGTAGATCTAAGAACGTTTTCCTTGCCCTTTGATAGTTAAGGGAAGCGTAAGATCTGTGAATTTTTTGCTAGGTTTGAAATTGCTACGAAATCATAGAGATTAGAATAGCGTAGCAATGCCTACGTTCTAACGCCTACGCCGTAGCAGACGTGCCGTCGTAGCCGCTGTAAAATCGATAGCTTTGGTACCAAACTCAGACTATCACCAGATAGAATTCAACTGTAGGCAGACTGTAGGTAATATCTACAGGGTGTAAAATTAAATGGGACACTTACTTAAAGAAGTTAAAGGGGTGCTTCAGACCATCAAACTGACCAATTTAAATTATGGGACCAACACTGAAATCACGAAAAAAAATCCGCTGTCCCATACAAAACTGCAAACATAACTAGACTCAAAAGTATGGGATAGCAGATTTTTTTTTCGCTATTTTGATATTGGTCTCATATATAGGGTCCTTCTTAATATGCTGACACTTTTTTAAGGGGATGATCAGACCGTCAAACTGAACAACTTCCTCTATGGGACCAACATCGAAATCGCGAAAAAAAAATCATCACTTCCATACAAAACTGCAAACCTACTCGGAGCCAAACGTATGGGACAACTGTTTTTTTTTTTCGCGATTTCGATGTTGATTCCATAGAGAAAGTTGTTCAGTTTCATAGTCTGGTCATCGCCTTAAAAAAGTGTCAGCATATTAAGAAGGACCCTGTAGAAAGTTGTTCAGTTAGATGGTCTGAAGCACCTCTTTAAGTAAATGTCCAATTTAATTTTACACCCTGTTGTATACAGGGTCCTTCTTAACATTCTGACACTTTTTTAAGGGGATGATCAGACCATCAAACTGAACAACTTTCTCTATGGGTCGAACAATGAAATTGCGAAAAAAAATCTGCTGTCCCATACTAAACTACAAACTGACTCTACCCATATTGTATGGGACACTTGGACTATTTTTGCCTTTTCGATGTTGGTCCTATAGAGAAGTTGTTCAGTTTGACGGTTTGTATTGTGTCAGGTACATTTTTAGTAAAAGGCTGGACCATAAAGTTATTATACCTGTCGGAATAGAGTAACTGACATGAGTTGTCAAATGAAACCGTTTTTTGTGCATTTGTCGGCACTTATCGGCACCCTAAAACTTCGAGTTCTGTGTATAATTGTGAATCTAACGTGAAATCGTAGGTAATTTAATGAAATAGTGTTAGTATATTTCACAAAATAATCTACGACTTCACTTTAGATTCACTAATTATTCACAGAGCACGAATATTTACTCAGTCGATTGTGCTGACAAGTTCCCAAAAACGGTTCTATCGCCTCGCGTCACGAATCTCTTTCTATTATACAGTGGCGCCGCTAGGTACATCTCGCTCTCTCAGCTGTCAGTTCCTCTATATGATACCTTTATGGGCTGGACCTACAGCTAAATAAAGGGTCCTTTTATAAGGGGATGATCAGACCATCAAACTGAACAACTTTCTCTATGGGACCACCATCGAAATCACGAAAAACATCAGCTGTCCCATAAATTTAGCTAGAGTAGGTTTGCAGTTTTGTATGGAAGGGCTGATTTTTTTTTCGCGATTTCGATGTTGGTGCCATAGAGAAAGTTGTTCAGTTTGATGGTCTGATCATCCCCTTAAAAATGTGTCAGCATATTAAGAAGGACCCTGTATAGGAACAAATAAAGCCCCAAAAACCCAGCTATTTTAGTGTTTCGTACCAAAATATACAATATATTAATGATTTCGGTTATTGGCCACGTTTCGAATCAGGCTTGCAATACAAAACATTCAAAATTTTTTAAAGTATCATTAATTAGCCATAACGAAGCGGTGTGACGAATGAAGAAAATGTTCTATTGATTTTTGAGTTCAAAAATCTTTTTTTTGTGTTCTGTTTGTTTGCTGTTGCTAAAAATATGAAACACTAAAGACGTGCTAACAATATTGATCGTTACACCTTAAAACCAAATACCTATAGAAAAAGGATTCTTAATTTAGTTATGAAAAGAAATAACGTATAATTACGTCGTTTTTAGGGGTTCCCTGCGAAATTGGTTCTAAAGAGACCCTAGCACTAAGCCTACTCCGATTTCGGGAAAGAAACATGTTTATTTCCATGCCTTTGGTATTTTTGCTTTATCGTAAAAACAGTAGTCGTATAAGAGATAAGTGTACTTTTTGCAACCATCAGCAGCAAGGCTGATTCAGTGTTTATGGGGTGTAGAGCATCTCTGTGATTGGGATGGACCAGGTCTGCCTGCATAACTCTAGTCGGTTTAGGAGTTACAGACGTTTAAAGGTCAGTAAAAAATTAAAGATCAGCTGCACGGCTGATCGTATGATATTGTTGTACTATGCACTGTAGCTATGTGAACAGTACAAAAACTAACATGGTTCATCAGTCGGTTTAGGAGATAAAGCCGTCCAAAGGTCGAAACTTTGACTGGCTGTATCTCCTAAACCGACCGACAGGACTTGACAGTTTTTATACTGTTCACATAGCTACAGTGCATACTACAACAATATCATACTATCAGCCTTGCAGCTGATCGTTAATTTTTTACTGACCTCTAAACATCAGTAACTCCTAAACCGACTGGAGTTATGCAGGCAGACCTGGTCCATCCCCATCACAGAGATGCTCTACACCCCATAAACACTGAATCAGCCTTGCTGCTGATGGTTGCAAAAAGTACACTTATCTCTCGGAATATAGGTACCTAATAATTACTTACATACAAACTTCAAATTTTAGTCCGAACTCTTAATCTTAAGTATAAATACATTAAAATAATAAAAACCGGCCAAGTGCGAGTCGAGCTCGCGCTAAGGATTCCGAACTGAATGTAAGCAAAAAGAAAATGATTTGGTTAATTAATTATAAATTATAACACACAATGTTTTCCTGAAGAAGAAATTCAGATGCGTTGTTTAGTCCACCAAACTTTAGGACGATTTAAACCAAACCGCATTGGGCACGCGTGGTGGACTAATACCCATACTGCACCCTCCTGGGTGGGACGTATACAAATAGATAGGCTTATGTTGATGACATAAAAACACAAATATAATATTGTGTGGTGTTACGGAACCCTCTCGATTCGCGAATCCGACCCGTACTTAACTGATTTATAATTTTATATACACAAAAGTTGTGTAAAACCTTCATGGTAAATTTTAAACGAAATCTATAATACTGCATTGTATGTAGTTCCGTCACTCACCTCCACCGTTTTGCTGGCATAAGTACGGGAATCTCCAAATATTTCCGAGGCCGACAGAGTACCCGATGATGGAGAGGAAAAACTGGACTTTCCCCGACCAAGCTGCCCTGTCCTCCCCCGGTATCTCTCGCTGCAGTGACCCCCGGGACCCTTGCAGCACGATGGTCACCCCATGGGGACGCTCCGACCCATCCGCTCGCGTATTCAGTGGGGCTAATTCATGCCCATTTCGCGGCCCAATCGGCTCCGGTTTTGACGCCATTTTGTTTAGTGCTTTTTAAAGTTTAAGTTAGTGCGAATTTTTAAGCTAGATAAAATTATATGATTAGTTTTATTGTCGGTTATTTAGTTTGAATCAAATCCAAAGTTTTAGTTTGACAAGGTTTTTCGAATGATAATTGTTACCTATAAATATGTTCATACTACGTTTGAAAATCGTAATCGTAGGTGAAGAATCGTATGGCGTCCTTTTTGACGAATTCGACTACTTTAAAATATGTTGTTGTCCTTTGTAGTAATTTCTGTCTTAGTTTTAGGGAATCTCTGAAAACGTTCGTAGCTTCTCTGTGCATATGGATGTTATGGTTTTAATTTTTATTTTTTAATTTGCTAAGCGAAAGGCATTTTTTTTTAAATTTAGTTCGGAGTTAATTTTAGAATGGATTCATTTTGGTGTTCCCATTTCGATGAGCGGAGAAGGTAATCTGAAACAAAATATTGAATTAGAAGTCAATTAAGTAAATACTGTAACCACAGTTAAATGTATCTACTTACTTAACTAAAATCCTAGACGCATAAAGAACAAACATTGAAGGAATTAAACAAATGGGACATTTTATTCATAAATATAAAAAAAAATATAACTATACTTAAACGTTATTTTAAAAACTTAGACGCATATAAAAATAGATTTTCAAACAACAAAAAATATATAAATATTGAGCATTTTATTTAGAAAGATTAAAAAAAACAGTTTTATTTTGATTCCAACTTACAAGAATATTTGTTTAAAAAAATTGGTTTAGACCTGATCGAGTATTTATATAGGTTCGCTAAGCGCAGAGAGTAGTTATATTCCTTGGCTAAGCGCGTATACTGGAAAGGAATTGACATTTATGACAAAAATGCACTTAACCACAGTATAAGAAAGAGTATCTATTACTTAACTTAATTGAACTCGCCATTTTCGAACTACTTAATTAAAAGTAAACTGTTAATTTTCTTAATTAAGTAAATGGCTTTACAGAATTTTTTCATTACTTATCCAGTACGATACATGAAAAAAAAAACGGTCGCTCCAAAGAGTTTTCTAACTTGTAAGAAGTTAAAAATTTATATCATTCGAAAACAAATCAATGTCTTTCTATCTCCTAGAAAGGGAATCAATAAATACTAAACTAGGGAGAATATTCTATGACGTGAGAGGTAGTTGCATGATGCAACCGCGGTGAAATTTCACTGCATTCCCCGGGCAATTTGCCAAAAACTTTGCGAGGCAGCCATTCTTTGTTGATAGTTTGTGCTTTTTCATCTTTTTGATTAAAATCTTTATTACTTACCTAAACTACTGGTAGTTTTTTAATTAAACTAAAAACTTTTCTTCCAAAATCAAAAAGGGAAAATCTTGGGTAAAAATATTGTTGGTTAAAACTTCAAAGGCATTCAACTCGCGGTTCTTGTAGTGGTTATATATTTTTTAACTTAAGAATATTTGAACACAAAATAGACGATGCCTCTGCCTCTATCTTAGTTGGACATCGGCGTGAGCATATGTGGATTTTTGTAATATAAGGCAATAATTACACCCTCACCTCATGTAGATTTTTTATATCATCTATTGTAAATAATAATACTTATACAGGTACATTTAAATGCGTTACACAGGAAAGTGCTTCAGACCATCAATCCCAGCAAATTTTAATATGGAACTAACACTGAAAGGTAGGTATGTCTTTTTTCACATTGTAACTATCAAAATCTTCACCCTAATAATTAGGGAATAGAGAAAAAAAATTAAACACTTTATATCTGACACCATAGAGTAAATAAATTATACACAACAGAGGGTCAATGCCAATACTAAGAACGTTGCCACCTTCTTATATGAAAACTCGCGCAAGTACAGCGACGGTGGTGAGTAACCGGTACTACAGCAATGTTTAATTACGTAAAAATAAGTGTTAAACACATTTGTTATTACAATTTTTAAGAAATTTATCTATATCACTTATTTCCGTGGAACAAAACTCAAATAATAGTGATCTAATAACGTTTAATTAAGATTTATCTCTCGTTCAGGCCAGTAGCGACATCTGTTTGCGGCAAGACTATACTAAATCTAAAATGTATGGAACTGTCCAGACATGCTGACACCAACATTTGTGAGATTGTATCGTGATTGTATCGACACTCTGCAAGAGTCACTCGCGAATCACGACTGTTTAGGTATTCGAGCATATAAAATTATGGTCGATCTTCAATCATCACTACTAGATAGGAGGAAGGTCATCCTTTTTAAAATCGACACAATTTCATCTAAAAAGTAATCCATTACCATTACATTTAATTTCAATAAACCATTCTGTTCTGTACCGTGCTATCATACCTAAAAATAAACTTTAAATGGTTTTGTGTTAGGTATTACAAGTTATTGATTACCTATGACCCACTGACCGCTAGTACCACTTACATAAGGCATTTGTTCCATTGCCTCCCGTCTACGATCTATACTTGTACAGTATCCTATTATTATTAGGATTATTATAAGAATCGAATCTAGTTCTACTATTTCTCCAATCACAACGAACGCGGGCACATCAAACTCAATGAAGCGCCGGTCACCTTAGAATTAGAAAAATCGAAAGTATTGAAGAAATAATTGTAGGTGTTTTGTTTCATCATTACCATCAGGAGTGCGAGTTTTGAAACTCATTCTTTGAACAGTAGCCAGCAGTCGGCTTTGTCAGTTCTCAGCAGTTGAAAATGTCAATATTACTATGGAGGACGTCTCCATAGTAATATTGATCTATATACATCTATGGGAGACGTGCATCTTTCTACTGCTGATTTGACATTAAAAAATCATACTCCAGCCTGCGTAACATGACAGACGTGAGAGCGACACAGGTCACTTCTAAACGTCAAATTGGAGTGAGATACTATGGAGATAATCGCCAATTTGACGTTTAGAAGCTACCTGTGTCGCTCTCACCCGTGTCGCTCTCACCCGTGTCATGTTACGCAGGTTGGATTGCGATTTGTTGAAAGTCAAATCAGCAGCAGAAAGATGCGTATCTCCATACCTTTTCAACTGCGATCTCACCGATCCCCGCTACCCAATCCGCCGCGTAGCCCCAGCAACGTCCTATGCCGAGGTCCGTACCCCTCTGGGTGCCCCTAGGTCGGTTGCTTAAATTCATTCATTTCGGCCCGGTAGTTGCTCCCTGAGCAGAGCTGTAAATGTCAATTAAAAAAAAAAAAAAAAAAAAAATTTCAACTGCTGAGTTCAACGTATGAGATTCAAAAATTGCACTCCTGGTAAAATTCTAGCCATCATTGAGAGGCAATGCTGCAAAATGTTGAGCTTGTTTCGCTCGCTCCAGATGTGTACAGCAAGGGCTGAAACACTCATACCACAAGCACAACTCCTTAATTTATAAAATAATCGTAATTCATCAACCATTTAAATTTTTTTTAAAGGGGTGGATCGGACCTAGCCTTGCCATGTCAAATTTGAGTCTTACTACTGGCGGTGGCTGATTCATGAGCTGGCTGGCAGGTGGTCCCACCTACGGAAAGCCTCTAGCTACCACAATGAACATCAGCCTGTATACGTCCCACTGCACTGCAGGGCACAGGATTACCCTCAAGGAAGGTGTAGGTATGGTGTTTTCCTTCACCGTTTGAGAGCAGTTGGTCGTATTTACGTTCATAACTAGAAAAACGCATTGTTAAATGGCATGTAGGACTCAAGGACACTCATGATTGAGTGTCCATACTTCTTCGCAACGTGCCATCGAAGCTTTCGTATATCGTCGCGCTCCATTCGTGTCTCGCTGGCATGGCGTTGGAATAAGTGCCTTAGATGGCCGATATGATATGTGTGGCTTCACTTTACTCGATTCAAATTGAATTCGATTCGACGATAGAAATGTAGACAATGCCGTTCTGAACCTCTATCAACCGACCTCGAATGGATCAATCGATACTAGGTAGCTTTTGCCCGCGACTTCGTCCGCGTAGACTTCAACACTCCGTAGCACCCTTTAGGGGATGATTTTCAAGTAGGTATTTATATAGAAAAATGTATTAATATTAAAAAAAAAAGATTTCTAAGTATTTCTATAGATTACCTACTTACCAACTTCTTTTCTGTAGTTAATCAGATTTATGGTAAATACCTTAAACCTGGTATACCTTTAAATATTGCTCACCTTTCGTTTACCTACAGCCTGTAGGTATATTCTGTGACTAGGTACAGTAATTTTTTTTTTTTTTATTTTCTGCTTTTTTTTTATTTGTGTTGACGCCTAGGTAAGTACGCTGAAATCTAGCTCTCAAACGTCTTTCTAATTATCTACGTATTAATTGTCTTAAAATTTTCCAGGAGTGCGATTTTTGAATCTCATTCGCTGAGTTCAGCAGTTGAAAATGTCAAAATTACTATGGAGACTATCTTTCTACTGCTGATTTGACTTTCAAAAATCGCAATCCTGAAGTATGATTTTTGAAAGTAAATTTAATTTTTTACATTTTCAACTGCTAAACTCAGCGAATGAGATTCAAAAATCGCACTCCAGACTTCGTTTGATGCAGCGCGCATTTGCGCACTTAACTCTATTATCTACTTATTAATTGTCTTAAAATTTTCCAGTTCCTCCTCACAACAGTTCAAAGCATTGAAACAGCCACGTTTGTAATCAAAGCAATTCAAATAAATGCACAGTTCAATCATTGGCAATTTACGCGTACTTCATCAATGAAGAGTGATGTCGTTTACTTTAAATGTGAACTAACAGTCAATCGATTCATTGCATTCAATCAGTGTGGAAAACTTGTGGAAGGGACAATGTAGCTATGTTTTAAGCTTGCTATAAGTACCTACTGTTAGCATAAACATAAATTGTATTTATAATAATATCACATAGACATTTCTGACGTAATTTTATTGACTCTACCACCGCGTTGAGTGCGATTTTTAATCTCATTCGCTGAGTTGAAAATTTCAAAATTACTGTGGAGATAAGCATATTTCTACTGCTGATTTGACTTTCAAAAATCATACTTGAGGAGTGCGATTTTTGAAAGACAAATCAGAAGTAGAAAGATGCATATCTCAACAGTAGGTAATTTTAACTTTTTAAACTGCTGAACTCAGCGAATGAGCAAATTCAGCGAATTCTTTGGACTCAGCAGTTGAAAATGTCAATATTACTATGGAGACGTGCAATCATACTCCAGGAGTGCGATTTTTGAAATGTTAATATGGTTACATAGGTACATACATAAACTCACGATCGTGATCCTTTTTGTGCGATTTTTGAAACTCATTCGTTGAACTCAGCAGTTGAAAATGTCACAATTACTATGGAGATATTTCTACTGCTGATTTGACTTCCAAAAATCGCACTCAGGAGTGCGATTTTATTGCTGCTTTTTTTACTTCAGGAAGTATGATTTTTGAAAATCAAATCAGCAGTAGAAAGATGCATATCTCCATAGTAATTTTGACATTTTCAACTGCTGAACTCAGCGAATGAGTTTCAAAAATCGCACTCCTGGACCTCAAAGATGAGTTTCCATAGCTCTCCGCAACGGCTTATTATCATAATATAATAATTCATCTCAAAACCATGACCTTAATCCAAATTGCTATCAAACTCACGATGGAATGTAGGTGTACCTCGCCCGGTAAAATTGTGTTCAACTCAAGAAATTGTGTCAAGGACGCTCAAACTGGGGTTGAATATTGTTGATTCCCTCGCCCCTCGCCCCAAACTGGTTTTAAAAAGAGGGGCGGGAAATAAAAGGTTTTCTTTAGCAATAAGATTTTGCAATGATTTGCTATTTGAGAACTTAAAATAGGTCGAGGGGTGAATCTAGACTTGGGGACATAATAAAATAAGTTTAGGGTGCGGTTGAATGGATACTAAGCCTTTGCCAGTGCTGAAAATAGAGGTGAAATTATACAGCAGAGTTCGCATGGAGTTAGCAGATTAAAAACGGCAGCTGACCTTTCACAAATGGATTACGTACAATCCTGTTGAATTTTTAAACAAAGTATGCTAAACTGTAGGCAATAGGGTAGAGATCACCTTTCACATTTTGGTCATTTTTTAGTTTAGATTGGTGTAATATGGGTTTTAGGTATATCTTGACTTTATCGCTTCTAGTATAAATAAAAGGGGCCATCTTTCATAGGTTGGTGTGCGTGAGGCGTCAAACAAATTGTGTCTGTGTGCGTTTATATGGATAGAGTTTAGAAGCCAGTGCTGGTTGCAATTATTTTCTACGTTTTCGTACCTTCGACTGTCAATCTTGATATACAGGGTGTTACAAAAGTAAAATTAAACTTTTCCAACTTTTATGGGGGTTGTTGAGACCATCAAACTGAACAACTTTCACTATGGGACCAACATCGAAATCGCAAAAAAAAAATCTTTTGTCCCATACATTTAGCTCGAGTAGAGAAGGAGTGCGATTTTTGAAAGTCATACATTGAACTCAGCAGTTGAAAATGTCAATATTACTATGCAATAAAGTTTATGATTTATGAGATATGCATCTTTCTGCTGCTGTTTAGATATTCAAAAATCATAGTTCAGGAGTGCGATTTTTGAAAGTCAAATCAGCAGTAGAAATATGCGTATCTCCATGGTAATTTTGACATTTTCAACTGCTGAACTCAGCGAATGAGATTCAAAAATCACACTCCTGTAGTTTAGTATGGAACATCGCAAACGCATCGCATCATGGCGATTATGGCAAATCTCCCCATTTTGGGGGAGGCTTATGTCCAGTCCAGCAGTGGACGTCTATCGGCTGATATGATGATGATGATGGAACATCAGATTTTTTTCGCGATTTCGATATTGGTCCCATAGTGAAAGTTGTTTAGTTTGATGTTCTTAACCACCCCCTCAAATGTTTATTTGTATTTTTGTAACGCGCGACTTCAACTTCAAACTTCAAAGCGCGATGTAGTTCTGCATTTTTGGTATATTGTAAGGACCCAGTTAGGGAAGTATTGCAGCTTCGAAAAACCTTTGCTCGTTACGTAATCCGTGAAAAAAGGAAAAAGTTTCGGACTTTTTCAGTTGTTGTCTTACATGTGTAACTATGTATACTCGATATTAGTGGTTATTATAATTTTTAAAGTAATTTAAATTTGCAACTATTCAACTTTAAAAAAAAAAAGTCACAAATAATATCGATAAACAGGTGGTTTACCCAGGGGAGCGCGTTATTTTCTCTATGGGTTTACCTACCTACAAGTCATAAGGAAACTTCTTGTTTACTAATTCATTGAAGGTAACAACTGAAAAAATCAGAAAATTTCAGTTTTTCACGTACCTAGTTATTACGTAACGAGCACAGTCGAAGCTGCTTTGGTTCTCCATAACTGATGGTCCTAACAACATATCAAAAATGCAGAACTACATCACGCTTTGCAATTTAAAGCCTTTTTTATTTATTTATTTAGGTATGTTCCAATTTACCGACCTTTTAGGTCCTCAACATGACACCTATTTATAACATGACAACTGTTTATAATTCTAGAAATTCCCGACGGATTTTGACGCGCATGATAAATCATTATGATGTAAGTTGATGTTTCTCCAGAGCATTTGAATGCCAAAATTGTCCTTACCGAACGTTTTCATCTTGTTTGTAATGCATGGGTTTTTATAGCGCTGTTAATGCTGTTTTAGAGCTCCTGGACCTTTATAAGAGGGCTATAAAATGCCGCGCCCTAAAGAACCAACGGAGAGCAAAGCCGTGGGCGGAGTCGCAGTCATGCATATTTCAAGTTTTAAAATTTAGAACTATGCAAAGGCTAACAAATTATTCAACCTAGACACACCCTAGACAATAAAGATAACCAGAAAAACACCACCCACGTGCCAGTCTTATATACACGTGAAATCAAGAAATAGCCTTCCTGACCTAGCCTATGTCGTGCGCACACCCCCCGCGCAGAATAAAATCAATAAACATTGAACATGTGAAAAAGCCTTTGAAATAAAACCTCTTTTAAACTATAACCTCCTTTGTGTTTCTATTAACGAACGTTTTTTTTTTAATTAACTAATTTCGTAATTAGTTTCATAGAGGTGTGCAATCGTTTCAATAAAATTATTTTATGAACATGACAAACGATCGTTTTCAGTTCAACTAAGTTTATAAATGCTGTGTATGTATGCATAATATGGTATGAAATCTAAGTTAATCTAAGTTAAGTGGAATCTCAGTAAAAAATAATGACAATTTGTTTTTTTTTTTCATTTCGCATTAAATTATTTAAGAATTCAAAAAAACACTTACGAAAATACTTTTACACTAATTATTTAATTTTCCTATTCGAAAACTAAAGTTAAATAACACTGGCTGCTAATAACATTACTTTTTTCGAAAGAAAATTTCAAAATTTCGTAATTGGAATATCGGGCGCGGTACCGGCCATCCCCGACAGTCGTGTAGTACTAACTGCAAAGAGTACTTTTTTACTAACTGAACATCGACAGGGTTTAGAGATGTGACACCCTTCATTATTACGTCATATTTATCGATAATGGTCGTCTTAAAATTGCTCTTTTACAAATATTATTTTTCCGGTAAAGAACACTTTGGGACAGGCTGTGCCAAATAGGTAGGCCGAGATTCAGAAACGTCGAGCGTGAGTTAAGTTATGTAGTAATAGATACTCCTTCTTATACTGTGGTTAAGTCGTCTAAGTAGGTTCGAAAATGTATGGATTTTGGCACGCTGGAGTTCTAAACGATGTACCTTAGAAGTAGGTACGTGACGGTACATTTATAGGCATACTATCCAGTCTGAAAGGGTTTTTGGTTAGGTAACACTTGAACTGTTATTGTGATGATAGGAGTTGTTTGGGATTGTCATGATAGGAAATGTGAGGGGGGCCTGCGCTTTTGCCTGCAAATTGAGTTTCTGCGCAGTCAAGGCCTTGCTCAAGATGTTTGCCGGCCATTATAATTGCCG
This sequence comes from Agonopterix subpropinquella, assembly GCA_922987775.1. Lineage (NCBI taxonomy): Eukaryota > Metazoa > Arthropoda > Insecta > Lepidoptera > Depressariidae > Agonopterix > Agonopterix subpropinquella. The sequence goes on along the minus strand of OV277694.1, from coordinate 5,172,163 downwards.
AAAGACAATAATATGCGTTAATATTTGTATCAGTATAATAAGAAAAATTGTTTTAATATTTTAGAAATTAGGAATTTTGCTTCAAAAAATTACGGATTAAAGTAGTAACTACCTATCTATGTGGCTAAATATATCAAAAAACATTTTTATATCCTAATTAATGAGTCGAGTACAATGACGTAAGTAGCTTTATCTTAGACAAACTCTATTATTTATGGCAATTAACGAGTATCAAAGAAGTTAATTGTTTAACAGCCACACACACTACCACACATCAATCAAATCTCAAAATAGATATGAAGAACTTTATTCATTATCAGCAATACTACTACCCGTGTAATTACAATAAAATATATTATTATTTATTATTTATTTATTTATTTATTTTTGTATTGACCTTGGTTTAAGGCTTTGACTGCCAAATGACCGACAAACAATGGAAAATCTATTGTTATTGTGACCCGCCGGCGTTCAACGTCAGCACTGGATCGACAAAACTCTTTATACAGGGTCCTACTTTATAATGCTGACGGTTTTTTCAGGTGATGATCAGAGATCAGACCATCAAACTGAACTTTGTCTAAGAGACCAACATCGAAAACGCGAAAAAAAGTCGGTTGTCCCCTAAACGCCGAGAAGGTTTGCAGTTTTGTATGGAACAGCCGATTTTTTTTCGCTATTTCGGTGTTTGTCCCATAGGGAAAGTCGTTTGGTTAAACGCCCACACACATAGGTACGAATCAGGAGTGCGATTTTTGAAACTCATTCGCTGAGCTCAGCAGTTGAACATGTCAATATTACTATGGATATATGCATCTTTCTACTGCTGATTCACAAATTCAAAAATTATACTTCAGGAGTGCGATTTTTTTAAAGTCAAATCAGCAGTAGAAAGATGCGTATCTCCATATTCTCCAAACATTGTCAACTGCTGAGTTCAAAGAATGAGTTTCAAAAATCGCACTCCAGAATAGGATCAGAATAGAATTTCGTATGGATTTTCCCCCTCCAGAATACCAAACGGAATTTCAATAAATTTAGCATGCCTAAAAGAAGCATAACATGCGTTCGTCTGATCATCCCTTTAAAAAACCGTCAGCATATTAAGAAGGACCCTATATTATATCTCAAAACCACAGAATGCCCCATGAATGTCACGGAAGGACAACGGCTGCTCAAGCCTTAGTCATACTACAACGGCGCGGAGACGGACGGAGGACGGACGGAGACGGGACGGCAACGGACGGAGACGGGACGGCAACGGACGGAGCACGGGCACGGACGGAGGACGGACGGAGACGGGACGGCAACGGACGGAGACGGGACGGCAACGGACGGGCGCGGGCGGAGGACGGGCGGGCACGACGCGAAACCGACACCCAGTGTTGCCAGACGTACTTTAATTATCGAATTTTAACGGTAATTTCATACCCCGTACGGTAGAACAGTCAGTACCCGGCAAACAGAAGTGCGATTTTTGAAAATCATACGAGCAACTTGGCAGTAGAAAGATGCATAATCTCCATAGTAATTTTGGCATTTTCTAATGCCAAGTCGCTCGTATGATTTTCAAAAATCGCACTTCAGACTTGAAAAATGCGGAAGAGTGCGGCAGCAGTTGAAAATGTATGGACATATTTCTACTGCTGATTTGACTTTCGAAAATCACTCTCCTGGAGTATGATTTTTTAATGTTAAATCAGCAGTAGAAAGATGCACGTCTCCATAGTAGGTACCTAACTGCCTCCGTGGTCTAGTGGTTAAGAGCATTGGCTCTCGATACGGAGGTCGTGGGTTCGGATCCCACGGGGGACACCTAGTGATATGTCACTTTGTGCGTTTTTCCCTAGTTGGTTAGGACATTGCAGGCTGAATCACCTGATTGTCCGAAAAGAAAAATGATTCCGTGCTTCGGATGGCACGCTAAGCCGTTGGTCCCGGCTACTATCTCTGGTGGTAGTAGTCGTTACATAAAAACCACGTCAGAGGCCGTAAGGCGGTCTGAAAAAACTCTGACACCAGGGCCTGCCCACACGATAAGAAGAAGACCTAATATTAAATTTATCAACTGCTGATTTCAAAGAGTTTCTATGAGTTTCAAAAATCGCACTCCTGGGAAGAAGATCAAGACACAAATCGCGCAAGAACTACCTTATATTATAGAGACTCAGGAGGTATAGGTACAGAGTGTACATTTAAATGCGCTATTACAGGGGTGCTTCAGATAATCAAACTGAACAACGTTCACTATGATCTAAGTTAAAAAAAAAACAATGATTTTGTTTTTCAACCGATTGATTCCAAAATCGATAACTGAGGGTCCGTGACCGCGTGGACTCCGAACACAAATCCGATGTCAGATTTGAGAAAAGTGACCACCATCTTGAACTTTTTTGTTTCTCAACCGATTGCTTCCAAAATCGATATCTGAGGGTCCGCGTGGACTCTAAACAGGAATCTGATGTCAGATTTGAGAAAAGTGGCCGCCATCTTGAACTTTTTTGGTTCTCAACCGATTGCTTCCAAAATCGATATCTGGGGGTCGACGTGGACTCCAAACACGAATCCGATGTCAGATTTGAGAAAAGTGGCCGCCATCTTGAAATTTTTTGTTTCTCAACCCGATTGCTTCCAAAATCGATATCTGATGGTCCGCGTGGACTCCAAACACGAATCCGATGTCAAATTTGAGAAAAGTGGCCGCCATCTTGAACTTTTTTGTTTCTCAACCGATTGCTTCCAAAATCGATATCTGATGGTCTGCGTGGACTCTAAACACGAATCTGATGTCAGATTTGAGAAAAGTAGCCGCCATCTTGAACTTTTTTGTTTCTTAACCGATTGCTTCCAAAATCGATATCTAGGGGTCCGCGTGGATTCCAAACACGAATCCGATGTCAGATTTGAGAAAAGTGGCCGCCATCTTGAACTTCTTTGTTTCTCAACCGATTGCTTCCAAAATCGATATCTGGGGGTCTACGTGGACTCCAAACACGAATCCGATGTCAAATTTGAGAAAAGTGGCCGCCATCTTGAACTTTTTTGTTTCTTAACCGATTGCTTCCAAAATCGATATCTAGGGGTCCGCGTGGACTCCAAACACGAATCCGATGTCAGATTTGAGAAAAGTGGCCGCCATCTTGAACTTTTTGTTTCTTAACCGATTGCTTCCAAAATCGATATCTGATGGTCTGCGTGGACTCTAAACACGAATCTGATGTCAGATTTGAGAAAATTGGCCGCCATCTCGAACTTTTTTGTTTCTTAACCGATTGCTTCCAAAATCGATATCTAGGGGTCCGCGTGGACTCCAAACACGAATCCGATGTCAGATTTGAGAAAAGTGGCCGCCATCTTGAACTTTTTTGTTTCTTAACCGATTGCTTCCAAAATCGATATCTGATGGTCTGCGTGGACTCTAAACACGAATCTGATGTCAGATTTGAGAAAAGTGGCCGCCATCTTGAACTTTTTTGTTTCTTAACCGATTGCTTCCAAAATCGATATCTAGGGGTCCGCGTGGACTCCAAACACGAATCCGATGTCAGATTTGAGAAAAGTGGCCGCCATCTTGAACTTTTTTGTTTCTTAACCGATTGCTTCCAAAATCGATATCTGGGGGTCCGCGTGGACTCCGAACACGAATCCGATGTCAGATTTGAGAAAACTGGCCGCCATCTTGAACTTTTTGGTTTCTCAACCGATTGCTTCCAAAATCGATATCTGGGGGTCTGCGTGTACTCCAAACACGAATCCGATGTCAGATTTGAGAAAAGTGGCCGCCATCTTGAACTTTTTTGTTTCTCAACCGATTGCTTCCAAAATCGATATCTGGGGGTCCGCGTGGACTTCGAATACGAATCCGATGTCAGATTTGAGAAAAGTGGCAGCCATTATGAACTTTTTTGTTTCTCAACCGATTGCTTCCAAAATCGATATCTGATAATCCGCGTGGACTCCACACACGAATCCGATGTCAAGTTTGAGAAAAGTGGCCGCCATCTTGAACTTTTTTGTTTCTCAACCGATTGCTTCCAAAATTGATATCTGATGGTCCGCGTGGACTCTAAACATGAATCCGATGTCAGATTTGAGAAAAGTGGCCGCCATCTTGAACTAGTTTGTTTCTCTATCGATTGCTTCCAAATTCGATATCTGAGGGTCCGCGTGAACTCCGATCACAAATCTGATGTTAGATTTGAGAAAAGTGGCCGCCATCTTGAACTTTTTTGTTTCTTAACCGATTGCTTCCAAAATCGTTATCTGAGGGTCCGCGTGGAATCCGAACACGAATCTGATGTCAGATTTGAGGAGTTATCAGTTAGTCAGTTATCAATTTTGGAAGCAATCGGTTAAGAAACAAAAAAGTTCAAGATGGCAGCCACTTTTTTCAACTCTGACATCGGATTCGTGTTCGGAGTCCACGTGGACCCCCAGATATAGATTTTGGAAGCAATCGGTTGAGAAACAAAAAAGTTCAAGATGGCGGCCACTTTTCTCAAATCTGACAGCGGATTCGTGTTTGGAGTCCACGCGGACCCCTAGATATCGATTTTGGAAGCAATCGGTTGAGAAACAAAATAGTTCAAGATGGCGGCCACTTTTCTCAAATCTGACATCGGATTCGTGTTTGGAGTCCACGCTGACCCCCAGATATCTATTTTGGAAGCAATCGGTTAAGAAACAAAAAAGTTCAAGATGGCGGCCACTTTTCTCAAATCTGACATCGGATTCATGTTCGGAGTCCACGTTGACCCCCAGATATCGATTTTGGAAGCAATCGGTTGAGAAACTAAAAATTTCAAGATAGCGGCCACTTTTCTTAAATCTGACATTGGATTCGTGTTTGAAGTCCACGCGGACCCACAGATATTGATTTTGGAAGTAATCGGTTGAGAAACAAAAAAGTTCAAGATGGCGGCCACTTTTCTTAAATCTGACACCGGATTCGTGTTCGGAGTCCACACGGACCCCCAGATATCGATTTTGGAAGCAATCGGTTGAGAAACAAAAAAGTTCAAGATGGCGGCCACTTTTCTCAAATCTGACATCGGATTCGTGTTTGGAGTCCACGTGGACCCCTAGATATCGATTTTGGAAGCAATCGGTTGAGAAACAAAAAAGTTCAAGATGGCGGCCACTTTTCTCAAATCTGACATCGGATTCGTGTTCAGAGACCACGCGGACCCCCAGATATCGATTTTGGAAGCAATCGGTTGAGAAACAAAAAAGTTCAAGATGGCGGCCACTTTTCTCAAATCTGACATCGGATTCGTGTTCGGACTCCACGCGGACCCCCGGATATCGATTTTGGAAGCAATCGGTTGAGAAACAAAAAAGTTCAAGATGGCGGCCTTTTTTCTCAAATCTGACATCAGATTCGTGTTCTGAGTCCACGCGGACCCCTAGATATCGATTTTGGAAGCAATCGGTTGAGAAACAAAAAAGTTCAAGATGGCGGCCACTTTTCTCAAATCTGACATCGGATTCGTGTTTGGAGTCCACGCGGACCCCTAGATATCGATTTTGGAAGCAATCGGTTGAGAAACAAAATAGTTCAAGATGGCGGCCACTTTTCTCAAATCTGACATCGGATTCGTGTTCAGAGACCACGCGGACCCCCGGATATCGATTTTGGAAGCAATCGGTTGAGAAACAAAAAAGTTCAAAATGGCGGCCACTTTTCTCAAATCTGACATCGGATTCGTGTTCAGAGACCACGCGGACCCCCGGATATCGATTTTGGAAGCAATGGGTTAAGAAACAAAAAAGTTCAAAATGGCGGCCACTTTTCTCAAATCTGACATCGGATTCGTGTTTGGAGTCCACGCGGACCCCCAGATCGATTTTGGAAGCAATCGGTTAAGAAACAAAAAAGTTCAAGATGGCGGCCACTTTTCTCAAATCTGACATCGGATTCGTGTTTGGAGTCCACGCTGACCCCCAGATATCTATTTTGGAAGCAATCGGTTAAGAAACAAAAAAGTTCAAGATGGCGGCCACTTTTCTCAAATCTGACATCGGATTCATGTTCGGAGTCCACGCTGACCCCTAGATGTCGATTTTGGAAGCAATCGGTTAAGAAATTAAAAATTTCGAGATGGCGGCCACTTTTCTCAAATCTGACATCGGATTCGTGTTTGGAGTTCACGCAGACCCCCAGATATCGATTTTGGAAGCAATCGGTTAAGAAACAAAAAAGTTCAAGATGGCAGCCACTTTTCTCAAATCTGACATCGGATTCGTGTTTGGAGTCCACGCGGACCCCTAGATATCGATTTTGGAAGCAATCGGTTGAGAAACAAAAAAGTTCAAGATGGCGGCCACTTTTCTCAAATCTGACATCGGGTTCGTGTTCGGAGTCCACGCGGACCCCCAGATATCGATTTTGGAAGCAATCAGTTGAGAAACAAAAAAGTTCAAGATGGCGGCCACTTTTCTCAAATCTGACATCGGATTCGTGTTTGGAGTCCACGCGGACCCCCAGATCGATTTTGGAAGCAATCGGTTAAGAAACAAAAAAGTTCAAGATGGCGGCCACTTTTCTCAAATCTGACATCGGATTCATGTTCGGAGTCCACGCTGACCCCTAGATATCGATTTTGGAAGCAATCGGTTGAGAAACTAAAAATTTCAAGATGGCGGCCACTTTTCTTAAATCTGACATTGGATTCGTGTTTGAAGTCCACGCGGACCCACAGATATTGATTTTGGAAGTAATCGGTTGAGAAACAAAAAAGTTCAAGATGGCGGCCACTTTTCTCAAATCTGACACCGGATTCGTGTTCGGAGTCCACACGGACCCCCAGATATCGATTTTGGAAGCAATCGGTTGAGAAACAAAAAAGTTCAAGATGGCGGCCACTTTTCTCAAATCTGACATCGGATTCGTGTTTGGAGTCCACGTGGACCCCTAGATATCGATTTTGGAAGCAATCGGTTGAGAAACAAAAAAGTTCAAGATGGCGGCCTTTTTTCTCAAATCTGACATCGGATTCGTGTTCGGAGTCCACGCGGACCCCCAGATATCGATTTTGGAAGCAATCGGTTAAGAAACAAAAAAGTTCAAGATGGCGGCCACTTTTCTCAAATCTGACATCGGATTCGTGTTCGGAGTCCACGCGGACCCCCAGATATCGATTTTGGAAGCAATCGGTTAAGAAACAAAAAAGTTCAAGATGGCGGCCACTTTTCTCAAATCTGACATCGGATTCATGTTCGGAGTCCACGCTGACCCCTAGATATCGATTTTGGAAGCAATCGGTTGAGAAACTAAAAATTTCAAGATGGCGGCCACTTTTCTTAAATCTGACATTGGATTCGTGTTTGAAGTCCACGCGGACCCACAGATATTGATTTTGGAAGTAATCGGTTGAGAAACAAAAAAGTTCAAGATGGCGGCCACTTTTCTCAAATCTGACACCGGATTCGTGTTCGGAGTCCACACGGACCCCCAGATATCGATTTTGGAAGCAATCGGTTGAGAAACAAAAAAGTTCAAGATGGCGGCCACTTTTCTCAAATCTGACATCGGATTCGTGTTTGGAGTCCACGTGGACCCCTAGATATCGATTTTGGAAGCAATCGGTTGAGAAACAAAAAAGTTCAAGATGGCGGCCACTTTTCTCAAATCTGACATCGGATTCGTGTTCAGAGACCACGCGGACCCCCAGATATCGATTTTGGAAGCAATCGGTTGAGAAACAAAAAAGTTCAAGATGGCGGCCACTTTTCTCAAATCTGACATCGGATTCGTGTTCGGACTCCACGCGGACCCCCGGATATCGATTTTGGAAGCAATCGGTTGAGAAACAAAAAAGTTCAAGATGGCGGCCTTTTTTTTCAAATCTGACATCAGATCCGTGTTCGGAGTCCATGCGGACCCCTAGATATCGATTTTGGAAGCAATCGGTTGAGAAACAAAAAAGTTCAAGATGGCGGCCACTTTTCTCAAATCTGACATCGGATTCGTGTTCAGAGACCACGCGGACCCCCAGATATCGATTTTGGAAGCAATCGGTTGAGAAACAAAAAAGTTCAAGATGGCGGCCACTTTTCTCAAATCTGACATCGGATTCGTGTTCGGACTCCACGCGGACCCCCGGATATCGATTTTGGAAGCAATCGGTTGAGAAACAAAAAAGTTCAAGATGGCGGCCTTTTTTCTCAAATCTGACATCAGATTCGTGTTCGGAGTCCATGCGGACCCCTAGATATCGATTTTGGAAGCAATCGGTTGAGAAACAAAAAAGTTCAAGATGGCGGCCACTTTTCTCAAATCTGACATCGGATTCGTGTTTGGAGTCCACGCGGACCCCTAGATATCGATTTTGGAAGCAATCGGTTGAGAAACAAAATAGTTCAAGATGGCGGCCACTTTTCTCAAATCTGACATCGGATTCGTGTTCGGAGTCCACGCGGACCCCCAGATATCGATTTTGGAAGCAATCGGTTAAGAAACAAAAAAGTTCAAGATGGCGGCCACTTTTCTCAAATCTGACATCGGATTCGTGTTCAGAGACCACGCGGACCCCCGGATATCGATTTTGGAAGCAATCGGTTGAGAAACAAAAAAGTTCAAAATGGCGGCCACTTTTCTCAAATCTGACATCGGATTCGTGTTCGGAGTCCACGCGGACCCCCAGATATCGATTTTGGAAGCAATCGGTTGAGAAACAAAAAAGTTCAAGATGGCGGCCACTTTTCTCAAATCTGACATCGAATTCGTGTTCAGAGACCACGCGGACCCCCGGATATCGATTTTGGAAGCAATGGGTTAAGAAACAAAAAAGTTCAAAATGGCGGCCACTTTTCTCAAATCTGACATCGGATTCGTGTTTGGAGTCCACGCGGACCCCCAGATCGATTTTGGAAGCAATCGGTTAAGAAACAAAAAAGTTCAAGATGGCGGCCACTTTTCTCAAATCTAACATTGTATTCGTGTTCGGGGTCCACGCGGCCTCTCAGATATCGATTTTGGAGGCAATCGGTTGAAAAACAAAGAAGTTACTGAGTACTACTACAAACGGGTACTGTTATGTAACTCGCTTCAGCGCCATCTATCGAGCCATTTTGAACTGTCACCTTCACCATATCAAATTCTTTTCACCATTAAATTTTCCTCGATTTTTCGAGATCAACTATTGGCAGCACCGCGCGGGCGGAGGACGGACGGAGACGGGACGGCGACGGACGGAGACGGGACGGCGACGGACGGAGACGGGACGGCAACGGACGGAGACGGGACGGCAACGGACGGAGCACGGGCGGTGGACGGACGGAGACGGGACGGCGACGGACGGAGACGGGACGGCGACGGACGGAGACGGGACGGCAACGGACGGAGCACGGAGGCCGTTGGCCGTCAAAGGATTTTATACTCTCCTACTATGTAAATAAGGTTCATTTTTCATTGCTCTCGCTGGCTCCGTCCCGTCCCGTGCCCGTCCCGTCCCGTCAAATATGAATAGAGCTTCAGTAAGAGCGATCAAACTATGTATGTACCCAAACGCAAGATCTTTTTGTATTAAAAAAAACATTAATCTGGTCTATTATAGATTGATTAAGGGTAGATATAGAGATCAAACTGCTCGCTGTTAGAACAATTTATTAGCATCTACGGCAATACGGGACTAGCTGACTAATGTGCCTTCCGAAACACAGAGACTATAAGAGATACAAAATCATTAAAGCCAACAAATACAACTCTCAAGTAGATTAACTAGGAAAATCGTTACGGAATTTTATGGAAGGTAGGTATGTAATTTCAATAAGATAAAATAACAAGAATATTTAAAAGTAATTACGAGAAAAAACAATTTTTGTGATTTTTGTGTTTACTGTCTGTCATACATAATACCTAATTAAATATTATTGAGTGAATAATAATAATAATAAAATTCTTTATTGTGCATAGAATTCAGGTACATGAGATGGCAGGTTGCAATTTAAGAGACTCCGAACCTTGTCTTTGCAGACGTATACACATTCAATTTACATGAATTAGATTTCCAAATTAAAATAAACAATAAAATTAATAAACAAAATTATAAAATGATGTCAAAATACTGTCAACACTTAATAGATTTTAACTCTGATTTAAAATTATTATATTAATCTTAGGTAACAAGAAGTTATCACAGAACACATATAATAAAATTTTTTTTTAATATTTTTTTTTTATAATGATCATGTCATTCTAAAATAAATTATAAATTAATGATAAAATTTTTCACTATAATTATAAACAAATGAATAAAATATAAAATACTGCATGTCATTCTAAAATAAATTATAAGTTAATCACACAAAATGTCACTATAATTGTAATCAAATAGTTAAGTCAGTATTTCATTTATAGTCTAAATATTCTTTGATGCTATAAAAACATTTTTCCGCTAACCAATTTTTTACACTTTTTTTAAACTTATTCAATTTAAAATCTTTAAAACTATCAGGTAATTTATTGTATATTTTTATTGTCATTATCGCACAGTTATTAGAAGTCAATGTTAGTTTAGAAGGAGGTTTATATAGTTTATTTGTATATTGCGATCTTAAAACTGAAAGCGAAAAAAAAAACGCCGGCAAGTTCGTCGAAGGTTAGAATAATTATTTTTTTATTTTATGATAGGGTTTGTTCTTGACCTCAATCCAATCTTCAGGACGAAAAGATGGGGTCGAAGATGTAGCGAGCTTACCCAGAAGAAGCCTATTCACTCGTGCTTTAAAGGAATTCGGGTTGTAAGCGCTCGGAAATACTGACGCAGGCAGGGCATTCCACTCCTTGGGTGTGCGCATTACAAGATCAGAGACACAGATACAGCTATCGATAAAATTGAGGGTTGAAAGCACATTCCTAAACAGTGACGTCATAGAGTTTAGGGTGAGCATGCGCGGGAAATCCACCATTTTGAAAAGCTTCGGCTCTTTCCGGTCGGTGGACTTCGGAAATTCTTTTCAAAACGAAAGACTTGCATTTTCACAACGAACTATTTTAATCGTTTCGGGATTATGGTGTTCAATATGATAGCATAAGCATAGGCTTATGCTGCATGCGCATATGCTCACGACTATATTCCCCGTGGGGGTAGTCAGAGACTCAGAGAGATGCAAAAGAGATGGTAGAGGTGTTAAATGTGATAAATAAGGTAGTGACATTTTCTGGTTGTAACGAATTTGCGTATCTGCCTATTATTGAGTTTTGATTTTTTTTAAATAGGTACTGCTGCATACTTTCAATAGGTGCAACTGGAAACTTGAAAAGTGATTTGTAATCAAGGTTTCTGAGTAGGTACTTACCTCAAAAGGGGAGTACCTAGATACCTAAAAGTACTAATTGTAGGAAAATCAGAAAATCGTTTCTCTAGAATCAATAATTAAAAGACATACAGGGTCCTTCTTAATATGCTGACGGTTTTTTAAGGGGATGATCAGACCATCAAACAACTTTTTCTCCGCAAAAAAGGCGGTTCCATTAAACTGCAAACGTATTCGACCAAAAATGTATGGAACAAAAAATTAGTTTCTCGATTTCGAGTTCCATAGAGAAAGTTGTTTAGTTTCAGATTATCAAACTGGAGTATGATTTTTGAATTTCATACGTTGAACTCAGCAGCTGTAAATGTTAAAATTATTATGGAGATACGCATATTTCTACTGCTGATTTGACATTAAAAAATCATACTCCAGAAGTGCGATTTTTGAAAATCATACGAGCGACTTGGCAGTAGAAAGATGCATAATCTCCATAGTAATTTTGAAATTTTCTGCTGCCAAGTCGCTCGTATGATTTTCAAAAATCGCACTTCAGGAGTGCGATTTTTGAAGATTTTTCCAGAACAGCTTTTAGGTACTATGGAAGCAAACCTGAATTCGTAAAAAAGAAATGAGCTGTCTCATACATTTGAGTCGAGGTAGTTTAGTATGGAACAGCTGACCTTTTTGCTATTTCAGGTGATGGTCTGAACCACCCCTGAACGTCTCGGAACGGTAAAAAAATCATCCGGTATAGGTACATTATAGCTCTTAACCTAAAGAAAAAAAAAGGATAAAATTACCATAGTAACGTTTTTGTGTACTTACTTACATACATATAAGTAGGGCTAGCATGCCACGCACGACAAAGCGACAAAAAGAGAAAACCGTCATGCGCGCTCTCTTTCGCATACACAAAGTAACAAAGACAGAGAAGTCTCTATTTTTGTCGTTTTCTCGTCTCGGGGGTGGCATGCTAGGCTCCCTGAAAGATATAATATACCGTGTATCTACTCACAACCGTAGCTACCTACATCTATGAGTGACCTTCGCCGAGATTTGGCTGCAAGCCAAAAATACTAAAAATCGATGCGTCCCAAACCGCCAGTTTCAGGTGTTCCAGACACGACACTGTCATGTGTTGATGGATGTTTTTTAATTAATTAGCATTTCCACATACTTAGAACATCCCTATTAGCACAAAAACTAAAGAATAAAGAAGAATAGACGTAAATAGGTACTGTGTACAGTCGCCATCAGATATATCATACAAGGTGTCCAAATATTTCAGAGCAGTGCTAATTTTCGTTAAATTCTTTACAGTAAATGTTACCAATTATATCTAAACGTGTATTTTGTCATAAATATGTGAACAGCGAATTTTCCATAATTTCTTCACAATCTACACTATTATAAAACTGTAAATTAAAAAAAAAAAATGTTTTGCCTTGTGTGTTTGAACGAGCATCACGCGAAAACTACTGAACCGATTTTGATGAAACTTTTTTGTTTGATAGCTTATGATCTGACTTAAAATCTGGTATATAATTTGTGCGGACGAAGTCGCGGGTTAACGCTAGTGTTATTTAAAATTAAAATGTAAAACAACGGAGTAAGGTTTTTTTCCGAAACTGTTCAGATGTTTATGACCACCTTGACTGCGTAGATATATTTGATGTTCTAGGCGTTCCTATATGTTTGATTGATTATGAGTAAAGAAATTATTGTAAATTAGAACTTCTTAGAAATATTTGACCACCTTGTTTGCTACGATATATCTGCTGGTGAATGTACACACGGCGACACATCAGGTTACGCACCCCCCTATATACCCATAACTACACTACGTACAAAACACAAAATAGTGCGGTAGAGAGCCTGCATAGACGCGGCTGCCTTCGCGGGCGCAGCGTGCCGTGAGACGAAACAACAACAACATACCGCACCCTTTCGCACGATTCGCAGCGTTCAACTTCTAATAGTTCAAAGTCCAAACAGGGTAACCTGACCTGTCGCAGTCATTTATTACTGTGTACATCATTTTTAGCAACTATATATACCAGACCTTTGAACGGCTGTAACTCCTAAACCGACTGGAGTTATGCAAGCAGACCAGCCGCCGTAGTATGTCACCGTGATACAGCGCTATCACACCTTGGCTCTCTTTCTATTTGCGCGAGAAAGAACGAGATAAAAGGCGTCTTATAGCTGTATCACGTGTAACATCCTAGTTACTTAGGCTGGAGTGCAATTTTTGAAACTCATACTTTGAACTCTGCAGTTGAAAATGCCTATATTACTATGGAGATATGCAGTAGAAAGATAGGTATCTCCATACATTTTCAACTGCTGAGTTCAACGTATGAGATTCAAAAATCGCACTCCTGTTCTACCTCCATCACAGAGATGCTCTACCCCTTATGAATACTGAATCAGCCTTGCTGCTGATAATAACAAAATGTACGTTATCTCTTAGGTATACAAGTCGAAACGCCGATATTTTTAAAAACATGCGTTGATTGAGAGTTATCGCCGCCACAGATTGATCACAGAAAATATCGCGGATATTTTGGATATTTGGGATATTTTGTGATCTCTGAGTGTTTTCTATGTTTTCTGAGCGTAGGCACGCTCAGAAATCGCTGGTGTGAAACGGCCCTTACGAACGCATCACATAAATCAGTTTTTACAAGCGTGGATATTGTTTTCAATGCTTTCTTATAATAGCAGTCAGTCAGTTTAGTTATGCAGAATGTAACTTAATACAGGTTGTAAGGAAAAGTATCATTAACCTTTAAAGTTTTTAACCACAAAGGTACGCTACCCATCAAACTGAATATCTTTTACTATGGGAGCAATCCTTTCAGAAAAAAAAATCTGCTGTTCCATAGGCACTAAATACTAAACTGCAATGCTAGGCCTATTCGAAAACGTGTGGAACAGCTGTATTTTTTTTGTCTGATCGGTTTTCTCTCTTAGTATTTGTTTATTTTGATGGGTAGTTTGAGGTTTGAGGTTTAATAGGTTAATTATACTTTTTCTTACACCCTGCATATACTACCTATATGTGAGCTAACCGAAACGTGCATACGATTCTATCTGGTCCTTACCCTCCTTGAGGTTATTGTGTTACTACCCGATTATATCGGTTCCTAACAAATTTTTCGACACGGTGTTTCACGTCCTATGTTCTGTTTTCGTGTGCAATAAAGTATTGTATTGTATTTTGTTTTTTTTAACAGGATAATGACTCGGTTGTGGCACGAGCTTAACCAGAGATCATTGACTTTTTAAGAAAACACGTGAAACGAAACACAAAAGGATATTATGTCGACTGTTGCACTTTTCTCTTGTGTTTAACAAGTCTTCAGATTAATCTGATCTGATACCGATCCTCGGGGGATGCCTATGTCCAGCAGTGGACGTCCATCGGCTGAGATGATGATGATGATGTTTTCTCTAGTTAAAATTTTTACTCTTTGAATATTTTTTTTTTTAGATATTCATATGTAACCAGTGATGTCCACTGCTGGACATAGGCCTCCCCAAGGATCGCCACAACGACCGGTCCTGCGCTGCCCTCCCCTCATCTAACGGGTTCCCGCCGCGTTCACCAGGTCGTCGGTCCACCTTGTGAGGGGCTTACCCACGCTGCGCTTTCCGGTACGCGGTCGCCACTCGAGAACTCATCGGCTCCATCATCGGCCATCGGTTCTGCAAGCAATGTGCCCCGCCCATTGCCACTTAAGTTTCCCAATTCTTTGAGCTATGTCGGTTCTACTCTGGTCCTTCTGCGAATTCTTCATTTCTGATTCGATCTCTCAGGGAAACTCCGAGCTTAGCCCTCTCCATTACCCTTTGGGTGACTTTCAACCTTTTTATGAGGCCTTGAGTAAGCGACCACGTCTCTGTTCCATATGTCATCACTGGCAACACACACTGGTCGAAGACATTCGTTTTGAGACACTGTCACAGGTCCGGCACTTCAAACAACGGAAACAACGTTTTAGATTTGACATGATAACGTTCGCACATGCGCACTTTGCGAAAATTGTGCATGACATATGTGTAGGGTTGACTTAACACGCATCGTATGAACTACATTATACATTTTGTTACTTTTTATGGTTCATTCTGGTATTAAAAATAGTTTTTAAGCTAAAGAATCATAGAAAATGTGAATTTAGCGTTATTTTCCAGCGTTTATTTTTACTGTGAGGAGAAAAATAAAATATATTTTATGTAGTCAAATCCAACGGGTGCGCGCGCCTGACTGCATTCCCTTGCTCGGCTTCCCTCAAGTTACCACAGACAGTGTGAGGGGGGGGTGAGGTATCTGAAGTCAAAGGGGGGCGGGGAGTGGCCGTTCTGTATGTAGAACTATATACTATTACCTATTCTGTGACACTGTGGTATTTGGGACTTC
Source organism: Agonopterix subpropinquella (assembly GCA_922987775.1). Taxonomy (NCBI): domain Eukaryota; kingdom Metazoa; phylum Arthropoda; class Insecta; order Lepidoptera; family Depressariidae; genus Agonopterix; species Agonopterix subpropinquella. The sequence continues at coordinate 5,156,481 of OV277694.1, read as the reverse complement.
GCAAATGGAGGTAACGTTAGGCAGTAGTTACAGTACGACCGTAAAGTCTAGAAATTAAATAAATCGGAACTAAACTTTTTCATTATCATGACAACATTATGGAAAACGTCAAACTGTCAATCACCAAAATTTCAAATGCAGTTTTATGCATTTCAAATAAAAATTTACCGTAAAATATTTGAATTTGTCCTAATTATTATTACTAATGGATAAAGTAACAAAAAGTGGTGCAAGTTTAGTAATTTACTACGTTATTTTCTGTTATGTTTGGAGGTATATCAAGCGGGGAAAATTGGAATAGATTGGATGTTGTTTATAAGCGATTTGCTGATATGGTAGGTATTTATTTACTCTCATGTTGCTTTTTAACAATAGTTTTCAGCGTAATTATATCAATTATCGTCAGTTATCATCTGAAAAATAATCATTTAGGGCATTTTCTTTCGAGTTTGGTTCGTTTGGGATTATGATCGTTTGTTGATAAAACTGACGTTATTGTATGCGTGGACCGCATAATTTTGATCCTTGCATGTCATTCCTGCATGTTTAGTTAATCTTCACTGCGACTGTACCTACCAATATGCCTAGCCTAATATTTAAATGTAGAGCAACAAAATTATATTAGTAATCCTTGTGTAAAATGGCTTTTTGTGATTAATAAATATTATTCTATTCTATTCTATTCTATTCTATTCTACTAGTTAATATTTTATCGATTACCTACTTTTTTTTTATCGTTTTCAGGAAAACATTTATATCGCAAAATTTTTCTGTCCGGAATGCATCGATAAAAAAACTGCCATGCCTAGAAATAGAAATCTTAAATAGAAGGAATGTAAATATCAGATCTACGAAAATACGAAAATAGTAAACATCGTATTCAAAAACAAATAATTTGAAAGTACAATATAAAGTAATATGCGTTTTCATTATTTTCTTCTAGAACTAGAATACAGGAGGCGTACGTAGCATGTTACACGTGATATGGCTATATCATGCCTTTTATTTCGTTCGTTCGCGCGCAAATAGAAAGAGAGCGAAGGTGTGATAGCGCTATATCACGCTGCCATGCTAGCCATGTAGTTGCCGAAATTTAAAATGTATATTGGGTGTAAAATTTAGCTGCTTGACAGCAGCTAAACAGCTTGGCTCTGACGAGCCAAATTTAGCTAAACATAGATAACGTTTTGCATAAACTTTCGGAGTAAATACAGCAAGTATCAAAATAGTTTAGGTCGTAGTGTAGTGTTGCCGTGTAAAGCGACAGTGGCGCCCTCATTTAATTTCTACTCTTTCTGGTCGGGCTGTAACTATCAAATAAAACCAACAAAATAGATTATACCATAACGTATATTTGTAAGGATCATCACTCACCGTCAAGACTCCGGAATACATCGCAATACTGGACAGCCTCAGCCATTCGTTTATACTATATTTACATGAAAATATTTATTTATATCTTTAATTTAAGTAGGTATTTTGAAATAGCTAGAAGCATAGTTAAGGTTTTAGAGATCAGGAAAAGTAGGTCTTTCTAATGAAACTTTCTGTAATTCAATCACAGAATTATTGAAACATACTCTACCGCGCAACACGGCTTTGTCGCTCTTTTCATCTCGCTCAAATTGGCGTAAAGTGAAAGAGAGATAAGACGCGACAAAGTTATATCCCGCGATAGTGGCAAACCGTTGAGAATCAAACAAAAAGAGAAACAGCGGGTCAATTCGCTACAAAGTAAGGACTCTTTCTGGCGTACTACATAAAGCGACAAAAACATCTCAAGGATATCTCGGTCTTTCTCGCAGGCCTCGTATTTAATACCCAGATCATAAATCTTACTGTTTCCCCTGAGCAATAGGCCCTAGCATAGGGCATCAATAAAATGAGAAAAATGTTGCACATGTATGCATGCCAAAATGAGCACGCATGATCGCGCGAAACGATAATTGACGCTTTGTCATGCGCTAAATGCTAGAGCTGCGTTCCGAACCTACACCCTATGTGCACCCAGAGTGCACCCCAGCGCAACTTTTCGCACTAAACGCCGTTCAGAGCCTCGGTGAGATGTTTTACTATAGAGCGAGTTGAAAAAACAACCGCACAAAAAGGTTCAGAACGCAGCTCAGCCATCACGACTAACATTCGTCTCACGACAAAGCGAAAAAACCGTCATGCGCGCTCATTTTAACATGCTTAAAGTAACAAAGAAAGAGGCATATCTCGATATTTCTCGTTTTCTCTTAGGCGGCATGCTAGGCAGTAGGCACAATAATTTTACTAGAAAGACCCAAATGCGTAGGTAGGTATTCTTGCCAGGAAAATAGTAAATTTCTAATACATATACAGAAGAAATTCTAGTTATTATTGCTAGTAACATCAATGACAGTTAAATTTAACTGGTTATCAATGAACACTACCTGGAATTATAATAACATTTTTATTTTGAAGTAAGCGAAGCTTAACTTACATTATTACACGATCAATTCACAATCGACCTGACCGATTCGAATTTGGAGAATTTATGGATTATGTTATATTCAGTAGGTATTATAAGTGGTACAGTCACCAGCAGATATATCGTAGCAAACAAGGTGGTCAAATATTTCTAAGCAGTTCTAATCAAAAATATAGGAACGCCTAGAACATCAAATATATCGACGCAGTCATAGTGGCCATAAACATCTGAACAGTTTCGGAAAAAAACCTTAAGCTCCGTTGTTTTACATACATTTTAAATAACATTGTAAAGAAATTATTGAAAATTCGCTGTTCAGATATTTATGACAAAATACACGTTTAGATATTTGGTAACATTTACTGTAAAGAATTTAATGAAAATCAGCACTGCTCAGGAATATTTGGACACCTTGTATGCTAGGATATATCTGATGGCGACTGTACCTATGTTGTTCGATCGATTGTAATTTGATAATAATTTTACAATAGGCCTTTTGATGATTGGTCTACTATAACACATTCTGAAAGCACTATTATTAGCCGATGCCTAGCCGAAATTACATAGTTGTTACAGAAAATAAAACCATAAAATTCTTTAACAAATCTAACTTAAGATTATACTCATGTCATTTCCTATTAGGTTGGTGACAGCGCGACATAGTGAAATTGCGCCTTATCTCACATCCACTTGGCGAATAAAAGAGCGCGACAAAGCGTTGTTGCGTGCATCATGCTAGGCCAAGAGAGAGATAAAAATCTTAGCTCTAGAGGAAATAATAGTACTTTCATAATACAGGGTGTGACAAAAGGAAAATTAAACATTTCGATCTTTTATGGGGGTTGTTGAGACCATCAAACTGAACTTTCACTACGGGACCAACATCGAAATCGCGAAAAAAATATTTTTTTTGTCCCATACATTTAGCTCGAGTAGATCTGTAGTTTAAGTATGGAACATCGCAAACGCATCGCATCTTAGCGATTATGCCAAATCTCCCCATTTTGGGGGAGGCCTATGTCCAGCATCGTAACGTCTATCGGCTGATATGATGATGATGATGATGTAACTTCAGATTTCTTTTTTCGCGTTTTCGATATTGACCCTTAGTGAAAGTTGTTCAGTTTGATGGTCTTAACCATCCCCTAAAATGTTTATTTGTATTTTTGTAACACCTTGTATAGCAGTAAACCAAATTTTGAGTCATCATTTTTTTTTTATAATTTACAATAATCATCAAATTTTAAAATACATTTAGCGAGAACTAGCCGACTACACATTAAACCACGATTTCACAATAGAATAGCAAAATAGTTTTTTTTTCAAAATATATATCATCTGGGCGCAATATGTATTGTAATTGACTAAATTATAAGCTAGAGTCTGTTTATATTATGTTACAATAGTATTGTCTCAATATGTAAACAAAATTCTAACCTCAAAATGACCACATAACTGTCACAATTTCATTTTAGATGTGAATTTTAAAGTAGGTACCGTTTGTACACATCTTTTTGGTCAGTTTGGTCTCAAAATGTACAAGTATTTATTTTTTTAAACAGACTCTCGAATTTATTAATATTTGGCGAATCCTAAATAAATGGCAAGTGTTTGTAATACATTTAAAAGTTGTTATTAGGTACACTTGATGTATTTTATTAACTTTTAACAGCATTTTTAAATGCAGAGTTTATAGTTCGGAGACTCAAATTACCAGTTCATGTATGTTGTTTACAGTTTTTCTATAATTGCGTATCAATTATTTGTGTTTTACTGAGACATTTTATTGTTCTATTTAGTGTGTTTGATTTAGGAAAAAATCGAGTTATCAAGTTAGTTGCGAAGTATATTTAAATATTTAAGTACTTACCTATTATTTAAAAAATATGTATTGTTAATAAAATACATCATGATTTAGTTCGAAAATGTCCATAGGTGCTCCCAACAAAGATAATGACAAACATTTATCAACATAATTCTTGGAAAAATCTCAAAAACAAGATGTTTACGAGATGTTCATAAACATTCCCAAAAATTCAAAATACAATAGTTGATTAATGTTTCTCAACGTTTATTTATACAAGAAAAGAACGCAAAAGCTGAAAACCAATACAAAACGGTGGCATAGTCGGTTTTCTTGATTGATCGAGAAAACACACAACAACCAACACTCAACACAACTCTCAATCAACACTGTTCAGAATTCTATTCATTTGTTTTTCAGTTTTTGTCTTAATTCTGTTGACATCGTTTGACACTTCTTCGTGGGAGCACTCTATGTTAAAACTACAACACCCATATTTGACAATAAATCTACTAGGTACTCTACTTTTGAACTCTATTTTGGCGATTTATACATAGAAAAATAATTTAGCCTAGTCTGACGATTATCAACTTGGATTTAAACTTGAAAACACTGAGCTTAGAGATATTGTTTAAGTCTTAGCTGTCCCACGGGTGAAAATAATAATGTAGATGTTTCTTTGATTTTCGTTCCCCTCCGACTATTATAACTTTGAAGCATATTGTGAAGTAATTAAAACCATCGAGAGAAAGGAGGTACGGTTCTCACGATTTATTCTGATTTTGTTTCTATGTTCAGTATGTTCCACAATCGGTTATCTTCTATCTAGTTACACTCAGTTGCAGAAACGCTCACCATTAAATATCTTACTAGTTTATACTACGTCAACAAAACAAAAAGTGACAGCAAGAGATTTAATGGAGGATTAACTCTGTGGCTTTGAACAAGAAGTACGTATGGCCATATGGTTATAGTACAGACTTTCGTACTTTTTGTACCAAGCCACAGAACGTTTCTGCAACTGACACTCAGCAGAAACGCTCATTAGAGTTAATCCTCCATTGAATCTCTTGCTAGCTTTTTCTACGTCAACGAGACAAAAAGTGACAGCAAGAGATTTGATGGAGAGTTAACTTTAATGAGCGTTTCTGCAACTGAATGTGAGAGGGGTATTTTTCTACTAGCAGTCACACTGTATGGAGTTTGAGCACAGTTATATTCTGCACAGATATTATCTGGTATATTCAGATTATCTGACTCTCTGCATTTCGACCTATTAACCAATGCGAATATTTTTTATTAATTGTGGTAACTATTTATTGCAGTCAAGAATATTTTTTTAGAAACCTTGTTTTTTTAAACGAACGCACTTTACGTATGTTCTTTGGCACTTTCTTTTTTTTTACGATTTGATTTCCTTTTTTTTTATTTACAAATACGATTCTTACCAGCCTCTTTTTAACTTTTTATATTTTTATTTATAGATTTTTTTAAAGAATATAAATGTAGAAATAAGTACTTAACTTTCCGAATTTAAAGCCCGATGAGAAATATAAAAAAAAGTCGCTATGTTGCGGAAAATAATTGGAACTTTTGTACTTGCAACATTGACAATAAAGGTTTTAGTCGATTGTGGTGCCCCCAAAGCAGGTTTTTATTTTTCTGGTCAGTATTAACTTTTAGGGGTGACAACAAATTTTTAAAGCTAAAATTATTTGTTAATCTTTTTCTAAATTCTTTTTTATATTAAATTCTCTTGGTAAATACTTTACATTCATCAATTTCAAGAGTTTTTTAAACCAGTCTCCACCAAAAAGACAAAAGAAATACATTTTATTTTGCCCTCACATAGGCTACAATTTAAACCATTTATTATAAATAGTTATTAATGAAAAGTAATAATGAAAGTAAAAATAACATAATGGCCGTAATAGTGATACTTTTACATAAATTAGGCAATTATTTTTCAAGAAAACAATTCTTCAAGAATTTAAGACTTGGCTGTATGGGCTCGTTCCCTTTGCATTAACCTAACGAAAAAAAATTGTTTTACTTTTTTTGTGGTAGTTTAAAGCAATTGTTATACACACAAATAGGTTTTTAAATATTTCACTGATATGTGTAATTTAATATTCAAAATCACATCAAAACATTGCTTTTTGCAAATTATAAACTTCTATCAGATAACGGGAAAGTACTTTTTCTCACCACCAGGGCGAAGAGTGGCGCTAGCATCGCTACTGCGCTTTTGTTTGATATCACAAATCCATGAAATAAAACCTGTCAAAGAAAAGTGTTCTACTGCGCAAGGATAATAAATTCTTAGTACATGAAATGCTGCCATCTTGTGGGAAAAAATCGCAACAGGCTACGAGGTATTTTTAACGATATTTTTCCGTATGAGTCCTTGAAATTGGTCCGTGAAGATAGTATAATATGCCATCTCTTTTTCCCACGGTTTGGCGAAATTTTACTGTGATCATTTTATCTGTGATCGTCGTCCAGTATAACTTGGCACTTGACAAAGTAGTCGGTTGTTTTTGTTCAAGTGTCAAGTTGAACTGGACAAAGGTCACATTGCTTTACCAATAGCAAAGAAAATATACACTACCGCGAACCAATAGTTATAGTAATCTGTGCCAATAATATACATCTAAATGCTCATAATTAATTGGCTTACTTTTTAATCAGATTAAAATAAAAAAAAAACAAAGAAATAGAACTAAATTTTTTTAATTAATTTACTTTTAATAAATTGGTATTGTGTATATCACTTAACTTCCATTTCTTTGTACTGAAAAAATAAAAATACTCAATAGTAACTCCCACTGTCACGCTTTCCAACAGTTTTAACGTTATAACTTCGTTATTTTTAACACTTTATTTTCGTCCGAATCATTTGATTCAACCAGTTTAAAAAACATTATTTTTTCAAACTTCGAATCACTGCTTTTAGTCCCGTTTTTTTCAACAGTCAAGCAATTTTCTTAAACAATCCAATCATCACAAACAGTTTACATGTGCCAAAAACACACCTTAAATTTTTCTGTTCGTTTCTAAACGCATTAGAACCACCTCCGCATTCAATCACTCGTTATAACTAAGTCAGAACCACAACGCGTTAACCGCGCTTCATCTCATTTCACTCGTTAATTTTAACGTTATAAAAGCTATTAACCGTTACGTAATAACTGCTAGTCGTAACGTTTATTTCTCTCCCTTGAGCGCTCGTTCGAGGACCGCTTTGGACGCTATTTCGACGGTTACTGTCTTGCTGATGGTTGATAGCTGGTCTTCTGGACACTCTGAGATGGGGTCTGTGAGGATACGAAGGGAGGATACTTTGGCACGTTGGTAGGCTGACACTGTGTTCATGCCTAGGAATCTGTGGAGGAGAGAAATGTATGATTATAGGCTAGGTTGAACTTGTTGAAAATAACACAAAAATAGACGGGCTGAAAGATAACACAGGATGTGAATGACAAATGATTTCTGATTCTGTCTGTGTTATTTTTAGAAATTATCTCCATTTCTACAAGGTGAAATTGAAATGATTCGACACATGTTTAGGATTGGTTCAGACCACAAACTCAACTTTTATTTGTGTTCTGTAACCAACCCTAAAAATTTCACTATGGGAGCAAGCCTGAAATTGTAAAAAATCCTGCTGTTCATACATTTGATCTGTTGATCTGTCGCCGTGTGTACACTACAGTTACCTGACGGCCACGTAGCACACTAGTAGCGCGGCGCCGCAGGCTAGCACGCGCGCGACGGGCGACGCGAACAGCTGGACGCTATATAGTCTACACTACACTACACTACAGTTACCTGACGGCCACGTAGCACACTAGTAGCGCGGCGCCGCAGGCTAGCACGCGCGCGACGGGCGACGCGAACAGCTGGACGCTATATAGTCTACACTACACTACACTACAGTTACCTGACGGCCACGTAGCACACTAGTAGCGCGGCGCCGCAGGCTAGCACGCGCGCGACGGGCGACGCGAACAGCTGGACGCTATATAGTCTACACTACACTACACTACAGTTACCTGACGGCCACGTAGCACACTAGTAGCGCGGCGCCGCAGGCTAGCACGCGCGCGACGGGCGACGCGAACAGCTGGACGCTATATAGTCTACACTACACTACACTACAGTTACCTGACGGCCACGTAGCACACTAGTAGCGCGGCGCCGCAGGCTAGCACGCGCGCGACGGGCGACGCGAACAGCTGGACGCTATATAGTCTACACTACACTACACTACAGTTACCTGACGGCCACGTAGCACACTAGTAGCGCGGCGCCGCAGGCTAGCACGCGCGCGACGGGCGACGCGAACAGCTGGACGCTATATAGTCTACACTACACTACACTACAGTTACCTGACGGCCACGTAGCACACTAGTAGCGCGGCGCCGCAGGCTAGCACGCGCGCGACGGGCGACGCGAACAGCTGGACGCTATATAGTCTACACTACACTACACTACAGTTACCTGACGGCCACGTAGCACACTAGTAGCGCGGCGCCGCAGGCTAGCACGCGCGCGACGGGCGACGCGAACAGCTGGACGCTATATAGTCTACACTACACTACACTACAGTTACCTGACGGCCACGTAGCACACTAGTAGCGCGGCGCCGCAGGCTAGCACGCGCGCGACGGGCGACGCGAACAGCTGGACGCTATATAGTCTACACTACACTACACTACAGTTACCTGACGGCCACGTAGCACACTAGTAGCGCGGCGCCGCAGGCTAGCACGCGCGCGACGGGCGACGCGAACAGCTGGACGGCGACCCAGGCCGCGGCGCTGGAGCCGCACATGCAGGCGACCGCGAATGCGGTCCGCACCCAGTGCACGCATGTGAACCCACGCTCCCAGTCCAGTCTGAAGGATTTTACACGGTTTATTTTAGTACGATTTTGTAAGCAACCTGGATGAGAAGTAGAGATCTAAAGGGTGTTAGGGCAAACAGTTGCATTACTTTAAGGGGTGGTTTTACCCATGATACTGAACAACTTTCCCTAAGAAACCTAAAGTAAATTCGCAAAAACAAATCTAAGAAACCTGTAGGAAATTCGCAAAAAAAAAAATCGACTTTTCATTCAAAAGTTCGATCAGCTGATATACAGGTTTCTTAGGGAAAATTGTTTAATACCATGATAATCACCTGTATAATTGATAAAGGATAAAATTTCGTTTTTTAAATCATTAATTAAAATATTTAAAAATAAGCGATACATAGGTATATTTTTATTAATTTTGTTTTTATTCACTATTTAATTTGATTTTTTTCTGAAAAAGGTGACATTATAGTCATTGATTCCTTGGCCGGAAATGATGATAAAAGTTGTTTGACAACATTTCTGTGATACGCAAAGAAATATCAAACGATGTAATCAACTAATCATCGTTAGATTCAAGCAAAAGAAATAATCATCCTATTCCATCCAAATTAAGTCCAGTATTTTTCAAATAACTCGAGAAATAATGGATACAAAAATCTAGTTTTTTTTTTGTAGGGTATAATATAATCTCAAAATGGTTTTCGAATTTTGGTACACACATACGAAATAAACAAATCTGTTTTTATTAAAAGAAATAAAACTGGACACAATGCTGAACGATCTCAACATCATAGTCTGTCCTTAATGAACGAATAGAACAAAAAAACCAAAAGCTAATACTACTGACCTGTTTGTCTCCTGGACGATGTATGGCGTGTTGCAGACCTTGCATTTTAGCCCGTCAGGAGTCGCCGCACTCTGAAATAAAATTACCAATATTACACTTACGAAGTTTGTAAAAAAAAATGATGTAAATATCGTACTTAGAAGACTTCGCCTATGCGGCGGCATGGAATCATAAAGGGCTCTGTGTGTATGTGTGTGTAGGTGGGTGGGTATGTGTAGGTAGGTGGGTGGGTGTGTGTGTGTACCTCTACGAGCCAGCGGCGCAGACAGTCGTGGTGCACGGCGGACACGTCGCCGGTGCAGCGGCACGGCGTGATGAGGGGCTCGGGCCGCGCGCTGTCGTAGCATATCCAGCAGTCCCGCCCTGATGCCACGCTGCCTACTAGCGAGTCTGTTTCCACGTTCTGTTTGAGGTAATACATGAGTTACATTTACCATATGAAATAGCATAACATACAGGATGCAATTTTAGTCAATGCGGAAACTGGAATGCGTTCTACTCGTTAAACTGAACAACTTTCACTATGGAGCCAACTTCGAAATCACGAAAAAATAATCTTCTATTGACATTTGAGTTAAATAGGTATTGCAATTTTTAGTTTATGTACACTTCATGAGGATAAGGCAATAAATAGAGCAAAATAACAATGTAAACACTTCTTGATCAAAAAGCCTGCGATGTCTGCCAAGACTCAATAATCTTGAAATTAAAGATTTTCCCTATCAAACACTATCATAAAAACCAGACAAGTGCAAGAGGACTCGCGAACTGAGGGTTTCGTACAAACTTTATTTTGTATTTAGATACCAACTGCAAAAGTAGGACTCTATAGGTTTTGATGTGTGAGCTTGCGAGTATCAAAATATGTGACATAAATGACCGAATCTTTTGATTGCGTTGAATTGTTTACACTTCAACCAACTTACAACTTTACCAAGAGATCATAAACCTCAATCATCATCAACATATCAGCCGATAGACTAGCCACTGCTGGACAGTGGACATAGGCATTCCCCAAAATGGGGGGATTTGCCATAATCGCCACGCTTGGCAGGCGGGTTGGCGATCGCAGTTGGATTGAATGTGTGTACTCAGAGGATGCTGCTACCGGAGGATTCCGGTAGATCCCTTAGTCGCCTTTGACGACACCCACGGGAGGAAATGAAGTGGTGCTTTTCTTAGCCGACACCACACGGACAAGTAAACCTCAATATTAATTTCCAATTGACACCTGTACCCGTTCCTGAAGGGTCTTGACAGACAGAAAGGGTGGTGTTTTCTTACCTACGGAACCCTAAAACAAAAAGACGATCACAACCCAACAGAACTACACCTAAAACTCACCAAAACCCTAGTCTCCAAATCTCTCTTCGTTTTCACTTTATCACTGACATCCTCCAAGGCTCGGGGCTTGACAACGAATGTCAGAAAGACACGCCAAATGAGGGTATGCCAATGGCGGGCCATGCTGACAATGTAGTACGCTTTCTGTTGCCATGACAGTTGCTGGAATATTGCTATCGCTGCCTCGACGCTCTAAACGGTTAAATAGTTTGTTAGTATATTTAGGGGAGTGAAAAATTAGAACGCGTCTATGGGGATAGGGATAGGGGGGATATAAGATTTATTGTTAGTTTTAAAGCGTGTTTGTAGGTCACCTATCACTTGTCACATTCCATCACGAAACCTCCATCCTTAAAGATTGAAAAATTTAGTCTTGGACGGGACTCGAACCAGCAACCTGCCAAACCGGGGTTGTTCGTCAATAGACCTAAATTCTTCAACGGTTCAGCCTTTAAGGGACATGGCATCAAGACACTAAGATAAACTCAATACTACAACTAGTATAATAAGTAAGTTTGAAAGAAAACATCGCGAGGAAACCTGCATACGCAAAAGAAAAAAAATTGATGCATATGTGAAGTCTACAAACACCAATACACATTTTTGAACGCATGGTGGACTAATGACCATACACTCTCTTTGAGTGTAGTGCCCTGCAGTGGGATGTATACAGGGTGTAACAAAACACCCTAGTAATACTTAAGGGGGTGCTTCAGACCATCAATCTGAACAACTTTCACTATGGAGCCAACATCGAGAAAAAATAAAATAAATCTGCTGTCCCATACAAAAGTGCAGTACCGACTCGACTAAAATGTATGGGCATTTTAGTCGAGTCGGTACTGCACTTTTGTATGGGACAGCTGGCCCCATATTGAAAGTTGTCAGTTTGATGGTCTGAAGCACCCCCTTAAGTATTACTGGGGTGTATTGTTACACCCTGTATAGGCTGATGATGATGAAGTAATTTTAGGGAGGTAGCACACCATAGACATCTAGGGGACAGGGTTTGTTAAGAGGCCTATTACAAGCTCAGTGGCGCCCTCATCGCATTAATAAAGATTTCCCAATAAAGAAAGCCTAAATTACTAAACTGCTTTTATTTTTATTTCGAAATTATCTATAAGTGGAATGTTTAGAACCTATAAAAGTATTGTATTACAATATCTTGAAGGCTTTTGTAGTTTACTGCAATTTTGTAATTTAGGCTTTCTTTATTGAGAAATTTTTATTATTGTAACGAGGGCGCCACTGAGCTTGTAATAGGCTTCTTAAGGATTCATAAGGAGACCTTCGAATATTTTAAAGCGTTAGGATTCCTAGAAATATATTTCGTGTGATAGGATATTAAAATTTACGATAATGCACCTAGTTCCAATAACAGAGAGTACAATATGTAATGGCAATGACTATTGTACATACTACATTGACTAAGCATGGCCCTGTTAACATCGAAATAGTTCCAACACGTATTCTGAGAACATTTCGACAATAAGCACCCATTTTTTGAAAAGCTGTAGCATAAGCTGAAGACTGGACAACCTCAAAATCGAGAAAAATGATAAAATGATAATTTAAAATCAAACAAAACCTTTAAACCAAAAATCGACAGAAAACAATTCGGATTTCGTTGATAAAACGAGATTTTCCGAATACACAAAATTGTTAACCACTATTGTGGAAAACTTCACATTACGTAGACAACGTAATGTGCTCACGATTTAACCTTTATCAGTACGAATACATGGCTGAAAATAACATTAATTTATAATCAAATTTAAGATTGAAAAATGTTGTCTCGGGCGGGACTTGAACCCGCACTCTTCCAAACCGGGGAATTGCGTTATCCAATTTCGCCACCGAGCCAACTAACCACAGAACGAAATTTTCAATCTATTGCGTCTTAAAGGGACGTGAGCCATCTACTGGAAATTATTAAGACGCAATAGATAGAAAATTTCGTTCTCAGGGTAGTGGCCTCGGTGGCGAAATTGGATAACGCAATTCCCCGGTTAGGAAGAGTGCGGTTTAAGTCCCGCCCGAAACTCAATTTTTCAATCTTTAATTTGATTCGAAATATCACAACATGGCTGTAACATGTTTAAAAATCAATATTATTTGAAATTAATTTATAATTAATCAAAAACACTATTTTAACCATAGAGTATGTAGCATAAGAAAGAGTATCTAGTACTTCATACAGAACGGACGCTCTGTCCCCCACCAATTTTAACCTCACCCCCGCTTGGTAGCAAGCGTGGCAGGAAATGTACGGAATGGCGTATTCCTTAGTCTCGCTCGCACTCCTTCAGTATCCGCACATTCTTACCTCTAGTAATTCTTCCCATTTGTATGAAATGACAGCTAAGTGCCCAAGGCACAGTATAAGAATACCACAGTGTATCTAGTACTACATACAGTACTGCCTGTCTACCACCGACTTTTTACCTCACCGCCTCTGGTTGAATCGGGGTTCCTCTTAAGCAAATGGGTATTCCTGTCTCGCTCGCAAGCAAGAGTGCACACATGCTTAACTCTTCTTTTACATTTTTTCCATTTGTAGGAAATGAAAGCTATCAGCTGACACCCAAAGTGTGCTAAAACATCCCAAAAGCATTACAAATGAAATCCACCAGACCTGAGGATTGAACCATCAACTTCTGTCACAGATACCAGCCAGCTTACACGTAGTAACCACGGCGCGTTTACTTCGCCCTGCGAAATCTTACCTTTGCATCTTGATGGTGTGACAGCAAGTCCGCTAGCTTGGCTTCGTCGAGCTGTCTGGCTAGAAGCCGGCGAGGGTTGAGCAGCCACAGCCTCTCCGGTGCCATGGAGTTCCAGAGGACGCATGGAAACCATAGCGCGACTCCGATCTCCGCTATACGGAACACTAGGTCGTGCCAGTTGCGTGATACCACTGGCACTCTGAAATTGTAAAATAGCGTACATTTTAAAAACAGGATTTGTTTTTCTTCCAGTTTCTCACCCCAGGTATCGCTGGAATGTAATGGAAACTGAGCTGAGCTTAAAGCCAGCTACTGGCGAGAGGTTGCGCAGGATCAAGAAAAGAGGCGTACTCTCGTTTCGGTGAACAAGACCTATTTTGGGTCACTGAGCTAGCTGGGTTAGTTCTTCTTGTTTTCCATGATCTTACGCTGATGGACGACCTTATAGATATCCAAGTTTCATAGACTTCTCTTTACGAAATCCCCAAAATTATTACGAAGCGTATAAACATGTTGGACACGTATATTTCTCATGGCTTTTAGGTGCTCAGCAAGCCCTTTAAAGGTATGAAAAAAATAGGTGTTGAAAACTGCCGGAGTTTCGTAGCAGGCACAACAACAAAGGCAAGGAGAATTCAGCTATGGTATAAGGCGCGACCATCCATACCGCACGGCACAGACGGTGGGCTGGGCTTGGTACTCTAGAATCTAGATGATAGCAGAAGGCGGGTGGTGCAGCGGGGCAGGGAATCACACGCCTCTTACCTCCCCCAACGTCTGTACCCCGCGGGTCTGTCGCGCGTTAACTTGCTCCACTATAAACCTACATAAGTTTCTGTCTACTACTCACTTAGTCTTCCAGAATTCGCTGAGGGTTTCACTTGCGAGGAAGCCGGCGATGAGGATGAGCATCAGAGCCTGGCTGATCAGACCGAGGCGGGACTGATGCAGTTGGGACTGATTGACGCTGCGAGGGTCTATCGTGCCCTGGCCGTCGGTCAAGTCTGCTTGGATGCCCTGGGTAGAAGAGTTGATTTAGTTGAAGTAAATGTTACATAAATCATTTCTATTCTTTGTTTAGTGTTTCCGCACCAAAATTAGCAAAACAAAACACTTATGAAATCACCTCGTTGTCTATCCGTCCATCCGTATGTCACATACATAAATAAAGCCAAAAAATTTTTTTCACTTTTTAGGCCCAGATTTGTTGAACTAAAGGGATTGACTTTGCAAAAGGGGTTCAAAAGAGAAACATATTGTTTTTCTACTATATCGTGTCACATACAAACGAACAAAGAATCAATCCCCCCTTCCCCATTCTATATGATTATGTTGTGTTAATCATCAACATCATCAGCCTGTACTACATACGTCCCACTGCAGCACACAGGCTTATCCTCAAGTAGAGTGTATAGGCGTCCACCACGCGTCCCTTATGCGGATTGGCGGACTTTCCCATATGCATTAGATTTCCTTTAGCAATTGGGCAGGTTTCCTCACGATGTTTTCGATCACCGTTTGAGATATTTGTTGGGGTTTACCTGTTTAGTAACCAGCGTGTCCTGCACATCATCGCCGTCTGCCGCGGTAGACGGGCCTGGCCTCGGCGATATTATAGTACACACTTTTGTCTCTTTCAGGAATTCACCGCGAAGCTGAAAGGAATTTAAAACATTTGATATTAGTCAGTAAAAGTCTGTTGTCGTGGTGGTCCAGTGGCGAGTAACCTTGCCTGCCGTGCAGGAGGCGATGGTTCGATCCCCGTCCAGGACGACTCGTACCAATGAGTTTTTCGGAATTTATGTACGATTTGGTGTTACACCACTGGCTTTTCGGTGAAGGGAAATATCGTGAGGAAGCCTGCATGCTACAAGGCAAGGCATGTATTGAACCCATTGTCCATTACAAGTGGCGACGGGCTCACTCCCCATCACACTGGACAGAGTCACGTTACTTAATGAAACGTGCATGTTCTGAAGTTTCAGAATATCTATACCACCTCGGGGAATATAGTCGTGATCATATGCATGCATGCAAAATTAGTAAAGCTTTTATTTCTAAGATACGGGACAAGCGAGGTCGTAAGAAGGTACAATAGCAGGGTGGTTTGTTACTGTTAGTGTAATAAAATGGCTGGCCTATTACTAGTCTTCCCTTGCCTGCCCCCTCTCAAAATAATGCTGGGTACGCCCTTGGGTTCAAGGTTCGCGTGGGACCTCTTGACGCGTCATTCCATCTTCAAAAACCATAGGTGTGCAAAGACCTTGGTACTATTGCACACTTATGCACAAAATATAGATGAATAAAAGTGAATGAAACGAGAGTTCTAAAATAAATTAATATCTTGGAAATTGTCACAAAATTTATCCAGTCCCATTTAAAGTATCGGATACAAACATTCGTATTGTCCATACAAATATTAACCGGATGCGAGAATCGAATCAGCAACCCTTGGCTCAGCCAGACAGATTCACTGACGACTGAGCTATCGGGCCGACAATAAAGATCGTAGTGAATTGCGTAAAAAATACTTGATAAAAAAGGATTATAAATGGAAATCGAGAAAAATCATTTTTTGTTTCTTTTTTTTTTTCTTTAGGTTAGGTTTTTTTAAGAGATATGCAATGACGTTCTATAAGCTATGCCTAAAATTGTATTTTTATTGTAATAAACAAAATGTCATACGTAAAAAAAAGAAAACACATTACAGTTTGGAATAGATATAAAAATTACTGTTAAAAAAATACCAACTTTTCTTTTTTAAACATTATCACAAATATAAACTACATTTTCAAAAAAGGTAAGAATTTTTTATAAAATATACGTGTGTACAACCACTAGCACACCAGACTTATGATCGCCACAAACTGCGACAAAATCCTTCAAAAATAGCAAGCCTATACTTGAAAACCACACACCTATAGATCTACAGCGGGGATGCGTTATGCGTATCCGTAACTAACCGAAACTTTCAAAATA
This sequence comes from Agonopterix subpropinquella, assembly GCA_922987775.1. Taxonomy (NCBI): domain Eukaryota; kingdom Metazoa; phylum Arthropoda; class Insecta; order Lepidoptera; family Depressariidae; genus Agonopterix; species Agonopterix subpropinquella. The sequence goes on along the minus strand of OV277694.1, from coordinate 5,139,462 downwards.
TCCGAAAAAATATTTTTAAAATGTCTCAAATAATTTGGATTTGTTCTTTGCCGCTAATAAAAAAAAAAAAAAAAATAGTCGAGAAATTATTTTACAGCGTTTGAAATTCGTCCGTTTTAGTGTGACCGACCTTGACCGACATTTTCCTAAATTGCGCAATGTGACAAGAACCTTGAAGGGAATCTTCATAATAAAGACAAGAATATTTACACACGCATTGTCTGTAAGGGTAGTCAGGATATTCTCTCCAACTAAAGAAGATAGTCGGAGAGAATTTTCTGACTACCTACTCGTACTTAGCATGCCAATGGAGCATTTCACTTCAACCCCCTGGTATGCCGGAGCACGGATCCGTACAACGAAACAATTGATTTCAATTGTGTCTGTAATTTCAGGCATACGAGAGGTTAAGCATGCTCCATGTGTGTGTGGTTTAAGGACGGAATGTCGTTTAGCTGGTGAACTGTAATATTTTTCTACAGTTTGCTGTTCTATGAAATATATTGATTTCGATCTCGATATTCCTATACGTTAACTAAACGTTTCGAAAAGCTGTTTTCTTGTGATTTCAAGGTTTGTCCTCTAGTAAAGTTATTAAAGATCCTCTGAAAAAACCTGAACATTTTGATAGTGAGCCAAAAACCACTAGGTAGAAATTTGTGTTATAAAAGATGGGTTTGCTCTTGACCTCAATTCAGTAGTCAAGACGAAGATGGGGTCGAAGATGTAGTGAGCTTACCCAGAAGAAGCCTATTCACTCGTATTTTAAAGTTATTCGGGTTGTAAGCGCTCGGAAATACTGACGCAGGCACGGCATACCACTCCTTGTCCTTGGCTTGGCTTGTGTAACAATAATACAATGAATTCCTACGTATCCGTATCCGAAACATCTCGCACGTAACATCCCTAAAGTTTACAATATTGGTCTACCACTATTGACAATACGACATTATCTCCCCATATGGGTTTCAATACCTCTTAAACTTGAGTTAATGGGTTGGACAAGTGCTCGTGTAGGACGGAGGAAAATTTGTTTGATTTATATTATGTTAAGGTGTTCCTGTATAATATTAATTCGCATAATATTTGCGTAGATCTAGTGGCGAGTTATAATGCCTGCCGTGCGGCGATGGTTCGACCCCCGCAATGTGTAATTTTCCCAAAGTTGCGGTCATCTTATTTTATGTGTCTTTTGGAAAGATGAAATTAAAGCTGGATATCCTGGGTACGGACCTTAGATCAAAGTAAAATTAATGGATAGGCCTTAAGCGAACATTTCAAACCAGAAAAATAAGGCAAAACAATTGACAGTTTTACTTCAAATATGTACTGAGATAACAGAGACCAAGTGCCCTAGTTTGTATTAACAAATGTATTACATTGCATTACAGCTAAAACCTTTTCACCCTTTTCAACCTTTTGTATTGAAATGCCCTAGTTGTTGTGTGCTTCAGATTAAAGCGCGTTGGGCCTATCCATTAATTTTACTTTGATCTAAGGTAAGGACAGCATGTGGTCGTCATTCTTATAAAATGTAACCAATTTCCGTTTTTTTTTATGAAGAAACAAACAGTCACTTAAAAACATAAAATTTTGATTTTAAGACACACTTACAGACCTTGAGTTCCCTATATTATACAACGTGTTAATGAATTAGCGCAAAACCTCATACACCCCAACTGATTTATAACAAAATAATTAGATTGAAACAATAATTTCATTATGTTGATACTTAAAATTTAAAGTTATTCGCACTTTAAGTTTTGAGACAAAAATTATTTGTTATCATTTCAGCACTGAAAGAAAGCGCTAACGTACTCATGGATACATTTTTATAATCTTGTTTTGGTAATAAGTAGGGAGAGTGTGGCCGTGCGGTGGGTTGACATCGGGTTCAGAAAATTTGAAATTTTGCTAACAAATTATTTAATATTTTGAAAAAAAAATCCTATGTTGAAACCATGATAATTTGACTCTGCTCTCGGTTCTAAACAAACTACTTTCTAGTTTTGCGTTAGGGTGGTTTCAATCCATACAAACGTTTGACGCACAATACGCGTAGAAGGAATTAATAAAAGTAATATTTTATATATGGAAAAATAGGTTATAAAATCTAGATGTCGCGTATCAAATAACATTTGCAATTTATAATATAATTACGAAGATATAAAGCTTTGAAATTTTTTATTCAACATTTTCAAAGCTTTATAAATCTTTGTATTTTTATTCTCATCACACATCTAGATTCTGTAAACAATTTTTCCATATATACAAAGTTACTTATATTAATACCGTCTACGCGTATTTTGTGTCAAAGTTTTGTATAAAATTGACCCCTCTGCAACCGCCTTAATTCATTAACACGTTGTACTTAAGTTTAGTAAATTATTAATTTGTTTACTAGTTTAGTCACGTATTAATGGAAATAGGGAATCCTCCGAAAGCCAATCACAAAGGGAACAAGAAACAGTTCGGCAGTACAACCAGACTATTAATAAATAAAATGAATAAATTGTTTCTGAAATTAAGGAAAAACCTTGCATGACTTTTTCTTTTATATTTAGCCTAAACTTCCGTCTTCGGAGCCATGTCACGTCGCCATCTATCGAGGCGTTTAACTACATTCAAACTAGCTGTCGGAGAATGTTCCTTGACACTGAGAGTTCCAAAAAACAACAATCCCAAACAAAAATATAATAATAAAGACAATGCGGGTTTTGTATGTAAGGTTGGCGCCTTATTTATAAAAAAAAAAAAAAAAAAAACCACACCAACCAAACTTGAATATTTTATTTCAGAATAAAGTAACAAACAAAACTTATTAACATGTATATCGCTATACTCAGTCCGGACGCAGATAAATATATATATATATTCGGCTTGAAGTTGAAAATATTACCATTACGTGCACTTCAAGCCTTTACATCTCAGTTCGGACTGAGTTCCGAGATATTTGTAATAACAAGTGTTGTTTTTAACTTTATTCTGAACTATAATATTCAAGTTTGATAGATGGCCGCGTTAAAAAAAGAAAAAAGGCGCCATTTTTAGGCGTAGGCTTTTTACAAACAATGGTTATATAGTAATTATATTAGGTACATTTATTTGAGAAAATAAAATATACAAATAGATAAGGACATAATTTTTACTCATTACTCATTAGCTTTTTGGACTTCGGGAAGTACACACGACGACACATCAAGCTATACAAAACCAAAATAAGCTGGCCGCGCCTAGGTCGAGTAACGTATAACGTCGCGCGGCCAGCTTATTATAGCTTGATGTGTCGCCGTGTGTACCTGTTTGGTTTTGATAATCGATAGTGAGTAAGTGATTAAATGAAACTAAATCAACGAAGTTAGTGTATTAATTAAATCTAAAGTAGCAGAGCTATAAATATGAAATTGGGTACATTTTATAAGAGTGGCGACCACATGCTGTCCTGAAAATTTGAACTCACAGGTGCTATCCAGACCGAAGTTATGAGCGTTTAAAAATAGGAAGAATCTCTTCGAGAAAAGGTACAGTAGTGCGCCGGAACAATTTCCTATAAGCATGGGGATGGTCTCATTCGATTCAGCGCGAAAAATTACATTGAAAATTATAATTCACTCTTAAGGCTGCACCGAGCCTATTGTGCTGCCCGCAATCGTATTTTATTTATTTCTTAACAATTAAACAATATTTCCATAAAACAAGAATATCACATTGTAGTCAGTGCTGTTTCTATTTATCGGGTCACTGCGGATTTGTTTTTATAATGCTTGTAGCTGTAACGATAATAGCTACAAGCATAAAACATAATAATGTAATATGTTTCGATAAATTGAAAGCCAATCAGGACTACAATGTGACATTCTTGTTTTTTGGAAATGATCTTTAATTGTTTAGAAATAAACAACAGCACAATATACAGTAGGCTCTTAACACTTAGCCTACTTTACCTGTACTATAAGCATAATTCTTATTCTTACCGTCATACAAGATTTAGCTTTACAAAATCAACTGAAACATGAAGTAAATATCTCCATAACAGTAGGACAAAAGATTTTGTCATTAATAAACGTGGTCGGTTACATCATGGTACGGCGTTAAGTTCTATGGAAGTGTAAATATGTAAAATATGCGTCATTCATTGAAGGTTTCACCGACAATGCCATATAATAGTTTTTTATTTTTATTAGTAAGTACAGACTGAAACTCATACTGAAATTAGTTTACTATACAGGGTGTAAGTGACAGCCTAGCAAATATTGAACTCGGCCCATCAAACTAAATAACTTTCACTATGGAGACAACTTCGAAATCGCGAAAAAAAATCAGCTGTCCCATACAAAACTGCTGTACCGACTCGACTAAAATGTATGGAACAGCTGATTTTTTTCTCGCGATTTCGAAGTTTGCTCCATAGTGAAAGTTGTTCAGTTTGATGGTCTGAAGCATCTCCTTAAGTATTACTAGGGTGTTTTGTTACAACCTGTACAAGGAATGTCACGAGCGGTGCGGTGGTTATACAACGTTTTCATGAATTAACGCAAAACTAGAAAGTAGTTTGTTTAGAATCAAGAGCAGAATCGAATTATCATAGTTTCAACAAAGGTAATTTTTTTCAAAATATTAAATAATTTTTTTGCAGGATTTAAAATTTACTGAACCCGATGACAACCCACCGCACGGGCACACTCACCCTATTTACTACCAAAATAATATTATAAAAATATATGCATGAGTACGTTAGCGCTTTCTTTCAGTGCTGAAATGATAACAAATTTTCCTCCATTTTTGAAATTTGCCTCAAACTTAAAATGCGAATAACTTTAAATTTTAACTTATCAAAATAATGAAATTATTGTTGCAATCTAATTATTTTGTTATAAATCAGTTGGGGTGTATGAGGTTTTGCGCTAATTCATTAACACGTTGTATACAGGGTGTAACAAAACAGCCTAGTAATTTTTAAAGAAGAGGTTTAGAACATCAAATTGAACAACTTTCACTATGAAAACAACGGCGAATAAAATCAACCACATACATTTGAGTCGATTTGCAGTTTTGTATGAAACAGCCGATTTTTAGAAATGTGTGCTCCATGTTGGCTCCATATTGAAAGTTGTTCTGTTTGATGGTCCAAACCACCACTTTCAACATTACTTCTTCTTCTTATTGTGTGGGCAGAGCCCTGGTGTCAGAGTTTTTTCAGACCGCCTTACGGCCTCTGACGTGGTTTTTATGTAACGACTACTACCACCAGAGATAGTAGCCGGGACCAACGACTTAACGTGCCATCTGAAGCATGGAATTATTTCTCTTTTCAGACAATCAGGGGATTCAGCCTGCAATGTCCTAACCAACTGGGGAAAAACGCACAAAGTGACATATCACTAGGTGTCCCCCGTGGGAATCGAACCCACGACCTCCGCGTCGAGAGCCAGTGCTCTTAACCATTAGACCACGGAGGCAGTGACAGGCAGTCAACATTACTATGGTGTTTTGTTATAGCTTGTAGATAGAGCATTCTGGCTGGCTACCGCCATTTCGTATAACCTCAAATGTGTTTTATTTTTTCATCAAACAATCCGCGATTTATCTCGCTACGACGAGTGCGGACGAAGTCGCGGATAAATGTCGGTATAGAAATCCCGCATACTTAATAGATATAAATAACGTAACATAAAGTGGGATTTTTCTATTCAAATTATATTCACATTGAGGTAACCCTAACAGATTTACCTAGTAACATACAAAGATCACCATTCATCACAATAATGACAAGTTAATTATAATTACCGACCATGTGTGACTCGCACACGTGACCGTATTTTATCACCTACATGCTTATGCATGTATACACACGACCGTAATCCCATTCGGGGTGGTTAGAAACATTGCTACACCCACCAACTTTCTACAGGGTGTAAGGAAAAGTATCATTAACCTTTAAACCACACATACTCTACCCATCAAACTGAACAACTTTTGCTTTGGGAGCAAACTTATCAGCGCCAATATAAAATCAGGTGCTACGTTTGAGCCGAGTATTGCAGTTTAGTATGGAACAGATTATTTTTTTGCTCTGACAAGTTTGCTCCCATAATATGTTCAGTTTGATGGGCAGAGTATATGGTTTAAAGGTTGATGATACTTTTCCTTACACTCTGTATTTTGAAGAGTTTCTGATTTCGGAATAACGTGTCAAATAAACACAACACTTTATATCCTTCTGTAGCTTCATATCTCGTTAAGGGGCCATAGGTTCAGACGAATATTTTCTATGAGAAACGCGATTGCCCAGCCCTCCGAAAAGTGCGTGCGCGTGCCTTATTTTCGATTAAAAAGAGTTAAAAAGTACTTTTTATATATATTTTTTTATGATTTCACTAGATAAACTAATAGTGAATATGTGAGTATAAATACTAAAAATTTTAAACTATTTTAAGTTCTTCTCAGGTGAAAAAATGGTTAAAAATACATGAAAATACGTCAACTTTGTGACGATTTTCTATCGAGCGAAGTAATTCCAATCGTGTATTCAATATATGATTTCACTAGATAAACTATCCAAGAATTGATTTTGGTTTCGGTAAATTGCATAAATCTAGTCGAAACATGAAAAATAAAAGATGCCTCCAAGGCGTTTTGTCTTACCATAGCGTCTTAAGAAATAGGGTGGTTATATTCTGGAACCATAGAGCACGTACCTTGAAGAAGACTTCGACGCCGTAGATGAGGAAGAAGATGACCACGACGAGAAGCAGCACGGCGTAGCATCCGTTGAACACGTGCTGGTAGAAACTCTGCAAACAAACAATATTGTTAATCACTTCAATTATAAGGTCTAGCAAAATTAGCTGAAACGATTTTAAGGGGATGATCAGACCATCAAACTGAACAACTTTCTCTATGGGACCAACATCGAAAGGCGAAAAAAATCAGCTGTCCCAAACTAGCCAGGTGAGGTCGCAGGTGCAATCCCGCAAGGCGAAAATATGTATGAGTGTTTCTTTTAAAATAATCTGCAGTGGCGTATCTACGAGCTTCTTTCAGAGATCTTTTGTGATCGTCCCTTCTACAGTTCCCCATTAATCCCTGATGCAGTTAAGAATCGCAGTTGATTTTGAACAGGAAGATTTTGTATCTCATTTGGAGTCTACATCTATACTTCATTTGTACATTAGTAGAACACATTCACAAATAAGAATGCATCGCCGCCAGGATATTTCTGAGATCACATCAGTGGCGCGTCCGAATCTTAGCGATGTCGCGGTAATAACGCTCAGTCAACGCCTGTGATACATTTATTTATTTTATTTGATAGAAAAGAAAAGTACAAGAATAGAAAATATTTAGATTTAGACACAATGTGCACCAGGATGTCTAGTATGATTTCTCTACACGCGCGCGACGCGCCTTCGCTGTATACAAAATAACTGTTACCGCGCTTTTCGGAGAGCGAAAGCCGCGCTTGCCGCGGCTTGTATGGGAAAAAGCCGAGTCGCGCGCAAGTAGAGAAATCATGCTAGGGGGTCTGGAAATAGACTCAAAGACATCGATGGACATTATTGCTGTGCAGTTGCGACATCGCATATACCTACTCAAAAATCTAGGGTGTGATAGGTCTTTTAGAATGTGGCGTTATACCGTCTTTTCCTGGTTCTACTCTGCCTACGCTTTACTACAGTGAATTATCATAATATTACCTTTTTCTCAGCAGACGTATCAGCGACGTTGGTGACCAGCACCTCGGCGGCCAGGAGTGAGAAGCTGACCACGTTGAAGGTCACGAAGGCTAGGAACGACTTGGAGAGGAACCGCGGCCTCTCCCATCGTATGTCACGCAGGTGGAATACCTGAGGACAACAGTGAGGTTGTTTTAATTGAGAGTCGTACGCTTGGTCCTTGTTCAGAAATGGCGAATCATGCGAGATCTCGTAGACGCGTCAGCGAGGTACTATGACCTTCTCCAGAAGGGGCGAATTGTCTCGCTGCGAAATATTTATTCGCGCGTAGACAAGTTAGTGGGTTCACACACAGCTCCTTTTCTTAAATACAGACTGAAATCCGTGGGGTCAAAGTTTGTATCAAAAAACCGCGCACCGGAGCGGATTCCCGGAACAGTGTATGATCCGACTGAATAGACGCGTATCTTCAACTAGCGCGTTGCTTGTAAACATTTGCACCTGTGTTCGCGCCTTTCGAGGCTTTGAAATTCGTCCCTTTTGGGCAAGGTCTAGTTATCAATAGGCTGGTGGGGTAGCTAGGTAGGTAGACAAGCATCGCAGTTTGTAAGCATGTTTTTCTCATAGACATTATTATTCTACTACCGTGAGGTTTTTCTCGTGCATTTCGTTTCACTCTCAACTCGCACGCAAAACGCGTTTCATTCGCGCGTTTCAAGAAACTGGAGACTCCTTGGTTGCATCCAGCCTGCGTAACATGACAGAAGTGAGAGCGACAGGTCACTTCAAAACGTCAAATTTAAGTGAGATACTATGGAGATAACCGCCAATTTGACGTTTAGAAGTGACCTGTGTCGCTCTCACCTCTGTCATGTTACGCAGGCAGGTTACGCAAATTTGGCGCAAGTGGTCGTACTCAAAGACCCTGTCCAGATACTCGTATTCGAAGAAAATTGCTTATTCCCAGCCCCAGCACAATGCATTGTGACTGCGGCGTAAGTGCGGACTGCGTGCGATGTATGCAGAAATGTACATTTAAATTCGCGCGTAAAACGCCTTATCTGGACCTGGGTAAGATCCTTAACTGCTCGCGCATTTAACTTTTATTCTGGACGCAATGATCGCGTGTTTACGCGACAGACGATTCGCCCTTTCTGGACAAGGCCTTAGTAGAATTAAAAGACCATGACAAAAGGAATGAAAGAACTACAGCTAGATTAATTTATCGTTGTGTAGACCAGACATTCTGCCTACGCTACTATTATCCACTTCCATCCGCTCCCACACACAGATATGAAGATCCGTAATGGCCATCTACTACAATAGCTTTGTAGCAAAATGTTCTATGGTCCTGTAACAATTTTATAAAAGTTGCATAACGGCCAAAAAGTATTAATCAAGAAGCTTACGCTTATACTCATAGTCTAAAAAAACAAGGTCTTCTATTCCCAGAGTGACACAAGCCTACGTCACAAAAAAATGGCCGCTAAACATGGTAAAAGGGTATGATGACGTAGGCTTGTGTCAGTCACGTAGTCAGTCACGTGATCGGAAGAGAATACCAGGCGCAGTATATTATTGTACCATGGCTTATCTTATACTTCATTCTACGTATGTAGTCAGCCTCTAAAACATTTATAGGTAGTAGGGGTATTTGCATCTATGGGCCAACTCTTCGCCTGGGTCAATATTCAATGCTATTTAATAAAATAATACCCTTTATCCAACAAAATACCATTTAGGTCGCAAACCAATGTGGTTAGAATAAACAACACCTTTAGTCAGAACAAATGTTAACCATTTACAGCATTTGTATTGACTCATGTAAATACAACGACTTGGACAACCATACCATTCAATAATATGGAAATCATAAACATACGCACATAAATCAATGAAGACTTGAACCAAGTCCTACCTATCTCCTAAGGCTGTGTCACTTTACAGAAAAAGTCGCATTTCAACGATAAGACCGCCTTATTTGAATTACTTTTTATGTTTTCGAGTATATTTATATCTACCTATAAGTTTTATTTTGGTGTGGTATAATTCAAAATGAAAATCCGGACACTGCTAGTAAAATTTTACTGTTCTTAATATTATGTTAGATTTATTAATGTCTGACTACCCTCCTCAGGGAATATAGTCGTGATCATATACGTTAAAATCATCGTCATTATTATGGGCGGATGACATGCCATGTACCAATGAGTTTTTCTATCTTATGTACGTAATACAGACAATGGTGGGCGAAGGGAAACATCGTGAGGAAACCTGCATACGCTGAAGAAGAAATTCTGATGTGTATGTGAAATCAACCAATCCGCATTAGGCTCACTAAGGCCCATACACCCTCCTTGAGGGTAGGCCTGTGCCCTGCAGTGGGACGTATAACAAACCAAAATACTTACACGATAAACAAAGTGACCAAACTACAAAAACACAATAAATTTTAAGATTTTACGGGATTTTTTTGTTAACAACATTCTAGTATAAAGTTTTCTCACGTTTTCCTTTAGTTTAATAATTGGAAACTGTGGTTTTTCACCTGTGTAGGAAAATCTAAGCAAAAATCATCGCAGTAAACTTAATGAGTTTTTGTTTCTTTATCGCAGAAATACCAATTACAATGCGCGTAATTTCCATATCAATGAAAGTAACAAGACCACTTCACATTAATTTCTTTCCCAAAGCTAGGTTTTTGTAAAAAAATATATACGATTAGAAAAAAAAAATCTTTCAAATTACTTGTATTTTCCCTATTCGCTCTAAGCTACATCTGAGGTCAAATCAATTTGGATTTTCAGACAGCCGTTTAAAAAATGTAGATCCTAACGTCTCGAATACAGGGTGTACGTGACAGCCTAGCTACTGTCAATACTGTCAATAACTGTAATAGCACTTGTCATACTGAAACGGTGAACTAAGAACATCAAACTGAACAACTTTCACTATGGAGACCTTTGCCCTGCAGGGGGATCTTAAAGGGTTACCAAACATAACTTATGTAGTTATTTATCTTCAACCTTCAAAATTAGCCTTATTTTTTAGTGTCACCACATTGTGGTTGTTTATACTCTCATTCTAAGCATAATTGCTATACTACATTAATATTACATTATTAAATAACCATAAAGAAGTGAGCATTACACTTTATATTTATTATGCAAGTGTGTGATATAAATAAAGTATCTAATAATGATGTTTGCGTTAAATGTAATGCAGCTTTAGAATTGTAATCACCCTATTAGTTTTCTTTGTCTATTTCTATTGGCTTTGTTCCAGAAAAGCTATTCATTTGACATCATCATCATCAGTCCATTCCATATACGTCTCACTGGCAGGACCGCACCGCCTGATCTCACTTCTAAGGAACTTAAATAAAATCGGTCAAGTGCGAGTCGGGCTACTCGCGCACCGAGGGTTCCGTACCACAACACCACAGAACACAACATAATTAACTTAGAAAAAAAAACGTTTTTGTCCGGGACCTTTAACGCGAGACCGACTCACATTTAGCCGGTTTTTAGTATTTGTTGTTATTCTGTAGAGTTTTCTCCCCCCCCCCCCTTAATTTTTAACTTTTTGACATTTTAATTATTTGGTAACAAATCCGCCGTAATAACGCATAATCTGAGAAAATTTCAACTATCTAGCTATTACGGTTCAAAAGTTACAGCCCTAAATAGGTAGGACAGACGGGCGGATGGACGGACGGACGAACAACGTAGGCTTAGTAGGTTTTCACCCTTTGGGTACTGAACCCTAAAAACTTGTAATTGGAACCGGGCTTAAAGATTAGTGGCCTAATGTCCTTTGAGCCTTTTTGAATTTTCACAAAAGTGGTGTCGCAGTCTAAGACTTATTTATATCGATAGAGGATACCAAGGTGATCAATACATAGACCATAAAGGTATTATACCTCAAGGAATAGAGGAACTGAGAGCTGAGAGAGCGAGATGTACCTAGCGGCATCACTGTATAATAAAGAAAGAGATACGTGTCGCGAGGCTATAGAACCGTTTTTGGGGATTTAGAGTCCTGGTAAGAATTCGGTTTCTGTGAATAATTGTGAACCTAAAGTGAAATCGTAGATGATTTTGTGAAATATACTAACATTATTTCATTATATTATTCACGATTTCACGTTAGATTGAGAATTATACACGGAAATCGTTTTTACCCTAATGGAGTCCTGAAAACGTCCAAAAACGGTTCCATTTGACAACTCATGTCAGTTCCTCTACTACTGTATAATACCTTTATGACATAGACTGGGTCATTTTGTCGTAACATCGCCAGTTATAAAGATACAACTGATTTTTGAGATCTACATTATAATACTGGTGGAATAAACACAAATGACTAGGTAATTATATTTTGTGATAACCTGAATGCCCTTTACCGATTTATAAATGTTTTCAAGGTTCGCCAGCGAATTTCATAAACAAAAATCAAGAGTGCGGATGGCCATTGACTACTTCCTTACTAAAATCTTGTTCCATATAACACTGCAAATCCTACTCGACCAAAATGTATTGGACAACGCAATTTTTATTTGCGATTTCTATTTTGGTTTCATATACAGGGTGACATTGATATCATTGGCATCCGTTTAAACTAAGAGTCTACCGATCAAACTGAACAACTTTTACTATGGGAGCAAATCGATTGGAGCAACTAAAAAATCGGTTGTTGCATACATTTGAGTCGAGTAGGCATTACAGTTTAGTATGCAACAGCTGATTTTTTAGTTGCTCCGATCGGTTTGCTCCCACAGCAAGTTGTTCAGTTTGATGGGTAGACTCTTAGTTTAAAAGGATGCTAATGATATCAATTTCATCCTGTATAGGGTCCTTCTTAATATGCTGACACTTTTTTAAGGGGATGATCAGACCGTCAAACTGAACAACTTTCTCTATGGCACCAACATTGAAATCGCGAAAAAAAAATCTGCTCTTCCATACAAAACTGCAAATCTACTCGAGCCAAATGTACAGGGACAAATGTAATGGGACAGCTGATTTTTTTTTTCGCAATTTCGATGTTGGTCCCCTAGAGAAAATTGTTCAGTTTGATGGTCTGATCATCCCCTTAAAAAAGTGTCAGCATATTAAGAAGGACCCCGTATATATATTTTTTTTATTACGTATGGGTTTGCTCTTGACCTAAATCCAGTCCTCAGGACGAAGATGGGGTCGAAGATGTAGCGAGCTCACCCAGAAGAAGCCTATTCACTCACTTCCTCATAGCTAAAGTTGTTCAGTTTAATGGTCTAATCATGATCATTCTCTTAAAAAAGCCGTCAGCATATTAAACAGGTCCTTGTATACACAAAACGTTCGACGATGAATCAAAGTATCACTACTGTTTTGATTAGAGAAATTCCTTTACATTAATAACAAATGAATAATAATGTTATTAATCATCGATTATCTTCAAGCCCCAAGTTTACATAACACCACGCTGACACTTTAGGAGGTGTGCAGTTGACAGGCTAGGTGGGAAACTGTCTGGCATTCTGTTTGATAACATTCTACGTACTGTATTGTCCAAGTTAAAGTTCAACAGAAACATTTTTTTTCCGCGTCAAAGGGGATTTCTGCGACTTTCTACTAGTCCGAGATCCGACCGTACAATTATGCACCTATTTCATAGGCGAACGAAATGTGATTCTAGTGTATGTTTACACAGGGGTTAATTCAACGCCGCCAAGTTGCCTAGAAAAATCGTGCCGCAAGTACCTTTTCCATTATGATTTTTGGCATAACTTTTTCCACCTGTCAGGTAGGGAAGTAAATGAGGTGCCATCGGAAGGAGACTGATCTCAATCTGCCGCAACTATAGGGTTGCCAGGTTCAAAGAAGTCATTTTTTAACCTGGCAGCCCTATAGTTGCGGCAAACTGAGAGGTGGCAACCCTAGTTTTTCCCGTACTTTAGATCAGTCTCCTTCCGATGGCACCTCATTTACTTCCCTACCTGACAGGTGGAAAAAGTTATGCCAAAAATCATAATGGAAAAGGTACTTGCGGCAGGATTTTTCTAGGCAACTTGGCGGCGTTGGATTAGCCTCTGTGTAAACATACACTAGAATCACATTTCGTTCGCCTATGAAATAGGTGCATAATCTTACGGTCGGATTTCAGGCTATAATAGCCCACCTTTTGCTATCAACAACAAAAACGGCACTGAGGCAGGACTTAGAATAAGCAGGGATGTATTTACAAATATTGCTAGAACTCGTATCAGTCTTTCAGTGCAATAGTAAAAATAGAGACTAATTATTTCGTCAATACTTTTGATTTTTCTGAGGGGAGCAACGGACTTTCTGAGTTTGGCGGCGCCCACTAGCTACGCCGATGGATTTGGCTATGATTGTAACTCTGTTGGTCTAATGCATGCAGTACCTACTAAGGTGTATTGGGGTAATTGCGAAATTGGGTATATTCCGAAAGTTTATAAAAACTACCAAACCCCGCGTTTTTTTCTTACTGGCTACATTACTTTAGACGCTATTGCTATCGGCTTTGACGCTCCCGTCGCCGTTCGTCGCAGCTAGCGTAAGTGTGTGAGCTACGTGCCGTCTCGCCTGACAAGTGATTTTCGCGCCTTTTTGGGTGCTTCGTAATAACCCCAACACTCTTTTCTCGGAACATTAAAATAATTGTTTTTTAGTATTGTAGGTTATTGTTTTTTACGATTGATTGAGGGGAACACCAAGTCCACATGCTGTTTTTTATTTTGTTTCGGAAATACCCCTCTGGGTTTATTACGATACATATTTCATTCGCAATAACCCCACCTAACATTTTCATAGAAATGACCACTGGTTCTCAAACTAGGTATGTAGGATAAATAAATATTTAAATATGTTAGGTTCATATTTTAATGCAATATTCAATCGTAAGGTACTTATTGCAAAGCAATGTATTCTCTTCTACGCATATAGTACTATATTCAAATCATCGTTATTATTATTCTTTCAACTTTCTTAATCCATCCATCCATACTTAATATTATAAATGCGAAAATGTGTCTGTCTGTCTGTCTGTTACCTCCACGCGCTTAAACGGCTGAACCGATTGAGTCTATAACCAGGACTTAAAATTTTTAATAGTAAGATTGCAATAACTGTGTTTGTGTTTAAAATAATTTTGATATGTGATATTATTTTTTCAGAAATTGTTTACTAGTACCTTGGTGCTAAAGGTTTGCTGATTTAATTACAACCCTTGCAGATTTAGTATGTTTTTTAGATGGAGGCTTTTTTTATATCTTTAGGTAATAAATTATAAACCGTTATGAAAAAATTAAAACCGCCTTCAAAAAAACTAAAAAGTTAAAAAATAATATTGCAGCCTATGACTTTTTCGTTCGCATCATAAGAACATTAATTTGTTTTATTGAAGTCGCTGTCAAGCCGGTACGATTCGCGACAGGGCTCGCATTTTTTGGCTTGGCTTGACACCGACTTCTATAAAACAAATTAATGTTCTTATGATGCGAACGAAAAAGTCATAGGCTGCAATATTATTTTTTAACTTTTTAGTTTTTTTGAAGGCGGTTTTAATTTTTTGTTAAAATTTTGTTTATTTCACAATTTTTAGTGGTGAATTGATTAGTTCGATTTAATAGGAGTGCTTTAAATTAACAAACGCACTAGTCGGCACTACGATTTTCGAAGGTTCCCCTCGATTTCTCTGGGATCCATCATCAGATCCTGGTTTCCTTATCATGGGACCACCCTCGGAACATCTCCTTTCCAACAAAAAAAGAATCATCAAAATCGGTTCATAAACGACGAAGTTATCCGCGAACACACATAAAAAATAAAATATATACGGTCGAACTGAGAAACCTCCTCCTTTTTTGAAGTCGGTTAAAAATTTAGTTCTGATAAGTACCATCTTTGTTCCTCAAGATAAGAATAATCAAATACTGAAGTGATATTTTAAGTATTTCCATTTCTATCACGTTTATGTTTTTTGGAAAACAATAAAGTTTTTTCTCAGTTATGCGTTTTTTTACTACTTAAAATACTGCGTATCTGTCTGAAATATTGAGAACCACTTCCTCTTACCGGGGTAAATCCGAAGTAATCAATCCGAAATGAACGTAAAAGCGAAACTATTAACAAAGTTAAGTTATTACAAGTAAGGGGCAATTACAAATGAAAAATAAATATAAACCGCAAGTCTATGAATAGTAAGATCTACTTTTCAACTATTTCGGAATTACCCGGGCATATTTCGTATTTCCCCCAAATGTCCAAAAAAGTGAGACATGACAATAAATATGCATAAAAAAGAAACAACAGCGTATTTTTAATATGTATGTCCACTAATCATAAGTCTATTCATCAATTTTCAAGAGATACGAAAATTTAGGCGGTACAATTTAAAAATAAAATGATTTTTTTACCTGAAATGATGTCGTTTACTCAACTCGTCAAAATTTCTATCGTAATTACCCCAATGCAGTAAAAAGATAAACAAGAGCGAGCAAAGCGAGCTAAAAATTTTTACACTGATGTCTGGCTAATATGACAGTATTTCTGTGGGCAACAATTTCCTCTCCATGTGCATAGCCCTACGGGCCGCCCCTCTTGATCCGGCCGCCCTTAGCACTTGCCCATTTTGCCCTTAGAGAATACGTCACTAAGAAAAAGGTGGCGGGTCGACATCAATGGCTTCTTAAGTGGATATCCTTGCAACGCGTTCCATACAAACTTAGTTTCGTTACGAAGTAGCTATGGTAATGTGGTTTCGTCCTATTTTTTTTTGCGATAATAAACAATTAAAGTCAATGTAATTTTTTTAACACGATCTAGAAACTAATCTGTCTGTATTTTGTCAGATTTCCGTTAAATAGTTTCAAAGTTATCGTGGCTCAGACTTCCATACAAATCTTAAATTAATAAGAAACAGATATTAGTTTAGAGACCTTATTTAAACTTTTTGACTTTAATTAGTTAATATTGAGACTGTGCGATACGGCCCGTCGTCGTTAGTGTGCCATACCAAGAGCCGTCGAAATATGCGCTAACCTTAAGAGCTTACCGAGCCTATTGTCATAGTGTAAATAAAATAAATGATGAAGCTCAGTGGTCGCGGCGGGTCTATGCCCGCGCGGCGTGCGGGGCTCGCCATACCCCGCGTACGGGCGTACCATAACTCAAGTCGCTGCGCGGGCCGGGACGCACTCCTCCCTGCCCCCGCACGCCCCGCACTATTGGCCTGCCGCGACCTCTGAGCTTCACCACTATTAGTTATTTACACTATGCTATTGTGCTGCCCTCAATCGTATTTTTTTTATTTATAAAGAATTAAACAAAGTTTCTCAAAAACAAGAATGTCACATTGTAGTCCTGATTGGCTTTCAATTTATCGAAACATTACGGATTGTTATGTTTTATGCATGTATCGTTAAAACTGCCAAAAGTGGCCACTTTTTCCGGTTTTAAAGATAATAACTACAAACATTATAAAAACAAAACCGCAGTGACCCGATAAATCAATATTTATTGCGCAAATTGGTACATAGGAAACAATCCACAACACGTTTCGTCATGCATACACTAAAAACTGATAAATGAAAAACAGCAATGACTACAATGTGACATTCTTGATTTTTGGAAATATTGTTTAATTGTTAAGAAATAAAAAAATACGATTGGGGGCAGCACAATAGGCTCGGTGCAGCGTTAATGTGACAGCAACAGCTGATATAATATAATAATAATGCATCCAGAAGATACGAAAGTATTTTTGTAGATTATGTTTATACGTATCGATAACTCACTAACCCAAAGGTTAAGGTTTAAACAGATTACGATAATAGACCGTTGACGTAGAGATAACTGAAAACTAGAACCGTCTCAGGTTCTGCTAGATACGCAAAAACTGATGTACTTAATGAAAATTTTTTTTGCGAATCCGAGAAATTTTCTTGTAAACGGTCAAGAAAATTTCTCGGAATCGCAAAAAAAATTATACATCGGTTTTTGTGTGTATATTGATAAATTTTCTTGACATGACAAGAAAATTTCTCGTATTCGTAGTATTGTCGTTCGCTGACCGTACGAAACCTATAAACTTTCACCCTGCCAGACAAAATTTTTAGGGTTCAGGAGTGCGATTTTTGAATCTCATTCGCTGAGTTCAGCCGTTGAAAATGTCAAAATTACTACCTATGGAGATACGCATCTTTCTACTGCTGATTTGAGTTTTAAAAATCGCACTCCTGAAGTATGATTTTTCAAAGTCAAATCAGCAGTAGAAAGATGCTATCTCCACAGTAATTTTGACATTTTCTATTTCAACTGCTGAACTCAGCGAATGAGATTCAAAAATGGCACTCCTGAGCCCAATCTAGCCTACGCTCTCCGTCCGTCCGTCTGTCCTAACTATAAAGAGCAGATCTTCTGAAATATTCACATTCAAAAGTTAAAATTAAAGGACATACATGAAAAGTGTTTTTAACGCTTTTTTCATTGTAAATATACAGGGTGAAATTGATATCATTAGCATCCTTTTAAACTAAAAGTCTACCCATCAAACTGAACACCTTTTACTATGGGCGCAAACCGATCGGAGCAAAAACAAATCAGCGTTGCATATATCGCGAACTCGCGCGTCCACATTGCAGTTTAGTATGGAACAGCAAATTTTTTATTTGCTCCGATCGCGTCGATCGGTTTGCTCGGTTTACTATGGGACCAAACAGATCGGAACAAAAAAAATCACTTATTTTAAAAGGATGCTAATGACATCAATTTCACCCTGTAACATACAATACATACAAGCGCACAGTGTATTATAAACCCCATTTTTGTTGCATGTAGTTTTTATTGGAGAAGTCTATTAGTTTGATGGTTTTGATCACTTTAAGCACGAGAGTAAATAACTTAGTCTTACTTCGATACAACTGTTAGTTGCTCCGTAAATAAACGAGAAAGCAAAAATTCCGTAAACAAAGAACAGATGAACCCACATACCGGTCAAAATCATAACCCTCCTTTTTGCTTCGCCGTAGTCGGGTAAAAAAACAAGTTTAATTCTTTTCAAGTCGTAATCTTGATACTTAATAATGAACCTTTTTCGTTCATTGCCCTCCGTAACGGAAAATAAGGCAAAGTCTTTTTTTAAATTTTTATTTCGGTACCTGGAAACCGAAACGTATTTCCAAAAAAAGAATCTGATTCTATATTATGTGCATCAAAACGTTTTAGGGTTCCATAGTCTATAAAGGAACCCCTATACTTTATTCTATTCTGCCTGTTTCGCATGCCCCATCTCAATTACCTACTCTTTCATTTTTGCAGTTATTGAAAATAAAATACATTGCCCGTCCCGTTTCGCCTTCAAAACTGGAATATACACCAAAAATTTTGTTAGTTAATTAAAAATTAGGGGTGTACCTATATCGGAACATGGACTCATGGCGACACAATCAAGCTATACAAAACCAAAATAATAAGCTGGCCGCGCGACGTTTTACTCGACCTGTTTAGTTTTGTATAGCTTGATCTGTCGCCGTGTGTACACACGGCGACAGATCAAGCTACCCATAGTTGAACTCTATGTTCATGGACATAAGGTCGAACTATGGGTAGGTTGAGCGACAGATCAACCTACCCATAGTTGAACTCTATGTTCATGGACATAAGGTCGAACTATGGGTAGGTTGATCTGTCGCCGTGTGTACATTAATTAGCTACGGAACCCTATTATGAGCGGTACCGACACTCTCTTGGCCAGATCGGATGTTAGGTTAAGTTAAGACAGTTTCAAGTGTGGGGGCGGAAATTCCTGTTCCCAACCCGTTTGAGAGCACTCGGCGTATAAAGCGAAGTGTAATGACCTCCTAACTGATATTTTGTCCTTTTTGTTATTTTTATGTAAGTATGGATTTAAAATACAATTTCGCATGTATTAGTAAGACCAACAAACTGTGTCATAAATAGGGGATCGGACAGTCCGGGACAATTAGTCAAATTAGCAACTTTTAATCGAACGTCAAAACGCGCGCGATGTATGAAAAATTGTACTAAATACACACAAGTGACGTCTCATCAACATTTCATTACTTTTTATAGTTATAGTTCATCATGTTACCCACACCATAGTTCATCATGTTATTTTAAATAGTATTTTACAAGGTATTTTAGCTTATAAAAACTAAAAATGTGAGTAAGTATAGCGTTATTTTCAAATGTTTTTTTACTAAGAAGATAAAACTAAAATATATTTTATGCAGTCCGCTCCCCTATTAAAGGTTCCTATGACGATTTTACAATATAAGGTCTAGCAAAATTAGCTGAGGGAGTCGCGTGGCTGGAGGGCTCTCGAGTGGACGTCTGTCGTTTGGCTCGCGATTTAGGTAGCCACGCGGCTCCGCCATTTTATGGCGGTTTCGAGTGTGTGTTTTTGTATAAAAACAGGGCTTTGAGATCGCCATATCCATTACCGTACAACGTCAAGCCCTAATTGCTCGTTTTAAACTAGATATTGGCAAAATCCACCAAGGAAACGCCATTAAACAAAAATAGAATAGAAAATTAGCTGAAAATATTTTAAGGGGATGCTCATGCCATGAAACTGAACAACTTTCTCTACGGGAGCAATATCGGAATAGCGAAAAAAAACGGCTTTTTAAGGGGATGATCAGACCTTCAAACTGAGCAACTTTCTCTATGGGACCAACATCGAAATCGCAAAAAAAAAACATAGAGAAAGTTGTTCAGTTTGATGGTCTGATCATACCCTTAAAATAGTTTCAGCTAATTTTGTTAGACCTTATATAAAAATTATTCATTAATAGGTGTAAAAAAACGTTTTTTTCGTTTCCTCTAATAAAATCGTCCTTTTGTAGATAGTAGGTCATTACTCATTAGAATTACACTTCATTGTCGATATCAAGCTACGCAAAACCAAAATAAGTTGGCCGCGCGTAGGTAGAGTAATGTTAACATCGCGCGGCCAGCTTGTGTTTGTTTTGCGTAGCTTCATGTGTCGCCCTGTGTACATAAGTTAGAAGAAAAACTCATTGATACATGACATGTCATCCGTGCGGATTCTACAGGCTGAAATTGATATCATTGGCATTCTTTTAAACTACGAGTCTACCCATATCAACCTGAACAACTTTTACTATGGGAGCAAGTAAACCGATCGGAGCAACTAAAAAATCTGCTTGACTCAAATATATGCAACAGCTGATTTTTTTTTGCTCTGATCGGTTTGCTGCCATAGTAAAAGTTGTTCAGTTTGATGGGTAGACCCTTAGTTTAAAAGAATGCCAATGATATCAATTTCACCCTGTCAATCATTATCCTTTATCCTTTCAATCACTACATACTTTATAATTATGATATTATAAGTTATTCGAATACATGCAGCATTGATTGAAGAAGCATCCATAGATTCTACCTTAAATTTGGCTAAATAAACGAACTTACCATCAACTCTCTATACTTTCCTCTATATCTGTCTCTTTCACTCTGCTAGATTGGCGCCTCGAATCTGACAAGGCGCGCTCATTTGACGTTTACTTCATAGCGTTTATAGATTTTGCCGCCGAAGCTTGCAAATTTTTTTCTTAACTTTAAAACTTGTTTAAAACAGTGAAATTGCAATGTTTTACTGTGTAAATTACACGGAAAGGTTGTTTTGTGAGTGTTCTGCGCGTGTTTTGTCAAAGAGGTGCCCTCACGGTGTGCAGAAAATAAGTAGAAGCACTAATGAACGTCACCTCTTTAATGCCGCTGCTTTGGATAAAGAGCGGCCTCTTCGAAGGGTCTTTTGACGCTCTTAACCCTACAGGACAGGGGTGAGTTACCTCTACATCTTTCAATCAAGTGGAGGATGGCTTCTTTAATTGCTTCCCAACAATTTTATGATTCATATCTGTGCTGACACCTTAGCCAAGTTAACTACCTATTTTTCAGGATCTAGTAGGTATGATCCTTTGTATTTCGGCTATTTATGGCTAAACAGAACACTCGGAACATGTATACTATTGTTCCTAGGAACAAACAACAGATTTGATATCTGAACCAATATTTAGTCAATCTCTGTGACACCTATAATCTTAAGCTCACCTATACTAGGTGATTTACGTTCTAATATTGATCAAAAGAATGTTATACCCACCCCCTGAAAGAAGAGAAAGTGGTCAAGCAGTGGTTTTGTGAAAAGTGTCGCTGCAGTTTTTGCAGTTGTGTTGCGTACCAACAAAATATCGATGTGGTTGCGTTGTCACTAGTAATTGTGAGGTGGTTACTTCGTGTGCAGACAGACAGATTGACTCTGGCATAGGTGTGTGCGCACTGTCGTTATGTTAATGCAACGTTGTGTCTGCAATGTGGCCAGCCGCTACCTAGTGTGCGGTGTCGCTGGTGGTGGTGTTGTGGTTGTGATGTGGTCGATATAACCCATGTGTTCAGTAATGATACCAGAATGTGGTACCGTGTAAATTCTACAGTTCATTTTCAATACAAAATATGTGCCCGCTCACGTGATGTGGTTGCGGTATGTGTGAAACAACCCTTAGACAACCCCATTGAGCATTGAAAACTTATTCAGCCGAGTGGCATTCTACCTGTTACATTTTAAATCATTAAGTGTCTCTAGTCAATTAAAGTGCGTTATACCTTATAAGTCTTATTACATACATACTTACAGTTAGAAACAAATAGGTTTACCAAAGTTCCCCGGAATGGGGGGTGAAATATCACCCATATTTGCAATGTTAGGCATACCTGTAGAAAATATACATTAAAGATTAAAAGGAGTTTGACATAAAACAGACTTATGTAGGTATAAATATGATCACAAACCTATGCCACCATTGCCACCTTCCTTTGCAAGAATTTTATGTGTCAAAGATGGTTAAAAACTTAAAGAAGAAAACTAGATGTGCCTACCGAATTTGTTTCCCTTTTTTCAAGATGTTCTTGATAAGGAGTACGGAAGGACAAAATCTTTTTTGATTGCTGTCTTATAATTATGATCGGGTACTGCAGCCAGCCTTCCTTTTAGGCACTCTGGTCTTTTGCAGTTTTATCGTATTAGACTCAAAGAGTTCCTTTGGCCCACAGTGATTGGATGTCTTGATTTATGTAGACGTTTTCTTCCTGGTCACACAACCATACTGAGTTTAAGTTAACAATACTGGCATATCAATACTAGGCTGCGCTTGCACTTAGTCTGGACCTGTAGTATTTGAACCGTTTCGTATTGTATAACAATACCATGAGCTACAATAGCATGCGCTAGTTATCTACAGATAATAGAACCTAGTGCTAGTTAGCTCTCCTAGGCTTTGCCAATATAACCAGATAGCGATTATTGCAATGTCAACAGTATCAGTTCTCTGTCCCTGTGCAGCAGGAATTTTCCTGATGGCGGAAGGCCATTATACCACAGTTCGGTGGTTCTGCACATAAGGTGAAGCATATTTGAATCAGACACATCGGATGTGGTCTGGGGTGCTCACTTCAGGTACAAATATGTATCAAATCTTGTTCCCAGTGTCGGAATGGCATGGTACTTTTTGCCCCCGACATCGGAGGTCATAGACAGAACATGGGGTTCATGCATGGCATTACCGACTGATTATCTAACGCAGTGCTTTTGCGCCCGTCAACGCCCACGACCTCGGAGGTCGAATATAGATCATAAGGCATATACAATAGCTTTACTGACTGTCCATCTAGAACCCAGTGCCGGAATGGCACTCGTCGCACCCGGCCGCGGAGGTCGTACATAACATGGTGCATGTGCAATGGCATTACCGACCAGTTATCTAGGATGCAGTGCCTGAAGGGTGCTCGTCGCTGCCCTCGACCGCGGAGGTCGAATATAGATAATAGGGCATATACAATACTTGGCATTACCAACGTCTTATATAGAACCCAGTGCCTGAATGGCACTCGTCGCCCCCGGCCTCGGAGGTCGCATTCAGTACATGGGGCATACCCAGTGGCATTACCAACCTCTTATTTAGAACCCAGTGCTGGAATAGCACTTGTCGCCCCCGGCCTCGGAGGTCGTATTCAGTACATGGGGCATACCCAGTGGCATTACCAACCTCTTATCTATAACCCAGTGCCGGAATGGCACTCGTCGCCCCCGGCCTCGGAGGTCGCATTCAGTACATGGGGCATACCCAGTGGCATTACCAACCTCCAGTGGCATTACCAACCTCTTATCTATAACCCAGTGCCGGAATGGCACTCGTCGCCCCCGGCCTCGGAGGTCGCATTTAGTACAAGGGGCATACCCAGTGGCATTAACAACCTCTTATCTAGAACCCAGTGCTGGAATAGCACTTGTCGCCCCCGGCCTCGGAGGTCGCATTCAGAACATGGGGTATATGGAGTAGCATTACCGACCTCTTATCTAGGATGCAGGGCCGGAATGGCACTCGTCGCCGCCCCCGGCCACGGAGGTCGAACATAGATCAGGGGCATATACATATCAGCGTTGCTGACTGCCTTAGTAATACCAACCGATTATCTAGAATCCATTGCTGGATGGGCACTCATCAATCATCAGTTCATCACCCCCCCGGTCGCGTAGACCGTTGACTTTGATTTAGTTGATTTGTTCACTTCTAGGAAAAGACAATCATAGATAGTTGTGAAGGTTGGGATTTCAGAGATGGTCCAACAATCTATTGCGAATATTGCGAGGCATTCATTTCACATTGGATCTTCGGGTTGGCATGGGCGGTCTCTCCCACCACTCAATATAGATCCACAATAACTGTACCACCTTCACTTCACATGGCACAATACATTTTGATAGTACCACAACTTGGACACACAAGTGCTGCCAACTGACAATTTACATTCTGTTCAGTTCTTGGGGTAAGGACTTGAGCAGGAGCCCACCATGGGTGGAGAAACTAAAACCCTTAGCCCTAAAAAAGGAGGGGGGGAGGCTAATCAGGCAGTGTACTGACTGGTCATTAAACGAAAGGAACTCCTACTAAAGAGAATCGGTCCTAACAACCTGCGATAAGACATCTACCAGACACTACATTATAAAATAGGGTCTGAGTAACTGAGTAACTTCGTTTGGTGTAGATTCTAGAGCTCCATATGGGATATGTGGGCAGAATTTTATGGACATCTCAGAGAATACTCTGCCATAGGTCAGTAGGTTTTACCTGCCGTGCAGCTGGACCATTATAAAATTACAAAATATCCTGTTAGCTAAATACCAGGAGAGAAGGATGCCAATATGTCACACTGTGTGTGTATTTGATTGGCTAGAAAATTAACTCAATGCAGATATTGATAGATCCGAGAGTACCAGGTAGAGTAGTGTAGTGGTGAGATAAACCTAATAATTATAAATAAATATAATAACCCAACTTCAGCTCCAGACACAGAAAATGTTAACAATCCAGCTGACTAGCTAATGAGCAATAACATACTGTGGAGTCCTTATGCTCAGTACAACATGTAATGAAGCTTGGGTCAATGAGAAGAGTTGTTTTGAGAATGATGTAATTAATCTTTTTCTTATCTAATATCTAATAATATCTTATGTTATTAGACCAGCTATCAGAACTCAAAACGGTCCATGGAGAGAATCATGAAAAAAGCTTACTGGTAAATTTTATTTCGGAAATTGTATTGTTCTCAGATAAACAGTACCGTATAATACTGTTAAGAATGAGGACCTACTATTAAATAATTTTTCATACATCTACCTAATAAGTTCAGTGGTTTGAATTAACTGTAATGCTTATTTGCCTATCGTGTCCACTTCAAATGTAATGTAACTGTAATGATCTCTGAGGATTGTTTCTGTATGATGGTTAAGATTATGCCTCAACTGGAGTAGAAATTTAATCTTAAATTGTTTTTCTCTTTCAACAGCAATCTGTTGATTTTAAATACCTAGTTACATTGAGTGAGACAACATTTAGTCATTATTATTATGTTCTATTACTATTATGAAAGTTATTTTATGGTGTATTTTTCCTTTTTATACAGGACTTGTGTTAATGTACCCATTGTTGATGATGATGGCTTTATGACATACACATTTTCATTTATTTTCACATAGCGTTTGTACTCTTTCACCAGCAGATAGCAAACAGGTCTTCAATCAATGCTGCATGTATTCGAATAACTTATAATATAACTGTTTTGCATTACAACAAAACAGATATTATGAGTGAGAGAATACATGCAGCATTGCAGCAAGGTGCTTGCTGGTGATTGATGAAGACTATGAAGTAAACGTCAAATGAGCGCGCCTTGTCAGATTCGAGGCGCCAATCTAGCAGAGTGAAAGAGACAGATATAGAGGAAAGTATAGAGAGTTGATGGTAAGTTCGTTTATTTAGCCAAATTTAAGGTAGAATCTATGGATGCTTCTTCAATCAATGCTGCATGTATTCTCTCACTCATAATATCTGTTTTGTTGTAATGCAAAACAGTTATATTCTTACTGTCTCGTTATAAAAATAACAAAAATATTCATCATAGGTGTTAAAGAATTATAACAAGGAACATAACCTGACATTGTTATACTTTAGACATAACAGCCACGACACTAGATATTTTGAAACAAGGGTGGATGTATATCGATGGAATCCCTGTCTGTTTTGAAAACATTTGTTATATTAAAAAGAACTAGTATATCGATAGATGATTTTGAAAAATAGTAACAATATCGATAGTGCTTGTTGTTCTTAGACAATTTAATAGTATGGACGCGTAACGCGTGTCATTCTCCTATCTAAATTTTCTGCCACTTTTTGCGGGGGGCGAGGTAACATGAAATTCGCAACTTTGGATTTTATTCCCTATAACTTTAGATTCTAATTTTGAATGTAAAAAATCATGAAAAGTAGTCTCGTGTGAACCCCAAACGTTCTAATTTCAAAATTATTGTTTCGCAATTATAGGCTGTCTCGTTTAGTGATAAGGTATAAAATTGAGTGTAAATGCACAGGATCAATTAGTCTCACACCGTGGCAGAGGGGAAATGCTACCGCAAGGCCAGTCCTTACTATTAAATTGTCTAAGTTGTTGTTTAACCAATACCTACTATGATAGTATTGCTTTAAATAATTGATGCTATCGACACAGTATAAGAAAGAGTACATACGGTATGGACACTCCCTGCCTCCCACCAACTTGTTACTTCGCCCCCTCTATTGCCCTCTGATTACCTCGACAGTTACCACTTACTAGTAGCAAATGCTAGTTTTCGAAACAAAGAGAATATAATCTCAGGACGAAGGATAAAAATACTTTTTGAATAGACGGGTGTCAAAGCGTTTTTTTTTTACGAAATGTCATTGTAATGCACGCAGCTAAAGCTATTGCAGCCCAACAACTCCGTTTCGCATGTGCTCAGCTCACGTCATCTTGTCAATTTCTGTTTTTTGTAAGCAGTGTCCGGGGTGTGCTATCGACTACTGCATCTCCATAGTATCGATAGTATCAATTTATCTTAAATAGTAAAACTGTTAAATGTATCGATATTGTTACTATTTTTGGAGGTCACGATAGTATCGACAGATTATCGATAGACTATCCATAGTTTCACTATTGTTAGGCAACACTAAAAAAAACTTAAATTAGTAATTATTAATTCCGTTTTACGACACAAAAATCGCAAAAAATTTGCTTAAAAAAAGTTAAAAACTTAAAAAAAAAACACTATTTTCACGGGCCATTTAGTTTCATAGATTAACCGACTTCACAAAAAGGAGGATCTCATTTCACCTCCGATGTTTTTCTAAACTAACTTACCACAATTTATTTTTTTAAATCTTCACATTTTGAACTTTGAAATTAAATAATTATTCGTATGAAAGCACACACGCACGGAAATATTCCATTAAAAAAATTATTTCGTTTAATATCCAAAAATTAATAAAAACACTACTTTTTAAGAAGGCTCTCCTTAAAAAAATACCTTTTAATTTATTATTTGTAATAAAAAAATTCAATTAAAATGAGGTCGGTATCAAATCTATCGACGCGCACCGCGTCCTCATGCACATTGCAATACTGAACGCAATTATCTTCACCGGACATGTGAATTTGTTAGGTTAGGTCGAGCGCAGAGTAGCGAGAGCGGAGCGATAGCGGATATCTCAAACTTTTGCCCGAGACTTTGTCATAGATTCGTTGAATTTATCGCTATCAAATCTATCGCGATCGCGACGCGTACATCATCCTCTACATTGCAAATGCAATACTGAACGCAATGAACTTCGCCAGGCATGTGAATTTGTTAGGTCGAGCGTAGGTACCGAGTGGAGCGATAGCAGATATCTCAAACTTTTGCCCGAGACTTTGTCGTAGATTCGTTGAAATTTTCTCTATCAAATCTATCGCGATCGCGACGGGTACATCATCCTCTACATTGCAAATGCAATACTGAACGCAATTAACTTCGCCGGGCATGTGAATTTGTTAGGTCGAGCGTAGGTACCGAGTAGAGCGATCGCGGATATCTCAAACTTTTGCCCCAGACTTTATCATAGATTCGTTGAATTTTTCGCTATCAAATCTATCACGACGCGACGCGTACAGCATCCTCTACATTGCAAATGCAATACTGAACGCAATGAACTTCGCCAGGCATGTGAATTTGTTAGGTCGAGCGTATGGTACCGAGCAGAGCGATAGCGGATATCTCAAACTTTTGCCCGAGACTTAGTCATAGATTCGTTGAATATTTCGCTATCAAATCTATCACGACGCGACGCGTACAGCATCCTCTACATTGCAAATGCAATACTGAACGCAATTATCTTAGCCGGACATTTGAATTTGTTAGATGAGGTCGAGCGTAGGTACCGAGTGGAGCGATAGCAGATATCTCAAACTTTTGCCCGAGACTTTGTCGTAGATTCGTTGAAATTTTCTTTATCAAATCTATCGCGATCGCGACGCGTACAGCATCCTCTACATTGCAAATGCAATACTGAAAGCAATTAACTTCGCCGGGCATGTGAATTTGTTAGGTCGAGCGTAGGGTACCGAGTAGAGCGATAGCGGATATCTCAAACTTTTGCCCGGACTTAGTCATAGATTCGTTGAATATTTCGGTATCAAATCTATCGCGATCGCGGCGCGTACCCTCTAAATTTTTTGGCGTTGCAGGAAAGAAGAACGACCACTTCCCATCCCATACATTCGTTTACCTGTCAAACTATTTTTTATTTAGTTGAAGTCGTATAATACTCTCGTATATAGTTAATATTGATATAGGAAAACTATAGGTTGATTCCATTTAAATCGGTTATAATTTATTTTAATTTTATAATGAGGAATAAAAGTTATACACGTTAATAGTTGTTAAATTATTTGACAGGTAAAACGTGGACATCCTTCCAATTACCTCCGGTGCTGCCGTCAATCATATTTTTTTTATTTCTTAACAATTATACTGCACCAGAGGCTTCGTGCCCCCTTAAGACCATACAGCCGTTTTATACATTTATTATTAAACACGTGACCAAAAAGTTAATAAATGTCACACGTTGAAACAGAAACAATTTTTAAAATAATATCCAGAATTAAAATAATTTCAACTATTATCTGATTTAAAATGTGTTGGCAAGTAATTATGTACATGATAAGTATAAAGAACTGGCGGTTAAGACACAAATCATTATTATTATATGGTAAGTACATAAAGATAAAAATATGTCGATTCATGTTTGGGATTAATCTTACTAGAATAAATAAATAAATAAAAAATATACATCTTACTAGATACATAATGCACTAAAACCCAGCATTTTGGAGATTCCAAACGATAAAGTTATTATATCTTACGGAATAGAGGAACAGAGCTGAGAGAGCGAGATGTACCTAGCGGCATCACTGTATAATAGAAAGAGATACGTGTCGCGAGGCTATAGAACCATTTTTGGGGATTTAGTCTGATTTAGTCTCCAGGTAAAAATTCAGTTTCTGTGAATAATCGTGAACCTAAAGCGAAATCGTCGATAATTTTGTGAAATATACTAAGGGTGGCTTGCACCAACGTTCGAAAAATTATTTAAATATAATTTAAATACAATTTCTTACTTAAATAGGAAAAATGTCTTGCACCAACCAATTTTTTCCACTAAACATGTTTAAAGAACTGTCAAATTTAAATACCGAAAAATGGCTATTTAGCGGGCACTAAACATGTTTAGCACGTTTTTTTTTTGCCGCCTATGATATTTCCTAACGTCAAAACGTCAAAATATTTTCTCCTACTGATTCGGAATTTTCATGTTTATCATTTAAGAAAAACCGTTATTCTGGTGACGACGAAGAAATAATAGAGTTCCTACGTAGACCAGTTCGTGAAGTTAATTTACGAACAAACTTAATCGACAGTCTTTCGGACAAAAAATTTGTTCGACGATTTAGGTTGAAGAATGAAACCGCAAGGCAGCGAACTATAAGTTCGCTGCCGCAAGGATTTTGCTGCAATAGATTGAATGGCAACTAAAATTCACCCAGACTACCCATTACTTGATGTAGATCGGATTGATCCAGTACCAGAACCGGCTGATAATCAACGACCGAGGAGAACCCGTAATTTAGAGCGGACTCTTCTTATCGACGAATATTTTGCAAGGTATACATCAGATCCCACCACCAGCCCCCGTAGCATGTAGATATATTTATATCATTTTATTTGTGCACAAAGTTTTTTTAACACAAAATGTTTCATAAAATGAAGACGAAATTCTAAGAATGTAGTTGTATCAATGCTAAATGTGAGCATTGCTACACACAACAAAACAACAATGCTTGCTTGCTTGTATGTTTGCTCACAATTGTGAGCTAACTAGGTACATTCTTAGAAAGTTGGTAGTTGTAGTAATGTTCCTGACCCCGAAAAGTAATTACGGTAGTGAGTTTGTGTATGTATGTTTCATTGAAATCGGTCCACCACTTTTAAACTGATGCTTAAATACAGACAAGCTTGAATACACGAAAGCCATATAATATGTAGCGAAAGCTGTGAAATAGATAGCTATAGAATTATAGATACTTACCAAAATAAAATGTCATCAAAATCGGTTCAGTGATTTTGATGTGAAATCGTAATATACCTACAGATCGAGTTACTTTCGCATCTATTATATAACACATGGACATATGCTCACGACTATATTTCCTGAGGGGGTGTTATCTTATCTTGTTGTGGGGGCTGGCAAGCCAGCAACACTTCGACCCAGTGGGATCTTTTGTGTTAGCCCTAATACTTTTTACTTTCTTCACCCTTCAAATACATGGTCAATGAAGGAGGCAATACCATTGAGGGGAAGAAGCCTAAGATCTCCCGGTTTTGGATATCCATCCATGGAGGGGGTGTTAGAGATATACTGATAACGAACATCTACGTTTCACTAGTAGTACCCAAACTCCAGGACGACAAATGAAATATTGAAGGTGAAGGTCTAACCTTTGATTAGGCATACATTTCATCCATGAGCTCGATGGGTGAGAATTACTCCAAAATTTGACCACCATTTTTGGTTGGCCAGCACCACCTGCCAGGATATCCGGCGGATGACCCAGTGTGCTTTGTTACACTATTTAAAACCAATTCAATAGCATAGTTGTGTTCATAAGCATGATGGGTAATTAATTAGTTTCCTCTCAGAGAGGTTACTAGTCACCCTCCTGCAGAAAACCCACCAGGATAGGGGTCTGCCGACCACGTTTTTTTGCATCTTCTTATAAAAACAATTGTACTATTTTTTTTCCCTTGACTATTTCATTCCACTGCTCGGCAAGGTTTAATCCTCCAACCATCTCTGTCTTGGGCATGTTCTGGCCACGCGATATTTTATTTTTTTATAATATAAAAACCTCTTCATTATTTTCAGGTTGTAACATGAAAATGCTGATCACCGCTATGATCTGTAGTGTCTGTGCGAACGCGTAGTGGGGGCAGTTGCCTGCCAGCCTTTGTCGGGTGCGGACGTGCGCGCTCCGCATATACTACCTGCCTAGTGAGCGACAGTAAATGTGTACTTATTTAGCAAACCCTACATGTGGCGACGACGGGATCTTATTTTACGTAAGTGCACACTGTATTTTATCTGGTTTTGAAATAAAAACAAAATACAACGTCGGAATTTTGAAATTAAAGCGACGTTGTAAAGTATTATTTCACGCAGCAGAGTAGCGTGTGTTCACGACTATGTTCCCCGAGGGGGTGGTCAGTGATATTCCGAAAACTACGAACAAAGCGAATATCTATTATCTAAAATAACGTTCTATTTTGATTTAAAAGGACAATAACGATAATTCATTATAATTTTATCCACGAGGGCTATCATGGTACTTTCATTTATTTACTATGCCTATTTCATTAGTTTTCATGTCAAAAAACATTGGATTCTTAGTTTGTGCGGTGGTTGACAATCTATAACAGTGATTATTTTTCTTTTCATGAACTATGACCATCAAACGCTGGAGGAAAAAGAGGAAAGGGGACACATCAGGACGATAGACGCTATGCTGTGGTCGAGGTCATAAGAATATACATACCACAAATCGAGCACCTGTTCGAACGATTGCTGCGACTAGACTCCAATCCTAAAGGTCATGTACAATACATTACCATACATGTTTTTATAATAGACTTACGCTCAAGCCATAATCCTACGGAGTAGGCAGAGACTACGACAATGACTATCTCATAATACGAAGTTATTCAGTTAGATTGAGGAGTATGTATATCTATGCAAGCCGTTTCATTAGGACCTCGACTTAACAGTCGACGCCGTCTGAGGATCTTACAAAATCCTTTCTTACGAAATCCCAGAATACATAAAATCGTAAGAGTGTCGTAATCGTGACTCTGTCTATGTTACCTACCTACACATAACTCGACGGAGTAGCGATAGGTGCCCTATGGCACTCGCGTACCGTTAAAGGTTAAGCTGAAGGTCAGATACGGTCGGTCGGTCCGTCTGTCAGTCGATCGATCGGTCGGTCAGTCGGTCGGTCGGTCGGTCGGTCGGTCGGTTGGTCGGTCGGTTACAGTTGCCGTTAAGGTTAAGGTTAAACAGACAGATACATATTTACGAAGACTACTAATTGTCTGGTTACAATGATTAATACTATAAATTGTAGAAAACAGGCGTATAATAACATCTTGAATATTATAGTGTTATTTATTATAAATATTATGTAACGCTGCGTACGTATAGATACGAGTGAGTAAATCGGTGCAAAACAGTAGCCAATGCTCATAAAATTTAACACAAATACCTACCGGATTACATAAGGTTTCTGCATAGGTATGTCAGTGTAAAACTATTTTGATATTCAATCACAATCAATATTGTTTGTACCTAGTTATCCCTAAGGACTTGTGATAAGGGAATGACTTGCAAAGTTGCAACTATTTAACAAGGGGGCAAAAAGGGATTTCTTGCAAATTTCCGTTACATCTATACCATACGTCTAACTTAGCGATTCAAGATGAATTCAATTCTAAATACACTGTTGAATATGCTATATCGTTTGCACCGATAGTTACTGACTTGACTACGTATCAGTATAATACACTTTATACATACCTACTGAATATTAGGTTCCAAGCGCGAGTCACGCGAACTAAAAGGCGATAAGTATAAAGTGCGAAGTAGGTAAAACTACAGTAGTTAAAGGACCATGCAGTGATTAAACTGTTAGTAAAAACTAAAAGGTCAAGCAGATGCATCATACATGCAGGGATATGCAGGGCCATGCAAAGTCATGCAAAAATATGAAACTGCAATAGTAAAAGGACTATTCAATAACTAAGTTGTTAGTAAAATCGGGAAAGTCATGCAGTTACATACAATGTCATGCAAGGCCATGCAGAGCCATGCAAATATATGCAACTACAATAGTTAAAGGACTATTCAGTAACTAAGTTGTTAGTAAAAACAAAAAGGTCATGCAGTTACATACAAGGCCATGCAAGGCCATGCAAACCCATGCAAATGCAATGGTGACAGGATCATGCAGTTATTAAACTGTTAGCAAAAGCTAAAGGGTCATGCAATTATAAAATGATATTGGTTAGAGAACCATGCAACTATCAGGTCATTAGCGAAAGCTAAAGTATCATGCAACTATTAAATGATAATAATTATGTGTTATAGAACCATGCAACTATCAAGTTGTTAGCGAAAGCTAAAGGGTCATGCAAATATACAATGATATGGGTTACAGAACCATGCAACTATCGAGTTGTTAGCGAAAGCTAAATATCATGCAACTATAAAATGATATGGGTTAAAGAACCATGCAACTATCAAGTTGTTAGCGAAAGCTAAAGTATCATGCAACTATAAAATGATATCATCATCTTATCATCATCGTGTTATAAAACCATGCAACTATCAAGTTGTTAGCAAAAGCTAAAGTATCATGCAACTATAAAATGATATGGGTTACAGAACCAAGCAACTATCAAGTTGTTAGCGAAAGCTAAAGTGTCATACAACTTTACTATAAAATCATATGGGTTATAACCTATAGAATCATGCAACTATCAAGTTGTTAGCAAAAGCTAAAGGGTCATGAAAATAAAATAGTTACTGCACTCATATTATATAATTGTACATGAACTATAACAGCAGTTAAATTAAAAGTCCTTAATTGTAGTGGCTGGCGGTTACGCTGAATATTTTAAGTGCCTAAGTGTATGTGCTTATCACAGACTTACTCTCTTGTCCTTACTTCCTTAATATTATAAATCGTAAATTGATACGATCCTGAAGCAGGTAACTCTGACCAGTAGTTATCTGAATGAAATGAATAAAAAAAAAGGAATGGAAAGGATAGGAAAGGAATGAGATGAGATGAGAGGAGATCAAATAGAATCAAATAAATTCGAGTGAAATTAAATGAAATCAAATCAATTCGAGTTAAATCAAATGAAATGTTAAAATCTTTTCATTGAAAGAATAATGGTCAATTTATAGTCCAAAAGTAATTTTGGGTCGTCATATTGCGTGTATATATTAATGTGACATTAAAACATTATTCGAGCATCCGGTGCACATCCGAGATATTGACAAAGCCTGAGGGGATTGCTTAGTCTCCTTTTACGACATTAATATTATGTTTGGTGCTATTCTAAGCCGGACATTACACGACTATTCATACCTACTTAAAAGTGTCATCATGATACACGAAATGCAAAGGACCAAATAAAAATAAAAAAACTATGTTTATAGTATCGAAACTAATACAGGCCATGAAAATTAGTCAAAACTGGACAATTAACAAGCAGAAACTTTCGGGTTCAAATAATCCTAAATGAGCCATAGGCAAAAAACTCAATGTAAAACTAAAACTATGGGCTATTAAATGTCTAGAATAAATATATATTGGACATAAATATAAAATAAATAAATAAGAAATGATAAAGATCTATGGAATGTTAGCAAATACTAGAGCTATATTTTATGCTGTCAAATGGAACATATGTACCAATTTAAGTAACGTGACCCAATAGTCACAGTCTTTATGTACTAAAATGCAATGATAAACAGCGAAAACATAGACTAAACACTTAATTCTAAATTTGCAAAGAAATTGAACACACAAGACATACAATTATATGCAATAGTCCTGTACCTATACTAGGTTTCTTTTGAACACCTTTTGTTTATTATTCCATAAAGTTCATTGCAGAAACTGGAAACATGAGGCAAGCATTATAGCTATCTAGCCAATAATAATATACTACTCGAAATCTGTCCACAGGTACAAGGAGCGTATCACACTGAAATTGATTTTGACGCTAAGTGCCATGGACAACGATATTTTACGAAGACATAATCAAAGTTTGTTTGAGTGACAAATTATTTTCGAATGGCCACTCTTTTCAATTTAAGAGCACCACCAATATTGTCCAAAAGAAAATGTTTATATTTTAGCCAGAGAGTAAATCAAGGTATAAGTGATACTTAATGAAAATGTTTTGTGATCAAATCCAATTACCTATTGAAGTAAAAATTGAATAAGGCATATGCCTAATTAGAAATTACGAGTAGTCTTGCTAATACTTTTGTAGTTCAACAGTACACCTTTTCTAGTAACAATGTGCAATCTCACGTTGGTTTAATAAAACCTAAAAATTATATTTTTAAATTGTTCTACGTACGGTTAAACTTAGTTGGATTTTATATAAGTACCTAACAAAAGTAAACTTAAATCCAAACTTAACAAACGTGACAAAAGTATATAAACTGTACTATCCTACCACAAAGTTTTAAAATTACTTGGAATGGAAGTTGATCGCGATTTGTAAATCTTATCTTGCTGTTTGCTTAACCAACCCTCACTCCTGAAATAACGATCACAGTTCACAGGTCAAGAGGAAAAATAAATTAAGGTTTATTAATTTAATGTAATTAGGTTACAAAATTAATAGTGTGTCATATAAAGTGGGACTAGACTTTAAATTTTACACAATAAAACTAAATGTTGTACAAATAATACAAATTGTAGTTAAAATCTTGAAATATTATAAAAAGGAAAGGGATAGTCTAGACTCTAGAGTAGTAAGCTAAAGTTGAATGTAAATGCCTACTGGGCTCAGTATTGGCACAGAGTACTATGGGTACTGGAAAGCTTTTATTAACTATTAATGAAATGAAATTAAGCAGTAAGAAACGTAACCTTTAATAATCAAAGATTATCAATCATAACACATTATATTGTTATGTTATAGCGATGTGCATAGTGGAGTTTCTTGCGCCGTTTCTTCTCCCAAGCGAAGCACCTTCCGAAGCGGTGGTAGATTCATATAGAAATATATAAAATATTAAGAAAATATAAAATAAATGCAAGCTGTAGTACTACTGACTTTATAATAATAATTATATTCATATGTACCTGTATTGCTTATAGTTTTGATATTAAGTGTACTGTTACAAAATACATCTTAAATTAAATTAAAATAAAGAAGGGATGTAGTGTCTGTGCGAACGCGTAGTGGGGGCAGTTGCCTGCCAGCCTTTGTCGGGTGCGGACGTGCGCGCTCCGCATATACTACCTGCCTAGTGAGCGACAGTAAATGTGTACTTATTTAGCAAACCCTACATGATCCATATCCTATTATCAGTTTTATGTTTTATAATAAAATATGTTTCAATATGTTATGTCTTTAATAATAAAAACAAAACAGACGACTTTACATCTTAGACAACATAACTAGGAGATCCAGAGTGCGATCTTTGAAAGCCATTCTTTGAACTCGGCAGTTCCTGTAGCAGGCCAACAAGTTATCTACGGTCCGAGGAATACTTTTTGTATTCGAGTTATATGCCTCGGCCACCTGAGCCCAGGCAGCTTGTTCCTGGCTATGCTTTACATGATCCGTTTTTTTACTCTCCAATATGTGCAAATATGGTTGCAGCATATCCACCAGCAGCTCGTATTCTTCTTTAGTGAAGTTTAGGGCACGACTATGAGAATCAATTCCAGCAGCTCGTGTTCTTCTTTAGTGAAGATTGGGGCACGACCAAAGAGAATATAATCGGCACGACTATGAGAATCAATGTTCACTTCAAAAACAAAAACATCAAACACCGCTCGGCCTGCGGCCTCGCTTGGCAGGCAGACTGACCCCGGAGACCAGGTCCACCAGGCTTCCAGAGGGGACGCTTCGGAGCTTCGCTCCTACGCGTAGCTCGGCCTTCGGCCTCGCGCTCGCTCGCGATGTTTTTGTTCACTTCAAAACCACACTTTGAGTCCATGGCGAAAACCGCAGCGAAAAAACTGGGCGTCCTTTCGAAGGTCAGTCGGTACTTCACTCCGGGACAGCTTCTACAACTTTATCAAGCACAAGTCCGATCGTGTATGGAGTACTGCTGCCATCTTTGGGACGGGTCTGCCCAATACCAGCTGGCCGCGTTGGACTCAATCGACAGGCGTGCCAGGAAGCTCATAGGTGATCCAACCTCTGTGGCGAAGCTACAAAGTCTTGAGCATCGTCGCAAGGTAGCCTGTCTATCTGTTTTTTATAGGATACATTTCGGAGAGTGTGCGACGGAATTACACGATTTAATACCTCCGTCTCCCTTTCATCTGCGGGGGACGAGACGCAGGCTGGGTTTCCACCCTTATGTCGTTGACCTACCAGCAATTCGCACGAAGAAGTTTGCTTCTTCTTTTATAATGCGCACGGCTAAGGAGTGGAACGCACTGTCTGCGGACCTGTTCCCTGAGCAATACAACCTGGGCCTCTTCAAGGCAAGAGTGAATAGGCATCTTTCTAGGTAAGCATGCTACATCTTCGGCCTCATCATCACTCAACATCAGGTGAGATTGGGGTCAAATGTTTACCTATCGAACATAAAAAAAAAAAAAAAAAAACATCGAAATTCCAGTTTGATAAAATCAGTTTTTAGCATAGATTTATATATTACTAGCGTAAGGATAGGCCCGTCAGAATATTTTACAAAAACCTTCTTCATAGAAACAAAAATTTGCGCCATCTGTCATAACTCGTATACGAACTATATGGTGTCATATATTTGTAGTGCTCTAAAACTGTCATTTTTCCTTGCATTTTAGAGCCAACGAACTGGGGACAATAGTCAAGCTCATAGGCCATGTCCTTACGCTAGTAATATTATATATGTCTTTGGTTTTTAGGATCTTTTCGTATTTTCGCACGTATAACCGTGAATTCAGATTATATTCTCTTTGCGTAAATTCAAAGAGAATGGAATCTAGACCATAGAAAAAAATATACTTCTCTTTGCGTAAATTCAAAGAGAATGGAATCTATAATAGACCATAGAAAAAAATATACTCCTACGTTTTTAAAATGACGTTCCTAAATAAGCAAAATCCGTTCGAAGAATTCTTTAAAATCTGCCAAATTTCAAACGATTCATACGCGAAATATAAGAAATATAAAACTCGCGTGAAACGGATCGTCCAAGCCGACCATAGACAAACCATAAGCAATATAGACAAAACCTTAAATATGTTTAGTTAAATAATGTCAAAAACTGGTTGGTGCAAGAGATTACTAAATGCGTTTAGCGTAAATGTATTTAGGGAGATAAACACATTTTGTTAAATAGAATTTTAAATGGAAATTGGTGCAAGCCACCCTAACACTATTTCATTAAATTATCCACGATTGCACGTTAGATTGAGAATTATACACAGAAATCGAATTTTTACCCTGCCGATAATCTCCTGAAAACGTCCAAAAACGGTTTCATTTGACAACTCGTGTCAGTTCCAGTTCCTCTAAAGGTATACCATCTTTATGATCCAAAATGATAAGCTCACATATAGACCCTAAGGCTGGATTCGACCAAATTTTCATTTATAGACGAGTAACTATACAAGAAACAATTTAACAACCCTGAAATAACTTCATTCACACTAAACCCATACTAAAAGAACGAATGTATAATTCACCCAAAGAAAGAGGTCGTTGTATCCGTACTTATTTCAATGTGAGGCTATACAGTTTTAATTTGTTAGGTTTGTTTTTATTTTTTTTAATTATGTGACATTGACATTTCATCAGTTTCGGTGTAAGCTTAGAGTTGGTAAAACGCAAAATCAGTTTACTGTAGAGTAACCGGCGAAAAATAAAAAGAAGATAGAAGATATCTATGAATAAAATTTACTCGCGTTTGGTCGAATGGGGCCTTAGTATGCAAAAGTCACACTATTCCTGTTTCATGTGTTTCCATGGTATGATCTAGTTACTATATCTATGATAAATAGGTACTGTCGAAATTGAAATGAGTTCTTTACGCAGTATGTGTGGTGCAAAGAGATTATACCTAAAGGCATAGAGTGAGCCATACCATTGCAAGAATGTCCACTTTTTTTAGGTTTGTGTTTGTCAATTAGTGTGGACAAAAGATGACCAAGTGACATTTGCCCCTATGTTGACGGTTACTTTTCACGCACACTAGCATAAAAAAGAATTGGACAGCCGCATAAACAAACATTTATAGTTCCATCTCTTTCTACTATTAAAAGAACGTCATAAGATAAAAGAGACTAACTACAATCGTAAATTGATGCGGTCTCTATGCTTTAGAATAAAGGAGATCATTCCTCTGAGTTGTGGTGTGACTCTAAATGACAGAATACGAAACAGTGTAATTAGGCCGGATTCGACCAAACTTTCATTTATATGAATGACTTCATGAATGTGTGCATCGCTCCATTAATCCTATTTCCCGCTTTCACTATCCTCTCTATGTCTCCATCACATGCATGCATGTACCATCTCAAATACATCCCAAATATACGAAAGTTATCTATGAGATATTATTACTAATTTGAGTTTGAATTAACAACACTAGAGGCGTCCAAGTACGTTTTCTAAATAATTACAACACTATCATAATTTGACGGCTAATAATTACGAGTAGCGGAAGTTTGTGAAGTTAAGTTTGAATCAATAATCAACTCTAATTATCTTTTTTATTCAATAAATGATCGTAGTAAGTAATTATTTTATCCGGTATAGGCCAACCACACATCCCACTACTGTAACTCCCAGGTAACTCCTGTAAACCTGGATCACAGTAGTAGAAAGTTTAATGTAGGAGTGTATCGGAACGCAAACAAGTACAGACTGAGTGAAATTTAGCATGACACCATTTACTAAGACTCGATATAAATAGCAAAACAAAAAATGCGCGCAAAAATCGCTTGCTGGATATGGCTCTAAAGAAATAGTATACGGACAGCGGCATCTGTATGTTAATAATGGAACTATTTGCTAAGAACATTGATCGCTAAGTTTATGCATGTAAAGTGCCAATGAAGACGGCTAGATGGCGCTTATTCTACATCGATTTTAATTTGCATTTTTATCATAAAAAATATTTCTTGTTTCATACTGCACTATAACTTCACACTTCTGTCCCTCTAGTACATTCGCAAATACTTATCTAGGAAAATATCATTCATGTACGAATATCTCTTTTATGTGCGATTGCAAAGGAATGCAAAGAGAACTCGAGTGCGATTTTTGAATCTCATTCGCTGAGTTCGGCAGTTGAAAATGTCAAAATTACTGTGAAGATACGCATCTTTCTACTGCTGATTTTTGAAAGTCAAATCAGCAGTAGAAAGATGCATATCTACCCTAAGGTTGTCTGGAAGAAATCGCTTCTAAGCGATAAGACCGCTTTATTTTGTGCCTCTTGTATTTTTATCTCTGTATTTTACTATGTATGTTTTGGTGTGAAATAAAGTAAGTATATTGATTGATTGATTGATATCTCCACAGTAATTTTTGACATTTACAACTGCTGAACTCAGCGAATGAGATTCAAAAATCGCACTCCTGAACTCAGCAGTTGAAAATGACAATATTACTATGGATCTTTCTAAGTTTCTACTACTGATTTGACATTAAAAAATCATACTTCAGATGTCAGATTTTGAAAATGAAATCAGCAGTAGAAAGATGCACATCTCCATAGTAATTTTGACATTTTAAACTGCTGAGCTCAGCGGATGAGTTTCAGCGGTGAATATATCATTCGCTGAGTTCAGCAGTTACAATGTCAAAATTACTATGGAGATACGCATCTTTCTACTGCTGATTTGACTTACAAAAATCATACTCTAGGAGTGCGATTTTTGAATGTCAAATCAGGAGGAGAAAGATGCATATCTCCATAGAAATTTTGACATTTTCAACTGCTGAACTCAGCGAATGAGATTCAAAAATCGCACTCCAGGGGGGGTAGGGGGTCATTTTGGAAAATGCAAATTTTACAAACTAGGCGAGTGAAGTATCATTTTCAATGTAATTTTTCGCGCTTAATCAAATGAGACTTTCCCCGCGATTTTTTAAAGTCAAATCAGCAGGAGAAAGATGCGTATCTCCATACATTTTCAACTGTTGAGTTCAACGTATGACATTCAAAAATCGCACTCCAGGCTATTATTTGCTCTGTCTCAGAGGAACAATTGTTTTGTATTTGCACTCACCTCCGCCCAAAAGCAGACTATCAGTGACGACCCTGAGAGTAGCAGAGGGTAGTAAGCCGACAGCAGACTCGTCGCCCATCCCTCCTGAAACGCCGACTGTGGACACAAGACAAGGCACGAGATTTAAAAGAAAATTAAGGTTCAACAAAATAACTTCGCTGAAACTATTTCAAAGGGATGATCAGACCATCAAACTGACCAAGTTTTTCAATGGGAACATAAAATCGCGGACAACAGCGTCGTTTTGCGCTAAATGTGCAGCCAAGAACAAGTCCGCATGTGTTCGAGCATTTTCCCGCCTAATCTTAATTGAGCCTGACTATAAAGGGTGTTTAGCTGATCGAACGTTTTCATTATATTCTGAGAGATAAGTGTACTTTTTGCAACCATCAGCAGCAAGGCTGATTCAGTGTTTATGTGGTGTAGAGCATCTCTTTGATGGGGATGGACCAGGTCTGCCTGCATAACTCCAGTCGGTTTAGGAGTTACTGATGATTAAAGGTATGTAAAAAATTAACGATCAGCTGCACGGCTGATCGCATGATATTGTTGTAGTATGCACTGTAGCTATGTGAACAGTACAAAAACTGACATGGTTCATCAGTCGGTTTAGGAGATACAGCCGTTCAAAGGTCTGAACTTTGATTGGCTTTATCTCCTAAACCGACTGACAGAACTTGACAGTTTTTGTATTGTTCACATAGCTACAGTGCATACTACAACAATATCATACGATCAGCCGTGCAGCTGATCGTTAATTTTGTACAGACCTTAATCATCAGGAACTTCTAAACCGACTGGAGTTATGCAGGCAGACCTGGTCCATCCCCATCACAGAGATGCTCTACACCCCATAAACACTGAATCAGCCTTGCTGCTGATGGTTGCAAAAAGTACACTTATCTCTTATACTATAATGGCCGGCAAACTTCTTGAGCAAGGCCTAGAATGCGCAGAAACAAAATTTGAAGGCGAAAGCGCTACTGCGCAGGGCAGGGGCGCATTTTTCAAGATGTTTATTTTTTGCGAATTTCCTATAGGTTCCACGTGGAAAGCCGTTCAGTATCATGAGTTGCAACGCTTCTTGTCACTAGCCATTGTGGTGCAGACTTCTTTTAAAAGTTCACTCACCGGCGAAACGAAATAAGCGCCGCGTATCAACGACGCCAAGAAGACGACCAAGTACAGCATCTTCTGGGTGGTGACCTTGCAGGCCCTCAGGAATGTGGGCGCCTTCAGCCGCCTGTACTCTGTCACGATGCATATCGTCAGCTGGACTGCGCACACGAAGGCCACCAGTAGGAATACACCGCCGATACCTGCAAAGGAAGAGACATAAATTAGGCATGCAAAATTTCACATGCCGTGTGATATTTAAGACAAAACTCGGATTTAGAATCAAACATTTCAACGGGTTCTTACCGCGTTTTGGTGTTTTTGAGTTCCCGATATTTCGGCAGTGTTACATCAGTCATCCCGTGATCATGGCAGTTGTAACACTGCCGAAATATATATATATAAATATATATAAATATATAAATATCGGGAACTCAAATATACCAAAACGCGGTAAGAACACGTTAAAATGTTTAATTCTAACAACTAACTCTCAAAAACTGTAAAACTTGGATTCTCCAGCCACATCTGAGCTCACGCCAGTAACCAATGAGGGTCGCTGTAGGCGGATACGTCATCGTGGATGACATAATAAGCCTAATTGCATGCAATACAATACTCTGAGCTCACGAACGTTTCTATGGAGAAGCAGTAGCGTTGAGCCGCCCTCATATTGCTGCCGTCTTTGGGTCCTCGCAGCAGAACTGCTGGCTGATGATGATGAGTCAACCGAACGGGACGGAACGTTTCACCAAATAATCAATATTTACAAGTCAAGATAAACTTTCATAAGAACATCGCGGATGACGTTTGCTTACATTTGAAAGTAGATCAAACATTATTTATTCTTGAACGTTGATAAGACAGGTCGAGAGATTAATATACGTTTATTTTATAAACTATTCAATTACATACAGACATACTCTCACGCCTGTCTCCCTCTGGGGTAGGCAGAGACAACGGAACGCCATCTGCTACGATCCTGATAAACCTCTCTAGCTTCCTCCACATTCACTGGTATTCAATTATGTTTAAATTACATACCTACATATGTGTAATAATTAAGCAATCACCTGGTAGCGAATTATCACGGGTGGTATGGGAATTTTGGATCAGCGCACTCATACAAAGCGTATCTCGCAAAATCTCGCACAGGCAGGGTCCATTTATGCAGCCGAGTGATCAAGAATGTCTAAATGGATCTAGTGTCTGTACTCACATGCGTGTTAAGGCAGGCAATTTGGGGCTGGCGCACTCTGACGTATCGTATCTCGCACAGGCAGATTCCGTTCATGCAGCCGAGTGATCAAGAATGTCAGAATGGA
Source organism: Agonopterix subpropinquella (assembly GCA_922987775.1). NCBI lineage: Eukaryota > Metazoa > Arthropoda > Insecta > Lepidoptera > Depressariidae > Agonopterix > Agonopterix subpropinquella. The sequence continues at coordinate 5,095,344 of OV277694.1, read as the reverse complement.
TCTGGTAGCCGTACTCACAGGCGTGGTAGGGCAGGTCGGGGTAAGTGCAATCACACGCACCGTATCTCGCACAGGCAGGGTCCGGTCATGCAGCCGAGTGATCAAGAATGTTTCAATGGATCTAGTATCTGTACTCCCATGCGTGGTAAGGCAAGCAAGTTGAGGTTAGCGCACTCATCCGGAGCGTATCTCGCACAGGCAGCTTCCGTTCATGCAGCCGAGTGATCAAGAATGTCTGAATGGATCTAGTATCTGTACTCACAGGCGTGGTAGGGCAGGTCGGGGTAAGCGCAATCACACGCAGCGTATCTCGCACAGGCAGGATCCGGTCATGCAGCCGAGTG